>WOXC01004130.1:0-638083 GCA_011680675.1 Gymnobelideus leadbeateri
ATGGGCAAATGAAAACAATTTGTTCCCAAGACCATGAAGGCAGCTGAAGTAGGTGCTGTGGCAAGCTGAGAGCCTGATCAGACATTGAAGAAGCCAAAGCCATCTACTGAATCCCAGGCCATCGCTAGGCATCATGACTTTCATCTTGCTACTGAGTTTCAGTGACTCTGGAAGAGAGAGTGGGGTTGATGATTTTGTGTAGCTCTGCCTCACTTAAATCCAATTCACATATAAGTCAAGGCATTACCTGTGAAGTCATTGGCCCTCTTCAAATAAAGGATGAATGTATAGGTTACTATGTTAAGTACTGAATATCAAAGATTAAAAAATGACAAAGTACATGCCATGGAGGAGCTTGTAGTTTCCTGTTTATTCTACTGGAAAAAGGCCAGACTCTGTGAATGTAGGCCTAAGGTGAGAAACTCCAGGGGAATGCATCAATTAGGTAGAGGGTTCAGTTGTTTTTCAGTTGAGTCTGACTCTTTGTGACCCCATTTGAGTTTTCTTGGCAAAGATATTGGAGTGGATTGCCATTTCCTTCTCCAGCCCATTTTACAGATGAGGAAACTGAGGCAAACAGGGTTAAGTGATTTTCCCAGAGTCACACAACTAGTAACTGTCTGAGGCTGGATTTGAACTCAAGAAGATCTGACTCTTGGCCTGATATTCTATCTACTTCACCACTCAGCTGCCCACAGGTAGAGAGCATAGGTACCAAAAAAGGGTGGGGGCATGCAGAAATGATGATAGAAGAATGCTAAAGTTTAAGCCAACAAATATTGATTGTACACCTATCACTGTATATATAAATGTTTTATGTTGTCTGAGAAGATACCAAATTTTAAGAAGGTAATTTAAAGCACATCCAGATGACTTGGAGTCAGGAAGACTTGAGTTCTTTTTTTTTTTTTTCAAATGCTTTATTAACTTCTGGTTTACATCATTCATTTCCATCAGATTTTGAGTTACAATTTTTTCCCCATTTTTCCCCTATGTGCCTCCCCAGAATAGCAGTCCCACAGGATATCCCCTCATCCAATCTGCTCTCTCCCATCTCTTCTCCCATACCCCCTTTGACTTTTCCAATAGGACGAGGTGAATCCCCATGCCCCATTGCCTGCATGTCTTATCTCCCAATTATATGCAAAATAGTATTAATCATAGTATTTATATATATTTTTAAAATTGATTTTAAAGGGGAGATAAGCAACTCAGTACATGCTGTACATGTGTAGCTATGCAAAACATTACCATAGTAGATATATTGTAAAAGACTGACTATATTTCCCTCCCTCCCATCCCACCTTCCACCTGGTCTACTCCCCACCTTGATCCTGTCCCTTTTCAAAAGTGGGTGCTTCCAACATCCCTCCCCCACCAGCCCACCCGCCCCTCCACTACCTTCCCCCATCCCCCTTCCCCCCATGCTCCTGTAGGGTGGGACACTCTATTTAGTATGCATGTCATTCTCTCCCTGGTCCAAATTCAATGAGAATAAGGTTTTGCCTTTTTGCCTTCCTGTTCTTCCCCTCCCCTGCAACCACCTTCCCCTGCATCCTCTACACGAGACAGCTCACCCCATTGTCTCTCTCCATTACCCCTCACCACATTACTCTCTCACCTCTTAATCTCACCTTTTAAGTATCATCACTTCCTATTAAATTCTACCTGTGCCCTCTATCTATGTATACCTAAAAACATATATACACACACTCACAAATGTATTCATATGCCCATACTTCAACTATTTTCATATTGAGTAAAGCTTCATCAGTTACAGTTATTGTTTTTCCCTGTAGGATTGTAAATAGTTCAACTTTGATAAGTTCATAGTGATTTCTTTTCCCTGTTTACCTTCTCAAGCACCTCTTGTTTCTTGTATCTGAATGTCAAATTTTCTATTCAACTCTGGTTTTTCCCTCAAGAATGCTTGAAAGTCCTCTATTCCACTGAATGACCATATTTTCCCCTGAAACATGATACTCTGTTTTGCTGGGTAGGTGATTCTTGGTTTTAATCCCAGGTCCTTTGCCCTCTGGAATATCATATTCCATGCCCTTCTATCCCTCAGTGTAGAAGCTGCCAGATCCTGCACTACCCTGATTGTGTTTCCACAATATTGAAATTGTTTCTTCCTGGCTGCTTGTAATATTTTCTTCTTGATCTGGGAATTCTGGAACCTGGCTATAATATTACTAGGAATTTTCTTTTTCTGACCTTTTTCAGGAGGTGATTTGATGGTTCTTTCAACCTCTACTTTGCCCTCTGGTTCTAAAACCTCAGGGCAATTTTCCTTGAGAATTTCTTGAAGGATGATTTCTAGGTTCTTTCTTTGATCATGGCTTTCAGGTAGTCCAATAATTTTTAAATTATCTCTCCTGGATCTATTTTCCAGGTCACTGGTTTTTCCCATGAGATATTTCACATTGCCTTCTATTCTTTCATTTGTTTGGATCTGCTTAACAGCATCTTGGTTTCTCATAAAGTCACTAGCTTCCATTCGCTCCAGTCTAATTGTGAAGGAATGAATCTCCTCAGTGAACTTTTGAGATTCTTTTTCCATCTGGCAAATTCGGCTTTTTAAGGCATTCTTCTCCTCATTGCCTTTTTGAGCCTCTTTAGCCATTTGAGTTAGTCTATTTTTTAAGGTGTTATTTTCCTCAGTCAGGCTGTTGATTGTCATTTCATACTTTTCTTGCATCTTTCTCATTTCTCTTCCCATTTCCCCCCCACTCTCTTATCTGCTTCTTAAGGTCCTCTATGACCTGTAACCAGCTCATATTTTCATTAAGGGCTTTTGGTGCAGGATTTCTGACCTCCCAGTCCTCCTCCTGTTCCATGCTTTGATCCTCTTTGCCCCCAAAATAGGAGTCTAATGTTGAATCTTTCTGTTTATTTTATTTCCTTTGCCTAGGCATGTTGCTACTCACTTACTTGACATTTGGGCTTGTTGCCACAGTAGGACTCTGCTACCAGCCAGGGGAGCCTCTGTCCCAAATGCTGGGGTTTTCTCAATTTCTGGAGGTATTAGTTAGGTGGCCTCTTTGAAGCCTCCACACACTCTGGGAAGCTGGTCACACACCCCAAGACCTCTACCCCAGACCACAATCCAGATCCAAGAAGGGTAAAGCAAGAGTGCTTACTCCTCAGACTGATCGTGGGATCTCCCTATAGTTCACAGGGCAGGAGCTGAAGCTGCAACATGGCAACATGGCACCAGCTGTGCAAGCCCCTTGGTGGCTTCTCAACCTCAGGGGAAGAAGCTGATGAGCTCTCCCAACCAGTCCCAAAGTCCATAGGGCTCTGACCTCTCACTTTGTCCTAGGCATCTATGTGTTGATAATTCTGGAAATGCCACAGCTGCTGGTGTTCTGGAGTCCCTCCAGCTGGTTGCTGGTCTGGCTGCACTGGGGCTAAAACCTTGGACTGATGTGGTCCTGGGCTCGGCTCCCAGAGTGCTGTGCTGGCCACTCCCTGCCAGGCTGCCAGGCTGTCCTCCACGGGAGATTAGCTTCTCTGTGTCATTCTGTGGGCTCTGGAGCTCCAGAGGTCATTTAGAGTCCCCCTTTTACATAATTTTGAAGTGGTGTGGGCTGGAGATCTGTGGAAGTGTTGTTTCTATTCTGCCATCTTGACTCCGCCCCCCTTTTTAATTTTATGCAATCAATATTATCCATTTCATATCCTCTGATCTTTTCTTATCTCTTTTTTCGCCATAATTTTTTCGCTTATCCATAGATATGACAGATAAAGTTTTCCATGCTCCCCTAATTTGCTTATGGTATCACCCTTTATATCTAAATCATGTACCCATTTTGACCTTTTCTTGGTATTTGGTGTGAGATGTTATTCTATACGTAGTTGCTGCCAAACTTCCCTCCAGTTTTTCAGCAATTTTTGTCAAATAGTGAGTTTTTGTCCCAAATTCTTGGATCTTTGGGTTTGTCAAACACTAAATTACTGTGGAGGCAGCTGATGGCTCAAGGCAATCAGTGGCTCAATGGATAGAGCTCTGGGCCTAGAATAAGGAAGACCTCAGTTCAAATCCAGTTTTAGACACTTTCTAGTTGTGTGTCACTGGGCAAGTCACTTAACCTCTGATTGCCTCACAAAATACATCCGCTGGATCTATTGGAGAAGGAAATGGAAAACCACTCCAGTATATTTGCCAGGAAAACCCTAAATGGTGTCACAAAGGGTTGGATGAGACTGAATAACAACAAGAAAAAGATTACTATGGTCATTTACTACTGTGTATTATATATACAAATTTTGTTCTTCCAGATGAATTTTTTTCCCTTTTTCTAGCTCTATAAAAGAGTTTTTTGTCTTTTGGTATAGTACTGAATAAGTAAATTAATTTAGGCAGAATTGTCATTTTTATTATATTGGTTTAGCCTACCCATGAACAATTAATATTTTCCCAATTGATTAGATCCGTATTTATTTGTGTGAAAAGTATTTTGTAATTGTATTCATCTAGTTCCCGGGTTTGTTTTGGCAGGTAGACTCCCAAGTGTCTTACTTTGTCTGCAATTATTTAAATTGGAATTTCTCTTTCTATCTCTTCTTGCTAGACCTTGTTGGTAATATTTAGAAATGCTGATGATTTATGTGAGTTTATTTTATATCCTGTAACTGCTAAAGTTGTTAATTGTTTAAACTAGTTTTTTAGTTGATTCTCTAGGATTTTCTAAGTATATCATCCTATTATTTGCAAAGAGCTATAGTTTTGTTCCCTCATTGCCTTTTCTAATTCCTTTATTAAAAAAAATTCTCTCATTGCTCTAGCTAACATTTCTAGCACAATATTGAATGATAGTGTTGATAATGGTCATCCTTGCTTCACCTTGATCTTATTGGGAAGGCTTCTGGCTTGTCCCCACAACTGATAATGCTTGCTGATAGTTTAAGATAGATAGTACTTGTCATAGTATCTATTTTAAGGAAAACTCCATTTCTTCTTATGCTTTCTAGTGTTTTTAATAGGGATGAGTATTGTATTTTGTCAAAAGCTTTTTCTGTGTTTATTGAGATAATCATACAATTTTTGTTGTTTTTGTTATTGATTTGGTCAATTATGCTGATAGTTTTCCTCATGTAGAACCAGCCTTACATTCCTGATATAAATCCCATCTGATCATAATGTATGATCTTTGTGATATATTCCTGTAATCAACTTGCTAGCATTTTATTTAAAATCTTTGCATCAATATTCATTAAGGAAATTTTTTCTCTATTTTTATTCTTTTTGATTTAGGTACCAGCTCCATATTTGAGACATAAAAGGAATTTGGTAGGACTCCTTCTTTGCCGGATTTTCCAAATGATTTATATAGTATTGAAATTAATTATTCTTTAAATGTTTGGTAAAATTAACTTGTGAATTCATCTGGTCCTCAGGATTATTATTGGGGGAACTCATTCATGACTTTCAATTTATTTTTCTAAGATAGGTTTATTTCATTATTTTATTTCCTTTTCTATTAATCTGGGCAATTTATATTTTTGTAAACAATTAGCCATTTCATTTAGATTGTCGGATTTGTTGACATGTAATTGAACAAAATAGCTCCTAACAATTGCTTTAATTTCATCTTCATTGGTGATATAATCACTGTTTTCATTTTTAATACTGGTAATTTGGTTTTCTTCTTTATTGTTTAAAGTAAAATTAACCAATCATTTATCTATTTTATTTTGTGTGTGTGTGTGTGTTTGTCTTTTCATAAAATCAACTCCTAATTCAATGATTTTCTTTCTTTCAGTTTTATTAATCTCTCCTTTGATCTTCAGGATTTCTAATTTGGTGTTAAACTGGGGATTTTTAATATGTTCTTTATCTATTTTAAAAAATTGCCTACTTAATTTATTGGTCTACTCTGTATTTTATTGATGTGCTCAGAGATATGAATTTTCTCTTAAGAATTGTTTTGGCTCAGGGCAGCTAGGTGGCACAGTGAATAGAGCACAGCCCTGGAGTCAGGAGGACCTGAGTTCAAATCACCTCAGACACTTAACACTTACTAGCCGTGTGAACCTGGGTAAGACAACCTAATTGCTCTGCCCTCTCCCTTCCAAAAAAAAAAAGAATGTTTTTGACTTTATCCAATAAATTTTCACGTATTATCTCATTATTGTTAATCTATTTATTGATTATTTCTATGATTTGCTCTTTGACCCACTTATTCTTTGGGATTAGATTATTTAGTTTAAAATTAATTTTTAGTTTGTGCTTCCATCACTCTTTATTGAATGTAATTTTTGTTGCATTGTGGTCTGAAAAGGATATATCTAATATTTCTGCTTTTCTGCATTTGGTTGTAGAGTTTTGTTTTTGCTTTTTTTTGGAGGAGCAATTGGGGTTAAGTCACAGGGCTAGTAAGTGTTAAGTGTCTGAGGTCAGATTTGAACTCAGGTCCTCCTGACTCCAGCACTAGTGTTCTATTCACTGTACCACCTAGCTGCCCCTGGACTTTTCTTGACAAAGATACTGGAGTGGTTCAACATTTCCTCCTCTAGCTCATTTTACAGATGGGGGAACTGAGGCAAACAGAGCTAAGTAACTTGGTCAGGGTTACATAGCTAGTAAGTGTCTGAGGCCAGATTTGAACTCAGGAAGAGGAGTCTTCTTGACTTCAGACCTGGTACTCTATCTACTCTACTTACTAGCCACTCTGTTTTTGTTGTTGTTGTTAGCAAAATGTTATTTCTCTGCTTATCTCTTTTAATTAGGCCTCTTTTTGCTTTTGCTTTGTCTGAGATCATGCTTGCTAACCCAGTTATTGACTTTAAATCTTAACTGAAGGATAAAAGATTCTGCTCCAACTCCCCCCCTTTTTTTCCCCACTCTCTATGTTTCTCTTCTGGTTTCTAATGCTCTCTGCTCTCCATTTCTGTTTTATGTATGAGTTTATTCAATTTGCATTTATAGTTGTAATTTTTGTTGTTGTTTAATCACGTCTGACATTTCATGACCCCAATTGGAGTTTCCTTGGCAAAGATAATGGAGGGCTCTGCCAATTCCTTCTCTAGCTCATTTTACAGATGAAGAAGCTGAGGCAAACAGGGTCAGGTGACTTGCCCAGGGTCACACAGTTATTATGTGTCTGAGGTCAGATTTGAACATATGGAAATGAGTCTTCCCAACTATAGGCCTGGTACTCTATGCACCGCACTACCTACCTGCACACTGTTAGGATTACTAACTGTGTATTTCTTTCCATCCTATTTTTCCTGTTTATCTTTTTCTCTCTTTTAACCATGTCTTTCTTCAGAAGTCTGTTTTATTTCTGACCACTCCCTCTCTTAATTCTCCCATCCTTTTATCAACCCCCCCCCCATTATTTTATCCTCTTCCCCTTCTAGTTACCTGTTGGGCAAGGTAGATTTCTATACCCAAATGAAAGTAAATGTTATTCCTTCATTGAGTGAATTCAAATGAGACTAAGGTTCAAGCCTTCCCTACCACTCTCATATTTTCCCCTCCACTTAGTAAAAGCTCTTCTTTTTGTGCCTCTTTTTTTTTTTTTTTTGCCTTTTGGTGGGCAATTGGGGTTAAGTAACTTGCCCAAGGTCACAGGGCTAGGTTTTTTCTGTTTGTGTGTGCGTTGTGTCTGAGGCCGGATCCGAACTCAGGTCCTTCTGACTCCAGGGCCGACACTCTACTCACTGCGCCACCTAGCCGCCCCTTTCTGTGCCTCTTTTAATTCAACTTGGAGCATTATTTTGAAGTTGTTTGGAAGGAAATGTTGGGAGAGTTCAAGTGAGTTTCTGCCTCTATTCTGCCATCGCTTTGAACTCTTAAAAATTGAGAACTCCAAAAATTTTGCTTATGTGCATTATATCTATTGATATTTACTACAAGAATTTAAAACAGATAAATTTTGGTGTTGGCAAGGTGGAACAGTGAATGAGCACCAGCCCTGGAGTCAGAGGGACCTGAGTTCAAATGTGACCTCAGACACTTAACACTAGCTGTGTGACCTTGGGCAAGTCACTTAACCCCAATTACCCTCACTTCTCTCTCTAAAAAGCAAAAATACAAAACAAATTTAAAAAAAAACATACGTTTTAAAGATATTTATGAGTTTACTTAAATAAGAATAAATTCATTACATGTTAACATAAAGAAAATATTTTTAGAAAAAATAGCTATATTTGACAAAACAAAAAAAATTATTGAGTAGAGCGGTATTGTTTTACATGTTTGCAAATCTCTTTATTGTCTGGCTTAATAGAAGACAATTGCATTCTTCTGCATTTGAACTGTTCTGATGTGTTGTCTTTGTTGAAGTATGGGAAGAAAACCCAACACAGATATGTAGTTAGAAAGGGGAAGAATGCAGTGTTGTAATAGTCTTTTCAGATAATTATTGATATTCTCCTTTGTACAACATGCAAACTCAACAGGTGGCGATCTCTTAATTGTTGGTACCAGCATTTAGTAGAACCTGAAACCAGATCAATGAACTTTACTTCTTCTGTTGCATTAAAACCTATTGACCTGTTTTATGCTTTGAGTGGATCTTTTACTCATGCATGGGTTTGTAACTGCATGCATTGGTCATTTGGAGAATACCTGTTTAACTGGAGTTATGAAGATCTTTAAAATCTCAACACTGTTTTAAAAAAAATTCCATTCATTAAGACCACCACTGCTGTCATGAGAGAAGCCTCTGAGTATGGAGAAGCTGTCTATCCACCCATGGTGGCAGATCAAAATTCTCATTTTTACTTAAAAGCTTGAATTTTATCACTGGGAACAAATACCTGTTGTTTTCCTCTGACAGGATCACTTTGTTCATTTTCAAGAAAATGCCTGCCAAATTACCTGTCTGAATAGCCATGGTTTGTCTGTCAGTCTTTCAAGTAAAAAATGGCATCCCATGAAAAAAAGTGGCTAGTTCAGCTGGCATCACAAACAATCCCACCAAGACTTTTTCTTGAGACAACTACCATATTCTGAAGCAGCAGAAATGCTTTTATGCTTACTTCCTATCCATCAGATTTATATTCAAGGGGCAAGATGTTTCATTAAGGACATTCTTAAGTGAAACTGGCTTTTTTCTTTTTTAACTGAGACAGTGTGGTGAAGAATACAGCCACTTTTAGTACCATTAGTACCTCTGCCTTGATTCATGCTAAGGCACAAATGCTTTTAACCACCACTGCTTTTGCATGATCGTTGAAAATGTGAATGCAGTTGTTCCAGGATAAGCCATGAGATTCAAAAAGGTTATTTAATACTTTGAATATTTCAGTACCATTGGTGATTGTGCCAGATATTTACATTAAAAAAAACTTCAATGGTTAATTGGTTCTGATACTAGACAAATGCAATCAAAATAGCAAACGTAGCCAGGTCTGTAGACATTTCCACTTATAAGGCAAACATGTAATTTTCCAGATGAGATATTAATTCATTCTTCATGTTTGGAGCCAGATCTTATTAAAGATAATTTAAATATATAAATATAAATAAATATATATATATATTATATAAAGGTCATATAACTTCTTGAAAGCTCCATTGAGGGAAAGAGACAAATAATGTCATAGTTTTATTATGAAAATAGGTTTGGCCTTGTATATCCCCTGAAGGATTCTTAGGACATCCAGGCATCTTACAGCCCACACTTTGAGAACTCCCAAGTAACGTGATACTGACAGGAAAGTAAGGTATTTTTATCATAAATAATTTTTGGGGGGTGCCTCTTAGATGAGGTGATCTCATGAAAATTCATACATGGCTATATTGAATCTTTAAGTCGTAAGGGTCGCAGTGCCTCTAGCACAATTGATAACTGAGCAGGAATTCCTTTTTCATCATCCCTAAAAATAGTCTTCCAACTTCTATCTGAAGACTTCCAGAGACTAGGAAGTCACTACCTCCCAGGGTACCCCACTCAGCTCTCGGAAAGCTCTTAATGTTAGGAAGATTTTCCTTTTCTGAAGCCAAAATCTTATTTCAGCCAGATCTGCCTTATTCATATCTTCATAGTGAGTGCCACTGGGCTCTTGTTTCAAAGAATTAAGCTGTAGAGTTCTGGCTCCTGGCTTTGAGCTGGTCTAAGCCAAGGTCATCATGAAAAGCCCAAGAAGTAGGTTAGATCTCTTGCCTGAGTGCAGAGAATCATGTCTCCAAACTGATCAGACAGAGAGGACAGAGCAGCATTGGCTTGAAATATTTCCTCCTGCTTTTGACTTCATTTGAAGGTTAATTTATCAACAGGCAGACTTTCCTTTGCTTGACAAGGTGTGTAGTGCACTCCACAAGCCTGTGACTGGATGGCAAATGTGGAACCAGAAAAGAATGAGAAATGCTTGCTCAACGAGGGAAAAACCAGGGACTCTCTGAGAATCTGCAGCCATCGTCACATACCAGGCAGGACACGTAGTGACATTTCCACTTGACAAGACAAGTGAAGAGATCAAGCTGAAAAAAAAATATGGAATGTGATGCTGTCTCTCAGAGACTGTTCACCTTCCATCTAGAGAAGTTTTTGTGTGTGTTTTAAAGACCTTGAATAGGAAGAAAAAGGCATCAAGACAATCAGAAGCCTCCACAGATCTGCCCTTGCCAAAGACCCTGTGGAGCCGTTGGTCAGAACAACCAGTGAGAAAAGATGTTGTTTGCATATCTAACCCTCCACCCCCACAAGGGCTTGCTGCCACTGAAACAGAATCTAACTTTGAAGCTGAAAAAAAAGAGAAGATGAAAGATTCTCACTTTATTTTCCATTTTCCTCTAGATTTCTGACCAGAGAGAGGAGTTGAAATGCCAAATTACCATGTGAAAGACTGCTCTCCTGATATTTTCAGTTTCCCAAGGGGGGAAAGAAACAAACCCTTCTTTCCACAGTTCATAAAACATTGAACTTGGTGTCATGAACCAAGGAAGTTTGGATAAGCCTCTAAACTTTTCAGTGCTAGATGAATTAAATGATGGATGTAAAAGTCCTGTGAAAAGTATAAAGGACTCTACTGTAACTCCAGTGGCCTCTCCCCCATTCCATCCCTCACTACTTGGGGTCACTAGATTCCCACCTGGAGAGTGGTACTCTGTACTGTTCCAGACCAGGTAGATCAAGTCAGTTCCCATAGCATCTGGTCCCACTCTGACTTTGTACCCTGGTTCTGTGATCCGTTTTCTCCCTCTCAACTGTGACCAAATCCCCCAATCCACAGGCCCTGTCTTGTTGCCCCTATACGTGATTTGCCTTGGAACCTTGTTCTGCCTTCTCTTTTCCTTACATTTGCCAGTTTGCCCAGGGATAGGAGCCCTATCCATACCCCAGTCTCTGGGGCTCTGTCCCCATTAGATGCTGCCAAAATGATTCACATCCAACTATCTTGTCACTGTACTCCTCCCACCCAATTGCCCAGATCTTCATCAACCTTCTGTTGTCATCCTCCCTTGATACCCAAACCACCTGCCCAGACTTCCTGCTAGTATCTGTTGCTGGCAGCTTCCCAGATTGCCTGCCCTGCATCCATGGGGCTGTCTAGTCTCAGGGAAGCAGCTGGTCTGGCTCTGGCCCAGCTCTTGGCCACTGGGCCCTCATACTTAATATATATGTACAAGGTGATATTATTATTATTAACAATAGCAATTTATTTAAACCAAATTGAGCTTCCATTTGGGGAGTGTGGGTTTTTATAAATGACAGAATCTCAGAATTGGAAGGGACCTTAGAGGAAATCTAATGCATACAATGAAGAAAATTCCCTCAAGAGCATCTCCACTACAAGTGGTCACCTGGCCTTAGAGAGCAGGAACCTATCACCTCCTCTGGTAGTTCCTTCCACTTCTGGCAGCTGGAATTGTTCATTGTTTATGAGGAATATGTAAATTAGTCATAGTTAAGAGAATTTAGGTAGAGTATAAAAGAAGTACTTTTTGCTAGGGGAAGATAAAAAGTTAGCATCTGGAGAATTTCATCTACCAAGAATCAAGATTCATGTGACCATCAGGAAAGGCAATAACTCCCAGAGTCAATCACCCCAAGATCAAAAGGCCAAAGATCCATTTCTTATTTGGGAGGAAGGGGAGAGGAGAAGCTAATACCCTGGAAAGCTGACAAACCCAACAGGAGGGTATCAATTGGTTCAGAGAAAGGAGAACAAAGTTAGTATTCTGTTGCTAGGCAACAAGATTTCTAGCCTGAGTTTCTTGCATGTCTTAAAAAGCTGGTGCAATATTTTGTTTTTACAAATATTTATTTATTTAGTGACTCAGAATGAATATATTCAGAATGAGACTAGTTAAGCCACAAAGAGCAAAAACATAAGTGATTTCAGGAAGATAAAAAGGTGAAAAGTTGACTACAAAAAAGATGAAGTAATGATTATTAATAATGTGTAGACATAAATAAACTGCATCAGAGATGGGAGAAAGGTGGCCCGTAATTAAGATTTGAAGTCTAAGTGACAAAGATGGGTTGCTTTAAAAAAGAGAAAAAAAACACATGATGATGAATGGATTGAAGGATTGACAGTAAAGCAAATTACAACATGCCCTTTGGAAAAGTCCCTCCAGTATGCGCTTAAGGTTCAGCAAGATAGGAGTCTGACCCTTTCAGGTCATTGCTTCACAAACATTGGCAACTGGATCCTGCAGATTCAACCAGTACTGGCTGCCTACCACCTCCCCCTGATTCCCACCAATACACACAGGGAGGGAAAAGGAGAGAAGCTTACTATGACCAGATAAGGAGAGACCTTTCCTTATGTGTGTAAATGTGTCTGAATAAACTAGCAGGAATTTGTGGCATTTGAGATGAAAGCACCCCTTTATCACTTGTCCAACAGAGATACTTCATCAATTTTCCTATACGTGAAATCATGTTTAAAGGTGAGCTATAGGGAGTTAAGAAAAACATATTCAGAACATGAGGAAGGGAGAGGATTTGATTAATTTACAGCAAGGGAGTGAGCCAGTTCTCAGGGAAAATTATCTTTGATCAATGATATGAAGGAGCATCTTTCAAAACTCCCAGGTTCTAGCCCCTTGTAAAGTGAACAGAAAGAAGCCGATTCAGAGCACAGCTGGACTCATTTTTACTTTTTTTTAAAGCATCTTGAGATAAGCATCAACCTGAATCAGTCACCTGTAGCTTCAACAAGTGAGTTATGTTCTTCTTGATCCCTGTTTGGCATCAGTTACCAGCTCCATGAGACTGGATGGGTGCCACGCACAGACTGACATCTTGGCATGGTCACAGGCACCATTTGGGTAACACTGGTTCTCTTTGATGAGGAGGAAAGATACCTTTGGTTTGTTTGCATGGGGGACGGTGGTGATGGTGAGTCAGGGTTGAGTTCAAAGGTGGTCATTTCACAATAAGGAGTAAGGCTGTGTTTGACAGAAAGGGCACATGTTTTCTTTTGGAACAAAGGCCCAACTGGAAAAGGGACACTCTCAAAGGCAGATTCTGTTGTCAAGAGGGGAAAGAAAATCTTTCTTGGCATAGGCAATGTGTGAAGGGACTGCTGAGGTTCTAAACTTCTCAGGAGAAATATGAATCCTTGCTGGGGTTTTGTTTGTTTTGTTGTGGTTGTTTTTAAAGCTGAAGAGCAAATGCCTGAGAGCATGGAGAGAGTTTCCATTTCATTTTGTCCAGGATGAATTCCCTGCTGATACCGTGTGATGGCCAACCGTTTATCACAGCTTTGCTTTTTGAACTCAAATGTCAATTTTGCTTATCAGTCTTCCCTGGAGACATATTCCACCCCATTTCCCTGCCCCCTCCCCCCCTTAAGTAGACAAACATAGATTTGGTATTGGACAGGATGTTTAATTCATCTTTATCATTAGGGGATGTAATGAGCTCTTTTTGTTGTGGCAAAGAGTTGAAAGTGAGGGGATGCTCATCAGTTGGGGAATGACTGAACAGGTTGTGGGATATGATTGTGTTTTTGTACTCTAAGAAATGATGAACAAGATGGATTCAGAAAAACCTAGGAAGACTTATATAAAGTCATGCAAAATGAAGGGAGCAGAACCAGGAGAACATTGTACACAGTAACAGCAACAATATAAGGGCCCATAGTCAAAGCCATTGTGAAAGACTTAGTAACTCTGATCAAGACAGTGATTCCAAAAGGACCCATGATGAAAAATGCTATTCACCTCCAGAGAGATAGCTCATAAATTCTGAGGCAAAATGAAGCACACTTTTTTAAACTTTCTCTATTTTTTTTTTTGCTTTATTTTGTTTGTATGTCACTTCTCAACATGACTAATATGGAAATATGTTTTGCATGACTTCATATGTATAGTCAATATCAAATTGTTTGCCTTCTCAGAGAGAAGAGGGAGGGTGTTTGGGACTCAAAAAAATTTTTAATGAGTGTTAAATTATTTTTTTACATTTAATTTGGATACATTTAAATATATATATATATATATATATTTTTTTTTTTTTAAAGGAGACGCTGTATGTGCATCCAAGGAGGCAGTGGAGAGAGTACCTAACTTTGCATTGGAATTTGAGTCAGCCCTTTCACTTTGCCAGCTGTGAGACCTCAGGCTACTCACTTTACTTCTCTGCTTCCTTTTGTTAAATAAGACAACAGTTGCATTTTCTACTTCATAGGGTTGTTGGGAGGCACTAGCTTTGTAAATAATGATGTGTCAGTAAGTTCTTCAAACTTTGTGGGAGGACAACCCCCACCCACCCCAGTGATCATAAACCCTTATGACTTGATTGTCTTTATGAGTTTTTATAACCAACAAATCCCTTACCCTGTGACTAACTTGGCACTAAGTCTCCCCAAACTTAGGTCAGCTGGTCATCAGCTGTCACTGGACCCATATTTAAAGCCTTTCCAGGTTGGTAGGACCAACTAGAGATGATGCTCTGCCTGAGAGAGCCTTTGAAAACCCCAGGTCACTTCCAAGCTGCAGTGAGACAACAGAGTAGTGTCTTAGGGTTGGTAATTCAGAGGTGCTGTTACTATTACAATACAAATTCCAGATGCTGTTCATTCCTTCTTATCAATATGGAGTTATTCTTTTTGACAAAAGATCATCCAAACCTTTGGTACCTAAGGGTACAAAATCCAAGCACCCACAGCCTCTTGCACCCTGAGGAGATGTGGAATCTCTCCATAGGTAGCTGCTCTTTACACTTTCATTCAACACAAGCCACTTACCTCCCTTGGCTTGCTGCCTATCTGGCTGCCCTTATGACTCCTTCAAGGAGCCTATTTTCTACATCCGGGAAGCAAAATGTAGACAGATGAATAGGAAGTTTTTTGGGTGTGTGTGTGTGTGTGTGTGTGTGTGTGTGTGTGGTTATTCATTATTGTTTTTGGCAAGGGTGGGGTCACTAGCAGCTAAGGAGATCAGATTAGGATTTAGGGAGGAGGAACTGAGTCTTGAAGGAATGTGAGGACTGTAGGGGGCAAAATCTATTTATTTATTTATTCATTTATTCATTTGCTTTTTGGAGGGCAGTTAGGGTTAAGTGACTTGCCCAAGGTCAAATGGCTAGTTTATTTTGTGTGTGTGTGTATGTTAAGTGTCTGAGGCCCGATTTGAACTCAGGTCCTCCTGACTCCAGGGCCGGTGCTCTATTCACTGAACCACCTAGCCTCCCTGAGGAAGTGAAATTTAGGAAGGCATACATTTTAGGCATGGAGGACAGCCTGTTCAAAGTCACAATGACAGGAGGTCGAATGTTATATACCAGGAACAAGTAGGTTAATTTGACTGAAGCATAGCATGCATGAAGAGCTATTTGAAGTTTTTTGGCAAGAAATAGGCTGCATTTCTTTAGTCTCCCTGTTTTGTTTTCTGCTTGCTAGATGAATGGTTTCTGGTTTGTGTCTTATACGTATCCAGTTCTGTAAAGTTGTTTCTTAGACAGTGTCACTTTGATGTCAGTGTGTTCCCATTCACCCAATGATTTTGGCCCTCATGCTCTTTGGGGTGAGCAGAGGTAGCACCAATGAGAATGCCTAGGTTCCACCATCTACAACAAATCAAAGGCTATGTCAGTCTGCTGTGGCACAGTATGTTCAGTTGTTTTTCAGTCAAGTCCTGCCCTTTGTGAGGGTTTTCTTGGCAAAGATACTGGAGTGGTTTGCTGTTTCCTTCTCCAGCCTATTTTATAGATGAGGAAACGGAGGCAAATAGACTTAAGTGACTTGCTTAGGATCACATGGCTAGTAAGTGTAAGAGGCCAGATTTGAACTCAGGAAAATGAGTCTCCTTGATTCCAGGCCTGGTGCTCTGTCCACTGCACCACCCAGCTCCTCCATGCCATGTAATAGTTCTACCCATGTCACTCTGGCCAAATGTCAGGCGCTACAGATGTACAGGTAAAATCCACAGAGACCCATATGAATCAGTCTGGTTGCACTGCCATGGAGACACATTGACTAGTTTTCCCGAGAGCTATACTCATCATATTTCCCAGGTCAGTTTGTCAATGGAGCATGGTAGACAAGAGCTCTTTCTCCCTCCAGACGGTAAGTTGCACGAGGCTACTGGTCTGTTCACTCTGAAGTCTGATTCCTGATGCCACAGTCTGTCAGTGCATCCCAAAAGGTCTGTAGGCTGCCTTAATACAGTTTTCTATTTTGTCTAGCAGTGCATCCCCTGTCAGTATACTGCTGGGAGAGCATGAATCAGTGACAGCTTTTAGTTCCTTATCTCCAGTGAGGATCTGTGACTGTTTGCAGGGTTTCTCTGGTCCATAACCAAATATATTGATCCCACTCTTCTGGAGTCTGGTCTTAATATGGGTGTGGAAATGGAATTGACCATGAAGTGTAGAACAAAATTGATCATTTTCTTTGGTTGGGAGAGAACAATCTCACTTAAAGAGCTATTCTGAATAAAGATCACAGTCACCAAAGAAATAGTCATGGAAGAAAAAATACCTAAGCCTTTCTGAATTAATTGCAACATTTTTAAAAATACCCTTTGTTTTCTCAGAATGCAACTTTCCATCCAGGCCTACCAGTGTTAGCTTTTAGTCAAACCTATTTTTTTATATGTACAATTCAGTTTGATTAATGAAAGGAAGAGCTGTTATTTTTCAGAAGCATGAATACCAAGCTATCTTATCCTGCTTTTAAAAAGAAAAATCAAGGGGAAATTTACATAGACTCTGACTGATGCTCAATGAAATTCAACAACTACTTTGCTGCAAGGTACTGGGGACATAAAAACAAAAATTAAATAATCTCTAACCTTAAGGAGCTTATATTCTTTTTGAGGGTAACAACATGGAACACAGTAAGTAAAAGGAAAATATATACCAAAAAAAAGTAAAAGAAGGGTACCAATAACCAGGGCAGGGCAGGGGGGTGGCCTGGGGAGGGCAGGGAGGCCTTGCACTGCAAATGACACCTGAGCTGTTCTCTAAAGAAGCTAGCTTGGAATTCTACCATTTGTGGGGGTGCGTTTCAGACATGGCCCATGTCTTTGCTTTCTGGTATTTGAAACTTGGGGTTTTTATTTTATTTTGCTATGTTTTAATAAAGTGAATTTTAAGCTGCTCTCCCTTCTCTAGAATGCAATCTACATTTTGTAAAAATATGAGCATTTCAGATAGAACTTCATCATAATCTTTCCAACATCCCTTCCTACTTACAGATAATGCAGTGAAAGGGAGGCTAAAAGTCATTCTTTCATATAGTATGAGTGCTTGAATAGGCCAGGCGAAATGTGTGATTAAATTTTATTTGGGCAACTCAGTCATTTTATTGTAGTTATTGTTATGGTTTAGAACTCACAGACATTTTCTCTTTTTAATTTAAGAAGACCTAGCAGATCTCTTTTTTCAAATAACCTCAGTTTTCCAGTGATAAGATGACTTTATCATGAGATAATGTAACCCAGAATGCCGTTTCCCGCCTCTTTCTCTATAATTTAGTTAGCTTCCAAGGCCCTAACCCACTTGGCTGTCTCCTACAGAGAAATCTTACAACTTCTAGCAATCCGGATTCATTCCAGTATTTCTAGGGTCTGTTGGCAATCTTAAGCATTAGTCAGGGATTTAAAAATCAATCCATCATCAGTCAACAAGCCTTTATTCTGCCTACTATATATGTCCATAGCTGTCCTAGGCACTGTGGATACAAATATAATAAGAAGTATTTACATGCAGAGATCTACATTACTTTCTAGTGGGAGAGGCAACAGTGACGTACACACACATGCAAATAACTATATTCAGTTACCGTATCTATTATAATCAGGCTTTAGATTTTTTTTCTCTCTTTCCCTAAGGTATTTCATAGGTTTTGTAGGCTTAAAAGACATGGAAGGGGAACATGGAATATGGTTCTAGGGCTAAAAGAGAATTTGGAGATCATCTAGGCCATACTTCTAATTTTATAGATGAAGAAATTAAGTCTAAGAGACTAAGTGACTTGATCTGGGGCATATAGGTAGTGAGTAGCAAAGAACTGGTATTCAAACCCAGTTCCTTTAACTCCAGGGTTCTTGGAGTCAGTGAGTCAATAAACATTTATTAAGCACCTACTGTGTACCAGGCTCTATACTAAATGCTGGGGATACAAATTTTAAAAAATGACAATATCTGTTCTCAAGGAGCTCCCAATCTTATGGGAAAGACAACATGCAAATAACCATGAAGAGAGAAGCTTTATATAGGATAATTCAGAGACAATCAATAGAGGGAAGAATTATGATGTATTGGGATTGGGATAAGAATTACAAGAATTAGGATGGATTGGGAAAGGCTTCCTAGAGAAGGTTGGCTTTTAGCTGGGATTTGAAGGAAGCCAAGAAACCCAGGAGACAGACAGGAGGGAGAACACCCCATTCATGGGGGATAGAGAAAATGCCTGGAGTTGGGGAGATAGAGTGTGTTGTTTGAGGAACAGCAAGGAGGCCAGAGTCACTGGATTGCAGGATACATGGAGGTGGGGAGAGTTAAGGTGTAAGAATTCTGGAAAGGTGGTAGTGGTAGGGATTAGGGGGATGGTGTTGAATGCTAAACAGAGCATCTAGATTTTTTTTTTAGTAGCCATACAACATTGTCTCGCTAAATCAGAAATTGGATGTTCATTCCTGGATGTGAAGCGGGGCTATGGCTCTGCTCCAGCTGGGTGTCAGAAAGTGACTCTGAGATGGAAGCTAAGACATCTGGAGTTAACATAGTCCATTATCAAGGCGAAACTGGGTACCACTTAATGCATTTATTTTATTGCCTCTTCATCCTCAGCTCGGAAGAGCACACGTCTTTTCCTTTTTTACCTTTTTACAACATGGCTCACCTTACAACTTGAAGTAGGGAATATCCAGGAGCTAGGACAATTAGTCCTGGCCCTAACTGAGCCATAAACATGTCTCTTTCCTCCTTTCACCTCACCTTGGTGACCCTACTTTGAATTTTAGGCAGAAGTAGGAGTGGCATTTGGAATAAGGAGGGAGGAGAAAAGAAGGAGCAGAAGAAAAGGGAAAGAAAAATTCATGAGGGGAAGATATAAAATACAGATTCAGAAGTGGAGACAGTAGAAGGAAAAACCATTGAAAGAAGTGCCTCACTCCCTTTCTCTACTCGGTTTCTAATCCTACTTTCTAGCTCTAGGACCATGGGCAAGTCATTCAATCTTTCTGTTGTTTTTTTTTTTTAATTTAAAATCAGAATAATAATACCCAGAACACCAACCCAGTAGGGTTTCTCTGAAGTACAAATGAGATAATGTATGTAAAGTACTTCAAAAATATAATAGCAATGTCAGCTAATAAAGAGCTGCTCCTTTGATGACCCCAAACTTCTCACAGGAACAAAGACCCATTTTTGTAATACCAGTATTCTACCATGTTACTGTACGACTGTGAGTCACAGAACACTACAGTCTCTGAAAAATTAAAAAGTAGGTCTCATTCAGAGGGCAAAGGAAAAGCACATGATGATGTGTTCAGAGCTGGTTGCAACACTTGGGAAATAAAGAACCATGAAGAAAAATTGGAGTAAAGGATGTTATCCAAGAAGTCTATGAACTAAGAAGAAATGGGCTGGTCCTATGGCAAGAATGAAAAATAACCAGTGGACAGCCCAGGCTCCCCACTGCTATTCTGTGATGTCAAGAGAAAATCAAGAGAACTCCCCTGGAAACTGGATGGACCCCACCATATGGGAGATCACAGACACTTGTACAAGATTGGCAAACATGGACAGGCTATAGTCTGAATCAAGGGAGGGAATATCCACATGCATGAGATCACAGATTCATTTGAACTTTTGAAAGAACTATTATTGCTATTATTTCATCATTGGCTTTCTTTATCTGAACATTGCTGTCTACAATTCTAGCCACTGTCAGTAATGACACTCCCTGTCCAAATCTTTGGTGCATATAAGCCTAGTCATTATTGATTAAAACTCAGTCAAACCCCCAAGGATCTAATTTCATCAGCATAAGGGACTCCTTCCGTGGAAACTCCCTCCTCCAGTGGGACTAACATCTCCTCTGTGATATAGTAAATGTGTCCTAGGGAATTACCTAAGGCACATAGGGGTGAAATGACTTGCTGAGGGTTACATGGCTAGTTAACTATCAAAGGTAGTATTCGAACCCTTTTCTTTCTGTCTCCAAGTCCATTGCTTTATTACCATTAGGAAGGACTTAGGGACACTGAATTGTTAGAGATGGCTTGGTATAGTGGAAAGAACCTTGGCCTAGGAATCTCAAACCTAGCCTGTTAGACTTACTAGACACATTTCTGTTGCACTCACTAGACACATTTCACCTTTAGACAAGTCTGCTTTAAACCTCAGTTCTCTCATCTGTAAAATGGATGTGATACCTGCTAGGTCTCCCTCACAGGGCTAGCTGTTATGAAGATGGATCAAGATAATGTATGTGAATGTGTTTCGTGAACCATAAGGTGCTCTCCGAAAGTAAGGTGATATTATAGCGGCTTAATCGCCAGACACAGCTGCATGCTGTTAATGAAACACAGACGGGAAGCTCATCTTATCCGAGTAACAAATTATACACAGCCTACTTAACTGGGTGCCTGGATCCTGTGCTCTGAAAAGAACAACATGTAAATATCACTTGCAAATCTGTTCTTCCATGCATATCTCTGGAAACAGGTTATCTTGATGGCCCAGAGCCAGAGGGAGGGCTGCCCCATCCCACAGTGATGCTCTTTCTGGCGCAGGAGACTAGAAAGGTTAGAAGGGCTACATGTTCCATAATAGCCCTCTGAAGTTGTTGGGCAAACCTGTACTGGTTTCAGCTGTCAATCTGTGTTTAGAAATGTCACCAATAATTTGTACTCTGGAAGTGCTCAACTCATGGACCCCTAGTGCTAATCGGATCCACTGATTTCAGTTAAATCCTAGCTTGTCATCAGCTCAGTAGTAGGTAGGATATTGAAGGGCTAATGAACCCAGAGGTACCTTTAAATAGCTGTTCTGATTTCTTGGGGAGGGGAGAGGGTTGTATTTGGCCAAAAATGTTTGAGATTTATGGGAACGATGTTTGTTCTTTAGAAAGGCCATCCTCCCCTTTTAATGAGGAGTCAAGGGGCTTAAGGATAGTTTGGTTCATTTTATCTAGAAAAACATCACATCTCTGAAAGCTGAGCAGGAAGTTCTAGGCCACACGTGGCCTCAAGGCCGCAGGCTACCCATCCCACAAACAGGCAAACTGCTTTAGAAACGACAGTGAAAAGGGGTCTAAGACTTAACTTTCCAAAGCCTGAAAGTGATTCCTCTTACTTCACCAATAACCACTAAAAAATAAGATCCGCTTTAGAAAGCAGTGAGCCGATTACCTGTGCTGTATAGGCCAGCTGCCTGGCTCATTCCAGTTCAATAGCAATTGTCCCTTGGTTCTTTGTTTCAGAGCAGAATTCACTTCCAGTCCTGTGCTGTTTCACAGTGGGAGCTTCCTATATCTCAAAGCTGCCACCGTGTGTGTGTGTGTGTGTGTGTGTGTGTGTGTGTGTGTGAAAAAGAGAGAGAGAGAGAGAGAGAGAGAGAGAGAGAGAGAGAGAGACAGAAAGAGAGACAGACAGACACCACACAGATATACAGACATCGATGGACTGATGAGAGGAGAGGAGAGGAGAGAAGGGGGGGGGGGGGTTTGGGAGACCTAGCTCTATCCCTCAGGAGCAACAGGAATACATTTTGGATGAACTCCAACATGTATTGTTGTTCTCAGTTCCCAGAAACAAAGCTGCTACCATTTTTCCCTTTGCAGGACTCACATAGGAGTTGCTTATAGTGGTAATGGACAGACCTATCTTAGTCACAGACACTTTGCCCCACCCCACCCCTTTGTAGGGTAGCAGAAGGGAGATACTTAATGACCCAAATCCGGGGTCTTTGCTAGAATATCCTGCCCAAATGCATGTTGGAAAACACGTAGGCTATATCTGTTTGCTTGGTTGGCTGGATGGGAAGCCCAGGTTCCCATCTCAGAGTATGCATGCCTCCAGGGGGCATAAGAAGCTTGTCAAAGGGTACAAGTAACATTTGGTAAATAAATAATATTATCCTACTGAAATTAAATTAATTTCCTTATTTTTTCTTTTGTGTATATACATGGAAAACTCTAGAATGTATTTCCTCTCGTATTGAATGGGGGCACAGGAAAGTTAGTTGAAAGCTGAGATAGAGAGAAAGAAAAGTATCATGAAGTCTTGATGTAGTGTGAGGCTCAAGTTGAACACAATCACACACACACACAATCTCACACACACACACACACACACACACACACATGCTCACACACCTAGTAACAGTTGCTGGGGGCTTCCCTGTGTTTCCCAAAGATCTGTAGCACTGAGCCAGTTTCTCATTCTGAAGGGATTTGGCCCTACATTTCCATCAGGCCCCAGGGGCCCTTGCAGATTTAGCCTCAGCAGTTCAGGGACAGGTTGGCTACCAACAAAAGCAGAAGCAAAAATATTACCTCAGAGAGCCCGTGTGCCCAGAGGGAGCATATACAGGCTGATTTCCTTTTGACCCTATTCCTCAGACCCAACGACCTCACCTTCACCTACTGCCAACCTCCAAATCTTAATACTTCAGTGAGGTTATTCTCCTTACAGCTTCTGCCTGCTACTGACAATCCCTCTAAACGAATCACAGAAATAGGATAGACTGCTTAAATCAGGTAGCCCTTTTCATCTGACCCTGGTGGATTATTCCCTCCGGTGTGTTTTTCTTAGGCCCTGACTCATCTGGTTTTTAAAAAATGCAAATAATAGAACTTTTGCTATTTCTCTTGGGAGATGATGATAATAGGAAATGTCCTTTCTGATTTTATCTTACATTTTCAATATTTTTATGTGTTCCATTATTCTTGAGAACTAGTGTGGTGTGGAAAGATCAGTGAGCCTGGAGCCAGAAGGCCCAGGCTTGAGCCTCACCCCTGCTATGTGCTTCCTACATGGTCATAATCAAATCATTCTACCACTCTGGAACTCAGTTTTATTATCTTTCAGATAGAAGGGTTGATTGACATGTAATTGGGGGGAAAATAAAATGTTATTATTTTTTTTTAATGGCAAGATTGAACTAGAGACTTCTAAGGCCTAATTCTCATGAAACTTTTCCCCAGCATGGTTTAGATTGGGTTCATGTTCCAGTTTTACCACTTCTTTCCTGAGTTGTGTAACTTTGAGAAATTCACTTTATCTCTCCCAGCCTCAGTTTCCTCATCTAACATCCTATGGTTCTAAGGGCCTCCTTTCTCAAAACTCAATTCCCTCCTGTTCTGACATAAGATATGATATTTATCACATTCTCACTTAATCTTACTAATACTAAATTCTGCCTGTTAATTCTTCAGATTTCTTTATGTAGCCATTCCTGTTGCCCTTCTGTTATTTTGATATATCCTCAAATTATCTTCATTTTTTTCCAAATCTTTTCAACCCTTGGTGTTTGTAATTGAGAGGAAAAAAAAGATGATCATGGGAAGAAAACAGATGCAATAAATGAGAAGAACTCCAAGTTCTGGGCAGCAACGATGAATGATTTGTTTTGTAGCCAACTTGGGTCAGGAACTGCCAACATGGTGGAGAAAAGACAGTTTTGAGATCTTGGCATTACATAAAGGCAAGAGATGGGCATGATTGGGAGGAGACTTAGGATGCTCCAAAATAGGCAGTGGAAAGGCTGCCACCTGCCACCTTTTGGACACGTTCACCAGCCTGGCTGCTCAGCTCAGCCACGTTGGAAACTCTCTTTAACCTTAATTCTCTCTCCCCTTTTTCTTCCACCCTGCCACCCATGCCCAATTCTTTTTCTGTAGAATCTTTCAGTAGATACCAAAGGCCCAGATGGAACTTTGCTGAAGGTCACTTCTTGAGGAACTTGCCTCTGGCTTATACTCCAATAAGCAGGGGTGTTTGTCAATTTGCCACAGGGAAATGGCAAAGCAAAGAATTCACTTAGAACATTGAGAGAGAAAATGTCAGAGAAACCTTCAATTAGCCATACCTTTTTGTAGGAAAACTGAAATTAACATTGCACAAACAACAAATTAAGTGATTTGACTTGGAAGTTATAGTCATTAGCATAGTCTGTTTTTTCCCCTTCACAAGTTAAATTTTGTTAATGATTAAGAGTGAAAACTTAGACATAAAGGTATTCTAGGTATTGGTACCATTAGCCAGCATTTGCCTATAGTCTCTGCACAGGGTTGTCATCATTGTTAATGATGATTGGCTAATTACAATTTGGAGATTGGAAAAAAAAGCAGCATGTGTGTTTGAAGAGAGCATATGACGCAGAACAAATGAAACTAATAATGGGGTGATTGTCTCCAATTGGAGATGACTTCGCTTCCCTGTACACATCCTAATTTATTTCTATGAGGCTTTTGATTGCACATTGCTATTGTGAAACATCGTTCTTCTGGCTGAAATGTGTACGTGAGAGTACTTTGTCAAAGAAAATGGCGATTTTATAAATCCTAACTCGTCTGGGTAATGGATATGTCGAGTGTGGATTGCACCAAGTCAGAAATGAAGATTAAAGGAAAACTACTTAATTCCTACCTTCCACTTAGTTTAGAGATGTAAATATGTGTGTGTGTACACACACACACACACACACACACACACATATTAGATAGACAGACATGTGTGTATAAAATCCCTAAAAAATATATTTAAATCCCTAAGCTAGACATAAGTGTACACACACAATCTATATATTATATATCATATATAATGCACACAAATAATCCCTAGATTATATATAGCATATGTAATATGTTATATATATATATATATATATAAAATCCCTAGAGTATGTGTGTACACAAAGATAACACATACATAAATATGTATATACACATATATATGTTGTATATGTGTTTGTTTGTGTGTGTGTATTCCATCCCACAATGACTAGAATTAAGGACTTAATCAATTCCCTATGTAGCTGTGTGTATTTGTGTGAATGATTAAAAAAATCCAAAACATTCTCATGGCTTTAGATTTCAGCTTCATTGGGTTACATTAAAACCTGTGATATTATGTAAAGAACATGAATTTAGAATCTCAAAATCTGAATTTGAGTCAGGATTTCAGAATGAGTATGTACTTCAGAGAACCTATATTTCACCTTATATTTCATCTCAGCAGAAATTCTCACTCTAGCATACCTGATAAATGGTTATTTAGTCTCCCCTTGAACTCACCAGCTAGTGGTGCTTTTGCCCTCTTGGTCCAAATAGAGTAAGAGTTCCCTAGTTTTTTTCCCTCCTGATGGTCTATCCAATACTTGATGACACTAACCATATCCCCCAAATCTTTTCTTCTCCCAGGTAAACATTTCTAATTCCTTCCTCCTATCCTCCAATGACATAGACTCAAGGTTGTGATGGTTACCTTCTTCTAGGAACTTTCCAGCTTATCAGTGGCCATCCTAAACTGTCATGCCAAGACCTGAACATAATACTTTACATGTGGTTTAATTATTAATTAGGGGCAGCTAGGTGGCTCAATGAATAGAGCACTGGCCTGGAATTAGGAAGACTCAAACCTGGCCTCAGATACTTACTAGCTGTGTGACCAGGGGCAAACCACTTAATCCTGTTTGACTCAGTTTCCTCATCTGTAAAGTGAGCTGGAGAAGGAAATGGCAAACTGCTCTAGTATCTTTGCCAAGAGAATCCCAAATGGATTGTGCAGAGTTGGACATGACTTAACACAACAAGAGCTTAATCAGAATTTCTACATTTACAAAAGAGAGATAAAAATTCTGTTAATACCTCACAGAATTACTGTGAGGCTTACATAAGATAATGAAAATGAGATAAAAATGTGAGCTCCATTTTTCAGGTGGGAGTTGCTTGGATTAGAACAATGAAAACAAACTCAATTAAGGGGGAAGGGGTGTCTGAATCAGCATTCCTGCTTATTAATATATGATTATATATTATATATAATGATGTATATGATTATATACACATATAATCATATATTATATCTGAGCCTGCAGGGCCCAGACTGACTTAGAAAACCATATATTATCATTATCTATGTTCTGTTGTATTTGTATTTCTTTTGCTAAATATTTCCCAATTACATTTTAATCTAGAGTGTTGGCCTAGGACAGTATGTCTGACACCTCTGGATTACAGGATGATTTCCAAGGCCCTTTGCAACTTTGAGGGTTTAGTATTCTGAGGTCATTTCTGTCTGGGGATTGTTAAGTGTATGTATGAAATCTGTTCTTTTATAATTCTCAAGGATTAAAGAAAAGAGATCTTCCCTGCTCTAGGACCAGCAGTCTATCCATTGTACCACCTGGCTGCCAAGCACTTTGTGTACATATATAATATACACATATACATACACAAGCATACATGTACAGACATATACATAAAACCATGTTCGGTTTCCCACAACAACTGTGTAAGGTAAGTGTTACTATTCTGACTATTTATAAGTGAGGAAACTGAGCCTGGGAGAGCTTAAGTGACCAGAGCCACAAAACTAGTAAATATCTAAGGCAGGACTTGAATTCATGTCTTCCTGACTCCAAGTTCAACACTCAATCTACCATATCATCTAGCTGCCTCTGGATTTTTCCTTATCCTCTGCCCCCCCCTTACAAAATATGGGACCCACCTGTTAAAAGTTTGGGGTTTATGGTAGGATTAAACCCTTCATCCATTCTGTACCTAACAAGAAAGATGTGTTCTTGCTTTTTTTGAAGTCTTCCCTCCCCTGTCTTTAAAAAGAGGTAGACAGACAGACAGAAAGTGTGTGTGTGAGAGAGAGAAACAGAGAGAGAGAGAGAGAGAGAGAGAGAGAGAGAGAGAGAGAGAGAGAGAGAGAGAGAGAAGGAGGGAGAGAGAGACAGGGAGAGATAGAGATTGACTGTTCCAGTTTAACATTTAAGTACTTTACCTATAATTCCACCATCTCTCAGATTGGTTCTCTACTTACCCCAATTAACCTTTACTCTTAGAAGAGGATTGATTAAAGGAAAGAAATATGCTTCAGAGTCTGATGATGACTAACCCCTGACTATAAATCCTTGAACGAGAAGGGTTTGGATGTCCACTGAGGAAATGAATGTTCCAAAACACATGGGGCACATGGGTTCTCATCAGCATGAATTTCCTTATTCCTGCTTTTTCTTTTCTCCTCCAGGCTCCAAAGCTTGGCTTCCTTGCTCTCTTGGTTTCATAGTCATCAATCACTGTCTCTCTACCTGAATCCCTTCCCTCCAAAATATCTCTACAGAAAGACATGTAGCCTTACTTTGTTTTAATTTTGAGACTGAAAGTGTAGTCATCACTTAGGAGCTCAGTCCCACCACTGATTGGCACAAGAGATTTTGTTGCTCTCTAGGGGTGCTGGGAACCCTAAAATGCAAAGGCAAAGGGAGCAGGTTTGCCTCTAAAGAATTGGACCACTCAGGCCTTCTTTCAGTCCAAGTAGAGAGTTTATTGTAGAACCAATAGCAGGCCATAATCCCAGTGAGTCTATGCTATTTGTGATACCCATACAAGTGAGCCAAATTTTAAGAAGCTGAGCATTGGATGAAAATAAAATTGGAACTTTTATACAGAAAGACTGTTGGAAGATCTGGAGTGATCTAGGAGTGGCAAGTAACCTGAATTGGGGAAAGGGGCAGACAATGGAAGGAATTAAGTGGTGGGAGAGCCCCAGTGAAAGGGCAGTCAAAAGGATTATGGCCTGGGATAGAACAAGGTATCTCAGGGAACACCAGAGATCTGGGTGCAGGGGTTTTGGAATCCAGGTCCCAAAGACATGGTCTTTTCCTTTTTGGGGTCCAGATCCCATCCCCATCATTTTGACTTACTCTGTTTCTAACCTGGGCCAATGTGTTCTTCCTTAAGCAACCTGATGGCTCACCATATTGGTGCCAGACTTAGTGTGGACATCCCCATTAACTTAGCCCTACTGCAGCTCAGAACTCCCAAGCCATTCACCAGTGGCTTCCTTTTCTACATGTTTACTAACCATCCCTTTCATAATGCAATATAGAGTTCATGCATTAAACCATACATTAAAGTCAAGGTCCCTGGTGCCTAGCACATTTTCTTCTCTTCATTGTGTATTAGGATATTTGCTCTTTCAAAATTGTTCAGTATTTTTCTTCTCTGGGATCTTTGTATATTGAGGATATAAGGACATCTGGGTGACCCAGTGGACAGAGTGCAAGGTCTGGAGTCAGGAAGACTCATCTTCCTGGGTTTAAATCCAGCCTCTGACACTTACTAGCTTATGTAACCCTGAGCAAGTCATTTAACCCTGTTTGCTTCAGTTTCCTCATCTGTAAAATGAGCTAGAGAAAGAAATGTCAAATCACTTCAGTATCTCTACCAAAAAAAACCCCACACAAACCAGGTGGGGTCTCAAAGAGTTAGAGGTAACTGAAGCAACTCACCACCACCAATAAAATAGTGGCTTAATAGTCCTGATGAGGTTTGGGGTTTAGAGGTGCTCAAGACCCCAAAATACTGACACGCTGAGTCCTGTCAAATGAATTCAAATCAAGCCTTCTCTCAGCCAAAGAGAAGCAAAGTTTATTAAAGATTCTCCATAATGGGCAGACTCTTAAGGAGCCTAAGTATTTGTGATGCTTATATTGAAAGTGGACCAGCCAACAATCTGACAGAATGAATCTATGCTGAATTGAATCTCAATCCTTTTAAGGAGGCAAGATGGATTTTATGTATAATAAGACTTTAGGAGGGATCTATCGGTGGTCTAGAGGAGGAGTTTGGGAAGGGTCTTGAGGAGGAGTCTAAGGAGGATTTTGATAAGACTGAGGTCAGACTCCAGGAATGGGATTAAGGGTGAGAAATAATTGCACAATGAAGGGCTAGGCTAGATTAAAAATAACAGAGATTTGGGCCTAGTGATAATGAAAGGCTTATGGCCTCAGACAAATGCCTCACCAAGTGGGAAGATTCAATCAGAATTCAAGGGGGTTCCCAGAGCCTGTACCCCATAAGTCCCATCTGCCAGCTCCTTTAGTATCCTGGCATGAAGTTCACCTGGACCTAGGGCAACTAGGTGCTCTTTACCTTACTGTGCTTCCTAGAATCACAGAATTGCAGAGTTAGAAGGGAATTTGTAGGTTATCCATGCGTGAGGTTCCTCATCATGTCCTGGATTCATGACCCAGAAAGAAAGTATTAGCTTTCCATTTGCACTATCAAGTTGGTAAACAGCTAGGATGACTCACTGTGGTAGGGAACCACCAACATCAGGGCTTATCTCTACTTCTGACCCACTCTGGCACTCCCATCTGGTGGCACATCATTCCTTCATTCCTTAGAGGAAAAGCAGCTGCCTACTCCTAAGAAGGTCCCGCCCTCTCCCTTTTGGAATCAGTTTCACGAACATTTTTTGCATGAAAAGATTAAAGGATATTGCAAACAGGCTTCACCCCTCTATAAACAACCAGTTCCCAAGATCAGAATGATCCCTGCTTTGGCAGGACTATGGGACACCCCTTTCTTCCTCTTGCTTAAGGGTTGATAATCAGGGTAACATTACCCCTCCCAGATTTATATTTTTTGTGATGTTAAGTTACACCATCTTTTGTCTCAATTCTTACTTAGCCCTTAGTCATTGAATAGGCATAGCCTCAGACAACCGACCTGGAAAACACCTTAATTTAGAAAGGCCAAGGTCACCTACTGCATCCCCAGCCATCACCACTTGTCTTGACTTTTGCCTTATCACTGGATTTCTATGACTGGAAGAGAGAGTGATGTCTATGACTGTGCATCTCTGCCTCACTTAAATTCAGTTCACATACAAGTCAAATCACACCCTTGTGATGTCATTTGTCCTCTTTGAGAATGAAGAACAAGCCACAGCAACAACCTCTTATATTAGGCCCCCGTTCTCCTAGGAGCTAGTTTGCCTATATTTAATATTTAATGTTTCATGTATGTGTTGTGTGCCCCCCCTATCCCTTCCCCCCCCCCCAATTTAAGCTCCTTGAAGCCAGGGACTGTTTCTTCTCTATCTTTGTTTAGCTAAGTGCTGATTGGTGAATTACTTAATTTGAGGCATTCAGACTACTGTCCTCACTAGGAGCTATTATCATAACAAGTTGGTATTTGCAGAGTCTAGCCAAAAAAAAAAAGAAATTGGAGTGGGGTGGGGAGTGCGTTTTCCTTTCTTTCCTCTCAAGATAAATTGGAATCACATGCTCAGTCTTCCGTCTTCAGCACTAGTTCTCCAAGGCCAGGTTCTCTACCAGAACCAGTAGCCTTGTTTCTAGGTCCTCATGACTGTGGGAGGAGCACTTTCTCTTCACTCCAACATTTCTTGATCTCTTCCTCAATTTCCAGCTTTCTTATTGTGAGAAACTCACTTGTGGGGATCACAGGACTTCCCAGGCAGGGTCAGGGAGTTAGCCCAGACAAGCTTCTACTGTCTACTGCTTCCCTGGGGGCCCTTAGGAAGATCCATGTGAGATTCCCCTTAAAATGGCAAAACCCTTCTCACTGAAAGAACTCAGAAACAAAGTGGGCAGAGGAAGGTGTTTGGCCTGGTGCTCACTAGGAACATACCCACACTAATATAGAAGCAGGAGGGAGGTAATATAGTTCGGTCCTTCCAGGTAGAGTTAGGGTTAGTTGAAATTCCTCAAATTCCTCACTTTATTTCCCTACATTCCTTCTTTATGCAGATTAGGGTGTTAGTGAGGATATTTGTACCTGGGCCTGACCTCTGTGTTCAGTGTCCAGCACTAAGTATGAATGGAGATGTGAATAAGAAATGACCAGGCCATGTGGGTAGTTCAAGGAAGAACCATGAACTCCATTTAATGATTCTTTGAACAGGGTTTTTCAAGATCAAGCAGACAAAGATTCAAGTGCTCTTATCAATAGCATAGTCTGTCATATCCTGGAGAATTCTTACCATTATCTTAATCTGTCATATCCTGGAAGTAGCTCAGAATTGGATAAGGCATTGTTATCTATGCATCAAAAAGTCTTAGGAAAAGTCAGTTAACACCTATCATATTCATTCACATAACAAAGGATGTTCTGGAGAGCAGACTTCAAGTCATCAAGGACATCTACATAGGAACTTGTAATCAACTTGGAATCAAATATTTTGGCTCACTACTAGGGTCTGAGCTGTTTGTCACATCCCTACCTTTCTAGTTCCCCCGGGACCAAGATGGCTATTGTCTTAGTAAAATGAGATAAGCAAGCTTTCCCACAGCTATTGATTATCTCCCAATAACTTTTGTGGATCTAAAATCTCTTACATTATGAACTTGAAGATCAGGACTAATTCAGGCCCCAAGTGCCCTGGGCAGGTCTGGATCAGTCTAACACTACAGTTGACTGACTACATTGAGTGATGAATACAGAATGTTTTCCACATTAAACTTGGAGATCTGGGGACAAAATAAGTTGGAATTCCTTTTGTGTTGTCATTCTCTCTTGAAATTTCCTTTTAATTTTCCTATGGACTCTGTGCTTTGTCAAGATACAGTGACCACTTTTCCTAGGAGAAATGATAGTGTCAAGAGCCTTCTCAAAGGCAGCTGTATAGAGAGGTCATGTGGGAGAACTAGAGGAATGTGATAGCCCCAGAGTGAGTTCTCTGGAGTAATTTCCCTGGGGCCTTGTAGCATTTTTTCTATTTCCTTTTGTCTCTGAGGTCAAGAGGTAGAGCCCACAGAAACAGCTGTGTGAGTAGGAAGAACAAGGAACCTGCCCTGGATTTAAATCTCAGGACGGGTCAATTCTCCTAATTCGGCAAGTATCAAAAATGTATATACACATGACATAGATGCTTTCTGGCCTCTTATTAATCATTTGATTACATTGAATTGATGGATTTCTTCCATTAACTGGAGGAAAGTGTATTTAGGTTAGAAAGTGGTTAGAAATAAATATTTGGGAAATAAAAAGTAGTTTCTTTCAAATAATTCCATGAAATTCAGAGTAGGAAAGGACCTTAGATTTAAAATTCAACATTAAAATATAAATACATACTTATGTATATACAATAACCATCAGTAAAAATGAACAATCAAATGAAAAACAGGGGTCAAAATCTTACTTAAAATCCCTATGCTTTAACAAAACAGACACATGCAAGATAACAGAAATCCAATAAGTCTTCCACAGGTTCCCAAATAACTCTGGGAACTATACTACTTCCCAAGGATGGTGTTTTCGTTTGGGCTCAGTTTTATAATCTATCCAAATCCATAGCTCAGAGCCTCCACCAAATGACTCTGTCAGACCAAGACAGATGACAAAACTGAAGGGAATTTCATGAAATGAGAATGTAAGGTAAATAATAAAAAAATTGAATCAGCTCATAATGACTCTAGTTTTCCCTCTGTCTCCTGAAATATTGGGAGAAGAAATGCATTTCAAAGTCATCGAATGTTTTAGAAGTCAGGTTCCAAACCATTTTCCTGCTTAGTCACTTCCCTTTCAGTGTTGGGGTAATAATGTCAAGTATTGGCCTCTCAGGAACTAGAGCTTCAGGTGTCTGGACCAGGTTCTCACCATTTCTCTACAATCTCAGCAAAAATCATCCTGGCTCTTGCAGCCAATATTTGTGTACTTGGCATGGTCTATGTGTAGTTGTCATTCCTGCTTATCTTTTCTTCTGTCCCTGGATGCATCAGTATTCATTAGCTACCACAAATTGCTTCTCACTAACCCCCTGTAAGACTCTTCCAACGTATTTCAAAATGGCTGTGTTGGGCTGCTCCTACCCCTTCAGAGTATCTGGGGCTGACACTGCCATGCTTAATAAGTATCGAATGTAAAAAAAAACAAACAACTTTTTTTCTTGATCTCTAGAGCAAGAGTGTGGGGTATTATGTGTATAACAAGCTACCTCCGTAAAAAACCTCATGCTGTGGGGTTCAAATACATCCTTCTTGGAAATGAGTTCAGATAATCTCCCCCTTTCTGTCTGCAATGTGGGAATGTGTTCGTTCAAGAACACATCCCTTTATACAAGTAATGAAAAGATTCCTTTTTTTCTGTGTTCCCTTCTGGGCCTCATCATCTCAATTGTTGAAATAGTCTGCTGGTGGGTCTGCCTGCCTCAAGTCTCTCTCCACTCCAATCAGTTTTCCATTCAGGCACCAAAATGATTTTCCTTAAATACAAGTTGGATCATGTGGCCCACCTACCCAAACTCCAGTGGCTCCCTGTTGCTTCTAGGATCAAATACAAAACACTCTGGTTGGTATTTAGAGCCCTTTATAACCAAGCTCTCTCTTGCCTTTCCAGACTTCTTACACTTTACTCCCCACCATATTCTCTTAGATCCAGTAACAACTGGTCTCCTGGCTGTTCCAGGAACAAAACCCTCCATCTCTCAACTCAGGGCATTTTCTCTGGCTGTCCTCTGTGCCTGGAATGCCCTTTCTCCTCCTTTGACTACTGACCTCTCTGGCTTCCTTTAAGTCCCAGCTAAAATCCCACTTTTTACAGGAAGCCTTCTCCAACTGCTCTAAATTCCAGCGCTTGCCTGAGGGGCCACTAATGATGGATCCCTGAAATGCCTTGGCCTTTGCCTGGGGTGCCTGGCCCTTCCCAGTTAATCCTTTCAACCGTCCTTTCATTTTGGCCCTCATTGTCTGCACCTGACCCTACCCTACACCACTACTCCTTGATTCCATATAGACCCCTTCTCTGTTACCTCCCATGCACCCTAGACTACTTGGTCACTCCTAGATCACATCGAGATCTTCCCACAATCTTACTGTATGAAAGGTCTATCTTGCCTTCATTAAAAGTGCTCAGATTCCTAAAATCTGGCCAATGGCGTGGATTCTTCAAATCTCACCCACATTAACTCTTGCTTTAATAAGCCCTGTCTCATGAAAGAAGGCTTGGGTTAAATTCTTTTGAGGCAGGACCCATGTCTATTACCCTTGAATTTCAGGGTTCCCAGCACCTCTAGATTGCAACTTTCCCTCTACATAATTGTCTCCTATTTATTGTGTGTGTGTATCTCTTTGCATGTATTTGTTTACGTGTTGTGTCCTCTATTAGATTATAAGCAACTTGAGGGTAGGAACTATCTTTTTTCTCTTTATATCTCCTGTGCTGTAAAGGTCTATTGTCTTACTGATTGGTTGATTGGACTGCCCAAAATTCTGTTACTTTTGACGATATTCATTTTTCTTTTAAGAAATTATAGTTGCAGTCAGTGTGTATACAGTTTCAGTAATTCACTTCGTATCACATTGTATAGAGCTTTCAAAGGGCTCATTTGTTCTTGTTACTGTTCATTCATTTCAGCTCTTCATTACCCCATTTGTGGTTTCTTTTCTTTTTTTTTTTTTGAAGGGGGAAGGCAAAGCAATTGGGGTTAATTGACTTGTCCAAGGTCATACAGCTAGTGTGTATATAGTGTCTGAGGTCAGATTTGAACTCAGGTCTCCTGACTCCAGGCCTGGTGCTCTTTTCACTGCGACATCTAGGTGCCCCCTATTTGTGGTTTCTTGGCAAGGATACTGGAGTGGTTTGCCATTCCCTTTTCTAACTTATTTTACAGATAAGGAAACAGAGGCAAAAAAGGCGGTAGGTGCCAGAGTGTGATGGTTGTGGGGAGGAAGAACACCCCGGACATCTTGAGGTTTCCAGGCTTCTGAGTGTATCTTGTATGTGCATGGTTATTGCACGAAGTCTCTCCCCCCACCCTCTATTAGAATGGGAACTTCTTGAGGGCAGCCTTTCTCTGTATCCCTAGACCCCTAGCCTGTTGCCTGGGAATTAGTAAATGCTTAATCAGCATTTGTTGACTGACTGATAGAAGAGGGAGGAAGCTGATTCTGGGATGAGGGCAGCTCTCTGTTGGAAACTTAGGACAGTGCTCAGAATGTCAGCAAAAGAGGCCAATCCTGGCCCTGGGAATGGAGCTGGACTTTCCAAGCCACAATATAATGCTCAGGGAAGGTATTGTCTTCCCTACCTTCCCCCTCCCCTTTAAAAAGTGGGGAATCTGTGGACTTGAGGTTTTTCTGACCCTCAGTCTGACTTTTTGCATTATTTCCTTAAGAAACACAAATTGATTTTGATAACATAGGAATTATAGGCTTGTAGGCTGAGCAAGGACGTGCACCTTTGAAGGTTTCAGAGGTCAGAAGAACCATTGATTTGGATATGCAAGGTCGTCCAGGGGCCATCTGGTTCAGCCTCTTTAAGGATGAGAAATGGAATTTCAGGGAGTTTAAGTAGTAAAAACGGGATTTGAACTCAGGTCCTCTGACTTCAGTGGCAGTGAGCACCCTTTCCTAATGACTTCTGTCTTAAATTTACTACATAATAGAATTTGAGAGCTGGAAAAGACCTTACCAGACATCTAGTCCAAGCCAGACACAAAAGGTAAATATCTCCATTGTAATATATCAGACAAGCAGTTAGCTAACCTCTTCCTGAAGTCTTCTATGGAAGGGAAACTGATTACCCTTTTTTTCTTTTAAAAAATATTGTTTTTAACATGCTTTTTAAATTTTGAGTATTAGACTTCTACTGAGAGGCAACCCATTACTTTCACCCCACCTTTTTTTCATTTAAAAATTATTTATTTTTAATATTCCTTTCTTTTTAAATTTAGAGTTCCAGATTCTCTCCCTTCCCCACCCACTGAGCAGGCAAACAATATAATACCAATTATATATGTGAAATCATGCAAAACATATTTCCATATTCATCATATCACCAAAAAATTTAAAAAGGAAGGAAAGAAGAAAGAAAGGAAGAAAGTAAAAAAGAAAGAGAAAGAAAATGAGCTCACTACTTTTTGAAGCAGCCCCTCCCACTTCTGGGCAGCTCTGTCTTAAGTTTTTGCTGATATCAAGCCTAAACTTGCTTTTTTTTTTTTTTCAAGCTAGTCCATCCCTCCTCATTTCTGGGGCCAAATAGAACAAAACTAATCTCTCTTGCATGTGACAGCCTTATTGATACTTAAAGACTCTTCCATGCACCCCCTCCCCCGAGTTTTCTCCAGGCTTAACACTCCCAGTCCCTCCAACAAATGCCTAAGACAGGGATTTGACATTCAGCACCATCATGGTTGCATTTTTCTGAGAATTGAAGCCCAGCTTAAACCCTCCATCTCTGATTCCTCAGCTGTTGGAGACTTTCTTCACCCTGAAATTACCTTGTTTTTACTTTGCCTATATTTTGTATCTGTTGGGGAGGGAAGTGGAGGCGGGTTCCCTTGATAGAAGTTAAATGCCTTATGGGTAGATACAGTTTCATTTTTGTCATTGTACCCTTAGTGCCTGGCACACAGTAGGCATATAATAAATAATTATTGATTGACAAAAGATAACCAAAAAGTCATTATTGCTCTGGTTTATTCATGACATTTTATCAAATTTGAAGGACTATAATTTTCTCTGGAAAGGGTTTGCCTCTGTGTATTTATATATATATATATATATATATATATATATATATATATATATATATATATATATATATTAAAGATAATATATTAACTTTTTAACCATGACTATAAATTTAATTATCCATGGTAGTCTGCAGCCTGATGGAAGAGTCCCTGAATAACAGTTGGTCTTCTAATCATTGAGCAGTGTGGGCACTGAAGAGACCAGTAGTTTTGGGGTCAAATGACTTGGATTTTAGTTTTAGCTCTATTACTATAGAAACCTATCTTGCCTTGAACAAATCATTTGACCTCTTGGCCTCAGTTTCCTCATTTGTTAAAGGAGGAGATCCTACTAATGGCTTCTAAAGAGTCCTCTCCTGTTTTAAACTCTATAATCCTAATAAAACAAAAAAGTCTCTCCCTCTCCCCTCTACCCTGGCTAATTATCTCCCTTCGCGCACCCCCCCCCCCCTTAATGTCTGGGCTTCCACCTGTAAACTGTTATTCCAAATACAAAAATCACAGTCTTAACCTTTTATCATTCCCATCTTGTGGCTAAACCAGACCACTAGCTCATCGAAGAGAGATCCCATTTTTCCTTATGAATGCTTTTTTTTTTTAAAGATCTGATATAATGATAACAGAAGCTCATATTTTCTGTCATTTTTGATAGTTTGCAAAGATCTTTACATTTACTATCTCAGACCTTCACAGTATTTATGATAAGGTAACTGCTATTATTATCCTGATTTTATGGATAAGTAAACTGATGTCCATAGAGGTTAATTGACTTGCCCCTGCTTATACACATTAAGTCTATGTGGTGGAATTTGAACTCAGATCTATCCTGACTCCAAGTGAAGTGTTTGTTTCATTTGAGGTTGCCTTGCACATGCTTAAGTAATGTGACTATAATTTGGTGTCAGAGGTCTTTTTCTTGGTGTCTTTTTCCTTCCCCAAGTTGACCCTTACCCCCAATTTTATTATGAAATTCAATGGTAAAATAGGATTTGATATTAGAAATTAAATTACCTGGGATCTTTCTTGAATACATTTCCCTTGTAAATAGAAGTACACCTGTACTATATTTGTAACCATGCCATGCAATCAGAAACTAAATGAATCTATTTGCACACCCAACATCATTAAGAACCCATTATAGTTACTATTGAGATTAGTCAGCATAAGGTGCTAGCTTACCTCCCCTGGCTGATTATCCCCCTATCCCCTTAATGTCTGGGCTTCCACCTGTAATTTAGGCTATCTTTTGTGACCTCCCACCGAATGCCTGACAGCTGTGTTCCCTGAGGGGAGAGAGGGATGCTCCCTGTGTGTCAGACAAATAAAGGGCATTGTCTTAAAGCCTGTGTGGTTTTCTAGAGTACGATTTCAGCTGTGATTTTATATCTGAAAATTCTGAATATTAAGCATGATGGTAAATTTAGCAGGTGTTTGCTGTTGCTGACTGAAATTGCCTATGCTTTTGCAATCGGGGCTCACTCAGGAAGCCATTCAAGCTCAATCCCAAAACAACCTTGCCTTGTTTTATTGAACTTGATAAGGACAAGGAAAACTGTACTTCAACTTCGAATTCTGAAATTAGAGTTAAGCTACTAATAGATGATCATAGTGGGAAGAGACCATCAAGGTCTTCTGGACCAACCCCCTTGTTTTATAGTTGAAGGAAGTGACTTTTGGAGTCACACAGATGGTAAGTGGCAGAGATGAGATTTGAACTCAGGTCCACTGAAGCCCTCCTTAGGCATCCCTCTTTCCACTAGTCAGTTTCAGAGTCAGAAAGGCCTGTCTCTGGCACATAATAACTGGGTGTCAACCAGCATAGCTGCCAGAATCTCCCCCAAATGAGAAATTATGGAGGAATTGCTGATTGGCCTTGGTGGAGGGGATTTCCAGACTGGCAAGTCTCTGTACTAATGAGATCAGAGAGTTGGACCAAAAAAACCCAAAATGGAATAGACATAGTAAAATAAATTCCCTTAAGACATCATTTCCGTGACTCTCTGTCTCTCTATCTCTGTGTCTCTGTCTCTGTCTCTCTCTGCTCTCTCTCTCTCTTCCCCCCTTCTCTTACTCTCTGATTCTGATTCTCTCTTTCTCTCTCTGTCTCTCTCCCTCCCATTCTGCCTCTGCCCCAGCTTCTCCCACCTCTTTAGTGAGCTGAATTTTTAAACTTTTGACTTTATGTCTGAACAGGCCACTTGGATATGTTGCTGTCAATGGCAATTCACTCTAGTATCTTTGCCAAGAAAACCCCAGATGGGGTCGTAGAGAGGCAGACATGACTGAAATGACGGCACTGAACTTCTAGTCAAGAAACCCTGCCTTGAAGTTTTGCCCCCAACCCATACCAGGTGTGTGCCTTGACACCCCTGACAAGTGGCTTTACTTCTCAGTCCACCCATACAGCTCTTTAAAAATTGCAGCCCAGACCTTGCCCTACAGGAAAATAGAAGGGAAGAGGATAAGAGAAGTGGGGGGGGGCAATTGGGGAAAGGGCATAATCAGAATGCTTGTCATCTTGGGGTGGAGGAGGGGAGAAACGGGGAGAAAATTTGAAACTCGAAACCTTGTGGAAGTGAATGTTGAAAACTAAAAAGAAATTAATTAATTAAAAAAAATTGTAGACCAGTCTGCTTTGATAGGGGCAGTTAAGCCACTGAGAGCTGACTACAGTTATAACATCACAAGTAAGGTCCAAAATGATGAGTTTGAGGGTTTAAGAACCAGCAAGAACCTTGGAGATGATCTAGCCCACCTTTCCTTAATTTTACAGATTATAATGTGGAGGACTAGGAGTGGTTTGCTTGCAGTAACCCAGCTAATTAGCAGCAGAGTTGAGACTACACTTCTGAATTCTTTCCACTACATCATACTTACATTATCCTCTTAATTTTGCTTCATATGGGCAATAGGAAACAGAGCTGGAAATGACCTGAGAGCTATCCCTATGATTTTACAGATGAAAAAACCAATGCCAGGAACGCTTAAGTGACTGGCCCAATGTCACAAATTAAATACTTGAGCAGAGAGTCTAATCCAGGGTTTTCAACCTAAGATTTGTAAATGTTTGTTTGTTTTAATATTTTAATCACTGTTTCAGTTAGGTGGCACTGGACTTGGAATCAGGAATACCTGAGTTCCATTCCAGCTTTAGACTTTTACTAGTTGTGTGACCCTGGGGAAGTCATTTAACCTTAGTGTGCCTCAATTTTCCCCTCTGCAATATGGAGATAATAATAGTACCTCCCTCCCAGGGATCAAATGAGTTAACATATGTAAAGCTCTTTGTGAAATTCAATGTGTTATATTACTTACTACTATTACTGTTGTTAAAATAATTGATTTCCTTTGTAATCTTCATTTAAAAATATTTTTATAAAAGGGGTATCCATAGGCTTCCCTGGACTGGCAAAGGGGACCATGATACCCATAACTGAAAAAAAAAAATCCCAGCTCTAAACCAAGACCTTCTGATTCCAACTCTAATGATTCTTTCCCTATATTTTTTCCTCTTTCGATATTCACAACCTACTTCTTTGCCCCTTTGTTAGGGGTTCCCATTTCTTCACCCCTCTCAATTCATGTTTATTCCTTTAAAACCCTCCTGATCACAAGACTCTATCAATCTTTCCTTCAGGATCCTTCCCAACACCCACCTCTCTCCACAAAGCCTTCCCTAGTTCAAAGGGAGACATAGACCTACTATTTGTTCTCCACTAATGGTGCCCAAGAAAACTTTTGAAGCTATTTTTTCCTCTTAGTTGAATCATCTTTGTGCGTAATTGCTGTAAATCATGTGGGCCTTTTTGGTGTTCATGTCTTAGCCTACTCTTCTTGTTAACTACAGGGGCATGGCATGCATATGAAGTTACTTGGTAGGATTTGATGATGGTGAAATGATTATAGCAGTGATTTGACATTTCCTTAACATAAGGAATACAGGAGCTGGTCCTTTTGAAGATCAGTTGCCCAGACACATGATCCATGAGAAACAGAAACATATTTAAAAGCTGTAGCTAGAGAACCATGGGACATTCAGACATGACTGAAAGAACTAGAGGGGTGGGGATGTTTGTTCAGTGCAGTGCATCAGTACATTGATTGGTACTTCCCAGTTCCTGCCATTGATTAAGCCATGTCTACAATCAAACACTTCAAGCTTTTTGGTCACATCCAGTTCTGCTGTGCTCATGTAGACATAGCTTGACTTCAACTAACATCACAGGCATTGGATAAATATGGGAATCGTTCAAATGACTTGTGTGACCTTTCATAATTCACTTCACTTTTGTTGTACCTCAATTTCCTCATCTGTAAAATGGGAGAGATTGCATTAGAGGACCTCTAAAGTCCCTTTTAGCTTGAAATCTATGCTCCTGTGGCCTTTTTTGTTTATCAACACCAAATAACCCAATAGACTTACCTGACATCAATTTAATGAGGAAGTCAAAGGAGAAAAGGTGGAAGTCACATTTATATGCTGCTTTTAGTTTTTAAAAGTATCTCCATCACAATGATCTTGTAATATAGGCAATACAAGTATTATTCTTGTTTTATAGAGGAGGAACTAAAGCTTGAGTGCTAGAGTGACTTGCCCATAAATAGCTTAGTATCTCAGGTGGGATTCACACCTAGGTCTTCTGTCTCAAAGATCAATACTCTCTTCATTACATCTTATCATTTCTTAATTAGAGAGAGAGAGAGAGAGAGTGTGTGTGTGTGTGTGTGTTGCATACATACAGTTGGAATTTGAAGACACTAAAACCTCTAGGGTAAGACTGTATGTAAGCAGGGTAGCCATGTAATTTACCATCATAACTGTGTCATCTCTCAAGTAGGTATGCTAATATCATTGGCTTTGGCATTTTCCTCTACCATAAATGGCCAACAGATGGATGCCCTCCACCCATAGAGAACAATGTCAGGAAGTGTTCAAATGAACTTTTCCAAACAAACTATTCATTTTGTTGTGTCTTCATGTCACTATTGCTGTGATTTCCAAATAGTATACATTAAAGCCTTGAGGGTCTTTATCTGGGGATTAGACAAGAATAAGTTTTTCCTCAGTCTTTAAGGGGACATTTAGAGAGATGAAACTTGTCTTTTACAAGTGGTGTTCTATTATACACAAACAGGCTCAGGAATGTTTTAGAATTAAAAAAAATTGCAGTGAGGTTCTTTCTGGTTCAGAATGACTAAGAATGAGGTAATGGTGGCTCAGCACCATGTTTTAGTTAAGGTTGCACTCAAGAGACTTTGGTTTGCTTCCCAGACCCATAATGGGGCCAAAAAAGTAATTACAGTGATTAATAATAATATTTGATTCTCTACTCTCATGGTCAACTTTTTGGAGCTGATTTTATGAGGGGAGGGGGCAAGGGGAAAAGGGGGACAGAGAAGCCAATTATAGGAAGGATGTTAGAACTGTGTGCTATCATTTAAGTTTTGAAATGTTACGCAGTCCAAAAGCTGTCATTCTTCCTTAGTTTATCATGCCCTCCCCAGCTACTGCAATATTGTAGACAGTTTTTAAATGGTTTTTTTGTTTGTTTTTTGGGTCAGTCAGGATTGAGGGCAGAGCAGAGTTGAAGGTTTCAATCACTAGGCACTAATATTAATTAATACCTGTGTTCATAAATTTTCTTAAAGTAGTGAAGGTGATAAGGAAAGTTGTCTTTATGTGCAATCTAATGAAGTTATGATCCTTAACATCATTTGTCCACTTTTCAACCCCTTCACCATTGCCACTGAAAGGCAGACATAGAGTTCTCTGTTTCGTAAGCTCTGGACTCTAGGAGGTTATCACAGCAAAGCATAAGCTTGGGAAGCACAAGCTTGGAGAATAAATTTGGCAATAGCCTATGCTACTCTCTGAGGACTAGAGCTATAGCTAGGCTGAGGCAATAAGACTTTGTCCCAAATCACTAATGTATAGGGGAAGAAATTCAGAGGATACTGACAGAAATGTGCAGTCCTTTTGAAGTGTACTGGCAAAAGAACTTAGCAAGTATATAGCAAGAATAATTAGTTTAAAAAGGAAGGCAGCAGATGGTGGGCTGGAGTGAGCTAAAGCCCACCCTCCCCTTATTCAGGCTGAGGCTCCACTGTCCCAAGGTCTTTCTCCAGTAGGCCAACGTCTACCACACCCCGAAATGATGATGTCTCAGAGTAGAGTTTAAAGGATGCTCACCTAAGGTAGTAAAACAAACAAGCAAAAACCCTAGTCTACTCTAGTCAAATGCAGAGAGTTTACTAGATGATGGTGATGGTGATTTTATTACAATGTCCCATGACTCAAAGACAGTCAATTTCAATAAGTCCAACTCTTTGGTTGGGGACTTGGGGAATCTTGTGTTCTTGCAGAGAACTGTATGTTCCTGTCAAGGAGAGCATGGGGACGGTCAAGACAAAGAGAATTCCATGATGCCTCGGATCTGATGCAAGCAAATTAAATGAAAAGAGTGGAGGAAATCACTGCCCTGGGCAGGACTGGGCTGTAAGATTACAGTAGCCTTTGGCTGTGCTAGTACCAGGAGGAGTTGCTATGGGAACCATTGAAAAAGATTAAATATAGCAGGGATGCATGATTGTGAGAAATGGGTGAGAAAGGAGAATTACATTAATGTAGAAATGATGGTTTGGTATATTTGTGTGTATGTTTTTCCCCCTCTCTCTTCCCAAGTCACAGTAAAAACCTTTTAATTCATAAACATCCAATTAGGGGGAATGTTATAATGAAATCTGTGAAGCCTGTTCAGAAGACTTGCCTCATAATCAAAGTAGAGAAAATAGCATTTTAATTTTGAGAATGAAAATTAAATGATTCTGAACCTTTCTGTGCTTGATCATTCATCTCACCCTTGGCACCCCCCTAAGTAGGTGGGGCGTCTGTAGCAAGATATGCCAATACCCCTCAAGTTTCTGACAGTGGCTCCCAAGTCATACTGACAAAAGGGTCCTGGGAATTTTACCCCAGCAGGGAAAGTCAGTACCTTGTCTCTCAGTCTGCTTCCTGCCTCCTGTCTCATGCTTCACTATAAGTTTATATTTCAGCATCTTAACTGGACCCTCACTGCAGCAAGGTAATCTTTTTAGTCCTCTCCAATTTATCATACCTCCCTCACAAATGCTAATCTTTTCAAGACCCCACTCCCACCCCTTCCCTGCTCTCCCAACTAAGACTATAACCTAATTCTTTATAGAGAAAATAAGGACCCTTTGCACTGAGCTCTTTCTTCTCTCCTAAACTACATCTCAAGGCCCGCATCATCATCCTCCATTCCCTCCTCTACAATGCTACCAATTTACTTTTACTCTAGATCTCAACCTGTTCTCTCCTCCATCCCTTAATCTTCTGTCTTTCTCTGTGTCCACTGGCTAATCCTCTGTTTCTTATGAACATGCTCAGGTCTTCTCTATCCTTAAAAATCATTCCCTTGACTCAACTATCCCCTAAAGTGCTAATTCTGAACTCAGGAAGACCTCTCGGACACTTATTAGCTGGGTGGTCTTAGACAAGTCACTTAACCACTGTTGGCCTCAGTTTCCTCAATTGTAAAATGCAGGTAATAATCCCACTTACCTCCCAGTGTCATTGTGAAGATTCACTGAGATAATATTTGTCAAAGTGCTTAGCAGAACTCTTGGCACAAAGTGGGTACAATATAAAAGTTGGTGTGGTTATTAATTATTTTTGGTGCTAACATCCTCTGTCTCTCCTCATTTCTCAGTCAGACTCCTAGAAAACTCTAAGCTCCTTTGGTCCCACCTACTGCCTCTCCTTTCTCTCCTCTCACTCATTCCCTGCACTTTGATATCTGGCTTCTGACCTCCTGACTCAACTCAATATGCTCTCTCTCTAATGCTACCAGTGACCTCTCATTTGCCAAACTGAATGGCCTTAGCTCAGACCTCATCCTTCTTAATTTCTCTGCAGCATTTGACACTTGGACTGTTGCCTCCTTCTAGATACTCTAGTCCGGTTGTGTGATGCTCCATACTATTAGTTCTCTTTCTTCTCTGTCTGACTTGCCCTTATCAGTTTTTGCTAGATCATGAACGTGTTAGGTTAGGCTTGGATTCTTGGGTTTTAGCTGAAAGTGATATCAATCCTTCTAGTCATGCCAGTTCACATCCTCAGCCTCCTCATCCCACCCCTCATTGTCTTTCATCCAATAAATTCTAAGAACTGTTGTTTCTCCCTCCATAATAGCTCTCATTTCTATTTCCTTCTCTCCACTCACACAGCTGCCACCATAGTTCTTATCCTCATTAACTCTCTCCTAAATTATTGCAATAGTATCCTAATTGGTCCCCCTGCCTCAAGCTTCTTCCCTGGTTAGTGGGGGAATTATATTCCTGAAATGCAGTCTGACCATTGTCCTGTTCAGTAGGTTCCAGTGGCCCCCAATTATCTCTAGAATCATATATGAACTTCACCCAGTTCCAACCTGTCTGGTTAAATTGTACATTATTTACCTTTTCATACTCTTGTCTTTTCTTGCTGTTCCTCACACATGCATTCCATCACCCACCTCTATGCTTTTGCAGTCGGTTTCCAGTCCACACTCTTCCCCTTCTCTCTACCAAGTGTACTTCTGCCGTAACTCTGCCTTATAATATCTCTGACGTGTTCTCTCTCTCTCTTTCTCTCTCTCCACCCTTCTTCCCCTCTTTCTCTCATTCTTTCCCAATCTCTCTCTTCCCTTTTCTTTCTCTCTTTCTTTCACTCTCACTTTCTCTCTCTTGCTCCTACTCTCTCTTTCCACCCCTCTCCCTCCCCTCTCTCCATCTGTAATACAATACATACATATTATAATATATGTGTAATGTATAAATACACATATAAATATGTAATACAATATTTACATATACACATATGTATACAATATTTATATATGCTTATATGTACACATGTTGCCATGTAAGTTTCTTCAGGTTAGAAACTATTTATTTTTTGGCTTTGTATCTCTAGCACTTTCAAAATGCTTGTGAATTTACTAATTGATTTTTTGAATTATGTGTCCCTTGGTCCCTTGTTTGTCTTTGAGATCTTTCTCTAAGGTCATTTAACTCAGTTGCCTTGTCCTTGTAAATACTTCATAGTAATTTCTGCAGAATGTGCCAAAGGTAGATTTGTCTCTTACAGGAATATGAGTCACCCAAGATGTTTCAGTTTAGATTGTTTGTTTAAATTTGCTGATTTGGAATAAGCACTCACATTTTTTCACTGAAACTTGTACAAGCTGCTGCTGTCCTATTAACTCTCTGTGAGACACCAAGGTGCTGAACCTCATGTCTTAGGGCTGAGTCTGAACTACAAGTTGGTTATGTAATTAGTGTTTCCTAGTCATTTAGAGAATGAAGCCTCATCAAGATCCCCTTATCCAGTGCCTGAGTTTCCAAGGCATTGTTCAGTCCTACCCTGTCATTCATTCATTCATTTATTCATTCATTCATGTCCTGTTTATTTAGTCAAAGGAGAGATATAATCAGAGTAGTATGTGGTTTTTCAGTTTTAAAATGAATTGTTCAGAAGAGAGATATTTTATGAAAAACAAAAAGGCAATGGGAAAATATTTTCCTCTTTTGTAATTATTCTGGGTCATATTTCAAAGCAAACCCATGTTAGGAACACGCTGCTTTTTTCTGTTTGCTTTGCCTTTTCCCAGAGCATTGGCCTGCACCCTACATTATTGCTGTCACAGTTCGCTGAAGAATAGCTTTGTGTCCAATAAGATGATGGTCCCCAAAGGTTTATTCCATGTAGCAAACATCCTGTTATAGTGATCTGTTCTAACAACAGGAAATTTATTTTTAAACTGTGTAATACCTACCACATATTAATCTGCTTCACTTTTATTTTTTGGTTTGTTTTTACCAAGAAGTTTACTTCTAGGAGTTAACTCCCTTTAGAAAAAAAAATTCTCCTATAAACTCCATCTATAATTGTCTCATTCTTTATATCAGCAAGCGACTTTTTCATCTGATGATCAATAAGTAATAATAAGTAACAACAAGCAATATGAAGTCTGGCACAAAGGAAAAGGTCACTGGTTGTGTTTGCTTCTCTGCCAAAAGAAGGTCGGTCAACGGTCCTCATTTTAGCAAACTTGAACCCACAGACTTTGGGCTAAACTAGAAATCTTTCATATTCACAGACTACATGGCTCATTAGCTTTGGGATATTCTATACAGATGCCTATGTCCTACCCATTCATCCTTGGAAGAGGGCAGAAAGCAAATGTATCTTGGATAATTGACATCCTATTACATTGGATGGCCATGGTCATTTTCTCAGACTAGGGCCAGGAATGTTGAGAGCCTCTTAGTCAAAAATTGCCAGTTACCTTATTCTACTCCTCTTCACAAAGCCCTTTGCTTCTTAACATGAGAAACATACCTGGACTTATTGAAAAAAAAGATCAAAATTTAGTAATCCAATTAATACCACCACTACCCATCACCACAGGGCTTCTGCGAGATTTATTAAATATATGCACCTTGTTCCTTTAATAGACCAGCTTGGAATGATCTTACTGTGTGAAGAAATAAGATTTTTAAATCATATCTTAGTGCTTCTGAGACCGGAGGTTTACAAATAAAATACTTCTCTCCTATCCATGGGGTTTTTCTCCTGAAGAGCTGTCAATTGCCCCTTGGTTTGACTTTTTCCAAATGAGGTTTGACAGTAGTGCTGACCACATCAATTTTATGTTCTGTTTTGTCTGACTCAAGAATATCAGACATGGTTTCATTTTAATGAGGTCTACTTCTACTCCCATTACCAGGTTATTTTCCTCTGATAAATCACAGTGTCCTGGTGTGTCATTGCTTCTGGAGCATCGTGGATGTAAAGGCATACCATGATTCCAAGCCCATCTTTCTTCCTATACCAGACTATTTCTCTTTCCCTGAAACCATATAACTGGTTGCTTGATAGTGAACACATCGTCAATCAATGAGATTCTCTGGAACCACAATTCAGAACTGATATGTACCAGAAATGATAGGTACCATTGTTGGCTCAACTTCTTTATTAGCTATATTTATTCAGTTTATCTTATGCTGTTTAATTGACAAATAGCCGAAAAATGAGATGATTACTATGATATGGGAGAGTGAAACAGTATTGTTCCTCAGTGCCCTGTTTGAAAGTGCAGCCTCAAACTCATCCCAATTAAATGGTCAAAGGAAAAAAAAAGACTGACCTAGAGAAGAAAAGACTTAGGGGGTCTATGGTAGCTACTTTCGAGGATCTGAAGTACTACCATGTGGGAGTTCAATTTGTTCTGTCAGAAAGGAAAAGTACAGCTTTGGGCAGAAGTCATGAGAAACACACTTCATCTCAGCTCCAGGTAAGGAAAAATAACCTAACTGCCACAGCTAACTAAGAATTGAATGCATTGCCTTCCGAGGGGGATGGTTTGCTCTCAATAGAAGTCTTCAAATAAAAACTGGGAGACATCATGGATGTTGAAGAAAGAACAATAGCATAGATGTAGATTAATGGTCTTGGAAAGAGCTGTGGCTCCAGCATCAGAGGGTCCAGCTCCAGGGCTTACTATCAATGTGACCCTGAGAAATCATTCAATTGATTACAGTCTCACTTTCCTCATCTGTAAAATGGGCTGGTTGGATTTGGTGCCTTTGATGTTCCATTCAGGCAATCTCATTTCGTGACATTTAATCTCAAAGGTCCCTTCCAGCCCTCTGGTGATGGGCTTCAGATTGTTTCTCTGAATTGTCTTAGAGAACATTAATCAATGAATCAACCACTCCATGCAATTAAGGTTCTCTATTTTGGGTCCTAGAGTGTACCATAGGTCAAGACTTATTCTCTTTCACCTCCCTAAGGGAACTGACTTATTTAAATAAGTAATTCAAAATAACACATACTGAAATCTTTTCAAGTGAGATTTCTTTTTATATTAGCAGTGTCCTTGGTAGCACATACTCTAAGAGCCCATGAAATCACAGGCAGGCAAGCTATAGGCATGTAAGTACCTACTGTTTGCCAGGCACTGTACTAAGCTCTGGGGATACAAGTACAAGCCAGAGGAAAGACAATCTCTGCCCTTAATGAACTTACATTCTAATAGGGGAAGACAAGACATAAAATAGAACTGAAAAGGGTTTGGGAGAGAGCATAGTGAGGAATGAAACACAAACAGCTTCTGCTTCTTCCTAAAATGGAACTCAGCAATGGGAGAAGGATGCTGGCATGGTGGATGGATGTTCCAGGGTGACAAGGTAGTTAAATCGTGGTGGAAAAGTTTAAAGAGTCAGAAGTATAATCTGGATGGGAAAGGGAGAACGGATGTTCCTGTTGTGTTTCTGAAAAACAAGCATTACGAGGGGAATAGGTTCCAGGTGAACAGGAGGTTAGTGAGGCCCCTGGCTTTGCCTCAGTCATATTAGCAGATTTGTGTCCCCCAGTAGCACTCTTCTAAAAATAACAGAGCATGTAACAGAAAAATTAGAAGTTTCAATCCAATTGATATTGGTGCCTCTAAAGAAGACTTCAATATAATTGTGGAAACTTGGAGTACGTTACACTGGGTCTCCTTGACTTCTTCATATGAATGCCAGATCTTGCCCATGGCATGGAAGACATAGGAAATTATCTCCAATAGCTCTACTGCCTGAAAACTATTGAAATATCTTCAGCCAATGTTTCTGAACCTTTGGAATATGAGGACCCTTTTTAAATGCCAAATAATTTAATATACCTTCACATGACAGTATTTGTACTGTTTTCATATACAGAGAAATTTATGATGACAAAAGCAACTGTGAATTTAATACTGCTTTAAGATAAATTTTTATTTTACTAATCAAAATAATATCTACACACATTTGAAAAATAGCAAAATATGTTTCAGACATTTTATTTTTCAGCACATGGACTTGGTTGTTTGTAGATTTTTATATAGAATTGTGCAGTCTTTACATGTCCTCCCCAGGCATTTCACAGCACTAAAGTGAAATTCACTTTATAATTTTTTTGTTGGATCCTTTTAATAGTCTGGTATACAGCTTGGTGTATAAAATACTCAAATCCTTACATGTCTTTGCAGTCTTATTAATTCAGACCTTTCCTTTGAAAATGTAGATTATAACCTAATTCAGATTGCAACTCATCCTGTATGACTCTCATCCATATCCTCCAAAAAGCTTACCCCAGGAGTTTCACCCAGTGGGATGGCGGCATACCTTCCTTTCTCTTGTAGTTATAATATTAACAGTGAAACACTCAGGTTATGTGTATGTCAGCCCTCATCTTGGCCACCTGACTGGCCCATCTTATTTTCCCTGAAATACATTTCCTTGTTTTTTTCCAAGTTCTTCATTGGTTATATATCATAGCCTCACACCCGCCATATGCATTTCCAGTGCCTCTGTGTAGTGTGCATTTTAAAGTTCATAGAGTCAGAATAAATGCTATAGATGATTCTTTAGTTATTAGAACCAATGTCAACTGAATGACAAAACAATCAACTGTAGCTAGTATTTATTCTGCTCCTTAATTTGCTAAGAAGATGATAATATCATATAGAAGACCTGTTATTTTTCCAAGGATCCTGTACTAAAGACTGGATTTTTATCTTGTTGTAGCCAAGAGTTCAGAATTTGATGCACTTATTGGATGGAAGCCAAGACATCAATCTGAATCAAGCAAGTAAACAAGCAGCCAGTATCTTAAGTACCTGTTACATGCCAAGCCCTATGCTGGAGGCACAAATGCAGAAAGGAAACTGTCCCTGCCCTCAAGAAGCTTACATACAGCTGAAGGACACAATATATATAAAAGCATATACAAATATTATTTAATGTATAAAACACATCTACAAAATAAATGCAAAGGAAATTTTGCGGAAAGGGTACAAGTAGCTAAGGAAATAAGTAAAAGGCTTACAGTAGCCAGTGTCACCTGTGCAGAGTTTTTTTTTCCCCTGGACTCAGAAAGACCTGAGTTCAAATCTAGTTTCAGGCACTTACTAGCTGGACAAGTCACTTAATTTTGTTTGCTTCAGTTTCTTCATCTGTTAAATGAACTGGAGAAGGAAACATCAAAATACATCAGTAGGTCTGCCAAGAAAACCCCAAATAGGGTTATGAGGAGTCAGATGCAACTGAAACAACTGAACAACAAAATAGAAGGTGAGATGAAAGCATATTTTAGGCACAGGGGACAGCCCCAGCAAAGGTGTGAAGGCAGAAGATGGAGCATCACATGTGAGGAACAATAAAGAAGGCTACTGTGTCTGGAATATTGTATAATGCCCTAGTAAATAGTTGTAAAGGTGGGATGGAACCAAGCTGTGAATGAATGGCTTTCAAAGTCAAACAGAGGAAGTTATATTTAATCCTAGAGATAATAGGGAGCCATTTAAGTCTATTGAGTCGGGGAATGATGCAGACGTTCATTTCCAGAAAATCACTTTGACTACTCTGGATGATAGATTCAAGAAGGGAGATACCAATTGGGATGTTATTGTAGTAGTGACTGTGAAAGGTCCTGCACCATGGTGTTGGCTGTAAGAGTAGAGAGTGGGGAATGGAAGCAAGAGATTGTAGAGGTAACAATGGAAAAATTTTGCTACTAAAAGAATACGTGGCAATAAGTGAGAATGAAGATTTAAGGATAATGCCAAGATTATGAAACTTGCAAATTGGAAGGATTGTGGTACACCTCGTAGAAATAGGGACATTTGAAAGGGTCTTGGGGAAAGATAATGAATTCCATCTTGGACATGGAAAAAAATGCCTGAAAAAAAAAGCCCTCTGGAGGTTCAGCCAGCCTCCCAGTTCTCATGATTATTTGGCCCTCTCTAATGGGATCAGTTCCCAACTTGTTGTTTTCTTAAATAATAACATTTTAAAAGGTTCTCAAACATAAATATAGAACAGGATTTAGCAACTGGAACTGAAGAGCTTCAAACTATGGGGAGGATAGAACATTATGTTCTTTGAAAGTAAGGGTTCGAAAGAGAACATTGTACACAGTAACAGCAACATTGTGCTTTGATCAACTGTGATTGACTTATCTCTTCTCAGCAATACAACAATCCAAGACAATTCCAAAGGACTCATGATGGAAAACATCATGAGTCTACATCCAGAGAAAGAACTATGGAATCTGAAGGTGGATTGAATCATACTATTTTCACTTTTTTGGTTGCTTTTCTGTTTTTCTTACTTGTGGTTTCCCCCTTTTGTTCTTCTTTCACAACATGACTAATTATGATTGTACATATAAACAAGAAAAAAAAAAGGTTTCATCTCTTCCCCACATTCTCCCACCCCATCTCCTTTTTAAATATTTCTTGCTGAGGACCTTTTATATTGTGACCTAAAAAACACCAAAATTAGGAAAATAATGCTAGTCTCCCTCCCTTTTTCCTTTACCTGCATCCTTCCATCTTTCCTTCACTATTTCTTGTTCGAATACACATATACATTTATAAAATTAAATTAAGAAGAAATTTACCAAATGACAAGATTTTGAACTGATCTTCCCCCCCTCAGACAAAGTTGGTCATCCTTTTGTGTAGACAAGTCCCTCTTGACCATTCCTATAGCAATTTCAGATCCCAATCCATCTGCAAATATTTAAGAATCAAAAAGTCCACGCCACTCTCGCTGCCAAAGTGACACCCCATTTAAATTTCTCACAAATGTGTTCCAGATTGGCAAATCCTCTTTGAAGTTATAAGTCTAATGAACTGAGTACCCAAGTGATTTTGCAGCAGCAATATCTTTTGTAGGAACACTACCATGAGCAGACATGGCAATCTTGTAGTGATCACCTGGGACAACCCATACCTAGGAGGCCAAACTGAACGCATTTACTTTGAAGTAGCAGACTTTTCCAGGCCAAAAAGATTGTATAGGTACTCCTCCCCCAGTAAGTTCCCCCTCCCCCCATCACTACCCCAAGAGATGATCCTGTCATCACCAAATAAAGGTCAACACCAAAGAAAGACAACGTGTTTGATAATATGGCTCTTTTTACAGGGCTGATGTCATTTGCAGTTCTCCCGACAGGTGTCTTTTAATAGGATTTTTAGTAGACCAAGAAAGAAACAAAACCACTTCTTTATCAGGTGCAGTGGGCCAGAATATCATAGACTATTTGAAAAAAAAAAAGTAGCAAGTGAACACAATATTGGAGTAGCCAAAATTCAGATCTATTTAGAGAAAAGTAAAATGTGCAGGGTTTCTGTCTTTTCTCAGAAATTAATTCAAATTGTATCAGGTTCCTCCTTTTTCTTAATAGACACTAGTTCCTCCTGATTAGTAGAACATAAGCTTTTTGAGGACAGGGGCTGTTTTTGTTTTGATCTTTGTATTTCTAGTGCCTACTATACATACACACACGTGTGTAAAAATATATGTGTATACACAAATATATAGCTATATACATGTGTGTGTATACATGCATATGTGTTAATACATATACGTACATATGTACATGTATAGATATGTATATAGAGGGAGTTAAATTAAATATATATATTATATATTTATATTATATTATATATAAATATATATATTTATATATATATAGATCTCTCTCTCTCTCTCTCTCTCTCTCTCTCTCTCGAGAGAGAGAGAGAGAGAGAGAGGGTTCAATTATATTAAATTGCATTTAATTTAATTGAACCAAAACCTAGCTTTGGAAGCTATACTAACATTTCCTTTACTTTCTTCTACTTTGAAGGTCAAATTAAAGGACCCATATCCTCCAATAACTTTATTTTAGCATTTTTATTTTTTTAAAGTTTTGCTGATTATACCACAGATGCTTCTCAATTATCCCCCCCCCCCCCATGGAATTATCCCCCCCCCCCCGCCCCCGTGCCAAATAAAAATAGTTAAGTCAAAACATCCAGTACAACAATCTTGTCTCACAGCATATATAGGGTGCACAAAAACAAAACAAAAAACAAAACAAAACAAAATCTTTGATAGCTTAAGAATGCATTAAGACTTTTGGGACACCCTATATAACATTGTTCACCTGTATTCTCCCACCTCTATATGGAGAAAAGAACTCTACTAACTTTAGAAAATTGTTTTCCAACATAAACTCTGACACCCCCCCCCCCCACTAGGGAGTGCCTAAATTCTCTCTTCTGTGGAAGGTTCTTTGTTGTCAGAGCCATCACCATGGTGCAGGACCTCTCAGGCAGACTACTATAGTATCTTCCCAAATTGGTCTCTCTCCCTTCTTCAGTCTGTTCTCCAGAGCTGCCAAACTGATTTTTCTGAAATTCAAGTCTGACTTTGTTATTCCCCTACTCAATAGATTTCAATATCTCCCTATTCTTTCTAGGATTAAATATAAATTCCTCTGTCACCCACAACTTGGCTCCTTCGCATCTTTACAATCAAATGCTGTGACAGGATACCTTTCAGACAGAGTAGTCTTCTTGCTTGTTCCTCACATGTGGGATTCTGTCTTCTGCCTTCCATAGCCTCTGTGAGGCAACTCTTGGTGATGTATTTGGTGACCTGAAACTGGAGAGAAAGAAGGAGCTGGAGGTGAGCAGGACAGGATGAAAAGAGGAGGAGGAGGAGGAGGAGGAGGAAAAGAAGAGGAAGTGAGAATCTGAGAAGGAGTCATCAGTTCATTGAGTACAGAGGTTTTCAAAACTAAGGTCCTTTGACAATATAAGTTTTGCAGAAAGATACAAATTTACCAAGAGCCACATCAAGGAAATACTCCCTTAGAGAATGATGAGCTTGTCTTGTGTCTTTCAGAGATTGAGTAAACAGCCAACGAGTGTGAGAAGAGAGGCATCAGAATCTTTGCTACCAGCCACCAACATTCATTGTGATGCTGGTATCCCAAAGACTTTCTGTTATCTGGGATGTTGGTGTGTATTTGGTAATTAAATAAAATAATTTCCTGCTCTGCATATATTATATGTTGATGGAGCCATGATTTCATCATTCTTGCCCCTGAGCTTCAGTCCTATATCACCAATTTCCTCCTGGACATTTCAAATTCAATGTGCCTGAGATGTCTTAAACTCAACATGCCCCAAACTGAATTAATTCTTCTCCCATCTAAACCCTCCCCAGTTCTGTTGAAGGTACCCCTGTTTGGGGAGCAGTTAGGTGGGTAGATCACCAGCCCCAAAGTCAGGGGGACTTGCATTCAAATCCAGCCTCAGACACTTATTAGCTATGTTACTATGAGCAAGTCATTTAATGCCAATTACCTCCCCCCCAAAAGGAAGGTATCCCCATTTTACCAGTGTCTTAAATGCATAATCTGGGCATAATCCTGGACTCCTCATTCTCCCTTATCCCATATACAATCAGGTACTAAATTTTGCCCTTTCTACCTTTGTAACATCTCTCAAATCTGGCCCCTTCTCTCCATTATCTCTTCACTCTCCTGCATCACCCTAGTTCAGGCCTTCATCACCTTTCACCTAGGTTATCACAGAAGCCTCCCAGTTGGTCTCTCTGCCTCAAAGCTCTCTCCACTTCAGTCTATCCATCTGACATGATGTTACCAAGGTAATTTTTCTTAAGTGGCCAATGTGACCATGTGGCTCCCCTTCTCAACCAACTCCAGTGGCTTCTTTTTCCATCCATAACACAATATAAACTCCTCTATTTAGCTTTTAAAGCCTACATAACCCGGTCCCAATCTTTCCAGCTTGTTATACATTACTCCTCCACACTCTGTGATCCAGTCAGACTGATTCTATCTTCTGTAGTTTTCACTGAAAAGCTTTGTAGCTATCTGTTAACATCAGCCCGTTTAACATCAGTGACTTGGATAAAGGAATCATTGGCATGCTTATCACATTTGCAACTGAAACAAAATTAGAAAGGCTAGTTCATACTTTGGACAATAGTCTCAGGATCTAAGAAGCTCTTGACCTGCAAGAATCTTGATTCTGTGATTCCATAGGAAATCAGTGTGTTTAAAGGTTCAGAAAGGATCTCAGAGACATTCTAATCCAAATCATAGAGGATCAAGAATTGCTGTATTAGTGCATTCTCAACAAACTGCTGAAAGTGGGGGAGAACTCACAGCCATGAAAGGCAGCTCTGACACTTTCAGAAAGCTGGAACTTTTAGAAAATTCTTCCTGATAATAAACCACACTGCCCAAATACAGCTTCTAGCTAATGCTCCAAGTTCTTTTTTTGGGGAGTCAACTGGATCATGCCTAAAACCTCTGGGAGGTAACAGCCCTTCACAAGTTTAAATTTACATGCCTCTCTCTCCCCTACAACTACTCTTTTCCAAGCTAACCATCCTTCATCTGATAGGCATGTACCATGCTCTCCATTTATCTCTCCATCCTGGTCTTCCTTTTATGGATACACTCTATCTTATCTACATTCTTCCTGAACTGTACCTCCCACAACTAAACAAAATGAGGTTTGTTAAAAGCCTAGGTTTGATTAAGTATTAGGTTTGGTAGCAGCCACATCACACTGGTGAGTCAAATGGAACGGAGAGGCCACCAAAACCCCAAGAGATTTTATACAGAAGCTTTATTTGCCCATGAGGTTTGGATCCTGTACCCCAGTTCTTGTAAATAATTTTTCATTGAGTGGGTGGGGAATTTTTGCAGTCACACATACTTCTTTCTTTCTTTCTTTCTTTCTTTCTTTCTTTCTTTCTTTCTTTCTTTCTTTCTTTCTTTCTTTCTTTTTCTTTCTTTCTTTCTTTCTTTCTCTCTCTCTTTCTTTCTCTCTTTCTTCTTCTGCCTGAAAAAAGAAACCCTAAAATTAGGTTAAAGTGCTAACTACATCCTCTTTTCCAAAATTGGATTGGAGGCATTTATTTCTCTTATAGAACTGGCTTTAATTATTAGTCATATGGAAGATTTGCGGACCTCGCTCAGGAATCAGGATATTACGTCTTCCTCTTCTCTGACGGTGTTTTGAGCCCTAACAGACTGATCCAATTAATTGCTCTTTCCCACTTATTGCTGCCTTTTGTGTGCTTTTATTCCACCTCTTTTGAACTCCCAAGTCCTGTTCAGCACTCAGCTTTCACAGCCCCACACAGGCACTCATTTTCCTCTTTATCTTATGCTCCTTGGTGAAAACACCCCTCCCCTTCCCATCTGAAAGCTCTGCAGGCTGCATAAGGATGTCACCTGTGGGCTGAATTTTTCTGCTGAAAATGTGTCGTCCATTCCCACCTCAGTGGTAACCTTCCCTTGACCATAATTAGCTTATCTGCCAAGTCCAATTAAAACCTTCATCTCGGTCCAGTCCCAGAGAAGCTTAGTAGCTGAACCTTCCTGGATTTCTTCTGATGTTTGGAAACATCCCTGTCTCTGTTTATCTCTTCCTATAAAATGTTCATATCCTGTCTGGAAGACAAGTAAGTGTGCCTGCCAGTTAACTTTCAACCCATCACCTTTTTACTGACAGGTTTCCCCAAGAAGATGAGGGAGATAGGAGAGCTCGTGGAGTCTCAGGCTTTGTACAGTGTCATTCCATACAGTAGAATAAAAGAGAAAGGTGTTTGTGGTGTTGTTAGAGTTCAGTAAAATGGATTTTAGGGAGAAAAGGGAAGGAAGGAAGGAAGGAAGGAAGGAAGGAAGGAAGGAAGGAAGGGAGGGAGGAAATAAGGAAAGAAGGAAGGGAGGAAGAAGTGAGGAAGGAAACAAGAAAGGAAGGAAGGAAGCATGAAATGAAGAAAAGGGAAGAAGGAAGGTGGGAGTTATGCTAGATAGAAGGTAAAAAGAAGACTCCAAAAATGAAGATAGAATTCCCATGTGTTTATATACATGTATTATAAATAAACAGGAGTTAAATATGAGGGATCAGAGGAGTGTGGTTCTTTAGTATAACAGGAACAGGGTTTGGCCATCTCTACTATGTTGTAGGTGCTGCTGGGATACAAAATCAAAATGAAATAGTATCTGCCTTCAAAGAGCTTATTAGGATTGACAGTGTATATATGTAGAAGTATATATAAAATATATGCCCCCAGATACAAAGTAATTACTTTTTGAAGAGGAGGAGGGAGGTAGAGAGTCACCAGCACTTGGAGGATAGCCAAAAGGACTCCTTTAGAAGCTCTTTTAGGGTTTCTATGAGATGGAGGTGAGGACAGTATGCCCTGACAGTATGTCACGAGTATTAGTAACAATAGCTAGCATTTATATGGTGCTGGAACATCTGTAAAGCACTCTGCAAACCTTAAAGTGCCATACAAATGCCAACTCCAGCCTATGTAAAGCTACAGAAATAGGAGATGGAATATTGAGTGTAACAGCAAGTAAGCCAATTAGGTTTGACCTTTGAATGCACAAAGAAGAAAAAAGCATAGGGAAGTAATGACTAACATTTCCGGAAAAGTAAGTTGGAGCCAAGTTTTAAAGGATGTAGTCTTTCTTCTCCCTTTGGTGTCACGCAACCATAATAATCTTTCTTTTCCAAGTCTTACAGTGCTTTCAAACTATCCCTTGGAAGCATAGGCCTAAGTGCTCTTCCCCATTATAAAATCCCATCTTTTATGCAAGAAGAGGTCAACTAATTCACATTAGGGTGTGAATGGTATCCAGTGGCTTAAAGGGCTATTAAAGGACTATGTTTAACTTAAGGGCTATGCTCAAAATAATTTTCAGATACCTAAAATATACTTTACTGAAATCCAACAGCACAATGACAAGCCCTTTCTTGATTCTTTTAATTTTCATAAGAAAATGATGCCTTAATCTAAGGAAAAGCCTTTATTTCATGGTGGCATAGAGTTTCCATTTAGTTCCCAGGGCAGTTGTTAGAAGAATACTCAGTGCTATAAAAATGTGAGCTGTTGTTACTCTCAGTTATCATCACCATCATCATCATTATTCCAGACATCCACTGTAGACCAACGGACAGGTATTTTTATACAAAAAGACTTTTAGGCACCTCTCAAATGATACCCTTCCTGGCCGCCATTTCCACACCTACTGGTAAGACTCCCTCTAGGAAGGAGTTAGAACAAGAGTCTTATTCACTGTATTCCGGAGAGGATTTGGGGGCAGAAAAGAGAATAAATAAGGGTTGAGGGGTCCAGCAAGACTGTTTGATTCAGATTTTGCATTTGCCTTCTGCTTTCAACTGCAGCCCACTTGCACTAGTCTATAATGTCTAGTTAAGCTTAGAAAAGTGTTCCTGTGCTATAGCTCACAGTCACTGCCCTGGTTGCCCTCAGTCTCTCATAAGGTTAAGAAGAATATTATATAACAGTGGCACAGAGTTAAAGCTGGCATTTCCCTGGCTTAGATCTATTTCCCTAGAGAGCAGCGGTTCTCCTGGCCACTGAAATACACAAGGAGTTACCTGAATGATGGCAGGAATATGGCGATGGACCAAGCAACCACTGGGTCATGTGGAAATCTACTGAAGGTCATGGAACAAAGCTATCTGTTGTTATCTCTTCCAAGGAATCTTATGGCTTTTACCTGTATGTAGAAGGTAACACTTTCCTAGCGGGGTTTATAGCTTGGAAAACTACTTTGTAGGGAGGTACTTGTGTGTCAGTACATAGGCCCCTTTGAATGAAGGTGAACTTGCTTTATATGGAAGACAACTTTGTAGCACAGTGCTTTTGGTGAGGGAATAAATAAGCCTGTCTTGGTTGGGGATGAAGGCATAATTGCTTTATATGAAAGATCACTTTGTAGTATATAGTGAGGGTCCATCTGCTATGCCCAGTAACTGCTTCCCTTTGGCTAGAGCAGAGATTCTTAAAATTTTGTGTCGTCGTGGACTAGTCTGAAAAAGCTGTGGATGGACCCCTTCTCAGAATCATGTTTTTAAATGCAAAAAATAAAATCCATAGGCTCCTAACTGAAATGCAGTTATCAAAATATTGTTCAAAAAACAGAACCCTGGACTAGAGGGTGATGACATAGTAAGGTTTAAACTAATGCGGTAGAAAGACCACCAGATTAGAGCATATGTTAGAACTGGAAAGGAGGGAAAAGAAGGAATAAGCATTGATTAAACTCCTGCAAGGTACCAGGCTCACTTTACAAAGATCTCATTTGATGCTCACAATGACCCTGGGAGATAGGTACTATTATTATCCCCATTTTACAGTTTAGGAAACTGAGATAGACAGAAGTTAAGTGACTTGACCAGGATCACACAGCTAGTAAGTGTCAGAGGCTATATTTGAACTCAGATCTTCCTGATTTTAGGTCTACAACTTGATCCAAAACCTGTGCCACTGTGTAGGGAAAGGAGCTTAGGCATCATCTGGCTTAACTCCCTTATTTTCCATAAGAGGAAGCCTAAACCAGAAAGGTCAGCTGACTTGCCCAGACCACACAGATAGTATGTAGCAAAGCCTTGACATGAATCCAAGTACTCTCCAGAATGAGCAGTTTTTCCACTTTACTGGACTGTCTCAGGGGGTCAGGACTAGTCCCAGATCTATTCACTGTTAGCTGTTTGACCGCAAGCAAATTATATAGCTCATAGGAAAGTGGAAAAAAGTAATCAATTTGGAGTCAGAGAGCTGGGTTTGAACCCTAGTTCTTTTTACTACTGGTGTGATGTCAGCTAAATCATTAAAAAAAAATTGAATAAGCAAAAATAAACTTTTTCTACTTCACACCTTCCCACAATATAAAAAGAAACAGAAAACAAAAACAAAAACAAAAAAACCCCTTATACCAATATAAACAGTCAGACAAAACAAATTCTCATATTGGCCATGTCCAAAAAAATAGATATCTTGTTCTTGTACACTGAATACGGAGCGGTACTAAAGGCAGCTCAAACTAGGAGACCCCACTATTAACTTTTCAGTGTAATGAATCAGAAGTAAAATTCAGGGCTTGATTTATTTTTTTGTTGTTTGTCTAGTCTTAAGAAAGTGATGAAGAAAATATTAATGAGGCAGATTAAATTTAAAAGTGTGTCTTGTGCAATGGGGGATTTTTTCTTTTTTTGGCTTTTTTTCTTTTTTGAGGGGGGAAGGTAGGGCATTTGGGGTTAAGTGACTTGCCCAAGGTCACATGGCTAGTTTTTGTGTTAAGTGTCTGAGGCCAGATTTGAACACAGGTCCTCTTGACTCCAGGGCTGGTGCTCTATTCACTGCCACCTAGCCTCCCCCAGGGGGGTTAAACATTTATGAGCATACCATTGTCTAGGGGCCATTTCCTCTCCCAAGAGGGGGGTTATATGCTCCATCACTGATCCTATGGAATCATGGTTGGTCATTATGTTGATTCAGGTTCTTAAGTCTTTCAAAATATTTCAAAACTGAACAGTTTTAGTGTTATTGCTATTGATCAAATTATTTTTCAAGTTCTGCTCAGTTCACTCTTTATCAGTTCAGACATGTCTTCCCAGGTTTCACTAAAAGTATGCCTTTCATAATTTTTTATGGCACAGTAGTATTCCATTACATGCAGAGATAATAATTTATTCCACCATTCCCCAATGGATGGGCACCCCCTTAGTTTCCAATTCTATAATACTACACAAAGACCTGCTTTGGGTATTTTTGTACATACGGGTACTTTTCCTTTCTTTTTCTCTTTAACCTCATTAGGGACATAGGTCTAGAAGTGGGATAACTAGATCAAAAGGGATGTACTTTGAGCAACTGTTGGCCATAGTTTCAGATTGTTTCCCTGAATGACTGGACTAACAGCCCCACCAAGAGTGTATTAGTGTGCCTGTTTTCTTGGGCAGATCACTTAACCTTCTTAGGGATCGTGTTCTCTTCTATAAGATAAGAGTTTTGGACCTTTTACACTCTAACTCACTGATCTTATACTCAAGGTTCAACTTTTCCATCTCTAAAAGGACCTTGAAGGCCCCTGCATGCTCTGATATTCTGGAATGGGGATTAAAAAAACACTGAGAGAACAAGAGGGAGATTAAAATATTTATATCAAAAGTAGCATATTACTTGAAACTTCCTTTAATTACAGAGTACCTCTTCATGAAGAGCTCCAAAACCTTGAAGTTGGATTAAAGGATGAAGAAAATTTTGTTTTAATTTCAGTACAATCCCTGCTGTCTCAAGAGTCTTTGTTATGCTCTTTTGGTCATGGTCCTTTTATATTGGAGAAAGCAATTGTCTTGGATAATTATGGCTTAAGATTTTTGTTGTGTGACAGGTTTTTTATGAGCACTCAAGTCAATATTGGGCAAACTTCCTATCTGTGAACTGCAGTGGTGATTTGAATATTGGCATGGCCTATGGAATACAGAAGGTGGCCATTTATATGGTGACATTTTAGGGGCATAAAGAAGGATGCCCATTAACCCCTTTCCCCAAAAATGTCTCCCTCACCTACTCACTGATACTCAAATTTGTTTTCTTAGGGAACTAAATCTTTTATTTCACAATTAGATATACTATTTTAAATGTTATCATTTGTAGGAGAGATAACAGACTGATTTATTGAGTGGTTAGTGTGGCATTGTAGAATCACACTGGACATAAAGTCAGGAAGATCCACGTTCAGATTCTGCCTGTGATACTACTTATATGACCTTGGGTAAGCCATAGCATCACAGAAACTAAGCTGAGCCTTAGTTTCCCCATCTGTGAAATGAGGCTATAAGAGTACTTATCTCCTGGGGTTGAACATAAAGTAATAAAACGAGTATAATATGATTTGTAAAACATAAAGTGATGTATATATATATATAAAATATATATGTATGTATATATGCATGCCAACTATTATAATTAATAATAAAAGTCTTGCTGAATATAAAGTATATCTGTAAAGTAATGATATTAACTACAGGGTTATCTTATAAATTCCAAACATCAAATTCTTCCCTGATAGCATGGGGTAGTAGTGAACATAAAGATCCTTATGTGACTGAAAATTGAATGGGGTAAGAAGGTTGTACAGTTGAAGAGAGAAAAAGGCTAACAAAAGAAATTCAGGGCCCAGAGGCAAAACTAATTTACTTCATGCTTGGTTCAGAGACATAGAAGGGGATTAATTGATAATTTGTCTTTGTATGTTCCCAGAGTACCAAGGAGAATGTCCTGCCCAGGCCTGTTGTTCAGTAAACAATTGTTACTGGGATGAGTTTGAGGGCTATGTCTCAAACACCACTATAAAACTTTTCCTTACAACTTTACTAGAATCTCACCTATGTGGAAGTTGTTTGGTTTGCCTGGAAAAAGGACTGAGGTATTGAATTTTGGAGCTGAAAAGGTCCTTGATGATCAGGGATTTGATGCGTCACCCTAGATGATAAGATACAAAGTTGGCTATGACATATTTCCTTTTCCAGAGCAATTGCCAATGAAATTGGGGGGAGGTGCTAGGATATGTATACATTTAAAGCTATCATACAGGTGGTTGGCATGTGAAAAAAACAACAGTGGAGAGGTCTGGGCAAAGTACTGGGAGAAACAACAGCGGAGAGAAATCACTTTCATCTAGAATGGTGACAGGGAGTCAGAAAAGCCTTCATGGAGGAGGTGGTTCCCGGCATGGCCTTGAAGAAAGGAATCACCTTCAATAGACAGAAATAAGGGGGCAGAATCTACTATAGGTAGAAGAGAGAGTATGGCCAAAGATACAGAGCTGGGCAATTGGAGCTCAAGTAAAGGGTCTGAGAGTGGCCTTGATTTGCCAGAACTTATGTGAAGGTAAGTAGTCTGAGATAAAACTAGAAAGGTAGGTTGGAGTCAGGTGATGGTGGAGAGTCTGTAACAGCATGATCAGGAGTTTACATTTTGTTAAGCAATGGGGAACCATGGCAGGTTAACACTGTCAAAGCAGTAGTCTAGAAAGGCTATGAAGGCAGGGGTGTAAATAATGGATCCAGGAGATGGACAAAGATATGCAAGCATAGTGTGAGGGAGAGAGACAGAGATGGGGGGGAGGGAATGGGAGGGGGACAGAGGGGGAGGAGGAGAAGAAAAGGAGGAAGTGAGAGGAAGTGGGAAGGAAGGGGTCTATAGCTTGAGGGGGTGGCAGGATCAAGAGGGTTTTTGTATGCTTTAGAAAAAAGTGACATTTGAGCAATTTTGCAGGTTAATGGGATGGTACCAAAGAGAGGGAGAGATTGAAGGCCTGTGGGAGAGGGGATGATTGATGAAGGAAGGTCACAGAGGATGAGGATGGGTTCAGATCAAAGGTACAAATAGAAGAGTTGACTTTCTCAAGGTGGAGAACTGCCTTTTCCTTTGAGCTTGAGAACAACAGGAAAGGAAGGGAGAGGATATTGTAATGCTTAGAAGTGGAAGAATCATGGAGTTCATAACTACTTGCCCTTGTCTTTTCAATAAGGAAGGAAATGAGATCATTCAATAAGAGTAAGAGAGAAGAGGGGGATCTGGAGGATTGAGGAAGAGGAAGGAGAAAGTTTGGAACAGCTGTTGGGAATGTGATAGAGAATCAGCAAGAGATGAACAAAAGCATTGCCGTGCAGTTGTGAGAGCATAATTAAGTAGCATAAATGTATGGTGGACATACTCAGCAGAATTTCCTGATTCTTTCCAGGAGTGTTTGGCACCAAGAGAGTGTTCTCAGATGATATTTTGGTGGCAAAACCTTTCATTTTCACCAAGGTCGTTTCATTACAGTCTTTAAAATACTTTAAAATAGTGGGGATTTCAGCCGTATATGCAATTCTTTTGTCTTTTGTATGGTGGTGTTTGTCTGGTTTTTATGAAGTATAATGGCCAAAAATATTCCCCACCTAGAGGCTACCATTCTGTTGCTGAGTTTCTTGATATGGCTAGGCCAGTCCTTGGATGATAGACAGGAATGATTCTGACATTGCTAATATTGCTAGTAGGATGGAACCTGCCAGTACTTACATTCTGTTGCTGCCATCTTCAAGAATCCGGTGTCCTCTCTAGCCACAATCATGTATACATGTGTTAAAATCATATTTACAGCACAAAGCTGATTTTAAAAAAATTAACATTGAAACCCATTTGACCAGCTCTTGGCTATCTTCCAAATATTCAAGGGGCTGATATGTGTAGAGGGATTAGATTTGTTCTGTCTGGCCCCAGAAGGCAGAGCTAGAAACCAAGAGTGGGAGTCAGAAAGAGGAAAATGTAGACTTAATTTCAGGAAAAACTTCCTAACAATGAGAGTTACCCAGAAAAGGCTGGCTGCCGTAGGAGGTGATGGGCTCCCTCTCACTGGAGGCCTTTAAGCAAAGGCTGAGAGATAGCTTGTCAGGCCTTGTATAGTTGAGAATCCCACTTAAGTACACAATGGGTAGATGAACTTGGAGATCCCTAACAACTCTGAGATTCTGTGCTCAAAAAGTTTGAACCTGGCAAGACTTATGTGAACTGATGCAAAATGAAGTGGGTAAGCCTGAAGAATGTTGTATATTATAACAACAATATTGTACTATGATCAATTGTGAATGACTTAGCTACTCTCAGAAATACAATGATTTAAGACAGCTCTGAAAGACTGATGAAGAAAAAAGCTATCCACCTCCAGAGAAAGAGCTGATGGAGTCTGAATGTAGATGGAAGCATACTTTTTTTTAAACTTTCTTTATTTTTCTTTTTGTTTTTTTTTTTGGGGGGGGTTGTGTTTTCTTTTGCAACATGGCTAATAAGGAAATCTGTTTTGCATGATGGCACATATATAATCAATGTCAAATTGCTTGCCTTCTCAAGGAAGAGGAGGGAGAGAATTTGAAATTCAAAATAAAAAAAATGAATGTTAAAATTGTTTTCATGTATAATTAGAAAAAAATAAAATATAGAAATTTTCACATTAAAAAAAGTTCTTTGATTTTCATTTGTGTGAAGCTTTGCTTTGGCAGCTGGCTGTGAAGAAAAAGTGTAGAGATTTCTGGAACCCATTAGTGAAGCTGGAATGTCCTTTGGCTAAGCAGTCAACATGGAGCATATAGATTTCTCACTTCCTTGCAATTACCCAAGCAATACCATTGCTACCTTTAAGGTCTCAGGAGCTAATTTTCAAACCCTTTTTGCTGACTTGCACTTACATGAGCTTGCGTCTACATTCATGGACGCCAACAATTCATAAGTAAAATGATCAGGTATCCGTGACCATTCTGAGACTTGGGTTTCTGTCAATCAAACATATTCCCTTATGGGAACTGCTGCAGTGGGGGAAGTAGGAGGGTAGTGACTTCAGGCTTCTACTGGTCCAAGTTTCTCTTTGAAAATGAAAAGCCAATGCTACTGAAATGAAAATTCTGCTTATGACCTCAGTGAAGGCCTGGTTAAGGACCAGTTGTGGATGTGATATTTATCCTGGCATAGTGGATAAAGTCCTGAGTCTAGAGTCAGGAAGACTCATCTTGCTGAGTTCAAATCTGTCCTCAGACACTTCCTAGCTCTATGACCCTGGGAAAGTCACTTAACTCTGTTTGCCTCAGTTTCCTCATCTGTAACGTGAGCTACAGGAAGAAATGGCAAATCACTAGTATCTTGCCCAAGAGAACCCTAAATTAAGTCATGAAGAATTGGACAGGACTGAACAAAACAGCAGCTGAATGGTAGGCTCATTGCAGGGATGTGGGGTAGAGAGGAGAGGGCAATATTTCTGGGAACCACAGCCATACATAGAAAAAACCCCTCAGATTTAAGGGTTGACAGCTTAATAAATGCCCTTTGATGATAGAATCAAGACAGATTTATTGACAAAGTTTAAATATCTATAAAATGAATACCATAATACTTTCCATATACCATTGGTATAATGAAAAAGTTGTAAAGCATATTCTGAGTTTCCTTTGAAGGAAAGCTGCTATATGATTAGAAATTGATAGTATTATTGCTGTTTTCCATTCTCTCCCTTCCCCCTCCCTTCCACCAGTCTCCATGGCAAGTAGACCAACACCTATCACTTTCCTCTAGCACTCTGTCTCACAAGAAATCAGAGGGAAATTCAAGGGCTCCTAGCAATAACCATTGTCTACACCTTTCCTGTGACATGCTGTTAGGTTTCAGAAAAAACCATTAGCACCAGCTGATGAACTAGAGCAGTGTAGTCAATGGCAGCATAAAATAAGTGGAGAGATGACTTAGATAATGAAGCCCCTCTGGGAGGAGGCTTCCTAGACTCATCTGATTTGGAAATTTCACTGCTTTAGAAGCATGGTATAGTTTAATTATTGTTTTCTCATTTACTGAATACCAAAGTCCATTGATGCTCTTGGAAGATATATAGTTGTTTTCCTTGGACTCTATGAGTAGAATTATTAAAGTAATTTCTATAATTTTTTTTAGCTGTAAGGTATATCAGTCTTAATTATAGGTTGTTATACACTCATCTTAATCTGTAACTTCTGGAGGGCAGGGAGGGTGTCGATTAAGTTGGCTTTTTATAGCAGTTCATCTTCTCTTACTGATTTTTCATTTATTTCTGTCACGTGGGCAACAGATAAGATATTATATATATAATGTATAAATGTACATATATTTGCTTTTCCTTCCTCTACTATTGGTCAATAAACAAATAGTGTACCCATTGTGTGTCTCTATATGCCTAGAATTGTGCTAGAAAGTATGGGGGAAATACCTTTATGTAAATGACTCAAATTTGTATTCTCATCTCTGACTTCTTTCCCAAGATGTTTTCTTATACCATCACCTGACCCATCAACATTTCCTCTTATTGCCTCAAATGCAACATGGGTAAAACAAATTTATGCCCTTTTCCCCAAATTGGGTTTTATTCCTCACTTTACTGTTTCTATCAATGGGAAAATTGTGCTTCTAATCACCCAGATTCAAAGCCTCAGAGTAATCTTTATTAACATCATAATTATTCATCTCAGCACCTTCCATTGATTACATAATATCATAACACTTCCACTTTTACATTTATCTGGAATCGATGTGACTGGAGTCAAGATAGATGATGGAGGACAAGACAAGAAGCTGCTAGAATTAATGGAAAACTCCCTTTATACAGCAGTTTTGCAAAGCACCTTGATTGGAACCTTGCAACATTTGAAGTAGGTAGGGCATGTATAGACAGCCCCATTTAAGGGTGCTGAGGCTCCAAGACACTAAATAATTTGCCCACAGTTACATAGCTGGCAGAGGGTATAGCTGGAAGTTAAACTCAGCGCTCTTTACGTGATTCCATATGGCTTCTCTTTGAAATTACTTTGGCTAGGCATGGTAACACATACCTATAATCTTTGCTACACCGGAGGCTGAGGCTGGTGGATCATTTGAGTTCAGGACTTTACCATCTGCCCAGCCAGTCCAGTATCCACTCTAAGTCCAGAACCAATAGAGTGAGCCCCTGAGACTGGTGGAACCACCGACCACCTAAGAAGAAATAAACTGACCCAGGTCAGAAAGGGAGTAGATAAAAGCTCCCATGCCAATCAGAGGTCGGCTTAGTCTGTGAGTGGCAGGTACACTCCCAACCTGGGTGAGACCCAGCCTCAAAAAACAAAAGCAAAAAAAGAAAATTTACTTTGTATAATAGCATGTCTTAGTGCCTGGAGAGTCAGCCTTGAAGCCAGGAAGACCTTGGTTCAGGTTCTGAATCAGAAACATACTATCTTGTGACTGTGGCCAAGTCATTTACCTCTTACTGCTTTAGACACATGTCCAAGATGAGAAGTTTTCTATAGTGTATCAGTGGAGGAAGTTTCCACAATGGAAGTTCCACTCACTAATGAACTCACAAGTCAAGACCCCATCCCTCACAAAAGAGCAGACAAAGCAAACAGTGTCTCCTTTTCTTCCTTGTGTATATGTCAGGTTCCTCCGAGTGAATGCCTAATGCTTTGCACATAGTCTGCACTTAATAAATGTTATTGAATTGAATTGAATATGTCAACAGCATCCTAGAAAGTTAATGCAGAATTAGATTTTCATTGCTAAACCATCCAGGATTAGGAAGGTGATGTCCCCATTGTACTCAACTCTGGTAAAACCTCATTTGGAAGCTGTGATTTGGCATTTTTTATAAGGACCTTAATGAAGTAATGGGGAGGGAATAAGCATTTATGAAATGCCTACTATTTTGCTTTACAAATATTATCCCATTTATGCCTGGATGTACAGAAGCCAACCAGAATCATGAAGAGTTTCATGCAATATGAGCATCTGCTGGAAGAATTAGAAATGTTTTGCCTGAAGGGAAGACTTGGGCTGGGGGAGGGGAGATGATAACTTTCTTTAAGTATTTGAAAGATCATCCTGAGTAAGAAGAAATAAACTTGTTTTTCTTAGTTCCAGAAAGTAGAACTCAGAGTAACAGAAGCTTGAAAGAGTCATATTTCACTTTGATATAGGGGAGAACCTCCTAGCTGTTTGTTGTTGTCATCGTTCAATTGTTTTTGGTTGTTTCTGACTTTTCATGACCCCATTTAGGGTTTTCTTGGCAAAGATATTGGAGTGGTTTGCCATTTCCTCCTCTGGTTCATTTTACAGATTAGGAAACTGAGGCAGATGGGGTAAATGACTTGTCCAGGGTCACACAGTTAGTAAAACTTCCTACCAATTAGAGACAGAATGGGGAGACCAATTAGGGGCAGAATTCCCCCATGAGTTAGTGAATTCCAACTCCATAGAAGACTTGTAGTTAAAGCTGAATGACTACCATCTTTGGAAAGTACAATATGTAGAAATATATGCTGTCTCCTTCAATAGAATATCCATTTCCTGAAGGCAAGAATGACTTCATTTTCTTTTGTCTTTCTATCTCCAGTGCTTCCCATATAGTATCCACTTAATAAATGTTTTTTTATTGATTGACCCCTCCAACTCCTTCAACTTCATATCCAATTAGTCATACAGTCCTATTGATTCTTCCTTTGTTGGGTCTCTCACATATGCCTCTTTTCATCTATTCCCAGTGCTACCACCCAAGCTCATAGGAATGTAAGATCACTGGGCTAGAAGGGAACTTTGAGGTCACCAGGTCCACCATGACTATTTTATAGAAGAGGAAATTGAAGTCCACAGTAATACAGTTGCCCACAGGTGCAATGATTGGCTTAAGGTCATACAACTCATGAAAGAACCAGCATTAGATTTTCATTTCTTCTTATTCTTAGGTATTTTTCCCACTCTATCTTGCTTTCTTTTCTTATCCTTAATTTGATTCATTCTTTCTTTCTGTAATATGTTATCGGCTTTATAGCAATAGGCAATACGGTAATTCACCTCCAAAAATAGCTAACTCTTGTATATTCAAGGGTATTAGTTTAGTAACTTAGTTTAGTAATGGTACATTTTGCTGCACTAAACATTAGCCTGTATATTAACTGTGCTATCAGAAATGACAAATGTGATGAATACAGAGAATCATGGAAAGATTTACATGAACTGATGTAGAACCAAGAAAACAATCTACATAGCAATTACAACAATGTAAATGGAAAGAACAATGACACACACACACACACACACGAAAATTGAACAGGAACGTTGCAAAAATTATGAAGAACAAGCATAGTTCAAAAAAAGGTGTATGGTAAGACACTCCCATTGCACACCTTTGCAGAGATGGGAGGTCCATACCATTCATCATATCATTCCACATTGTTAGGCTGATTTTTTCCTCTTTCTTTTTTTGTCTTTAAAAATACTATTTGTTATATAAGATGACTCACTGGTAGGAAAAGAGTGAGGAAGAATGGGGGAAACCATAGCAATATTAAAAAAAATAAAACACCTCAGTCCAAAGCATCAATAAAACCTTTTTTTTTAAGTTAACAGTACTTCTATAAATATCTGCTAGTAGGTAGTAACTTATTCATATGGCAACAGAGGGAGACTAGAAATAAGAATGTAATTTTACCTTTTGATTTGGGAGTATCTGGTTTCTTTACAGGAGACATGCAGTTGAAATATAAAATGGATCAGGGGGCCTTATAGTTTTGAACAATAATTTGGCCTGTCTGCCATAATTTGCTTATAAAGTATTACTACTAAGGAAAGGGGATCTGCTAAATAACAACCCAATCTTTTCCTTTCCTCTAGGATAACCCCAAAATGTAAAAAGAAACCTTTATAGTATCTAATACAGATATTAAGGTTGTGTACCCCTGCTATTTAAAAAGGTGAAATATGTCTTCCCTGTTCCCTTTGCATACCATGTATAACTATCTTAACTGTAGGGAATTTTTGAGATCCAGAATGCCTGCCACTAATATCTCTTCAGAAAGACAAGATTTTCAAAGGGAGCTATGTGTCTGATATTCCTCTCTACTAATGAGCTGGTGTACAATGGGGCAAAATCGGTTCTGTGTTTTGTTGTTGTTTTTTTTTTTTTTAAGTAGGCATTTGGGCCCTTCAGACCTCATCAACTGAATTTGATCTCAGATATCATCTAGGTTTATCTTGAATAGGAACATGCCCGGGGCTCAAGTGCTTTAAGACTTGGAGAGGATTTTCACCCACCAGGAGGCTGATTAAGCTGATTATTTGCTGTCCAAAAGTCTTCAGGTGCTTATTGACCTGAGCTAAACTTGAAAACATTTAAGGGAGAAAAGGAATGTGCTCCAAATTGTCAACCCTGAGGATGCAAAGCCACTTTCTCAAGGAAATTTGATGGCCAAATTAGATGTGAGCTGTTCTGTTTGGATCCTGAGCCAAATGCATAGTTGAGAAATTGAAAATCTTTTTTTCTTTTTTTCCCCTCACCAAGCTTTGTTCCTGGGATGTTCGATCAGGTTGCCCCAATTTCCCATCTTCCCCCGAGGCTGGTGGGCACCCAGTGGCCCATTTAGAGAAATTCAGGAATGTTTTCACATTTGGTTAAGTGTCCATTTATTTTCCCTGGATCTCCAGTGAGAAATGAGTTTTGTACATACCTTTCCATCAAATGCTTGAACTCTCTGAGGACCCATACTGTAACTGGTCCTAGAGTGGACCAGTCCTGAAGTTGAAGTTTTTTCAGTACCACAAAGGATCTTGATTATTGCCAAGAAAAACAGTACAACAGCTGCATCTTTGCTGGATTGCAGACTTTATGATATTGTTTTAAAATGACCATTGATGGCAAAAGATGGGACTGAAGTGAGGACTGGGACTTTAGATTGGGGGGTGGCTGACCTCCAATTTGTTTCTTCCCTGCTGTAATTTGTCTCAACCTACTCCAACCCCCATATCCCAATTCCCTCCTTGACAAAAGGAATTACCTTAATTTTCTCTGCAGAAACGACAAAGATCCCATACTTACTAGGAAATGTGGGTGGAAGAGTTAATAGTAAGTCACTACTCAGAGAAGCCACTCTATTGTTCTGTTATTAGCATGTTATTCACAAAGCTGCATTGTTGAAGGAGAATTGTATAATTAGGATATAAGTCAGTGTTCTGATTGGTCAAGAAAATCCATTTATGTTAAAAATAGGGACACATCATGAATGGTCTTGGGCTAGTATAAATTCCCATTATGTATTCTTGCCAAGATCACCTCTTTTTTAAAAAAATGTATTTTTGGTCATTTTAAATATGTGTCTTTTCATCATCCCATGAGGTGTCTGATCAATCAAAGATATTTTTCTTTACTCTATCCTGAAGGACACATTTCCCTATCTCTTCTGCAAATTCTGTATTTTTCAACCCAAAGAGAGGTCAGAGATGACATGTGGAATTTTAGCAGCCAAGATAAACAAATTTCTATCAAACCAAAATATTTTGTGGCACTAGCAAACCTCCTCGCCTTACTGGGAGGTTTGCTGAGAGGCAGAGGGAATGGAAAATGAAATTAGCCAAAGGATTTCTAGCTTGAGATTTTGCCAGTACTCCTTTGTATCGAGTACTACAGGGCAGGCGGTTTCAGCTGTGAATCAATATACAGTACCTTCCTTAAAGCTATTTCCCTTCTTCATCCTCTGTACACAGTATTTGATACCCTGTGTATATTTTCCTTATCTCAAGCTTTGTGGTATTGTCCCTTGGCAGAAAGGAAATGGTGAAACAATCATCCTTTACATGTGTCAATCCAAGGCTACTCCCATTTATTGTAGTACAGGGAAGGGGGGGTGGTACCTTCATGCCACTTCCTCACATTCATTCAGGGGCTGTTTGGTGGGATAAAGCTGGTTCCTTCAGTCTCAGGCTAGGGGCATCAGTGAATAGACATCTTCTTTAGGATACTTAGGTCCCTGTAAGATCAATATAAGTAAACAGGCTGGAAAATCCCAGGGTCAAAGAAGGTCTTCTCCAGAGTCAAGATCTCACATGTAATTGCTATCCAGATTCTCCCCAGTCACAGGGTGATTATATGTTACTTATATCCAAAGGTAGAATGAGACTGGAATGGAAATGGAAGAAATCTAAGTCCCAATGTCCAGGAGGTTTGCAGGGGAATTGCCAGTAATTCATATTCCAGGCAAGGGAAGTATCTTGGCTCATCCTTTCAAGATACTCCAATTTAATCGAGGGAGAAAGGTCATACATTTCTCCATTTTGTACAATCTAGCACAGATGTAAGGTCCCTATTGTCTTAATTCGGCACTAGCACAGTCCCTTCCCTATAGCCCCAGGTCACAGAACTCTTGGTTTCTGGCCTGGTTTTGACATACCTACTTCCCACTTTCCTACTTGTTCGTGGAATTGTTGGAAATGTTCTGAGAGGCAATTGTTTGTCATTATTTCTTTTATTATTTTACCCTCACATAGAGCTTTTTCTCTGAGGAGCTTAGGGAGGCATGCCACAATTAAGGGGCTTAATTAGGAGCTCAATTATACCTTGCCAGGCCAGTGATCTGTGAGCTGAATTGTTGAGACCTGTTGATGTGCGACAAGGAGAAAGGCAACCAGGGGCAACTGGAAGCAATGGGGAGAGAAGGAACTGCAGGAATAGTAGGGGGATTTGGGAGGGAAAAGAATTGCTAAGTAGCCAAAGGGTCATTGACAGGGCAGAATGTGGTCAGGAGGCCCATTCAGGAGTGAGAGGAAGGAAAGAACCCAGGGAGATCTGGGAAAGTCACCAGGAAACTCATTTGCTAACTTTGTGTGTCCAGGCCAAGTGAGGAACATATAGTCTTAAGTAGACTCTTGGTTTTTGCTTTTTTTCCCTAGTGACCTGACTTTCCTTTTTAGGTTCTGTGATTGAGTAATAGCGGCTGAAGGACAAGATCAGTACTTATTATATAAAACTATTTAGCTGATAGTTTGATAGCTTAAAAATGTATAATCATCACACAAATATGTAAATTAAACATATTTCATTCAAGAATATTGAACCATGAAAGGAATTAAAGATAAAGATAATGAAAATACACTATAAAAGAGGAACAAACTCACATCTGTTGATTTACAAGACATAGAATGACTTTGCAGGGCCTAGAAATGGAAGGAAGTTGCAGAGAGGCTCAGTGTAAAAAATAATGTGTGTGTGCGTGTGTGTGTGTGTGTGTGTGTGTGTGTGTGTGTGTGTGTGTGTGTACGTACCTCTTAATCTCTCTCCTGGACTTCCATCCTGTACCACTAAGTACCTGGTTGGTGGACACTTCTCCCTAGATGTTCCAAAGATATTTCAAACTTAGCAAGTCCAAAATGGAACTCATTATATTTTCCACTCAGCGTCACAACTTTGGCACTGTCTTTGTCTCTTCTCTCTCCCTCGTCCCCCGTACCTAATCAGTTGCCAAATTTTGTTGATTCTCTCTATATAACACATTTTGCACCTATTTCCTTCTCTGTTTCTGACACAACCTTTTCCTTAGTTAAGACTCTTATTACCTTTCACCTGGATATTGCAGTCACATCTTAATTGATTTCCCTGCCTCAGCTCTCTGCCATCTCCAATCCATCTTCCACATGGCTGCCAAATTTAGGTTACTAAACCACAGATCTTACCTCTTACCAGATTAAAAAACAAGTGGCTTCTCCCCATTGCCTCTAGACTAGAATACAAAATTCTCAGACTGGTATTTAAAGCCTTCTATAATCTAGTTCCCAACTACATAGGCAGCTGCCTTGAGTGCTGGCCTTAGAAGGAAAACCTTAGTTCAAATCTTGGCCCAGATACTTAACTTGGTGTGTGAGCCTGGGCAAGTCACTTAAAACTCTATGTGCTTCAGTTTTCTCAAAATGAGGGTAATAGTAACACCTACCTCTCAGCGTTGTTGGCAGGATCAAATGAGCTCATGTTTGTCAAGTGTTTAGCACAGTGCCTGGAATATTGCCGATGCTATATAAATGCCTGTTCTCTTCCCTTCTCTTATTTGTGTGAACTGGAGAAAATAATTTCCTCTTTGTGAGCCTCAATTTACTTATCTGAAAAATGGTACCGGTAATATTTGCACTACTCACATGATACATAGGGTTGGAACACACTGTAGAAAGGAGACCTCTTGTTAGCATATACAAGTTCCTAAGGGTCTGCTGAAGAGACAGGGGAGAAGTACTATCTGCCTTCCCTCTGTCTCCTCTGGGAGTCAGGTATTCTTGCTCTGGTTCATCCCAGGCCAATCCTGTTTAAGGAATTGGATTTTCCTTCTAGCCTTCAAGCTAGATGGGTGTCACCTGGGTCCACATACGTGTTAATCCCTGGGCATGGGGCAGGCCTAGACTTGCCTGCTTTCTCCTTTGCCTTTACATTGGATATTCTTGGCACAATGGGAACTTTCAAGTTTTCAAGACAAGGATCATGTTGGGGAAAGCAGATTATTAAACTTTATGTGCAATAGGTACCTTGACTCTCTAAAACTGGCTTTCATGTCCAGCTTGAATTTGGTGCTGGGCTTTGTTGGAAGCTTGAGTTGTAACTCTTAAGGAAGCCTTCTGACTTTCCAAACATACATTCATGTCAAGTGAAATCCTCGTGGATGCCACAAAAGTCTGTTTTTGATGCCTGCTAGCATTTTTCTCTTTTAGAGCTTTCATCATGTTGATTATTTTGCTTAAAAAGCAAAACAAAACAAAAAAACCAATACTACCTAGTCCTCTTCTGCCAATGAGACTAAACAGTGTTAACTGCTAGCCCAGAGCTGGTCTTCTGCCAGTTGAATTAATATTTCTATATTCCTTACAACTCTATCTGCTGTAAGCCTTAACTTGTATTATTATGGCCATAAATTTCACTGAAAATTTAAGGTCTAGGCCATGGAATGAGGACAACGTAGGCACAATGTTTAAATTACATCAAAAACCTAGGAAAGGAGAAACTAGAAGAGGCAGTAGAGAGAATGATGGACTTGGGAGTCAGAAAGAGCTGAGATCTACCTCAAACACTTATTTCATTGTAATAACCCAGAGCAAATGATTTAACCCCTTCAGCATCAGTTTCTTCATCTGTAAAATGGACATAGCACCTACCTCACAGGGTTAAATAAGATAATACAGGTAAAGCACTTTGGATGCCTCAAAGCACTATATAAATGCTATGTAGTATCACTATTATATATGCTCTTATAACTCTTATGGTATCACTTACAAAATCACATGGCTCACTCATTCGAAATGAGAGACTCAAATTATATGCCTGTGGCAAGGGTAAGCAGTGTGGTATCATGGGTAAAATACTGGCCCTGCAGTCAGGAAAACTTGGCTTCAGATCCTACCTCTTACTGGCTACTCAGCCCTGGGCAAGTCACAGCTTCTTCCTCAGTTTCTTCAGCTGTAAAATGGAGGTGCTAATACCTGCAGGACCTACCTGGCAGGGTTGTTGTGAGGATCAAACAAAATAATGTCTAAAATATATTTTACACACTTAAAAATATTATTTATGAGGTTTGATTTCCCCTTCTACTCTCTCCCTCTCTCTCTTTCTCTTTCTCTCCCTCTCTCTTTCTTTCTCTCTCCCTCTCTCTCTTTCTCTCTCTTTCCTCTCCTTCTCTCCCTCTCCCCTTTCTCACCCACAAATATAGAACACTTCAGATGTATCTTAAGATTGAATAGCAAAATAATATTTCACTTTCTCAAAATTTCTCTTCCTTTTTTGTCAGAAAAACTAGCTAATAGTTTCTCTCCTCCCCAACCAAATAGTCTTGGTCACATTGCTGTTAATTTTATCTCTGTTTTCTATGGATGAATAGGCATGGGTAGGTTAAGCTCTCATTCAATGGAAGGGATACTGACATTGGTGACCTCACAGATTCTTTGGAGTTTTGAAGTGTACATTGGGCGACATTATAAGTTAAATGATGCATATCTTTGAGGAGCTTTAGATGCCATCCAGTTCTTCCTCTTCATTTCACACAGGAAGAAACTGATCCCCAGAGGTATAGTAAATGACTTTCCTGAGATCACAGAGATAGTGTGTGGAAGAGCTGAAGTTTGTTCCCTCTGACTTGAAGTCCTGACTCCAAATCCAGCATTATACGATGCTTCTTTTGATTCATTGTCCAACTCTTTGCTTTTTGTTTCCAGAATTTATTGGATTTTTCTATTAATAAGCTTTAATTTTCTCTTTCCTACTCCTCCCAATTTTAAAAGAAAAAAAATTTTTGTGATGGCCCAGTTTGTGATAAACAGTTTACCTCCAACAAAGGATCAATCTGTAAATACTATCAAATTTTTTTTTCTGGAGAACAAAAGAAAACCCACAAGGAAGGAAAAAAAAATAGCTGGGCATCTTTGAAAACAATGTGGAGTATTTATGATGCAGGTTTTCTTGAAATGGAAATGTATTGTTTTATATTGAATCCTCTTTTATGATCTGCTTTGTACATGGCAATTTTTTCCTTTTTTTCAGTTTGTATTTAAGTTTAAAATAAAAAAAATACCAAAAAACCCCTCAAAACAGTATTCCTGGGGAAAGAATTCCATCTTTGGTAATAAAATCATCTTGTACAAAAATACATGTCCGGGGCTTCTAGGTGGCATAGTGAATAGAGCACTTGTCCTGGAATCAGGAGGACTTGAGTTCAAATCTGAACTCAAACTCTTAACACTTACTAGCTGTGTGATCTTGGGCAAGTCACTTAACCCCAATTGCCCTGCCTTCTCCCCTCCAAAAAGCAAAAAAAAAATTAAAATTAAAAAGTGCATGTCCATTTACCAAGAGTAACTTTTCTCTTGGATATTTTCAATGACAGCATTGCTCTTTAGAAATTATGTGACTTTAAGAAAAGATCAGGAAGTTTGAGAATGAAAGAGCCAGTGACTGTGGCTCTGGACACATCTATCTTCCTCCAGTTTTGGGTGGAAATGGTTGTAGTGAATCCCATAATTGAGAAAACACATTTTGTTCAGGCATTCTTCCCATTTCCTCCCACTCACCAGCTTGCAGATACTTATGTATGTCCATTAAACAGCTGACTCATTAGAAACAGAATTCAATTTAGCAAACATTTGTTGGGCACCTATCATGTGCAAGGCATCTCTGCAACATTTCTCAAATCCATCCCATCCCCTTATTCCTGTAACTACCATACTGGAACAAACCTCCATTATCACTCCCCTTGGCTGCTGCAGTAGCCTTCTAACAGGTCTCACCCACTTTTCTACACTCCTTCCTCTAATCTGTTCTTCATACCACTATGAGGATAATTTTTCTTCCACAGAGATATATTCATACCATTCTTCTGCTCAAAAATATTCAGTGGAACCCTATTACCACTCAAATAAAGAACACCCTCTTCTACCTGGTGTTCAAAGACTTCCAGAAGTTGGTACCACTCTTGTGTTCCAAACTTAACTCATAGTAGTTAAAACTGGAGCTTTGACATGTTCCATGCTCTAGCCAAGGACCACTCTACTCCCCAAACAGTATACTCATACCTCTATTTCTTTGTTCTGCTCAGGCTATTTCTGGAAAATTACCTCTTCCTTCTCTTTGCCTATCAAATCCCTACCTATTCCTTAAAGCCCAACTCAGATGCTACCAGTTCCTAGAAGTCTCCTCTGATCTGCGAGGATAATAAGACCTTCCACTCTAGACTTAACATTAATCTTTCTAATACAATTACCAGGAAATAGTGTGCTGACATCTACTCTATTGCAGCTAGTGTCTCTGACCCTGTATCCCAGAATCAGGCTGTTATAGCTCTCTCTCAGGTGCACTCTGAAGTGTCTGGGCTATCTTTTCTCCAATTTTATTAGCTTAAGCCCTAACCAGTTGTGTTCCTCCCACTTTTAGCTGCCAGTGACTAAAGGATGAGTTCCATCATACTGCTATACATCAATTAGCTTTTATGAAGGGATATTTATTTAGAAAATATAACAAAAATTAAAAGCAAAAACTCCTTCCCCTCCAGTCCCCCTCCAAAAAAAACCACCTTGGGCATGCACACTTTCCTACTGCAGACATATGTAATTTTCTTCTACCTCTGTGCAGACCACAGAAACTATGACTCAGTCTCTAGGATGAGTGGATTAAGACTGTGAGTTTATATATGATGTCGGTCCCATCAAATCCACATGGCATTGTACCATGAGTGTTGAATGAGTCTTTGTCTCATCATTTGGCACTATTGATGCTGATTGACAGCAAAACCTGAACATTGGGATGCCAAGTCATTGGGACGCTTGCTCTTCTGACCTTTCAAAGCTCACAAAGTTAGAATCTGAAATCCTTTTTACCTAAAATAGAAGACATGCAGAGGCAAAGGACCAAGACCTGTTTTACAGGGTGATGTGCCAGCCTTGGTGGAGAAAATCCAAGGCCTCTGCTAGAACCCATCAGCAGAAGAGAGCAGCTGAAGCAAATGGCTGAGCCTAAGACCTTTGGAAAGGAATCCAGTTCCATTTCCACAAAGAGGCTGCCATTTACAGGATGGTTAGCAGACTGCAGCTAGTTACAGAATGTCAGCTTTTATCCTACAGTCTCTCCAAGGCACTTTGCATATCATCACAAATTCCTCAAAAGTGTCCTCTCCAATCTTTCCATATGGGGAGACTCTCCCAAAGTGATCCTATGCATGTGCCAAGCTCAATAACAGAAACAGCCCAGTAAAGGAAGAATCCCTGGACCTCATAAGGATAGACCTGTCATTTTAAAGCCTCAACATTTGTTTGTTTCTTTTTTAAAGGCAATTAATCTAGAGGCTAGGAAGGAAGGAAGGAAACATATATTTATCAGGTACGTACTATGTTCCAGGCTTTTGAGGTAGTTGCTATGATTATCCACATATTACAATTGAGGAAATTGAAGTGGGCATTGATACAATGACTTGCCCAGGGCCACACAGCCAGTAAATGAACGAGGAGAGATTTGAACTTAGGTATTCTTGACTCTAGGTTTTGTCCTCTATCCACTTTACCTGTCTGCCTTCAATATTGTATTGCAGTAGATGCTGAGTACCTATGTGAATATGACTGAGTCTGCCCTCAATTAGCTCACAATTTAATATGGAACATAAGTCATGTACACAAATTAATACAGTGCGAGGCCGAATGTGATGACCGCTAACAGCACATCGTGGAAGGAGAGATGATTTCCTGCTTGAGGGTTCAAGAGCATTTCATGTCAAAGGTGACTATATAAGTGCCATGATGGAAGCACTATATACATTTCAGCTCTTATTGGATTGATGATAAAACTGGTATCCAAAAGGACCTCAATTATGAACAATGGAATAAATCTAAAGAGGGTGGTACTTGCTACATCCGGTGCTTTCTGACTCTTTTCTTAGAGAATGTGTTCTTGATATCTAGGCATGATATTTCTGAATAATCTACAAGCCTTTGGCATTTTTTATTTCATAATCCTGAACTTTATTTTCCCAGCATTCCATTTTTGCCTTCCTTTATGGTTTCCTCTGTTCCACTGAGGTCACTAAGCGCTAAGGTGTGTTGACTTAATTAGGATGAGCTTATCAAGGTCTTCCTGGGATTTCTCTACCTCTTCATCCACTGCAATAGATATTGGTGCATAAGCTGCTTTTAAAGCCCTTCACAACCTGGCCTCTTCCTACCTTTCTAGTCTTATTAGATTTTCCTCTCCTCACTGCTCTCTAGAATCTAGCTATCCTGGCCTATTTGCTGTTCCTTACACTTTCTCCTGACTACATTAGCACCGGCTGTCTCTCATTCCTAAAATGCCCCTCTTCCTCACCTCTAACTCTCAGCTTCCCTGGCTTCCTTCAAAACTCAGCTAACATCCCAGGTGTTTCGAATGATCTTTTCCTGTCTCCCTACCTAATGGTATCTTTCCATCTCAAATTATCTTCCACATACTCTATGTATGTGTTGTATGAACTTAGTTATTTACATGTTTTTTTCCCCATTAAAAGGTAAGTTTGTTAAGAACAAGGATTTTTGCCTTTCGTTATATGCCCAGCACTTAGATCTGGTACCTGACTCATGGTAGAGAAGGGAATAAGCATTCACATAGCACCCGTTATGTTTAAGGAACTATGCTAAATGCTTTTTACAAATACTCTCATCCCACTGATCATTTTAATATTCCTGTTTATTCCTTGTTTTGCTGCTTAGTCATTTTTCAGTTGTATTTAACTCTTTGTGACCCCATTTGTTGTTTTCTTAGCAAAGATACTGGAGTGGTTTGCCCTTTCCTTCTCCAGCCCATTTGACAGATGAGGAACTGAGGCAGACAGGGTTAAGTGACTTGCCCAGGGTCACACAGCTAGTAAGTGTCTGAGGCCAAATTTGAACTCAGGAAGATGAGTCTTACTGACTCAGTCCCAGTGTTCTATCCACTGTGCCACTTAGCTGTGTCTGTTTATTTCTTTATTTAATTATAAATGTGGAGTCAACTGAGTAAATTAATCAAATTATACCACTCGAAATAAAGATGTATATAAAATTCTATGCACTGGTATCTTCACTAGGCAGGAACTTCTTGATGGAATAAAATAATCAAAGGCTTTCCAAATAAGATAAAAGGCCTTGATCCACTTAGATGTGTCTGATGAGCCATTTGCTAAATTGGAATGACATTGACAGGAAAGAGGTGTTTTTGTGTTGGCTTAGAAAAGTTATTGTGAATCTTCTATAAAATGGCAGACTAGTGCAACACTAGAAGATAGATTAGTGAGTGGTAAATGAGACAAGAGCATTGTGTAGGAGGTGTAGGGGAGGCGATCATTTCCCCTTCAGCCTTGGTTTCCTTCCGTCCAAGATTAGAGACTCGTTAATGATAAAGGTCTAGAAGACTTCCCAGTGGAAATTCCCTCTATATCAGGAGCCAAGGACAGACTGAATCCATATTCATAGTGTATTATAGACTTTGGGGGGGTATTTTGTACCATCTGTTCTTACTATACTACCTTAATATCCCTTTTAAAAATTCTAATTAAGTCTAGCTGAATAAATGATATACTTGGTGGGAAGCATACTGATAGGGACTCATGATCTGTCCTTAGAACCTTGAAGAAAAGATATGACCATTTCTCTGAGGAGTCCAACTCTTCAGTATAAGTGGGAGTTGGCATAGTCACTTCAGAGCATGTCCCACCTTGTCATGATCCCTACAAAGTAAGTTGAGTAAGTTTCTCATGAAATCATACTTCTTGTTGACTTTACACAAAACCCCCCAGCTTCTGTGTTCGCCTTTTATAGACAGAGTGAAGGGCACCTTTCCATTCCGTTCCAACATCTTTGTATCATAGTAATGAAGATCTTTTTACCCTTCTTTCCTTTACCTCCCAAACCTACTCAAAATAGTATATTTTATGTGTAGCTTCATTTATTGAGAAGTTGATTTTCTACATGCCCTGTTTCTCTTCTTTGATGTGGTGGCCTTGAATCTACTCCGTCAACTTCCTTAATTCACTCTGTGATATTGTTCTTTTCTTCTATCAGCAAGGCCCAAGATTCAATTCTGTGAAAGATCTAGCTTTGAATCTTTGGCCTTGATGATCTCAATCAGCTTCCCAGGGTTTTCTGGGAAATGATCTAGGAGACCTGGCTCCAGGACATTCACCTTTCACCACATTCTAAATCCCATGTTGAGCCATCAAATCTCCAGATCATTTCCCCTGAGCCTACTTGGCTCCCTGGCCTTTCAGAGGTATCTGCCACCTTTGATATCTCATTACCCTTTCCCCTTCTCTTTCTGCTATAACTAGTTGCACAATGCTGGCATCCACTTTATCTTTCTTTTCTGCTCCCCTTTTTTACCACAAGTATCTAGACACAAGTACATTCTCTAAGGATTCATTTGTAAGGGAAAAGATAATAAAAATTGAGATAGATGAATAAAGTAAGTTAGAAGCTCTTTCAGAGCCAGAGAATCTGAGTGTGAATCCCATTTCTGCAACTTAACTACCTATGTGATCTCAGACAAATCACTTCACTCTCCGTGCCTCTGTTTCCTCATTAATAAATCAAGGGAGTTGAACTAGACAGTCTGTAAGACTCCTTTTAGTTCCAATGTATGAGCCTATGAAAATGATCTAGCCCTAGATTTCCCAAGTTATTATCTCCATAGGTGTTACCGGTTTTATACTATGTTACTATGTTTCACTGGGTGAAACTTACTGTAGTTCCCAAGCTAGCTTGGCTCATCCTCTTCTCCAAACCAGAAATGGCTGGCTACTTTGTGAAGCCCACCAGCCAAGGCATCTTTTATCAATAAACACCCTCATGTGGATTTGGCATTTGCCTGTGCCCTCTGGATCAAGGTCATGGGGCCATTTTCCAGTTCTTGGCTCACTTTCAGGCAATCAGGAAATCTCCTGCTTGCTGGTAGTTTTTTTTGAGGGAGGACTTCCTGTTCCTCCTCACATTGTTGGCTAATTTTTCTCCTCCTCCCAACCAAAAGAAAATAAAGAAATATAAACAGAATTGTCTTCTCAAAAATCAGAATAATTCAACCCAACACACAAATCCTTTCTTAAATTCCCAAGAGGTTCCCTCCTCAGTTCTGATCCATCATCACAAGCACTTGTACTCCCAAGTTAAGTACCCTAACACCCAGATCAGCCTAGGGGAGAGAACACAAGCCTTCTTCTTACCCTGTTTTCTGAAGGGAAAAAAAAAGTATTCTATGTTTTTAGGTTTTGAAAAAAAATTTAAGTACCAAACACCATGGGAACATAAAGTAGAAAGTTTCAAAGTTTATATGAGTCTTTTCCAGCCCATTCTGATTTTCCAAGTGCTCTTACAGGAAACTAGGCTCGGCTTTTTCATAGCTTCTCCTCCCTTTGTCCAGCTGACCTCTTTACTTCATGAGATCTCCTTCAGCCAGCTTATTGTTTGGGTTATGTAACTCCAATTTTCAGTGTCTAGCCAAAGAATTTATTTGGCAAAGCTATGCAGATTTTAGCCCTTTTAGAATCCATTCTCTGGATACAGAAGCCCTTGACTGCTATGTGAGCCTTCCTGGATATAGAAATGGGCCTGATGCTTCTTCCATTTGACAGAACTTCCAAAACTCAAAAATAACTCTCATATCTTTTCCAGTCTTCTCTTCTTCAAGCACTGAATCCTGATTCTTAATGTCCTTGGTCACCATTTCTGAATACTTTCCAAGGTTGTAAAGCTGGATAGTGATGGCTCCTTGCATGTAGAGATTGTTTTCATTCATTCTATTTCTGTACCCAGTGCTTATCATGTAATAACTTGCAACAAATACTTGTTTATTGATCTCCTGACTTCTAGTGCAGAGGTATTGGGCATTCATAAGAAAAATTTACTTGACACCTATGTAACCTTGTTTCTACCCAACCCTGGAGTGATTTTGCAGAAGGTCAGTCCTATGCTTTGTGTTGCTTATGCTGTGCCAAGGGAGATGTGACTCCTGAGTGGCTGAGGAAATGCTGAGTGCAGTACTATGTGCCTGTGTAAGAGAATTCAGTTTGTTGCAGAGACTTGAAAGGGACATTTTGGAAATGCATGAATAGAGTGGAACCTCCCTGGAGGTTGCCTAATATGTGTCAGGAAACTGCATTAAGCTGTGGGGATATAAAGGGTGGCAAAAGACAGTCCATGCCCTCAGGGAGCTCACAGTCTGAGAGGGGAGACAACAATCCAATATGTATGTACAAATAAACCATATAGGAAAAATAGGAACTCCGTGGAGTTGGCCATAAGAGGCAGAAGAGATAAAGAACTATAATGAGGATGGAGGGATCAGGTGAGGTTTTTTTGGAGGATGATGGAGGCATAGGCATATTTGTAGACAGAGGAAAAGAGACAAAACATAGGGAGAAATTGAAGAGAAGTGATAGAGGGGAGATGACGGAGGGGCCAATCTGTTAGAGAATATGGGGTGGAATACAATTGTGTAGGTGGCAGGATGGGTCTTGTAAGGAGTAAAGTCATCTTTTCAAGTAAGACAGCAGTAAAGGAAGATAGAATGGCAGAAGGCATCTGAGTCACATGAGAGGATGAAGAGGGAAGAAAGAATTCATGTCAAATGACTTCAATATTTTTTCTGTAAAAATGAGGCAAGGTTCTCAGCTGAAAGCGTGGGGGAGAGGGAGTCATGAGAGTTTGGAGGAGGGATGAAAAAGTATGGAGGAAAATGGAGAGTGGGTAGGTGAGTTGATAAGGGAGATGAAAAAGAATTGCCTGGAACAGTGAGGGCCTAGTTGAGTTTGTGTGACATAAATTTGTAGTAGACCTGGTCAAAATGGTTGCCAATCTACCTTCAACACCATGTGTGTAAGAGCAAACGTGGCCAGTGGTGAGAGTGATGGAAAGCTGAGGCTTGGCAAGATGCAATTGGTGATATAAGGGGGCCAGAGACTGAAGAGGACAGTGTAGCATTGAACTGATTCACCCAGGGGTCAAGATGGGAAAAGAGGAGAAACATGGCTAGTTTAGGGAAGATGGCCTGCTACTGGAAAGAGGGATAAACCCAAGAACCCTGATGGCATGATACCCACACTGCACATGCCATATTTGTCCTGCTTCCAACTTTTATATCCATAACCATGGGAAACGGCCCCAATGGAATTGTGACCTGGAAACCAAAGGTTCTTCCCACTAAAGCTCTTGGCATTGTCACATGGTTCAACATCAAAAAATGATCTTTTTTATCAGGGTGACATTAAAGATGATGCATTACTACCTGTTTTGCCATTGCAACATAAGGACCTTTCCATCTGATTTTCTTGAGAGCAAGGCCTGTTATGTTTCTTTGAATATTGCTCTCAGCATAGACCTTTACACATAAACACTTAATAATTTTTTCCATTATTCATTTATGCTTTCCCTTTTAGAGCTATGATTTTACTTCATTCTCAGCTCGAGCTAATTTACTTTTGTGTATTTTTTGGTGTGTCTTGATCTGTAAAACTTGTCTGTTAGGGTTCCTAGGTTCTCTAACCTACAAGAACATATTTACCTTTTCCCAGGCTTCGGACGTCTCCGGATTCTAGACTTTCTAGAAGAACTACCCACGCAGAACACCCTTCTGTTTAAGGATAACTATCTTTATTTGTCTCTGATCAGAACATACAAGCGAACTCAGCCAGATCTCTCCCAGAACTCTCCCCGCCCCGTCAGGCAGCCTCCTTTTATCCAGCCTCCAGTTCCGGGTCTTTTACACCGCCTTCCCCGCCACTGTGAGCCAATCGCGTACTGCTCCGAGAGTGAGGGGTGGTAACCCGCTGCTCACATGGACACGTCAGCTCATCGGGCTAAGAGGTTTCCGGTGTAGCAGACCAGGAAGTCTCCTAACCAGGAAGTCTCTCTACTGCCACGTCAACTCTTATGATTGTTTTGATGATGGTCCTTTTGGCCTTCCGGGTTCCTCCTGTAGCCTGTTATTGATAGGCCAGGGACCCTCCTGCCACTCCCAGGCTGTCGCGCTGCACCCCAGTTGGCTAAGGACTCTTCACTTGTCCAATTTGTGTTTGCTGTTCTGCTTGGGTAAATGGGTTTACTGATTATTTGCTATTTGTGATGATCTTTTGGTTAACTAACATTTAGTAGGAAGGAGCTAAGCTGACTAGCATAAGCTATAGGACTATGCTCCTTCCTTAAGAGAGAACTTGGATTTGGCTATATTTCTAAAGCAAAATTCATACTCCTAGAGAAGAGATATTTGAGGAATGTTAGAAAGATATCATTCTAATCCAAAGGCCATCTTGGAGAAAGGAGAGATCTTTCAGCCTCTGGTGATCCTGGACCTTACCTACACATTTTCCTGCTAGGTTGCCAGTGGTGCCAACAGAGCTCACCTCCTATTTCCCTCAAAGGAAGAAATATAACCTCCTTGGAGACTGAGTGACTCAGATTAGATCTCAGATCATATATATCCATATGAGTTGCTTTTATATATTTAGGCAACCCCCTACATGTTATAATACACATATTAACATATACAATACACAATATAAAACCTGTGCCTCTAACACTCGGGTAGGTTCATAGAAGCATAGAGTCAAAGTGGGAAAGGACCTTATTGGTCCTCTTGTCTGACTCTTTCATTTTATAGGTGAATTGAGGTCCAGTGAGGTTAAATGATTTCTCCAAAGACACACAGGTAGTATTAGACATGATATTTTAGCCTAGGTCTTTGACTCTGAAACATCATTCTCTCTACTACGTATCATCTTATCTGAATTCACTCACCTATTCATGACAAGGGTTTGCTTCTCTCCTTCCCCATTGCTGTATTTCACTGGTGAAACTGTGTCGGGGACAAACACCAAATCTGACCCCTTTCTCCCACATAATTCCAGGGCTTTCTCAGAAGTTTCTCCACATTCCCTTCCTCCTCCCTCCTAATATGATTGTATGACATTAGATCCCAGGGAATCTAATAAAAAGTGAGGGATAGAAAGATAAGTGAGGAGAGGAAGCAAAAGAGAGCCTTCAAATCACGACTCAATAGAAGATATTGAAGAAGCAGGAGATAGCCTGCCTGAGAGTTGGGGAAAGAGGAGGCACATGGGATTGATTCACTCTAACTTAAGGAGGAGTGGAAAATGAAAACTCCAGCAAGATAAGTAGAAGATGCTTCCCACATGATGTGAAGAGCCATTCATAGAATGGGTCTGTGGGATCTTGTGTAAGGAATAAGAGAAGTAAACAGCCCAGGGCTGTTATAATCCTGGAGTCTGAGAAGAAAGATAACACAGTCAGCTGAGGCTCTAGCAAATCCCTTCATGATCTTACTGCTTGAGTACAGGAACCATATCTTGATGAGAAGGAGCAAGAAAATCAGGAGAAGAGCCAAATCATGATGGGTGATGGGGATTAGTTCTCATCAGTGTCATCTATGGAAGTAATGTGGTTATTGGGATGGCATGTATGGGTTTCTGTGGGGTGTGGGAATAATGGGGGCTCACTGGGAGTAGAGAAGGGATCTCTTGACTTTCTATATTAATACTTTCTATGTTCTTTTTTGTTCAACTAAAACCTATTCTCTGTTTAATGCTTTTCTAGCCTAGGTGCTAATAAGGGGAATTGATCACCCTTTAGGAGAATTCCCAAGTTCAACCTGGGTGAGGGCAAATGAGCCAGAGAAAAATTAGAGATCCTTAAAGTGATCTGGGTCTTTTGTGTTAGGAGATGGTCTCTGTTACAAGGGGTAAATATTTTTCCTACTTTTTGTGACTTCACTGAGTAAAACAGGGACTAAATCATTAGAGGTATGCAGGAGCATGGAAAAGGAGGTAGCTTTCTAAACATAATTAAAATGGGACTTGGGGAAATATTTGTGGATTTTAATGATTTCTACTATACCTGTCATCAATGCCATGCTTGAGGAATTTTTTTTTAACTAGTCCTATGATTTTATCAGTATAGGTAGCTCACTATAAGACATTACTAATGTAGATTGGCAACTAATACCTTAGAAAGTTTCCTGGGTCACTCAGTTAAATGAAATGCCCAGGGTCATACAACATCAGTTTATATCAGAGAGGCGTGGTCAAACAAAATAAATTTCTAAATTGTCCTTGACCGAATTTGGATGCCTTATTCTACACCTTAACTTCACCTCCCTCTCCAGAGGTGAACAGTATGTTTCATCAGTGGTTCTCAGGAATTATGGTTGGCAATTACATTGATCTTAAGTTCTTAAGCTTTTTTTTTTTATTATTATTTAGTTTTGTTTTCTTCTTTACATTGTGTTGTTAGTATATAACTTATTCTTTAGATTCTGCTTACCATACTTGTCTGTACCATACTAGTCTTACCAGGTTTGTCTTATACCCTTCCTTTCATCATCTTTTACAGCACAATTATATTCTATTACATTAATACACCTAATTTATTCAACCGTTGCCCAATTGTTGGGTATACCTTAGTTTCTAGTTCTTTGCCATTAAAAAAGTTGCTATAAATATTTTTGTACCTATGAATCCTTTTCCTCTTACTTTGATGTCTCTGGGCTTACTAATGGTATCATGGACCAAAGACCATATAGTAATTTTTGGGGTGCAGATCCAAATTGTTTTCCAGAATGGCTGGAACAAATCATAGTTCTACCTACAGTATATTAATATACATATTTCCACCAATGCCTACAATAATTGTACTTTTCCTTTATTATCTTTTTTTTTGCCAGTCTGGTAGGTGTGGAGTAGAACCTCAGAGTTGGTTTTAGTTTATATTTCTCTAGTTATTAGTATTTTGGAGCATTTTTTTATATACCAGTTCATAGTTTTATTTTTTTCCTTTGAAAACTACCTGTTCATATCTGTTGAATGCTTATTTATTGGGGGACAGCAAAAGTTCTCATATATCAGAATCTCTTTCTTACATATTTTGGAAATCAGACCTTTGTCATGGAAATTTGCCAAAAATATTTGCATAGTTAACTATTTTTCCTTCTAATTTTAACTGCATTGATTTTGTGCAAAAACTTTTAAATTTTTTGAGCCTCTTTTGCCATTTGAGTTAGTCTATTTCTTAAGGTGTTATTTTCTTCAGTCAGGTTGTTGACTCGCTTTTCATGATTTTCTTGCATCATTCTCATTTCTCTTCCCAATTTTTCCTCATTTATTTCGTTTTCAAAATCCCTCTTAAGCTCCTCTATGGCCTGTAACAACTTCATACTTTTCTTGTAAGCTTTTGGTATAGGAGTTCTGACTTCATTGTCTTCCTCCTGTTCCATGCTTTGATCCTTTTTGTCCTCAAAATAGGAATCTAAAGTTGGATTGCTGTGCTTGCTTTGCTTCCTTTGCTTGCTCATGTTACCCCTCAATTACTTAACTTTTGAGCTTTTTGTCACAGTGGAACTCTGCTTCCAGAGAGGAGAACTTTGTCCCAAATTGCTGGGGTTTTTGCAGCTGCTGGAGTTATTAGCTGGGTGCCCTCACAGAAGCCTCCACCAGCTCTGGCACCTGGTCACAAGCCCCAGGACTTCCACTCTAGACAGTGATCCAGATCCAAGCAGGTTAAAGCTATTACCCCTCAGGATGGTCGCTTGGTCCCCCTAAAATCTGCAGGCCAGGGGCTTTGAAGCAGCCACGTGGTGGTGGTTGCCATGCCTCAGCCCAATTCTCTCTCCAGGGGCAGAGGCTGGACCACACCCCCAGATCCCCTGCTCCCAAAGTTCCCACTGAACTCTCACTTTGTCTTTGGCATTTATGGGTTGATCATTCTAGAAAATACCACAGCTGCTGGTGATCCACTCTCCTGAAGTCCCTCCAGCTGTGGCTGGATGTGGCCATCCTGGGGCTAAAATCATAGCCTATGTGGGACTGGGCTCTGCTCCCAGCAGGCTGCAGTGGACCCTTTCGGTCCACCTGCTGGGCTGCCTTCAGTGGGAGATTTGTTTCTCTCTGTCACTTTGTGGGTTCTATAGCCCTAAAGTTTGTTTAGAGTCATATTTTATAGGTATTTGAGGTGGTTATGGGGGGAGCCCACAGATTTTTCCTGCTTCCACTCCACATCTTCTCTCTGCCCTAAAAAATTTTAAATTTTTTGCAATCAAAATTGTCCTTTTTTATTTTCTCTGATCTTCTCTATGTCTTGTTTGGTCTTGAATTCTTCCCCTAACCATAGATGCCACAGGTATTTCCTTTCTTGTTCCTCTAATTTCTTTAGGATGTGACCACTTGTATATAGATCCCATATTTATTTGGAACTTATTTTGTTGTATGATATGAGATGTTCTTCTGGGCCTATTTTCTGCCAGACTGATTCTAGTTTTTCCAGCAGTTTCTGTCCAGTATTAAATCCTCAGTCTAGAAGTTGAGGTATTCAGATTTATCAAACACAATGCCATTATATTCTTTGGTTTCTATAATGTTATCTACCTAATTAGCACCACCTAAAATATGTCTGTTAACATAACGTCACAACGTTAACACCCATGCACTGAGTCTGTAATTGAATTTTATTATAATTGGGCCTGTTCTTTCAATGCAAAAAAACAAAAAAGAAAAAAAAACTAGAATAAATCCAACGGATACAATGGAATAGCCAAGGGTATTAAAAGCCTAAAATCTCAGTAGATCCTTTCATATAATATTACTTTTTCCAACTTCTTCATCTTAAGCTCTAAGTTCGTAAACTATAATGTTAGTTAGATGAATGAGAATCTAAGAAAATGGGCAGTAAGGCCAAAAGGCAAGTATGGTCTGCTCAGGGCCATCCCTTGGGGGTAATCAGGGCAAATGCAAAATTTTAATTTAACAAGCTGTTATTAAGCTTTTATGAATTATAATTAATAATAATAAGTATTATTATTATTGTGATGTGCAAGGCGCCATACTAGGCATGAGGGGAAACAAAAACAAAAGAAAATAAAAGTTCCTCCCATTATGAAGCTGTATTTTACCAATCATATTATACAACTTTCTCCCTTAAGTTTTACCTAATATTTTTTAAAGACAAAAAAGTCAAGGGCAGCCTTAAAGGGGAAGATAAGTCACAAAAAATCAACTTATTGGGAAGGATATAGAGTGGAAGGGAGTTAAAGGACAAGATGGACAGCTTTTCTTGTGATGGCAGTGTTTAGGAAGAGGGATGGGACTATAGCCTTGGGTTTTCTTTGGTTGCTCTTTTTTTTTTTAGCTTTGTCTCAAAGAGCCTTATCCAACACCTGTTGGTCACCCTCCAAGTCCAGCCTTCTTTTTTTTTTCTCCTTTATTTATTTATTTATTTTTATTTAAACAAATGCTTTATTCACTTCTGTGTTACATCATTCATTTCCGCCAGATTTTGAGTTACAATCATTTCCCCCCACCCTGTTTTTCCCCTACCCACCCTCCCAGAACAGCAGTCCCGCAAGACATCACTTCCTCCAATCTGCTCTCTCCCCTATCCTCTCCCACACCCCCTTTGACCTCTACATTAGAGGAAGGTGAATCTTTGTGTCCCAATCCCTGCACATCTTATCTCCCAATTACAAGCAAAAGAGTATTAATAATAGTATTTATATATATTTGAAACATTTAATCTTAAGACCTTGAATTTCAGATCCATTTCCTTCCTCCCTTGTCACCCATTCCCTCTGGGGAGATAAGTAATTCAGTATATGTTGTACATGTCTAGCTATGCAAAACATTATCATAGTAGATATATTGTACAAGGCTGCTTATAATTCCCTCCCACTCATCCCACCCCCACCTGGTCCATTCCCCACTTGATCCTGTCCCTCTTCCATAGTGGGTACCTCCAACCTCCCCTCCCCCCAAGGATGCCCTCCCATCCATCATCCCTCCTCTTCTCCCCCTTCCCTCCATTCTGCTGTAGGTTGAGATGTCCCACCTAGTATGTATGTCATTCTCTCCCTGAACCAAATTCAATGAGAATGTGGTTTCGCCTTTTTGCCTTCCTATTTTTCCCCTCCCCTGCAACCATTTCCCCCTGCTTCTTCTACATGAGATAGTTTACCCCACCCTGTCTTTCCCCATCTCCTCCTGCCACTTTCTTCTCTTACCTCACAACTTCACCCCTTGAGTATCCTCCATTCCCAACAAATTCAACCTATGCCCTCTATCCATATATAACTGTAACCATATACACACACATTCACATATGTATTCACATGACCATACACCCTTCTTCCATTATTTTCATAGTGAGAAAGATTTCCTCAGTCACAGTTATTGTTTTTCCATATAGGAATGTAAATAGTTCAACTTTGTTAAGTTCCTTTTGATTTCTTTTCCCTGATTACCTTCTCAGGCATCTCCTGTTTCTTGTGTCTGGATGTCAAATTTTCTATTCAATTCTGGTTATTTCCTCACGAGTGCTTGAAAGTCCTCTATTCCACTGAATGACCATATTTTCCCCTGAAACAAAATACTCAGTTTTGCTGGGTAGGTGACCCTTGGGTTCATTCCCAGCTCTTTTGCCCTCTGGAATATCATATTCAATGCCCTCGATCCCTCAGTGTAGAAGCTGCCAGGTCCTGGGCTATTCTGATTGTGTTTCCACAATATTGAAATTGTTTCTTCCTGGCTGCTTGTAGTATTTTCTCTTTGATCCGGGGATTCTGGAACCTGGTTATAATATTCCTGGGAGTTTTCTTTTTGGGATCTTTTTCAGGAGGTGATCGATGGATTCTTTCAACCTCTATTTTACCCTCTGGATCTAAAACATCAGGGCAATTTTCCTTGAGAATTTCTTGAAGGGTGATTTCTAGCTTCTTTCTTTGATCATGACTTTCAGGTAGTCCAATAATTTTTAAATTATCTCTCCTGGATCTATTTTACAGGTCAGTGGTTTTTCCCATGAGATATTTCACATTGCCTTCTAATCTTTCGTTTGTTTGGATCTGCTTAACAGCAACTTGATTTCTCATAAAGTCATTAGCTTCCATTTGCTCCAGTCTAACTCTGAAGAAATGAATCTCCTCAGTGAGCTTTTGAGATTCTTTTTCCATCTGGCAAATTCGACTTTTTAAGGCATTCTTCTCCTCATTGCCCTTTTGGGCCTCCTTTGCCATTTGAGTTAGTCTATTTTTTAAGGTGTTGTTTTCCTCAGTCAGGCTGTTGACCCTCATTTCATATTTTTCCTGCATCCTTCTCATTTCTCTTTCCAATTTTTCCTCCACTTCTCTTATTTGATTTTTAAAGTCCTCTCTAAGGTCCTCTATGGCCTACAACCTGCTCATGTTTTCCCCTGGGGCTTTTGGAGCAGGACTTCTGACCTCACAGTCCTCTTCCCCTATGCTTTGACCCTACTTGCCCCCAAAGTAGGAGTCTAGGGTTGCATTTTTCTGTTTAATTTGTTTCCTTTGCCTTGGCATGTTGCCACTTAATTACTTGACTTTTGGGCTTGTTGCCACACTATATCTTTGGCGCCAGATAGGGGAATTTTCGTCCTGAATGTGTGAGGGGGCAACTTCCATTTCTGGCAAGCTGTAAACCCACCCATGACCTCCACCCCAGATCACAATCCAGATCTAGGGAGGTTAAAGCAAGAGCGATTACCCCCCAAGACTGATCGCTGGATCTCCCTACAGTTTGCAGGCCAGGAGCTGGAGCTGCCTCTGAAAACTACAAAATGGCATGTCTCCTCAGTGGCTTCTAGCCCCCAGGGAAGAAAGCCGACGTATTCCCCAAATACTGGTCCCAAAGTCCATAGGGCACTAACCTCTCACTTTGTCCTAGGCATGTCTATGTTGATAATTCTGGAATCACCACAGCTGCTGGTGTTCTGGGGTCTCTCCAGCCTGTTGCTGGCCTTGCCACCCTGGGGCTAAAACCGCAACTCAATCAGACCGGACCTGTGCTCGGCTCCCCATGCTCTGCCCGCTGCGGGCTGCTGGCTCCCAGACCACTGTGCTGGTTCTTCCTGCAGGGCTGCTGGGCTGTCATCAGTGAGAGGTTAGCTTCTCTATGTTATTCTGTGGGTGCTGGGGCTCCAGAAGTTGTTCAGAGCCCCCTTTTACATAGTTTGGAGGAAATCTGGGGGCAGAGTGGCTTGGACATGCTGTTTCTACTCTGCCATCTACTCTGCTCCACCCAAGTCCAGCCTTGTTTAAGAAGAGAGAGGCAGTCACAGGGGAAATGTTGGGGGTGAGGAAGGGAAGGTGGTGAGGATCAAAAAAACAATTTCTGCAACTCAGGCTCATGCCTCACTATAAACACAAGAGATACGAGTTTATGCTGTTAGCTGTTATTTTTGTGGTTATAGCTGCTTTTATCTGATTTAAACATCGAAGGGGATGATTTTATTGCTCTTGTGCCCTGGGGTCTTTTTGAAGCTAAAGACACGACTTGGAAAAAGAGGGGGAGGGGGAAACCCACTAACTAAATATATTTTTCCCAGAGACATCAGGAGCAGATGTTCTATCTCCTGCTTGGAGGGAGAGGGTGGGGATCTCACAGGGGAGTTGTACCCAGAGAAAGTTCTACAGCTTTCTAAATTCAAGAGGTTTCAAGAAATTCCCTGAACTTGGGAGGTCCAGTTGGGGGCAAGTTTGCCTTTATGCTAAAAAGAAAGGGATCTTACCACATCTTTTGGCAAGAATATCACTGTGAAAAATGTTTTTTCCCCCTCATAAAAGTTAAGATGTAAGAGATCATTATCTCTACCAATTAGCCTATTTTTTGAAATATGGGAAAAACCTTTTCACTTGGCTAAGACATTCTTTGTTATTTGGGTGTGGGGGGGGGGAGGTGACTAATCTGTTTCTATGGGAGTTCTCAATTATAATGAGCCCCACAGCATGTATTATTAAGTATTAGAATCCAAGAGTATTAGAGCAGGGGAAAAGCCTGAGAGATCATGCAGGCCATTTTATTTAACAGACAAGGAAACTGAGGTCCTTAAGGGATTCCAGAGTTCATAATCTTATGCTTATCTTTGTCTCTTTCCTTTCACTTGCCTCTCCTATCCAACCAGTTGATTCTGCCTTAATGACCTTTCTCATATATCTGTTCTTCTCCATTCCCATCATCACCACTTCAGCACAGCCCTTTATTACCACCCATCTAGACTATCGTAATAGCCAACTTACTGGTCTTCCTCTTTCTACTCTTTTCCAGTGCCTTTAAAAGCCAGAGTAATTTTTAAAAAAAGTTTAGATATGGTCATGTCATTCATTCACTTATAATAACCTTTTGTTGCTTCCTATTGCCCACTAAGGAAGTTTCAAAATCTTTTACCTACTTTTCAAGGTCCTCCACAATCTAATGTTACCCTAATTTTCCAACCTTTCCTCATATTTTTCATCTCCAAATGCTCCAGCCAAACCAGCCAATCTGTGCTTCTTGAACTCAGCCTGAGGTCTTGTGCTGCTATAATTTTGTTCGTGCTTTTCCCATGTCTGAAGTACCTTCCTTTCTCCTCATATTTTGAATTACCAACCAACTTTTAAGGAACAAGTCAAATTCCAACTCCTCCTGAAGCCTTCCTTGAGCTTCTTGATTGATAATGACCTTAGCATTACCTCCTCAGGTAGTACTTTGTTTAAAACTTTCTAATGTGTTTTTCATATAATATTGTATATTATAGTTATTTTTGTTGGTGTCTAAGCTTCTTGTGAGCTTGTTAACTCCATAAAGGCAGGGACTATGTTTTGTTTAAACTTTGTATTCCCATGAATATCCATAATAATGGTCTGCTTACTAAATGTTTTGGTAGTGGTGAAGTAACTTCCCCAAAGTTAAGTAGGATAAGATCTGGACCTAAGACTCAGGTCTCTTGGCTAAAAGCTCAGTGTTTCTTGTACCACATTATGCACTGGGAGATTAGAACATTGGAAAAGTAAGACTGAGCCCTAGGAAGGGAGGATCTTGTTTAAAAATGAAAAAGGGATAGTGTTTTGTTTCATCTTTATATCCTCAATACTTAATAAATTTTTGTTGGGTATTCTGATTCTGTTCTTTGAATTCTCCTGAAATAGTTCTGTGTTCCTGGGGCTTGAAAAGAGTTGAATCCATCCCCTCATTTTTAGAATATCCATTATCTAAACCATTCAAGGTGAATGCATATCTATGTTACTCTCCTTTAGTAACCTATTCTCTACTATCAGGTAAGCAGGACTAAGTAGTTAGGGTGTTAAGTGGTGAAACTCCTTCTTTAGTGATGGCTAATTTGACATTTTGTATCAGTTTTGTTTTCATCTAGAGTTACATGTAGAACCAAGCAGGAATCTCCTTGACATCTAACCAAGATAACTGGAATGAGTCCACCTTTGGGAACTGAATTGAGGAGTCTTGGGAGGGATAGCTAACATGTTGGAATGCTAGAGTCATGATTCAAAAAGATCTCAACACACTAGAACAATAGGTTAAATCTAATAAAATTATTTCATTTGGGGTAAATGTGAAGGTCAATAGTTGGGCTCAAGAACAAGGTTTGGGCCTAGATACAGTTTTTGTGGAAATGATGTAGGAATTTTAGTGGATAGAATGCTGAAAAGGAGTCCCCTATGTGACATGGAAACCAACAAAGCTAATGCTATCTTGGGTCATGTTAAGAGAGAATTCACATCCAGGATAAGGACAGTAATGTTCATTGCATTCTGCCCTGGTCAGTCCAAATCTGCAATCTTCTAGACATGTTTGGGAAAGGGTATTGACAAATTAGAAATATCCAGAGGATGGTGTTTGGGATGGTGAGATGAATTAGTAGCTACTTTCATCCCTGCAATAAGTTGCAATGTTTGCTTTCAAGAAGAAAAGCCTTAGAGGAAGGGGAGCTTGAAAATAGGCTTTGAGCATTTGAGGATTGTCTCATGGAAAAAGATCCTTCTTAGTCCAAGAAGGTAGACTCATCCAGGAAGACTCATCTTCCTGAGTTTAAATCTGGTTTCGGACACTTGCTAGCTATATGACCTTGGGCAAGTCACTTAACCCTGTTTGCCAAAAATGGTAAACCCATCCAGCATCTTTGCTAAGAAAACCTCAAATGGGGTCAGCAATCATTTAGTTGGACACAACTAAAATGATAAAACAATAATACCAATAAATGCAAGGGTATTGTGTGGATCAAATGAAATTAGACAAGTAAAGTGTTCAGAACCTTAAGACACATTTCTTTGGTATTATAAACTATATAATTAGTGCACCTCTGCCATCTCTCACACCAGCTAATGTGAGGGGAGAATAGAAGAATAAGCAGTCAAATGGCCAGAGAAGAATGCATTCCTTCCTATTAGACAGGGGACATCCCCCCAAGTCACATGTTCAGCTTGATCCCTCTCTTTAAATTATCCCACACCCATGCCTTTGGCTTTTCTCATCATTATCCACTTCAGAAGCTTTTTTTTTTTTTTTTGTGGGCAGGGCCATGCAGGCTGGCTTCCTGCCCAGATAAGTTTCTCAGAACTTTAATACTGGGACTGTAATGGAAAAGGTGGCCCCATATTATTTTCACCAGTGCTGGGCACTGAGTTTAGCAGGAGCCTAGAGTAGTGGAAGGAAGCAAAATAAAAAGGATTTAGTCTCATTCTGTTTGGCCTTGAGGGTAGCACCAGGGAGTGTTGAGTGGAAGTTACAAAGAGGCACAGTTGGGCTCAATGCCAGGAGAAACCTCCTAAAAATAAGAGCTCTGCAAAGATATAATGGGCTGCTTCCAAAAGTCATGGCTGCCCTTTCCTCAGATAGCTTCTCTCAGAGGCTGGACAGCTACTTGTCAAGTAAAGAAAAGGGAGGATTCCTTTTGTGTATGGGTTAAATTCCATGGCTACTGAGGTCCCTTTCATAAATCAGATTCTGTCATTCTGCATCTCTTTGATTTTGTGAGATAAAGTTGAAAAAAACAAGTTGAGGCTTTATTACAGAATGCCTTAAAAGTCAGGCTGAGCCATTACAGAGTCCTAAGTTGACATTTAAGGCTTCAGCCAGCCACTGGGGGATGTTTGGGATAGCTGTGGTCCCTTTTTCAGCAATATTGTTGTTGTTGCTTAGTCTTTTCAGTTGTGTCCTACTGTCTGTGTTCCCATTTTGTAGTTTTCCTGGCAAAGATACTGGAGTGGTTTGCCATTTCCTTCTCCAGGTAATTTTACAGAGAAGGAAACTGAGGCAAACAGGGTTAGGTGACTTGCCCAGGGTCACACAGCTTGTATCTGAGGCTGGATTCAAACTCATGAACATGAGTCTTCCTCCACTGTACCACATAGCTGTCCTGCTCCTAAGATTCTTTGATGTAGAAGAAACCTAATCTCCCTATTGGTGAGGAGCCTCTTGATGAGGCCATGACCTTTGTATTCCTTCAACAGAGCCCTTTCCTTGGAGGGTATCACTTCTGGTGGCTTCCCATTGAGCTGGTTTGGGAGACTTATTGGAGACAAGGGAGGTGATCTGGCCTCCCTGGCTGGTTTTTTTTTTTTTAAACAAATGCTTTATTAACTTCTGTTTTACATCATTCATTTCCGCCAGATTTTGAGTTACAATCATTTTCCCCCCATTATTTCCCTACCCAACCTCCCAGAATAGTAGTCCCACAAGATATCGCTTCCTCCAATCTGCTCTCTCCCATACCTTCTCCCATACCCCCATCGACCTTTCCATTAGAGGAAGGTGAATCGCTGTGTCCCAATGCCTGCACATCTTATCTCCCTATTACAAGCAAAAGAGTATTAATAATAGTATTTATATATATTTGAAACATTTAATGTTACGACCTCGAAATTCAGATCCATTTCCTTCCTCCCTTGTCACCCATTCCTTCTTGGGAGATAAGTAATTCAGTATATATTGTACATGTCTAGCTATGCAAAACATTATCATAGTAGATATATTGTACAAGGCTGCTTAAAATTCCCTCCCACTCATCCCACCCCCCACCTGGTCCATTCCCTACATGTTCCTGTCCCTCTTCTATAGTGGGTACTTCCAACCTCCCCTCACCCCAAGGATGCCCTCCCATCCACCATCCCTCCTCTCATCCCCCTTCCCCCTATCCTGCTGCAGGTTGGGATATCCCATTTAGTATGTATGTCATTCTCTCTCTGAACCAAATTCAGTGTGAATGTGGTTTTGCCTTTTTATCCTTCCTTATTCTCCCCCTCCTCTGCAACCACCTCCCCTTGCTTCCTCCACATGGGATAGTTTACCCTGCCCTGTCTCTCCCCGTCACCTCCTGCCACCCTCCTCTCTCACCTCACAACTTCATCCCTTGAGTATTCTCCCTTCCCAACAAATTCAACCTATGCCCTCTATCCATATATAACTGTAACCATATACACACACATTCACATATGTATTCATATGACCACACACCCTTCTTCCATTATTTTCATAGTGAGAAAGATATCATCAGTCACAGTTATTGCTTTTCCATATAGGAATGTAAATGGTTCAACTTTGATAAGTTCCTTTTGATTTCTTTTCCCTGATTACCTTCTCAGGCATCTCTTCCTTCTTGTGTCTGGATGTCAAATTTTCTATTCAACTCTGGTTTTTTCCCCAAGAATGCTTGAAAGTCCTCTATTCCACTGAATGACCATATTTTCCCCTGAAACAAAATACTCAGTTTTGCTGGGTAAGTGACCCTTGGGTTCATTCCCAGTTCTTTTGCCCTCTGGAATATCATATTCCATGCCCTTCGATCCCTCAGTGTAGAATCTGCCAGGTCCTGGGCTATTCTGATTGTGTTTCCACAATATTGAAATTGTTTCTTCCTGGCTGCTTGTAGTATTTTCTCCTTAATCTGGGGATTCTGGAACCTGGCTATAATATTCCTGGGAGTTTTCTTTTTGGGATCTTTTTCAGGAGGTGATCAATGGATTCTTTCAACCTCTATTTTGCCCTCTGGATCTAAAACATCAGGGCAGTTTTCCTTGAGAATTTCTTGAAGGGTGATTTCTAGGTTCTTTCCTTGATCATGGCTTTCAGATAGTCCAATAATTTTTAAATTGTCTCTCCTGGATCTATTCTCCAGGTCAGTGGTTTTTCCCATGAGACATTTCACATTGCCTTCTAATCTTTCGTTTGTTTGGATCTGCTTAACAGCATCTTGATTTCTCATAAAGTCACTAGCTTCCATTTGCTCCAGTCTAACTCTGATGGAATGAATCTCCTCAGTGAACTCTTGAGATTCTTTTTCCATCTGGCAAATTCGACTTTTTAAGGCATTCTTCTCCTCATTGCCCTTTTGGGCCTCCTTTGCCATTTGAGCCAGTCTATTTTTTAAGGTGTTGTTTTCCTCAGTCAGGCTGTTGACCCTCATTTCATACTTTTCCTGCATCCTTCTCATTTCTCTTTCTAATTTTTCCTCCACTTCTCTTGTTTGATTTTTAAAGTCCTTCTTAAGGTCCTCTATGGCCTGCAACCCGCTCATGTTTTCCCCTGGGGCTTTTGGAGCAGGACTTCTGACCTCACAGTCCTTTTCCTGCTCTATGCCCCCAAAATAGGAGTCTAGGGTTGCATTTTTGTTTCCTTTGCCTTGGCATGTTGCCACTTAATTGCTTGACTTTTGGGCTTGTTGCCACACTATGGCTTTAAGGCCAGCTAGAGGAATTTTCGTCCCGAACGTGTGGGGGGCCACTTCTGTTTCTGGCAAGCTGTAAACCCACCCACAACTTCCACCCTAGATCACAATCCAGATCCAGGGAGGTTAAAGCAAGAGCGATTACCCCCCCAGACTGATCTCTGGATCTCCCCACGATTTGTAGGCTGGGAGCCAGAGCTGCCTCTGAAAACTACAAAATGGCATGTCTCCTCAGCGGCTTCTAGGCCCCAGGGGAGGGAGCTGACGCATTCCCCAAATACAGGTCCCACAGTCCATAGGACACTAACCTCTTACTTTGTCCTAGGCATGTCTATGTTGATAATTCTGGAGTCGCCACAGCGTCTGGTGTTCTGGGGTTCCTCCAGCCGGCTGCTGGCCCTGCCGCCCTGGGGCTAAAACCTCGGCTCACGCGGACCTGGGCTCGGCTCGACTCAGTTCCTGCGCTCTGCGCTGTGCGCGCTGCTGGCTCCCAGACTGCTGCGCTGGTCCTTCCTGCAGGGCTGCTGGGCTGTCCTCAGCGGGAGGTTAGCTTCTCTGTGTCGTTCTGTGGGTGCTGGAGCTCCAGAAGTTGTTCAGAGTCCTTTTTTACATAGTTTGGGGGGAATCTGGGGGCAGAGAGGCTTGGATGAGCTGTTTCTACTCCGCCATCTTGGCTCCGTGACCTCCCTGGCTGTTTTTTGCATTAAATTCTCTAAATATTCTTACATGATACCTTTTGTTTTGTTTTGTTTTTGTCTGTGTGTGTTTTCATGTTTTATTTCATAACGATAGAGGATCATTGTCTGCCCCAGATGCTATGTGATGTTTAAACAGAGTTGTATATTTACATTTTTCACAACTGTGATTATGTTGCAAAGTTATTACTTATGGGGTTGCCTTTTTTCAGAAGGAACAGACAAGCAGAAAGAGTTCTGTATCTTACAATGTGTAATGCCAAGGAGGTGCCCCTGGAGCAGAGTGTTCCTATGGAACAGGTGTCTTGGATGCCTAACATTGTGACTTCTTTCCCTAAGTCAAACATGAAGCATGTCTCATGGCTTTATAGGAGCCTCCCAAATACTCTTTCTTGATTTTTTTTCTGTTTAATTTGCTTATTTTTAGTTTTCAACATCAATTTCCACAAGATTTTGAGTTACAAAATTTCTCCCTATCTTTCCCCCACCCCTACCCCAAAATAGTGATTCTACTGAATATCCCTTCCCCAATCTGCCCTCTCTTATATCCTCCCCCATCTCCCCTCTGACTTTCTAGTAGGGCAAGATGGATTTCTATACCCCAGTGCCTGGATATCTTATTTCCCAGTTGCATGTAAAATAATAATAATAATAATAATATATATTTTAACATTTGATTTTAAAACTTTGATTTTTAGATTCTTTCCCTTCTTCCCTTGTCACCCACCCCTACTGAGAGGAAAAGTGATTCAATATAGGTTATACATGTGTAGTTATGCAAAACATTTCCATGCTAGATATATTGTGAAAGAATGACTATATTTCCCCTCCATCCTATCCTGCTCCCCACTTATTCTATTTTCTTTCATTCTCTTTTTAAAGCAATTGGGGTTAAGTAATTTGCTCAAGGTTACTTGGCTAGTTATTTATGTGTGGGTGCTAAGTACTGAGGCTGGAACCAATCCCGGGTCATCCTAACTCCAGGGCCAGTGTTCTTACTTGCTGCTCCACCTAGCCACCCCAATTATTCTATTTTCTACTTTTACTCTGTCCCTTTTCAAAAGTGTGTACTTCTAACTACCCTCCCCCCCAATCTGCCCGCCCTTCTGTCACCCCCCCTATCACTTTCCCCCCTACTTTCCTGTAGGGTAAGATACCCAATTTAGTATGTATGTTATTCCATCCTTAAACCAAATTCAGTGAGAGTAAGGTTGACCCATTCCCTTTTGCCTTCCTGTTCTTCCCCTCCATTGTAACAGTTTTCTCTTGCCTCTTTTATATGAGGTAATTTACCCTATTCTATTTCTCCTTATCTCCTCTCATTATATTCCTCTCTCACCTCTTAATTTTATTTTTTTAGATATCATCCCTTCCTATTCATCTGAGCCTATGCCTTCTGTCTATGCATACATGTATACACACTCACATATATATTTATATGTACATATACCCTCCTATATAAATATGTTTGTATGTATATATGTATGTATGTATGTATGTATATACATATATAATCCCATCAACTATCCTCATACTGAAAAAAGTCTGATGAGTTACAATGATTGTTTTACCATGTAGGAATGTAAATAGTTCAATTTAATAAGTTCCTTATGATTTATTTTCACTGTTTACCTTCTCATGCTTCTCTTGCTTCTTGTATTTGAAAGTCAAATTTTCTATTCAACTCTGGTTTTTTCATCGAGAATGCTTGAAAGTCCTCTATTTTATTGAATGACCATATTTTCCCCTGAAATATTATACTCAGTTTGGTTGGGTAGGTGTTTCTTCGTTTTGATCCTAGATCCTTTGACCTCTGGAATATTATATTCCAAGCCCTTCCATCCCTTAATGTAGAAGCTGCTACATCTTGTTTTATCCTGATTGTGTTTCTACAATGCTCAAATTGTTTCTTCCTGACTGCTTGTAATATTTTCTCCTTGACCTAGGAATTCTGGAATTTGACTATAATATTCCTAAGAGTTTTCTTTTGGGTATCTTTTTCAAGAGGTGATCAGTGAATTCTTTGAATTTCTATTTTGCCCTCTGTGGTTCTAAAATATCAGGGCAATTTTCCATGAGAATTTCTTGAAGGATGATTTCTAGGTTATTTTTTTTTCATCATGACTTTCAGATAGCCCAATAATTTTAAAATTATCTCTCCTGGATCTATTTTCCAGGTCTGTGGTTTTTCCAATGAGGTATTTCACATTGCCTTTTATTCTTTCATTTGTTTGGATCTGCTTAACAGCATCTTGATTTCTCATAAAGTCATTAGCTTCCATTTGCTCCACTCTAATTTTGAAGGAATTATTCTCTTCAGTGAGTTTTTGAAATTCCTTTTCCATCTGGCAAATTTGGCTTTTAAAGGCATTCTTCTCCTCATTGGCTTTTTGGGCCTCTTTTGCCATTTGAGTTAGTCTATTTTTTAAGGTGTTATTTTCTTCAGTCAGGTTGTTGACTCTCTTTTCATGATTTTCTTGCATCTTTCTCATTTCTCTTCCCAATTTTTCTTCCACTTCTCTTACCTGATTTTCAAAATCCTTCTTGAGCTCCTCCATGGCCTGTAACCAATTCATATTTTCCTTGGAAGCTCTTTTTTTTTTTTTTTTTGCTTTTTGGAGGGCAGTTGGGGTTAAGTGACTTGCCCAAGGTCACAAGGCTAGTTTCTGTGTTAAGTGTCTAAGGCCGGATTTGAACTTAGGTCCTGCTGACTCCAGGGCTGATGCTCTATTCACTGTGCCACCTAGCCGCCCCATTTCTTGGAAGCTTTTGATGCAGGAGTTCTGACTTCATTGTCTTCCTCCCATTCCATGCTTTGATCCTTTTTGTCCCCTTTTTTGTCCCCCCAAAAAGGAATCTAAGGTTTTATTGCTCTGCTTGCTTTGCTTCCTCTACTTGCTTATGTTGCCAGTCAATTACTTGACTTTTGAGGTCTTTGCCATGGTAGAACTCTGCTTCCAGAGAGGAGAGCTTTGTCCCAAATTGCTGGGGTTTCAACAAATCTTGTTAGAGGTCTGAGGAGGGTGCCCTCTCTACAGACACCACACTGGCAAACTGGAGTTTCTCACCCCAGGACCACCGCCCAAGAAAGTGACCCAGATCCAAGCAGGTCAAAGCAAGAGCGATTACTCTTGGTATGGTTGCTTGGTCCCCCTATGATCTGTAGGCCAGGAGATCCTGAGGCAGCCATGTGGTAGACACTGCAGCTGCCCTGCCTCTGCCACCTCTTGCCCCAGGGGCAGGGGCCAGACTGTGCCCTTCCTTTCCAACAGAGTTCTGACTGACCTTTTACTTTCTTTTTGGCATTTATTGAGTAAAAAGTCTGGAAACTGCCACAGCTGCTGTTGATTCACTCTCCAGGAGTCTGCTCTGGCCACTGCTGCCTCCCTATGTCCAAAACCACATGGCTCATGTGGGACTGTGCTCAGCTCCCAGTATGCTGCAATGAACCCTTCCCGTCAGCCTGCCAGGCTGCCTTCAATGGGAGGTTTGTTTCTCTCTATCACCTTGTTGGTTCTGTTGCTCTAAAATTTGTTTAGAGTCATATTTTACAGGTATTTGAGGTGGTTGTGGGGGGATGTCACGGGATTTCCTGCTTCTGCTCCACCATCTGGGCCCTACCCACTACCTGATACCTTTTAAAGTAATGCCATCTCTTGGCCACCCAGGTAAGGATGCCTTCTGTGACCCACGTAGAAATAGTTGTTCTTAAAGTTCTCCTGGTAGAAAACAGCTCTTTTTCTAAGCTGAAATACAACCAGGACAATCTTGATGCAACCAATCCTAATTAATGTTAATATTAATGGACAGTTCTGTAAGGAGATGGAGAACTTCTCCACTTTTCTGGCAAGAAAGAAATCATCCTTCTGGTGATATAGTGAATTAGAATGCTAGCCTTGAAATTGAGAAGACATGAGTTCCAATCCTGCTTCAGAAACATACCTACTGTGTGATTTGGACAAGTCACTTAACCACTCTAAGCCTCAGTTTCTTGTTCTGTGAAATGAGGATAATAATACCTTCTAAAACTGGATTATGAGGATTGAATAAGAAAATATATGCAAACCTTAAAATGCTATATAAATACGAGCTGCAATAATGGTGATGGCAACAGTGATGTTAATACCGATGTTGCAATTGGCTTAATGAATCCACCTTGAGACTTCAATTTTGATGGGGGGGTGGGCGGTGTTTGCTCTTTCACTGCATACGTTGAGCCCTGTAATCCTTTCAAGTTAAAAGTATATATATATGCATACATTCATTTCCTCATTCTCATGGAAATCCCCTCTTGAATATTTCAACTATGACTAGATTTTCTTTTTGCCCGAGTTTAATTTTTTTTTTCCAAGAACACAAGAAAAGTCTGCTTTGGATTGTAGGAGTGAACATCTTTTTAAGCTCTAGGATCATAAGTCTGAAATCTGAAGAAAGCTGCAGTCAGAGGATTTTCCATATTATGTGTGTGCTGATGGGAGGTGAGACTCTTAGACCAGCTGGTAGGTGCTGCTGACAGATTAACACCTATGGAGGGAGGTGGGGTGGGGTGCATATAAGAACCCAATGGAGTACCACACAGCCCTGGGACAGTTCCCTCTTTTGATCCATGTGTGTGTGTGTGTGTGTGTGTGTGTGTGTGTGTGTGTGTGTGTGTGTAAAATTATCCTAGTAGGAAGTGAGAAACGTATCAGACATGGAAAGCTTTGGAGAATGAGGATGTATACCTACAGTCTCAGTAGAGAACCTTCTTGGCAATAGAGTTGGGGAATAGGAGAGGAGAGACAAAGATAGAGTCAGAGAAATGGATGACTAAGTGCATCCTCTCCCTCAGTGTCTTATGACTTCATTAATGTCTGATGGACTAGTCATCCTGTTTGGATTTGTGATAGAATGAATTCAAGTTGGGAAAAGAAAAAGATAAAGAGTTGGTTTAAAACATAGCAGGTGGAGATTAAAGGGGAGAAAGTAGAATTGTGTCCATCAGTCAACAAGCATTTATTCAGCATTTAATATGTGCCAGAGAACTACAAAGAAGGTAAAAACAAGGACCCGAACTCACATGCTATTGGGAGGTTGTTGTTCAGTCATTCCAGTCACATCCAACTCTTCATGACCCCATTTAGGGTTTCCTTGGCAAAGACACCAGAGTGGTTTGCTCTTTCCTTCTCCAGCACAATTTATAGATGAGAAACTGAGGCAAACAGAGTTAAAAGACTTGCCCAGGGTCATACAGCTAGTAAGCGTCTGAGGTCAAATTTGGACTCATGAAGCTGAGACTTTCTGATTCCAGATCCTGTACTCTGTACCACCTGGCTGTCCCATTACCAAAGAGTGTACTGTCCATGTGATTCCCAATCCAGTCTTAATGGAGATATGGGAAGAGAGTAGTGCAGCCCAGCATGTGGCATATTGAAAGTGTTTGAACTTGAGGAGAGGGAGTATGGAAATTGTGCCCTGCTCATGACTGCCCATGCCTTTCTGCTCTTGAACTGCCTAGCCAGAGACTGTGATAGCCAGAAAGCTTCTGTATCATGATTAGGGCAAACCCCTCATGACCGTCTGGTATTAAAAAGACAAAACCACAATCAAATGTATGTCCCTAATAGCCAAAGGCAAAGAGCTAGGCATCAGTAAGCTGAAGACAGATGTACTCCACTAGGAGTGAGGTCAATGCCAAATGCTGCTTGCTTGTAGGCTGTGTGGCAGCTTTGGGAGACAACAGAAGAATGGGTCCTGTGAGTTCCTGAAGGCACAACCCATGAACGAATGAGCACCTTAACTTCCAGGATATGTGTGCTACTTGCTGCAGGGAAGGAGGTGGGTGTGGAAATTTGATGGGCTGCGAAGACTAACAATGGGGTATATTGATAACAAACTGCTTTGATTTATTGCCACCTTTCTGGCTAACGCTTGCATATTGCGATTTGCATCTTTCAAGTGACTTTAAATGAAACACAATAGGTACAGGATGGGACTTTTCCTAGGCAGGTTTTGAAGCCCAAGTCATGAGATTTGATTGGATGACAAACCTGCAGTCCCTAGACCTTTTATCCTTAACCTAAGGTCCATGAATTTTAGGAGGTCTGTGAACTTGTACAGGAAAAATAAAAACATACACATCGTTTTCACTAACTTCTGAGATTTAGCATTTAAGTCAATCAATAAACATTTAGCAATCATCTACTATGTCTAGGCACTGTGCTAAGTGCTAGGGATACCAAAAGGGACAAAAACCCTGCCCTTAAGGAGCTTGCAATCTAATGGATCTTCTGACTGAAGGTCCCTTGCTCTATTCACTGTGTCATCTAACTGCCTCAGATACAAACTTAATTTTACTGGTCTACTCTTCCTTAGGTTACCTTTCATCCAGGCTTTCAGGTGTGTTCATTTAATTGGACATCTGTCTCTGTAAGCCAGGGCAGGTATTGAGGGGCACGGGTTATCCCCACCTAAGAGATGTAAGTTGCCTGCCAGTCAGACTATCAATGATCAGGCACTTTGCTAAATGCTGGGGGTACCCCCCCAAAAAGGCAAAAGATAGTCTCTGTTCTCAAGGTTCTCCCAGCCAGATGGGGAAGACAACCATCAAGCAAATCTGTACAAATGGGCTATATGCAGGATAAATAGTAAATAATTAAGAAAGGAAAGATACTAAAATTAAGAAGGATTAGGAAAGGCTTCCTGTTGAAGATGGGATTTTGGGAAACCAGGAGGCAGGAAGGAGGAGAGAGAGCATTCTATGCATGGGGACAGTCATAGAAAATTTACAGGGCTGACAGATGGAGTGTCTTGTTAGCAGAACAACCAGGAGCCCAGTGTCATTGGATCAAGTAATACACGGCAGACAGTAAAGTCCAAGAACACTGGAAAGGTAGGAGACAGCTAGGGCTTTGAAAAGAGGATTTTGTATTTGATCTGGGAGGTGTTCGGAGCCACTAGAATTTGTTGAGTTGGGGTGGGGGGGTGATATGGTGGGACCTGCATTTTAGAAAAAATTACTTGGATTGCTGAATGGATAAAGGACTTGAGTGGGGAGAGACTTGAGGCAGAAAGACCCATCACAGGCTATTGTAATAATCCAGCCTGAGGTGATTAGGGTGGTGGTAGTATCAGAAGGGAGAAAGGGACATATTTGAGAGATGTTGCAAAGGTGAAATGGGCGGACTTTGGCAACAGCTTGGTTATGGGGATAAGAGACAGTGAAGAATAGAGGATGATGCTAGTTTGAGATCATAACGGACTGGGAAAGTGATGTTGTCCTCAACAGTAATAGGAATGTTGGGAAGGAGGGGAGGGCTTGGGGAAAAGATAATGAATTTGGTTTTGGACGTGTTGAGTGTAAGATGTCTACCAGACATCCGGTTTAAGATTTCTGAAAGGCAGTTGGAGATGAGAGATTGAGGTCAGCAGAGAGATGAGAGCCATAAAGGTAGATTTGAAAATCACAAGCACAGCACTGATAATTAAATTCATGGAAATGGATGAAATCCCCAAGTGAAGTATCGTAGTGAAGAAAAAAAAACGGGCGGCTAGGTGGCGCAGTGAATAGAGCGCCGGCCCTGGAATCAGAAGGACCTGAGTTCGGAGCCGGCCTCCGACACCTAATCCACACAAACAACCACCAACCCAAACAACCCAAACACCAAAACCCCCAACCAACAACCCCCAAAAAACACCCACCAAAAAAACAACCAACCACAACAACCCCACAAAAAAAAAAAAGAGAAGAAAGCCCAGGACAGCATCCTCTGGGACACCTACAGCTAGAGGGTGTGATCTGGATGAAGATCCAGCAAAGAAGTCTGAGAAGGAGGGATCAGATAGGTAGCAGGAGAACCAGGATGAAAACACAGAGAGAAGAGAATATCCAAGAGAACAGGGAGATCATCAGTGTCAAAAGTGGCAGAGGGATAGAAGACATTACGTTTGGCAACTACGAGATCATCAGTCATTTTGGAGAGAAGAGTTTTCATGGAATGATAAGGTCAGAAGCTGGAGTATAGGGAATTAAGAATAGAACAAGAGAAGAAAAAGCAGACACATCTATTGTAGATGGCATTTTCAAGGAATTTAACTATAAAGGATGATAGTGAGGATAGATCAAGCAATAGTGTTTTTTTAGGATATATGAGATAGGGGCTTGTTTGTAGGCAGTAGGGAAAGAATCAGGAGAGAAGAGATTGAAAATGAATGATAAAAAGAGTAGACAGTCTTTTAAAGGAAATGAGATAGAATGATATTGTTTGAGTAGGTAGAGGAATTAGCCTTGATAGGGAGTAAAGCCACATCATCATGTAAGTTAAATGAAAAAGGAGAGAGTAGTAAAAGTCTTATGAGTGACATGAGATGAAGAAGAGGAGAGAAGGAACTCAGAGCAGATGGCCTCAATTATTTCTATAAAACATGAATCAAATTTCTCGAATGAGAGTGTGTGTATGTGAACCATAGGAGGCTTAAGGAGGGATGAAAAGGTATGGAGGAGCTGCTGTAGAGAGTAGGATAGTGAATTGACAAGGTTGGGGTTGGTATAGTAGGATTACCTAGCAGCAGTGAGGACCCAGTTGAAGTTGTATACCATAACTTCATGGACCCAGTCAAAACAGTTGCATGATTTTCTCTACCTTTATTTAGGTGCCTGTGTGTAGGAGTGAAGGAGTGAAGGCAGCAAATGGTGAGAGTGATTCTAAATTTATCCTGGTTCCTCAAAAACTGTCACTAGCAGACTGTCGGATCTTCCATTTCTCTCAAGACTCAGTCACTCTTTAAAAGCTTGCCCTCACCTTTTTCTCATAATATAGGGCCACAGGAGCAACCTCAGCCAAGCTTACCCCCTTGCTCTCTCTGGGCAGGACATAGTATCACAGAAATGCAGAATATTTTATTGTCCTGTAATTTAGCAGGAGTCAGAAAGCCAGCCTTGGAGCCGAGAAGTCCTGACTTTCAGTTCCATCTCAACCCATACTGATGTGACTCAGGGCAAGTCACTTAACCCTCAAGTGCTATGGGATTTCTAAGGCTACAGGCAATTCTATGATTATAGGGTAAAGAGAAATCACCAGTCTCCAGTGGTAGAAGGATGTTTCTCATCTGGGAGTTTTTTTTATACCAATGAAATTATGGGTCCAAATCCCTGGCCCTGCTACGTCAGATGGGTCCATAGGAGTTGTCTATAGAAATGGATTCAGATTAAAAACTTTTCCCCTGGAACTGTTCCAAGAGTAGCTGAGTAATGCTAAAATGGGAGGAAATTAAAGACCTTTAGATATTCTTTCATTGGCAATAGTGTATGTAGGTGACCTATCACTTACCATTTGGCAAGGATGTAATATTCCAAATGACTTATTCCCATTTCTAGACCAACTTTTCCTGTGTATTTGCATATTTAAAAGATTAGGACAAGGGCATGGAGGTGGATGCAGGCAGCTCACAGGGACAAACCAAAAGTGACAACCCCTGAATGCAAAAATACACTGTTGATGAATCCAGCTGTTTAACTGCGGTATTATTGTTTAGTTCATGTTAAAAGAGGCCTAGTCTATCAATCTGAACACGAGCTTGGGTCAGCTCCTGGGAAGGACCAAAGGGCCTTTTTCTGAGCATCAAGAAAATGAGAGAGGTATGGGGATATAGCCTTCAGAGGGAGGCAAGGCAGAATCTCCAGCCAGCTGTCCACTTAGAAAGCCAGCTGGGAGTCCAGTGATACAAGGAGAAATAGAAGGGCTCTTGTGTTTGTCTATAGGAGAGCAATTCCCACCCTGTGGGCTTCTAATCTTGTATAATGATTTTATCTGGCTTTGAAAGAGTTGGGCAAAGGCATATGTTTTCCTATCACTCCATCTCATCGCCCACAGGGCAGCCCTCAAGAAAAGAGAGAGATCATTCTGGATAAATCTTCTCTGAACTTCCTCATGATTATTGCTTTATTGAGATCACTCATGTTCCCTGAATGAGGCCTGACATGCTGGCCTCTGCTTCTCATGGAGCCATAAAGAAATCGACAGTTTGCTAGTCCTCGGGTTAACATACCATTAATTAAAGCTTCACGCTGAAAGGTCCTTTCCCTTTGTTATACTCTTGGGGGTCTGTGCTACTTATAGGATCATGCTGTTTTCAAATAGGACCATGTCCACATGCCAGGCTTAAATCTGAATGTCCAGGCCCAAGCCCAGACTTAATTGCTAGGTCCAGTGGAAGGAGGAAATTGGTGAGCAGAGTTGATAAGTGTAGGAAAATGGAAGAGCTATAGAAATGTCATTTCCTATAAGAAGATTGTAAGTGGGGTGGCTAGGTGGCACAGTGATTAAGAGCACTGGTCTCGGAGTTGGGATGACCCGAGATCGAATCTGGCCTCAGAAAATGAGCACCCACACATAAATAATGACTAGCCGTGTACCCTTGAGCAAGTTAGTTAACCCCAATTGCTTTAAAAAAAAAAGAAGAAGATTGTAAGAACCTTGCAAACTTCCTTTGTTAATTGAAGGTTCTGGAAGTCAATAATTATGATAATGAAAGCAATAGCAACAGCTCCCATTTATATTTTGCTTTAAGGATTTGAAAGGAAATTGCTATTAGGAACATTGATTTAGAGCCAGAAGGGGCCTCGGAGGTCATTCATTATATAGATGTGGAAACTGAGGCCAACAGAACTTAAATATCTTGTCCAAGAATCACACAACTTGGTTGCTTATGTCTACTGATACAGAAGTAACTACAACTCTAAGACTGTATCAAGTAGGTACCATCACCAGATTATCTGTCAAAGTGGTTATTTGTCATAATGTAGATAAAAAAATTATTGGATGCTTTTTTATCAGTTGCTTTTGTGTCTTGTAGCCATAATTAATATTGAATTTCATCTCACAAGCTGTTCCTTTTTTTTTTAAAAAGAAACATTCCTAGAGATCCTGGACATTTTAAAATGATAATGACTGTTTTATAACCAAACATCTCATAATATGATCATTATTATTTCTACCCTTAAAGGAGCTAGGCCCAATGGCAAACAGCTCTTGCCATGTAGGAGAAAGAACTTAATTTGGAATCAAAGAACTTGGGATCAGATCTATGTTCTGTACCCTACCACTTGTGAGATATTGGACAAACCACACCATCTTTCTGAGGTTCTGTTTTCTCATCTATAAAATGAATGGGTTGGACAACATGATCTCAATGGTCCTTCCTAACTCCCAGAAAGGCAACTTAAAAAAATATTGACTATATACTGTTCTGTTCAAACTGAAGACTTTTCACCAATGTTATATACTGGTCTTTATAAATTTCCCTGAAAATAAAAAGAGCAACCTGCCTTTAATTGCTGGTTTCTAATCACTTGATGACTTTTGCCATGTAACTTAACCTCCCTGGGCCTCAGTTTCCTCATGTGGAAAATGAGGGAATTGGATCAGGGAACTGATTTCTAAGGTCTCTTCCAATTCTATTTTCCATGGTTCTTTTAGGCTTGGACCAATGGATGAGCAGATAATTCAATTATTCAAGTATTTGACTAATGGGAGTCCAATATGTATCGGGCACTTTTCATGGAATTTCCTATTGTGTATATATATATATTGCTTTTTGGAGGGGGAAGGCAGGGCAGTTGGGGTTAAGTGACTTGCCCAAGGTCACACAGCTAGTTTTTTTTGTGTGTGTGTTAAGTGTCTGAGGCCAGATTTGAACTCAGGTCCTCCTGACTCCAGGGCTGGTGCTCTATTCACTGTGCCACCTAACCGCCCCGATGGTATATATTTCATAGGCCAAATGCTAGAGAAGTAAGTTCATTAGTGGACAGTTGATAATAGGAATTCAAATTTCTAATTATCTCTGACTTCTCATAAGTCAGAGAATGAAGCACTAGAGGAGTTTACACTCCATTTCTGACATGTAGAACTTGGCTTGGGTTTTTCTCAGCATCAAAGGAGATGATGTATGCAGAATCTCCATGCAAATGTGGGTTGTCATTTATTGAAAAGTAGGAGAACAAGTTCCCCTTAGTCAGAATTTCTTTATTCTGATTTTCTCGAGTAATTCTCCAAGGTTGGACAAGGCTCAGACAATCTACCCATTCATTGTTTTCCTATAGTTTTCCTGTAGATGTTACTATCTTCAGATAGAAATAAGAATGATATTAATGATGACAGCTATTTAAGGTTTACAAAGTGCTTTGCAAATATTATCTGGTTTGATTCTCATGACTACCCTGGGAGGTGGGTGTTATTATTATCCCTATTTCATAGATGAAGAAACTGAAGTAAACTTAAGTGATTTACCTAGGGCCACACAACTAGTGTCTGAGGCAGGATTTGAACTCAAGGTATTCTGGACTCCAACGGCAGCATGCCAACTAATTTCAAATTTCTTAGTATGGGCTATAAAATAGGAAACAAAAGTCTGGATAATCGTTTGAATTTTTCATTTTACATCTCCCCAATTTGGCATTCTATAGACACAATTTATTTAGGTGCTATGGGTAGAAGAGACCAGACTTTTCCTGCTTTTCCCTACTCTTTTGCTTCTTCAATTTAAAATGTTGCTGTTAAATTTATCAGTGAACCAATAAGTATTTATTGAAGGCCTATGTGTGCTTAACATGCACAAGAGAAATCTGGGGGAAATTTTTTAAAAGACATAAAGTCTGCTCTATGTGACTTGAGAACAGAGGTTGGCAAAATATGGTCCAGAGGCCAAATTTGGCCTGCTGACTTTTTTTGTGGGCCTTGTAAGCTAAGAATGATTCTTACATTTGTATGACCCAGTGCCTGTTTTTGTGTGACCCATGGGCCCCAGGGGCCATACAAAAATAGGCAGCCCATGTGGGTCATAGGGGGAACACAGAAAACCATACTCACACGAGACACTTGTTTTGTCATTGCATATCCAGTGTCAAATCGGGTGTGGGTGCTCAGCAGGTGTTCAATGATTGATCAATGAGGTTGGAGAAGAACAAATTTCCAGTTGTTGATGACGATGATGCAATTTTGTTGTAAAATGGACCTTAGACTACTAGTCTGACTCTCTTTTTTATCAGTATGAGGACTGAGGTGGGTCAAAGAGGGGAGGCCACATAATCATTACAGATTAGTAGAGCTAAGATAATAAAAAATAATGATAATGATAGTGACCAACACAGTCACCGTAGCCCCACCTACAGAACTTCCTGTGTCACTCTGGCCCCTTATGTCATTCTGTATGTGCTTTTACATAGCCTAAGGAAATGGTTATTCAGCAGTTTAAGAAATCTCATTTTTCATTGACTTAAACAAATAAAGGAAAGAAGCAATTTTGAAATGCTTCCTCTCCCTTTCTAATCATTCTTTGAAAGCCATTTTCTTTTCACCCAGTTTACATCCAACTTTTAGTCCTGTTGACAGTTAACTCAAGACTCTTTTATCTGTGCCTAATGTCACCAGCCATATCCTGCCATCGATCCACATGAAAAAACTCCCCGTTGAATCAGCAGGGAGTCCTCTGTAAAAATCAATGGCCGGACATGGCTGATGTGAGTAGTGGTTACTGTAAGATGTCTAAGGTGGGGGGCCCCACAAGCATCAGGATAACCCTGTAGAATCTGTTTTAAAAAATCCTTGGATTTCTATTCATCTAAAGGTAGAAAATGAAAGGAAGGAAGGAAATAGTACATGTTTGTAGAGAATAATCTGCCATGTTCCCACAGTTGAATGGGCAGGTTTGTATTGTCTTCTAAAAGTCTTAGTAACATTTAAAAAGAAAAAAAAAGCCAAGGAGGTGGAGGGAGGGGATAAAAATAGTTAAACATACATATACATAAAATCTTCCCCCAAAAAATCATGTTGACGTTCTCTGAATCCCAAACCCATGCAAATGACTTCCCAGAGTAATGAACCCCAGTCCATTTAAATAGGATGGGATGCTCCCCACCCTCATTAACTCAGTAGCCCCTGGCTCACATTTACATTCTCTTAACCAGTATATCAAAGATGAGAATGAGAATGAGGGGAATCTGGGCTCATGCTTGTATTATCAATATTAAAAGCTTTACAATTTTCTTCTACACAGCACTGCCTTCTCTGAGGTGATATTTTCTTTAATGCCAGAAAATAAGACCTTATCAAATTCCTAGGGGGCCAAGGGGGAAAGATGGCATTTGTTAAATTAAAGAATCATCAAATTTCAGAGTTTGAAAGGGCTAGGATTGTTTAATCCAAGCCCCTCATTTTATAGGTGAGTAAGCAGATGAGCTCAATTTCATGAGATTCCCATTTTAGTATTATGATTCTGATGGAAAGTCTCTATGTTCCAACCACATTGGACTATTTAACATTTCTCATTTTTATCCTATTGTCTCCTGCCTCTATGCACATGGCCTCTTGTAGCGCCAATGCAATATTCACAGCACCAACAGTCACTATAAATATGCCTGCATAGTGCTCGATTGCAAAATATAACAGACTTTCCATATAGAAGACCAGAAAAAAGCATTTATTCAGACACAAAAAAACCCAAATCGGAAACCAAATCCATCATAGCAACATAGAAGTAAATGCACCACAACATAACAGAGAACCATACCATTCTTTAGCCTTTCCACATACTAACACAAGCCTAGCTGTCACAGCAGGTGTCAAGTACCAACATTTACTCACAAGTCTGTTTCCCTCTAGATGTGTCTAGCTGCTCTGACTCTCAGCTTCCTGGGGGCTCTGTTCCACCCTTCAGCAAACTCCTCCCACCACAGGCTCCATATGATTACATTCAGCCTATTAGGGGGCAGGGTATGTCTTCAAATTCCCATTACTATTACACCTCTCATGTCTAAAATAGATACCTCCATCCCCACTTGTTGAATCCTTCTCTTCCTTTAAGGCCCATTCCAGATATTGTGGTCACTATTCCTTATTCATGTATCTTATACCTCTATAAATTGTAAGCTTATTGAGGGAAATAATTCTTTTCAACAGTTATTAAGTGCTTACTATATTCATGATTGTGTGTATGAGGGACTTGGACAAATCACTCAATTTTTAAGTGCTCTAGGCAACTCTCTAAGACTTTAAATCATCATGAATTGGCTGGTTTTCATTGGTCGAAGGAGTTTCCTGAGCTCAATGAAATTACAGATCTAAGTTCTATCCCATCCCATATGTTTAGTGGGGTTATGATTTTTTTCAGCTTAGTATCTACCACAGTGTACTTGGTGTGTGATGGAGGCTTAATAATTGTTTGTGGAGGTGAATTGAATTTCATAATAAAAAGGAGGAAGAATGAACAGGAAGAAGCTAGTGTATCATAGGAGTAATCAACCTTGTGTTCTGATGGTGCTGGTTTGTGCATTTCTGAAATGTGTGTAGAAAGATGAATCACATCTTATTCACTTCCACCAGTATTTGTTCATCATTTTCTTTGAAGGTACAAGATAGGTATTGATTATTCAGATTCTTACTAGGGAGAATTGGAGAAATATAGCCTGCTGGGTGAAAAGACAAAAGGAGACAGCATGATGTCACAGAAAGAACACATGTCTGTCAGCCTAGTAATGTGTGTTCTGGGCTTGGCTCTGTTCACGACATTAAGCAAATCTCTTCACTCCTCTTGGCTCTAACTTCTGGTTAGAATAACTATGCTGCAAACTCTCTTCCATTTATACCTTGTCATTAACTTTTCTTGTGGGGAGAATAGGTATTATGATGTTGATGGTGAGTAAATCTGACCAAAAACATGACGTTGCACTGATGATTCTTCTCAATGCCTCTCAGATTTTGAGGATATCAAAGGGGTCTGCCTATGAAAGATTCTAAGAAGAGAGACAAGAAGAGAGAAGGATGCTATTTGGGGGGAGAGAGAGGAGATAGGGAAAGAGAGAGAGAGAGAGAGAGAGAGAGAGAGAGAGAGAAAGAAAGAGAGAGAGATGGATGGTCCCTATTGAGTGCCTTTTCATAGGCTATATCATCTCCCTTTTACTTCTTTGTGATAGTATCAAAGAGTAGATTTAGCCAAACGCAGATATAAAGAGGTCAACAAATGACTAGACAGATGACTAGAGTGATGTGGTGTGCTCCATCCCCACCCCTGTTTCTGTCACATTCTTCATCACTTAATTCACCTCTTAAGTGTGTTGACTTAAATCAACACACATTTATTAAATACCTATTATGTGCTATGGACTATAGGAATGCAAAAAGTGACCATGCTCCCATTTGTTGCTGAATCATTTCCATTGTGTCTAATTCTTTGTGGCCCTATTTGGAGTTTTCTTGGCAGAGATACTTGAATGGTTTGCCATTTCCTTCTCCAACTCATTTTACAGATGAAGAACTGGAGCAAACAGGGTTAAGTGACTTGCTTAGGGTCACACAGCTAGTATGTGTCTGAGGTCAGGTTTGAACTCAGAAAGATCAGTTTCCCTAACTCTAGGCTGGACATTCTACCCACTGTACCACCTAGGCACTCATGCTCTCAAAGACCTAACAATTTATTTGAAGAGATTTTGTCAGGAATCTGTTTTATACTTCAATAAAAGAGAAGATTATTAATCAATTACTAAAATCTTATATGTCTATCACCAAAATACTCTTATTATGCCCCTCCTGAAGGAGGCTTGGGGAATACAGTTTAGGGCAGGAGTGGGGAATCAGCAGCCCCAAGGCTACATGTGGCCCTCTAGTTCCTCAAGTGTGGCCCTTTGACTGAATCCAAACTTCACAGAACAAATCCCCTTACTAAAAAGATTAATCCAAACTTGGACTCAGTCAAAAGGCTGAACTCAAGCACCTAGAAGGCCACATGTGGCCTTGAAGCCGCAGGTTCCCCATCCCTGGTCTAGGGTATAAAGGAAGGACCAGCAAGTGTCATTTGTTTGTGGCTTTGCCTCTGCTGTCCCCATTAAACCATGAGCTCCTTTAGGGAAGGGACTATTTTTGTCTTTCTTTGTTTCCCAGTGCTCAGACAGTCAACAAGTATTTATTATTTGCTGTCTTAATTGACCAAACTTTCAAAGATTAGAGTATAATGGAGCTATTCATGATGGGAAAAAATAGCAGTCCTAAGACTTAGCTGTTTAGTCCAAATATTTATCATGACATGATTAGCAAGTAGTAAACCTGTAGCCAAACTTCTCTAATTGGAATCAATTATTGGAATAATCTTGATATTGATAGTAGTAGATATGAGTCTTTTAAGGAAGTGCTAAAAATTAATGTCTGTGGAAGAATCTTCAGGAGCTTCATGGGGCAAGATCTTAGGTATTACGCTGATCTATTGCTTAGGGTCCTAGGGTGTATGCTAAAGATTATTATGTATATGACCTGCTTTCTTATTAAAAATAAGATTACATATTTTACATAAACTTTTCATGTACATTCTTCATACCATAACACCCTTAGGTAGGAAGGTAATATATGGTATTATTCCCAATTCATAGATGAGGAAACTGAGACTCAGAGAAATTAAGAGACTTGTCCAAGGTAACACAACCAGAAATGAGCTAGGGTTCAAACACAGGACTCTTGTCCCAAAATGAAGTGCTCTTTTTCCTTCACCATAGATGACATTATATGAACCATTTCCCAGGATAACTAAAGGATGTACTTACCGCAGTGTTTATTCATCTATGATACAGCCAGACTAGATAAGAACATTTGGTTGATCCCACCCTCTGTGACCCACTTAAATAGCAGAAACAGATTATAAAGAAATACAAACTCTGCTCTGCTTCTTGTGTGGCATGAAGCTGGCTCCTTTCCACTATATGTCTCTATCCCTATAGCCCAAATAATTTTTTCTTAATCCTGGCCCAGTTTGACCACAATATTGTGGCTGTAATTTTAGTCTCAAAAGAGGCATATCTGGAATTGTATGGTTTTTGAAATTTTTGAAAAAAATTCAATTGGGGACTATTCAATTCAACAAACATTCATTAAGTGCTAATTGTGTGAAAAGCACCCTATTAACCACTGGCACACAGAGACAAAAATGGAGCAGTTATTACCTTCAAGAAAATTCCACTCTACTGGGAAAGATATATAACATGTTTGTAGATAAGGGAATAGTACAAAGTAAAGAGTGAAGGAGGCAAGGGAGAGATTAGACAAAATACTGTGGGGATATTTGAGGCGAGAAAGGGTAGTAACAGCTGGCAAGATCAGGAAAAGCTTCATGGAAGACATGGCAAGTGGTCTGAGTGAGGGGTTATGCAATTCACTGCCCCTATACTCCAACTCAGTTGATTTAGTCAGTACAGGAAAAATTGTATAATTGTGGCCATTCCTTTATGAGTTGTGAACAAATCTGCTAAGTGAAACTGTAGTAAAGGAGATTGGTTAAATAAACAAATCACTCATGGCCCTGGGGTCCTTAAGCAGCTAAGGCCTGAAGAGTAGGAGGTTGTCCAGGCTTGAAATCTCTTTGTGGAAGAGACAATCCCCTCCCCCCATGCTCATTAGGGATGGGGAAAGGATTTCTCTTTTACCTACACACATCCCTACATTAGTCATGGCATTTAGCATCGGCAATTCAAGAGTTCATCACTTCTAGGGAGAGTCTGAGGAATATTTGAGGGAGCAGGATATATGGTTGGCATATGCTAAAAGGTTATCATTTGAGGGAAGAAACAGTGATGAGATATGGGCAATGACAAGAGATGGCTGTTGACTCAAAAGAAATGTAGCCCCGGAGCTTGAGTATTAAGCTATGGAAACAAGCAAACTCTGGGAACCCAGAGAAACAACCAATTTAGCAGAGATGTTGTAGTCAAGGGGACTTGTATGGTACTCCTGAGCTCCAAAGTACCAGGAGTTGTGAACTGCCTTCACTACACTTGTACCTTGCATATGAGCCTCACTACCTTTGTACTCAAAGTTTGTGCAGACTCTTCCCACAGATTGTTTCATGTATTTATGGGAGAATGTACCCAGCATTATGAAGGGAATGTTTTGTAGTTACTGTTCTTATTATGCATTTGCTAAAAGCTAATGACATATACTGGCTCATTGTTAAGGGGAAGCACACCAGTAGGGGCTCATGAACTATAATGTTAGGGGTATATACCTGTGGGATTACCCCTCAAACCCGAGGTAGCAATGGCATTTTGGGCACGTGACCTATGAATGTGAGTGAATTGAAGCACATTCCAGAAAGGATGTTACATATGGATTATGAAAAGCAGCTATGAGTAGGGAGTGCATTTTGGGGATGGGGGGATGTCTTATGTGAATAAATGTGTGCCGGGCAAAGATAGTATATCAAATTTGGGTATAGCTAGTTAGAGTTTGGTTGTAATTTTGGATATACAAAAGGATGTATATGAAGTAAAGCCAGAAAGCTAAGTTGGAAGCAGATTATGGAAGACCTAAAAAGCTAGGAAAAGAAACTTGTAAAAGAAAGTATTTTATTCTAATGAAACAGGGAGTACTGAAGATTTTTTTGGTTATCTGGATAATATGCTTGTTTGTTGTTATTGATTCATTTCAGTCATGTCAAAGTTTCTGTGATCCCATTTGGAATTGTCTTGGCAAAGATACTAGAGTGGTTTGCCATTTCCTTCTCCAGCTCATTTTACAGATGAGGAAATAGAGGCAAACAGGCTTAAGTGACTTGCCCATGATAACACAGTTTGTAAGTATTTGAGGCCAAATTTGAACTCAGGTCTTCCTGACTCCAGGGATAACACTCTATCCTCTGTGTCAATGATCTCTGTTCAAATCCAAACAAATTGTTTAACATCACAGTAATACAAGTTTATGCCCCAACCTAGAGGTTAAAATTGATCAGTTCTATGAAGACCTATGACATTATTCTAGAAATAACACCAAGAAAAGATGTCATGTTCAACATAAGGGATTAGAATGCTAAAGTAGGAAACAAAAAAAATAATTGGACTAACAGGCAAGTTTTGTCTTAGGATACAAAATGAAGCGGGGCAGAAGCTAAGAGAGTTTTGTCAAGATAACTTGTTGGTCATGGCTAACACTCTTTTTCAACAACCCAAAAGATGACTCTACACATAGACATCACCAGATGGTCAATATAGAAATCAGACTGATTATACACTTTGCAGCCACAGATGGAGAAACTCTATATAGTCAATTAAAATAACTGGAGCTAACTGTGGCTCTGATCATGAACTCCTTATTGCAGAATTCAGACTTAAATTGATTAAAGCAGGGAAACCATCAGACCATATAGATATGACCTACACAATATCCCTTATGAATATGAAGTAGAAATGATAAATAGGTTTAAGGGAAGAGATCTGGTAGATAGAATGTCTGAATAACTATGGACAGAGGTTCACAATGTTGTACAGGAGGCAGCAACAAAAAACATGCCAAAGAAAAAAGAAGTGCAAGAAAACAAAATGGCTGTCCAGTGAGGTTTTACAAATAGCTAAGGAAAGAAAGAAGGGGAAAAGGAAAAGAAAAAGGGAAAGCCATACCCAACTGAATGTGGAATTCCAGAGAATAGCAAAGAGAGATAGGAAAGTTTTCTTAAATGAGCAATGGAAAAAAAGAAGGAAATAATAGAATGGGAAAGAAAAGAGATCTGTTCAAGAAAATTAGAGATATCATGGAAACATTTCACGCAAAAATGGGCATGATAAAAAAGACAAAAAATGGTAGGGACTTAACAGAAAAAGAAGAGATTTAGACAAGGTGGCAAGTCTATACAAACAAACAAAAAAAACAAAAAAAAACAAAAAAAACCATACAAGAAAGTTCTTAACATCTGATAACCTTGATGGTATGATTATTGATCAGTAGATCAAGAAACTGATCTAGAAACTCTAGAGAATGAAGTTAATTGGGCCTTAGAAAGCATTGCTAACAATAAGGTTAATTGAGGTGATAGAATTCCAGCTGAGCTATTTAAAATCCTAAAAGATTATACTGTTAAAGCACTGTACTCATTACGTCAGTAAATTTGGAAAACTGAACAGTGACTTCTGGATTGGAAAAATAATCTGTTTCCATCCCAATCCTAAAGAAGGAAAATGCCAAGCAATGTTCAAGTTACCACACAATCATGCTCATTTCACACACCAGCAAGGCTATGCTTAAGATTCTGCAAACTAAGCTTCAGCAATATGTGAACCAAGAATTACCAGAAGAGTAGGCTGGTTTTCAAAGAAGCAGAGGAACTATAGACCAAATTGCCAACATTTACTTGATTATGGAGAAAGCAAGAGAGTTCTAGAAAAACATCTACTTCTGCTCCATTGACTACATTAAAGCCTTTGGCTGTGGATCACAAAATGTGGCAAGTCTTCAAAGAGATGGGAACAACGTCATCTTACTTGTTTCTTGAGGAACCTGTATGCGGGTCAAGAAGCAACAGTTAGAACTGAACATGGTTCAAAATTGGAAAAGGGATATGACAAGGTTGTATATTGTCACCTTATTTATTTAACTTATATGCAGAGTACATTAGAAGTGCCAGTCTGAACAAATCAAAAATTGCAATTAAGGTTGCCAGGAGAAAGAGTAACAATCACAGATATGCAGACAGTACCATTCTGATGGCAGAAAGTGAAAAGGAATTAAGAAACCTCTCATTGAGGGTGAAAGGGGAGAGTATAAAAACCAGCTTGCAGATTAACATTAAAAACTCAGATCTTGGCAACTGGTCCCATCACTTCCTGGCAGATAGAGGGACAAGAAATGGAAGCAGAGTCAGAGTTTATATTTTGGGGCTCAGAGATCATTGGTTTTTCCAGAGGCAAGGTATGGCTGTGAGAATTGGGCTATAAGGTAAACTGAGTGCTGCAGAATCGATGCTTTTGAATTGTGGTGCTGGTGAAGATTTTTGAGAGTCCCTTGGACAGCACAGAACTCAAATCAGTCAGTACTTAAAAGAATTCATTCAGGCTATTCAATTCATTCAATATTTAAGCTGAAGCTTAAATACTTTGGCCACAAAAGGAGAAGATGGGTCATTGGAAAAGACCCTGATTTGGGGAAAGATTGAAGACAAAGAGAGAAGGGGATAATGGATAGATAGTGTCATGGAAACAATAAACATGAACTTGGACAAACTTTGAAAGATAGACAGGCCTGGTGTGCTGTAGTCCATGGGACCATGAAGAGTTCTACATCACTGGATGACTAAAAAACAACAACAGTGGTTAGCTGAGAATCTTATAACCGTGGGAAGTTATGAGAGGGATAGATTAGAAAGAAGAAAGTACAGGAAACAAGGAGACCAATCACAAAGCTGTTAAAATAATTTAGACAAGAGATGATGATATTCTGAAATAAGGTGTCCTTATTGTTGTTCGTTTTTGAAGAGGACCAATGGGGTGATGTTTTGACGTGCATGAATTAGATTTAAGGGAGGCAGTGTTGAAGAAAGTTATAAGCCTCATTCTCTCTCCCAGAGCATCAAAATACAGCAGCAAGAGCCAGGGTAGGGAACCTGCAGCCTTGAGGCCACATATGGCCCTTTAGGTCCTCAAGTACATCCCTTTGACTGAACAAGTTTTCATGTTGAATCCAAGATGTCTATAGGAAAACCAGTTTGAGGTGGATGTCCAATAGGCAATTGAAGGCGCAAGTCTGAAGTTTAGGAGAAAGGTTAGGGATAAAATCTCAGATAAGTAGATTCAAGAATCATAAGCATAAGCATTTAATCCATGGGAGTGATGAGGTCAACAAGTAAAATAATAGAGAGGGAGAAGAGAAGGGGGTTCAGAACAGAACTGAAGGATTCCCACTCTTAGCAGGCATGGCCTGGATGAAGTTCCAGTGAAGGAAATGAGGAAGTGATTATACAAGTAGGAAGAGAGCTAGGTTAATGTCACAGAAACCTAGAGTGAAGATATTATCAGGAAGGAAGGTGAGGGAACTTGTCAAAGTTTGCAGGTGGGTCAAGAAGGATGCTATTCTTTAATGAGTGCTGCTACTCGCAGCTAGGTGGTTCAGTGGATAGAGTTCCAGGCTTGGAGTCAGGAAGACTGGGGTTCCAGTCCAGCCTCAGGCATTTACTAGATGTTTGACCCTGGGCAAGTCACTTAACCCTGTTTGCCTCAGTTTCCTCTTCTGTAAAATGAGCTGGAGAAGGAATGGCAAACCACTCAAGTACTTCTGCCAAGAAAACCTCAAATGGGGTCACAGAGAGTTAGACATAACTGTAATGATGGAATAATAACAAATAAGAATATGAATGAATATTCCTAATAAAGAAAGTTTATCTGAACAGGCCAAAAATATGACCAAATAAACAAAGCAAGCTTTGGGAGAGCTTAGTCATTTGTAAGTCTCTAAGATGAGAAGTCATCGAAGCAATTTTGTCTCCTCTCTCTCCCTCTACCCCAATTGCATAGCTCTTGGCCCGGATCATCACCCACGGTCTAGGCTCATTCTCACCAAGGTGAGTAGTGTAGAAAAGTAGCTGACAGGGCAAACTGTCTTTGTGGGCTCCTCTCCCCTTGGTAAGCCTGGCCTTGGAACTTGTTGGTCATAATCATTGCTAACAGCTGGCTAGCTGAGGACTGAATCTGGTGGTCAGCAGGCAAAGGCATTCATCCGACTGGAGGCCAAGAGAAGGGGATAAGAGCATGTCTTAGGGAAAGTTATTTCATATCTTGCATGACATTTTATGTGGTATGGCCTAGAGTGCTGGACTCTGGGGTTAGCCTTTGAGTGGGATGGAAATGATTGAACATTTTATACGTTTTTATGTTTTGAGCACTGATCTCTAAATTATCGTTTAGAAAGGTGCTCAATAAAATGATTAAGTGATACTGTAAAACATAGTTCAAATGATTCAGATGGTAAAATATACCAAAATTAGATCTAAGGGTCAAAAGGTCAGCAATTTCAAAGTATATTTATTCAATGATTGCCTAAATTAATTAATCCTGACTGGCAAGCCGGAACTGCATTCAGACAGATACACGGAAGGTACCAGCTGGTTCAGAAGCCTAAGGAACAGCAGGGGCCTTCTCTGTTGATGGGATCCCAGGAAAAGTGGACCTAAAATAAAATCTTTTCATTTAAAAGGAAACTTAGCATTTTGCTAGAAATAGCAAAGTGGCCATTTAAAAAAAATCCAACTTACACGTTTCTGAGTTATTTTTAAGGATATACTTTGGAAAAAAGGAGGTTAATTTATGTTTTGGGAAAATTGTGAATTGTGACATTTGTGAAACTCGATTGTATTTGCAGAAAGGAAATAAAACAAACCATATTCTGTTCAGAAAAGTGACAGAAGCACTATAGGAATATGAGCAAAGACGACTAATAAAGCAAGCTTATATGAGCAGGTCAGAAATTCTACAAAGCGAATCAAGTGAGCTTTGAGGCTTGTTTTGATTTGCAATGGAAAAGCACACATCCCATCAGATACAATTTCTGATAAACAATTGGTTTAGGGATTTGCCAACAAAAGGCACTAATGTAAGTTTTTTGAACATAGCTCATCTCCTGTGGAATCGAACCACAACCCAGTGGCAGAACTGAATTCATAAAAGACTTGTGGCTACAGCTCCATTCATTAAGTAATTTGCTATAACTCAACTAGCAGCTCCATTCTCTGACTGTTATTCCCCTGAATGCTAATAAAGGGACTGATAATGGAACAGCCAATGTATTATCAGGGAGCCCCACCTCCAGGCCTCATCCCAGGATACCAGGAACTTCTTACAAATAATTAAAGAGAACTCCATTGGAGAGCCTTTAGGGGCAGAAGTGAGTCTTGGTTTCTGAGAAACTATTCATGAGGAAGTACATTCTCTCTCAATTCAATCACAATCATTTGCAAAATCTCTACTCAACTTTTCAGATTGAGTTAAAATGATGGCCCACATTCTGGTCTTTGCTGTAATAACATGACTATTATTTCAACTTGCAGCCAATAAGGTCGGAGCGGTTCCAGAGCCACTGATTGGTATTTCCATTAGCCTAATTGGTACAATTGAAATAATTATTGTTTTGGCTTTTATAATGAAAATTGGCTACCTGGCAGAAAACAGAGCCTATATATATTTTTTCCAGCTTCAAAGGCAGTTACTGAAGGGTTAGTGCTCAAAACAATGGAAGGACCCAAATGTTTTGTTTTCATCTTTGCATTTAGGGGATATAAAGCAAGTGATAGCACTAATTGTAAGATTCATGAAGGCAAGCAATGAAATGAGGAAGTGTAGTTAATATCAGGTTTTTGATTCTAAGACTATTTGGAAGATTCAAGCAGAGTACATAAGAAATACTAAATCATATAACAGTAATAATGTTCCATTCTATTTTTAAAGGAAATAACTTTGATACTAAACTGTATCAGGAAATACTTCATTCCCATTCACAACTGCCATAAGGAGAAGTAAAAATTGCCATGATTGGCTATGGAACAAGAAGGATGCCATAATATGAATGGGAGATGCAGACTCATTGTTCCACGAGGTTCCATTTCAGGTTCCCCAGAGAATAGGCAGTAGTACTAGTTATCCGGCCTGAGGAAGGCTATAATTGCCCTTAAGGAGTTGTGCTTCACGGAAACTGAAATGATATCAAGCTTCAATAATTAAATTATAAGAGAAGGCTGACTGAATAAGATGGGTTTGTTTCTAAAAGAACGCCAGAGATTTCTGGTTGGTGTCTTAATTGCAGTTTTAAAATAATGAAGAGGACTAATAAAATTTCCATCAGACTCTTCATATTTGTCCAGAACACATAAAATGAAGGAAAATGACATGGGCAAAGTCAAAAAAAGCTGCTTGACAGCTAGCACAAAGGAAGCTTTGTCTGCAATAGCATAAGACGGGAAGCCATTAAGAGTAAAGAAGAATGCTGTGGGACCTCAAACAAGAAAGGGGGCAGTCTGAGAAATAAATAGGCAGAGAATGAAATGAGAAGAGTCAGAGCCAAGGTGTAGGGGGCACAGCAGCTCTTCTTTTCCCAGGACATTTGAGATTCTAATGAAGAGAACAACTCCATCTCCCTCACTCTACAGTGAAATCGAGAATGGGATTTCAAGAGTGAATGGGCAATGACAGGAAATCTTTTGCAAGTGATTCTAATGGGCAGTCAATGAGACTCCTGCTGAATTCCCCAAGACCCCTAGTGTGGTCTGGTTTCTGAACAGGAAAATCACAGCTGCGTGGGTTCTACTGTATGTGATAGCTAATAAGACTCTCTTGCCATTTTGGAAAACAAAAGAAAGAAAAAGAAATCCTTCTCAAAACAATATTTTGGGGAGGATTTTTAGTCTTTAGGTCTCCAGTGGCAAATATCTGGATTTATAGGATTTTTTTTTCTTTTTGCTAAATTAACTAAACAAATAGGTATTTAAGGTCAGATGCAGCCTTAGAATATTTAGATAGAGCTATGATCTCATCCATAAAAATATTCCCTCCAGTGGTGCAAATGGCAACCTATTCCCCCATCCCAATCCTGTGCAACTCTCATCCATGACTTCCTGTAAATCTCCACTGAGGTATAGCCCAGAGTATTCCAATAGGTCTTATAACATAACATCAAGCACTCAGACTATCCATCTGTTATCCTTTATTCTCACTCAGTAACTGGTCCATTTGCTTTCTTAAGCATATGCCTCTTCAGTGATCTTTCTTATGCTGCTCTCTGTGCATAATTCATTGTGGGTTATGTATTATACCCTATCTATCCCTCCCTGAGGCTCCACCCCTAAGGCATTTTTCCACTGCCCTTAAGATGACCTACAATTTTGATCCCTCAGAGATTGTGGGATGCCATGATTAATGGCCATGAAGAGGCAGCATGGTGTAGTGGATAGAATGTTGGAACTAGTGTCAGAAAGATCTGGATTCAGATCCTGTCTCTAGACTTACTTATTATATAATCACAAACAAATCATTTTATCTCTCTTGATCTGAATTTTCTTATCAGTATGTTGGGAATAATGATATTTGTAGTGTTGTTGGGAGGTTCAAATGCAATATGTAATGATATGTAAATGCAGTATGTTATAACTTTTAAAAATTTCAAGTACTGTATACAAGTCAAATTTTATCATAATTATAATAATAACATTTTATGTAACACCACTGAAAGGATGGAGGCCATCTCCAATTGTCCTGATGTGTATCTGGCCACTGGACCCAGATGGCTCCAGTGGAGAAAGTGAGGCTGGTGACTTTGCACAGCCCTCCCTCACTTAAATCTAATTCACTTCCAAGTCATGGCATCACCTTCATGATGTCATGGTCCTCTTCAAGAGCAAAGGTCCTTTTCAACAGCAATTGAAAGGATAATAATTTTTTTTGAAATGGGTTTTAGTTTCAGGAAGAAACATGGGGCCATGGGCCACACAATTTTCCAAAAGCAGTTTACTTCTTCCTATTTAATTCTGGTGTTGTGTTAGTCTAAGATACATTCACTGATGAACCATATCTATTACTATCCTTCCAGTTGCATGTTGTGGTCTGGATAATAGGCATCTAGAGCTGGAAGGGAATTCAGAGTCCTTTTAATCCCACCCCATTATTTTGCAGTTTAGCAAACTGAGGTTCAGGAAAGTTGAACAACTTGTCCAAGGTCACAAAGATAATAAGTGTTAGAGGTTGAACTTGAAAACAGGTCCTCTGACTCTAGTCTGTAACGTTTCTACTATATGACTACGCACTGATATTCTTCATGCAATTGGTTTTTCCTTTGTAGGTTGTTGTTATTCAGTTGTGTCTGATTCTTTGTGACCTTATTTGGGGCTTTCTTGGAAAAGATACTGGAGTGGTTTATGATTTCCTGAGGAAACTGAGGCAAACAAGGTTAAGTAACTTGCTCAGGGTCACACAGCTAGCAAGTGTCTGAGGTCACATTTGAACTCAGATCTTCCTGATTCCAGGTCCAATGATCTATTCACTGAGCAACCTAGCTTTGTAGGCAGTTAGGTCAAGTGCTTTTGAGTGGTTGGGGATGGCGTCCAGGAGCCCCTACAGGAATACAGTCCTTGATATGATCAGCACAATGTCACCTGCAACATCAGTAACAATGTCACCAGAGCACCCAAAAAAACCTGACCATCTAGGGAGAACCCTTCTTGCTAGAATTCTCTGCTGAGCATATTACATGGTGGTGGCTAATGCCTTCAGCGAGAACCAGTCTCTCAATTTTATACTCTGTTTAGGAGTACTAATCAGATGATCATCAAAGAATGATTTCAGTATTTACATTTATCAAAGAATCTTGAATCATTTAATATACGAATGGGAGACATCTTGTTGAAGGAGAGCCTTTAAGATAGCATTTCACCCTATCAGATTAAATCAATTATTTTATGGTCGACAAATGATAATTATAATGAGATCTTCTATTCTCTGTTCCTTTATTAAGTTGTATGGACATAAAAATACAGTTGGCTAAGAAAGCCTGCTTATTCTCTTCTTGACATTGTTGACCACTCCCTTCCTTCTGGATATTCTTTTTCCTCTAGTTTTCATGATGTTGCTCTTTCATTTTTCTCTCCCTACCTGTCTGGCTGATCCTTCTTTTTTTCTTTGAGGGGTCATCATGCATGTTGTTCCCTCATACATGGGTGTATCTCGGGTCCTCTTTTCTTCCCCTTACACTTTCTTGTTAATTCATCAATATCTAAGGATCAAACTATCTTTCTATTCAAATGACCTCTGAATCTACAAAGCCAGTTCTCATTTCTCTTGAGCTCCACCTGCACATCTACAATTGCCTGAAGGACATTTCTACCTGGATGTCCTACAGGCATCTTAAAATAAACATATTCAAAATCAATCTTGTTTTTTTTTTCTTTTGAAAACTACCACCTCCTTCTACCTTCCCTATGCATACAATAAACCTCACTCCTACAGTGCCCTTCCTCTTCACCTCCACCTCTTGGTATCTCTGTCTCCCTTTAATGCTAAACTCCTGTTGCCTCCTACATGAAACCTTTCCTGGTTTTGCAGATGTTAATGCCCCATCCCCCTTTCACTTTTGTATTTATTTTATATGTATCTTATATTACCTCTGAAAATGTATACCATGGCTAAGAGTGATAGAAACACCTGTTGTACCTGCTACTGGAGAGGCAGAAGCTTGTGGATCACTTGTGCTTAGGAGTTTTAAGCTTCATTGCACTAAGCCAATTGGGTGTCTAGACTATGATGAGCTTCCAGGCTGCCTAAAGAAGGGCAAATCAACCTAACTTTGAAATGAGCATGTCAAAGCTCCTGTGTCAATTAATCAGACCTATGAGCAGCTGCTGTATTCCTTCCAGCCTGAGTGAGCTAGGGATACCCAGTCCACCTACCTCTACCTCCCCCCAAAACCAAGAATATATTGAATCCGCTCAGTAGAGTATAAACTCTTTGAGAGAAAGGACTCACTTGATTTAGTACATACACTTCTATTGCAAAAACTGGAATATGCTAGGCATTTACTTGTTGATTAACTGATTTTCACATTTTAATCAAGGGTGCCCTATATGCATATTCTCATAAATATTTTGTAGAGATGAGAAAGTAAGCATATGGGTTAGGAATTATTGATGCCCCCTGAATCATTTATTTTTAGCAATAATAATGTCCATGATTTTTTTTAAAGCCATTCAGTATCTTTCCTCCTTTTAGGTACATTGAGAACCAATCACTCAGTGCTTTGGAAATTGTATTGCCTCCAGGCTAGATGTCCTCTGTGTATATACGCCTTAGTCCAGCTGCTCTTCCCTTCTGGGTTTCCTCTTAGCCCAGTTTCTTTCCTTGTGCAGTAAATCAGGCACCATGGTGTTAAGAATCCCAGTGTGCTGCTTGCACTTTCAGCCACAGAGAATATTTGGAAAATACAGCATTAACCAAGTTATTATTCTCTCCTGACATCCCCTTATATAAATGAAGGAAAAAGTCCATTCAAATTAAACACATTTTTATTGCATGTCCATGATGTGCTCAGCATGGATGATATGATACAAATAAATGTATAAAGGCATAGTCCCTGCCTTAAAGAAATTAACAATATAGTTAGGGAAACCAGAGCTATAGTCAAGAAATATTTAGCAGAATAAGAATGATTGCTCAAATGAATGAAAAAAATTAAGTACTTACAACATCCCATGCACAGTGAATTGTGATATGCATACAAAGAAACAAGACAGTCCCTGCCCTCAAAGAGCTTATATTCTACTGTAATGGAAGAAGACGACACATATAGGGTAGTGCTGGCTAAAGAAAAGCATTTTAGGCACCTTATGAATTAATTCCATATGAGTTCAGAAAAGAGGGCTCAATTTATTCTGTCAGAGTTAAAGAAGGGTTTGTGGAGAACTATGAATTTAAAGAATGAATAGAATTTGAATAATAATATGAAGGGCATAAAGTTTAGGACCCATGGAAATAGATGTGGCTATGAGATTGTTTAGTTGTTTGGAAGGAACTTCCAAAAGAGAATTTTCCCCAATCCTAAAATAATCAGAATTAGGTGAGAACTTGGAGGTCATGTGGTCTAATACCTTCATTTCCTTTTTTTTTTTTATTTTAAAATTTGCCTTGTATTTTTATTTTTACTAGCATTTTGTTTTTTCCAGTTACAGGTAAAGACAGTTTCTTAACATTCAATATCTAAATGCAGAAACTTAGAGCTAAGGATAAAATGACTGGACCACGAGTATGTAACTATGAAGTTACAGAGCCGGAATCCCAACCTACTTGTGACTTGCATTTCAGTGCATCATCCACTCTGCTAGATGGCTTTGAAGGATAAGAGAATACCTTTGCAGTAAGATAACTACTGAGGCAACAATGTCCACACCATAGATATGTGTGTTTTGCCACATTTATTTAAAATGTTATTCAATTCAATAGATATTTACTTAGTGCTTACTACATGCCAGATACACTAAATATTCTGGAGTAAAAGGCAAAAAAGAATGCAGTCCATACCCATAAGAAGCATAAATTCTAATTAATCTTATTACCCATAATGCCACTGCAGTCAGAGTTCCTTTCCACAAATTATTGTCGAATCTAGGATGAAAACTCAAAAAGCATTGATAGGGATTAACCATGCGACCAGTGAAGAAACCACTAGCGTCAGACTAGCACCTGAAAGTTATTCCACCGAGACAATTTTCCGTTGCATTCTCTACAAGCATGTGTGATTATGTAACCGAAAATTGACTCGGCAAAATAACCATAATTGTACCACCTGACAAGTAAATTCCATGAGATAACAACAGTGAAAACCTTTTAAATGAATAGCTGGTAAAGGAATAGCAAGAGAAAATAGATAGAGCCATCTCCCACTTCTTTTTTGCTGACAAATAGCCTTTGTCAATACTCTTCTCCTAGCTATTCATTTAAAAAGGCGTCACTTTTCTCTTTTCAAGACTCTTGTTTGCTTGTGTGGTACAATTACAGAGTAAATTAAGCTGAGTACCACAATGTACATTATGGTATTCACTCTAGTGTAAGCTGTAGTTAGGCTAGCAAGACGTTTTTTATTATAACCCCCAGTTTTCAATTCATTGCAACTTTCCAAAACACCATCCTTTGGGGTTGAAATTTTCCATCCTCCTTTTTAGGCCAAAAAGAGAGATATATATTTTTTTTTCCTTTTTGGAACATGTGAAAAAAATTGCCTGCAGCTGCTTCTAAGTTATTGGTGAATCAAACCAAATATGATGTTTCTATTTTAAAAGGCTTTATTTTATAATCTCTGAGAAACTTAGCATGTAACAGCTATTATCCAGACATTAGTAATCCTCATGATACTCAGTTATGTAAAAGGCAAATTTAGATCCATTTTCCTATTTATTTTCCCCAATTTTCCAGTGAGGAAACTGAGACAAAGGTCATTTCCTCAAGATTGCAAAATGTACAACCAAAGAATCATAAAGCTGAAAGAGCTTATATCATACAATTGCTACCAGAAACATGAATCTCCATTCCATCCTTATCAAAGAGCAACCATAAAACCTTTTCTCCAACATTCTCTTATTACGTAGAAAGTAATCTTCTCTGTTTTCAGATAGCTCATTTTTGGATTGGTATCAAGTTCTTTTTCAGTTGATTGAAAATAGATATGTAACTTTTATTCAACATTCATTCAAAAATATTCATCACACATCCATAAATCTGCTATTTAGAATATGCCATACATGTAACTTGCTGATTCTAGTTCTGTCTTCTGAGGTCAAGCAACCTAAATCTAATTCCTTTTGGAGAATTTGAGATTTGGAACATTTGGAGATAGAGAAGGTATCCACAGCAATTACTTCTCTAAGCCAAATATCCTTGGTTCTTGCAATTGATCCTCTCTTGATGTGGTTTTGAGTCCTACTGCCATCTTGCTAATGTTCCTGTTGACAAAATTAAACTTGTAAATTTCCTTCTAAAATGCCCAGAAGTTGATATAATATTACTAATGTTTTCTGATGAAGAAAGAGTGTAATGGGGCCATAATTCCCCTTGTTCAGTAGACTATCCTATTAGTGCAAACTAAGACCACATTTGTCTTTTTGGCTACCACATCACTATGTTGACTCATTTCAAGCTTGAAGTTCATCCAAACTCTCAGGTCTTTTGCATATGATTTGATGGCCAGCCTATTCTACCCCAATATATCTTGTTAATTTTGGCAGTGCCGTTATCTTCCCCTCTTTCAGGATTGTCTTAATGCCCTAGAAATGGTGTTGCCTCCAGCCTATATGTCTTTTGGTATACTTGTTCTAATTTAACTGTTCTTTCCCTCTTGCTTCCTTTGGTGAAATTTCTCCTTTCTTATGTTGAGTCCAAATGTACTGGTTGTACATACAGTCAGAGAGCTCCTCCACTCCCAGGGGCTCCTCATTTTGGTGCTAGACTTAGCATGGACACCTAATCACCTTAGCATACTGTAGCTCAGGACACCTTAGTTCAAGGGTTTCACCTGCCTCAACTTTCCTGGTAGCAGAAACTATAGGTGTGTTTCACCATGCTCAGTCATGGTGTACAGTATGTTCCAATATAATATGATATAATGATATGGTATAATATTATAATACAATATAATGTAATGTAACATAATGATAGATGATATATACATATGCATGTATATGCATATATATAATAAATATAAAAGTGATGGGGGGCAATAACAATTTAGTTTGCCCATTTTAAGAACCAAATTTACCTTTTTTGTTTGTTTTTTGTTGATTTTGTTCACACAATATCAAAATGAGTAGTTGATTTAGTAAATTCTGCCAATAGTCAATTCACTGGAAAGAAATGATGGGTAAGATCTCATAGCTAAAGCCAAAAACAATTTTCTGACTTTCTGAAGACCACACACATTGTTTTTATGACACAGAAAAACATCTGGATGGAAAGCAAAACTTTTTTTTTTAAATCAGATGCTTTGCTTTATGATGCCAAACATTTTGGAATAAACATATTTGTGGAAGGCTTACCATCCACTGCTGGGTGTTATGGGAAGCTAAAGGAGAAGAAACAGTGTCTGCCCTTTATGAATTTATTATCCTGTTTAGGCGTTAGAGGGCAAAATTTACATATATCAAATAATTAATGGCAAGATGCACCACATTGTTGTTACTTATGATAAATGCAATAGTAATTCTGAGAAGAAATGTCTGTTTTGGCATTGGATAGGCACAATTATAATGAGGCTATGACTAATCTGGGATTTGTGATTAAAAATGCAGGATCAAAGAATTTTAGAGGTACCTTAATGATCTTTTAGGCCAATCTCCTCATTTTGCAGATAAAGAAACTGAGGACCAGAGAGGCAAAGATGGTGTTTTGTAGCCAGACATCTACTTCTCTGCATACTTTCTCGAATTATCGGAAACATTTGTATTTATCAGCTTTACGTTTATACTGTGTATATTTTTATGTCTACTTATCTTCTTCACTAGAATATAATCTCATTGTGAGTAGAGATTGTTTTATTCATCATACTTTTATTCCCAGAACCTAACACATAGTTTGTACTTAATAAATACTTATTAATTGAGTAATTTATCAATCTGTGTCAAAGTCCAGGTTCAGAACAATAGGTCAGGGGCAGCTAGGTGGTGCAGTGAGTAGAGTGTTGGCCCTGGAGTCAGAAGGACCTGAGTTCGGATCCGAACTCAGACACTTAACGCACAAACAAACAAAAAAACTAGCCGTGTGATCCTGGGCAAGTTACTTAACCTCAATTGCCCTCCAAAAAAAGCAAAAAACCCCAAAAAACAAAAAACAAACAAACAAACAAAAAAACCCAATAGGTCAAACTACCTCACCAAGTAATCTCACCTCTAATCATCATAATTTGAAAAGATTGTGATTCTTTAGATTTAATTCTAGCAACTGGTTTCCATCTTAAAGGTGGCTAAGATAATCAGACCAACTTGCCCTTGGCTGCCTTATCATAAGATCCAGCTTCAGTCAAGGAAGATACTTCAAACTCTGTGATTGAGATAAAGGGTACTGTATCATCTGAGAAAGACCTTTCAGAAAAGTAAATGTTCACTACAAAGTAGGGCCTCCCACTCAGGTTAGTAACTGGACCCAAAATAATCATCCATTATGACCAAAGGCATCAAAGGGAATCATCCAGATCACTTTTGTTCATTTTTCAGAGGCAGCCGTTCACCATGTGAAAATTAGAGCCATTTTGAATCACAAGATACTCTAAAGTCAGATGAAAAGATGTTATCAAATCCATATAGAGCTTGCTGAAGGCCAAATGGTAATTTATCAGGATTAAGAGATTTCTTTAATCATCTTTGCACAGATGTGCCCAGGAAACTGCTTTTGTAAGAGCTATTCACCATCCTTGCTATTATTGGACTTATTATCCGCTAACATAAATGTCCCAGTCTTATGAACAGGCATAAACATTTTACCAGGCTACAAAAAGTTTCAGACAGCCTGTTTGTACTCTTTCCTGGTCATGTTGAGTCCTGAGCAGGGGTGCATTGAATAAATGTTGCTTGGTTGAATTGAATATATATCTCTGGGAGAGCCAAAGTAAAGACAAACAAAAACAGCTAATATAACATTTATTTAATGTTCAAAGATTTAGAAAAAAGTTTTCCTTTTGACTGCTCTGTTGGTGGTATAAGTGTCATTTTTCCTGTTTTATAAATGAGGAAACTAAAGTTTAAAGAAGCGAGGCTAGGTAACACGCAATCGAGGTAATAACTAGGTGGTGTACTGGGCTTGAAGTCTGGCAGAACTGAGTTCAAATTCAACCCAGGCACTTCCTAGCTGTGCATCCCTGGACAAGCCATTTTGCCTCTGTTTGCTTCAGGTTACTCAGCTGTAAAATGTGGATCACTCATGGGCCCACCTCACCGGGTTATTGTGAGGTTCAAATAAGATAACATCTGTAAATTACTTAGAATAGTGCCTAGCATAGAGGCAGCTAGGTAGCTCAGTGGATAGAGTGCCAGGCCTGGAGTCCGGAGGATTCATCTTTGTGAGTTCAAGTCTGGCTTCAGACACTTGCTAGTCACACGTCAATGTGACTCTGGGCATGTCACTTAACCCTGTTTGCCTCAGTTTCCTTATCTGCAAAATGTGCCAAAGAAAATGGCAAACCACTCCAGTGTCTTTGCCACAAAAACCTCAGATGGGGTCATGAAGATCAGACATGATTGAAGACAACTGAACAACAAAACAGCAGTACTTGGTACATACTGGGTACTTAATAAATGTTTATCTCTTTTCCTTATCTAGTTAGTGAATAGAGGAGCCAAGACTCAAACCCAGGTCTCCTGAGCCCTAGAAAAGTGTTCTTTATGCTAGTCCATACTACCTCAAGGGACATTATAGGCTCCACGAAGAAATAATAGTGGCAGAGTCCACGCTAGACAATCAAAAGTAAAAATAAAAAAATTAAAGCAGAAGCAAATGCAGCCTTCGGAAATAGGAGGACCTTAAAACAGATGCAAAACTTTTAGGAAGTCTCTTGTGCCCTAGAGTAGAGACCCAAGATGTGACCACCTGAAGTTAAGCAGATACAAATGCCTCTCTAATGCTGAAATTTGCAAGCTCCGATCTTCCATGAATTGCAACATCTGTGCCCAGACCCATGGCAGCTGTAAGAGGTTTGATTAGAAAAGACTAAGAAGGAGCCTTTGTAAGAATATCTTCCCTGTCACTTGTGAGGGGCCTGCTATTTCACTATTAGAGATTTATGCCTTTGCGATATGAAGATTTGTAGTCCTCAAGGATCCCTAGGAAATTTAAAGACATTTGAAATTTACAAACTAAAGTCCAATGACTAATGCTTAAGCCACGATTGGTGACTGCAAACATGGTGTACACCTGGCAGAGGAGGGTGTCTACTAGGCATAGAAAAAATGGCAAGGGGAAAAGAGTTCCATCCCCCCCACAAGGGGCATTCTCCTTGAAACAGTAACCTGTGGCCTCAGTGCACATGCAACTATCTCTATATGTGCTCTGAGGCTTTTCCTACTGCTAGTCTTTTTTTTTTCAGACCAAGTAGCTCTCCTCTGGCCAATACTTCCCTTCTTCATTTATTCAATCATTGATTCAGCCTTACTGAGCAACTTGTTTTTTTAAAAATTTCTTTTCTTTTCAATTCATAGAAGAAAACAAGCATTTCCCTAACAGTGTGATAAAAAAGAGGATTGCACATACTGCAAAACTACCATGTACAACTTGCTATTGCCTCCAAACATACAACGAAATTGTCATGTAAATGTATTTTTCTTTCTTTCTGTGATCCCTCTCCCCCACCTCCCACCCCCACCACCGCCCTAGGGTTGGCTACCATTAGACACAAAGAGGTAGATAGATAGATATAGATATATACAATTATTCTACAAATATTTCTATTTATCAGTTCTTTCTCTGGATGCAGATAGTATCTTTCCTCATATGTCCTTTATTTTTAATTTATGTATTTATAATAGTCAAAATGACTTAGTTGCAGCAACTTCTGTATGTAACTATGGTACTGTCCTTCCTAAAGCCTCTTTGTGATTATCAGGGATAGGGATAGAGGCTGGTCCTATAATTACGTTTCATTGGTATAGAGAATTCCTGGGTGAAGAGACTCCCTTCAACTAATCAATGCAGGGTGGCACTTTTGACGCTTTCTCTAAAACTTATAAACTGAGAAAATTGTCTAGAAACACCAAGGGGCTAGGGCAACTGCCCAGGTTCACATGAGCAGTACATTTATATCAGAGTAAGGACTTGAACACAGATCTTCTAGGACTCAAAGCCAGTTCTCAGTCTTTTATGTCATATTACTAGAATATGTGAAAATGTTATCTGTGAATGTGAAAATGTTATAAAAATGTGAAAATGACATCTACTAATGGCTTAAGGGCCATTATGATGATGCACGTATATTTTAAGCATAACATTCAAGTGAGTCATCTTTTCCTAGGCCCAAGTTTCAAAGCATCTCAACAATATAACCAACTTTATGGGATTGTTTTCAGCAATAACAAACAGAAATGACTATACTTTCATAAAATTTGTAATTTGGAAGGAACTTCATCAGTCATTTCAGATAGAATGTGCTTGAGGGTAGATATTTCCTTCTCATATTTTTATCTGTCAACACCTTAATTATAAGGCACTTAATAAATGCTTGTTGAATTGAATTGAGTTGAAATTGACTCTGACCTATTCTTTTTATTTTTTAAATAAATGAGGAAACAGTCCAGTTATAATGGCTACCATTACCAAAATGTGACAAATACCAGATTAGAAAAGCCTGGAGGCGTGTATTCTGTACTTATTGCAAACTCATCACAATTATCCTGTTGTAAAGAGAATAACTGATAGATTGAAAATTTTGATCAAAAGAATCCCATAACAATTCCTTCCTTCCTCCCTCCCTCCCTCCCTTCCTCATCCCTTTTCTTCTCTTTCTCTCCTCTTCCTCTCTTTTTCTCTCCTTCCCTTCTTCCCCTTCTCCCTTCCCTTGTTCCCCTTATCTCTTTCTTCCTTCCTTCTTTTCTTCCTCTCCTCTCCTCTCCTCTCCTCTGTCCCTCCCTCCATTCCTTCCTTCCTTCCTTTCTTCCTTCCATTTTAAAATGACTACTATGAGCAAGGCCCTATTCTAAATAATGAGGATACAAAGATAAAACCTAAAAGAAGCTTATAATCTTTGGGGGGAGAAAAAAAACAGGTAAATGAATACTAGGCTACAAATTTGTAATTAAGTACACAACAATATTCAAATAGAATGCTGTGAGATCCAAGGAGGGAGAGATTTCTTCCAGTTTGGGCCATCAATTGCCAGCTTAGCCAGGTCTTGAGAATGGGAAGGATTTTCACAGTAAGATTTTAGGAAAGAGCTTGGTCACTTTAGACATAGGAGACAGTTTGGATGGACAAATGGAAATGGATGGCTAGTTTAAGGAAAAACAATTGAACTTTACTGGAGTATAGAGCATCCAATCCAATCCAATAAACAGTTATTAAGTGCCTATCATGTTTCAGACACTGTGTCAAGTGCTGGGGAGGCAATTAATAAAAAGACAGCCCTTGCCCCCAAGGAGCTTACAGTCTGAAGGGGGAGAAAATGCACGAAAGGAATCAGGAAAGGATAGGGAACAGGACACCAAGGAGTACCCTGTTGTTCTGTAGAGTTGAAATCAAGCAGGACATTAGACAAAGTAGAGTGAGCTAAGTCCAAGTTTCTGCTCTGTGTAAAGGAAGGCATTGGGAGACATTTGGTCCTCTGAGCATTGGAGTGCTAAGGGTCATACAAGATTATAGGATGACTTGGAAACAAATGATTAGACGAATAATGATACTTAAAACACAAATTCTCTAAGAATCAGAAATGCGAACTCCATAATAATGTGGAAAAATTACTGAAATTGGAGTCTGAGAACATGGTTCAACTGTTAACTCTTATTTGCTACCTGTGTGACCTTGCACAACTCACTTACTCTCTCTGAGCTCCAGGTACCTCATCTGTAAAATTAGCACGTTGAACTTGATGACCTCTTAGATCCCTTTGGACTCTGACCTATGGTCCTGTCAACCTTTTTCCAAGAAGGAAAATAGAAGTATGAATTTGGACAATACAAAGACAGAAACCTAATCCATTTGAGCCATAGCTTTGCCTTCTCATTCCACATTGTGAGGCTAGTCTCCTGTGTATTTTTAGATTGAAGTAAAACTCCTTGTCATTCCTGGACTCTATCCAAGGGGTTTTGACATTATTTGAGGGAAAATTTAAAATAAATTGGTCCAGTCACTGATATTAAAGAAATGGAGAAAACCCTCCTACACACCTTTCCTTAGTGCCTTAATGATAATGTATAGCTTCTTAATGATAGATGAAGCTAATGGAGAAATGGTATAACCTTAAAATACGTGTTTTCACGTCCTCCTGGAAAATAGGTTTGAGAAATTGTACCATTCTTCTATTCTCAGTAGGCTCTATCCCTTCTGATTTTTTAAGTGACTTGTTGAAAATTTCATCATAATTACCTGGAAAAAAAAGAGAGGATTTCTTGTTCAAATGAACTCTGGAAAATACAGAAATAAAAAAGTTGGATTTAAAAAAAAATAATGCAAACTTGTTGAAAAGTTTTCTGCTGCTAGTTATAGCTCCACACATAAATTTTATTATTTGCTATGTAGGGACAAAGTGAGAATATTAATATTTTATGAATATCTTAACTTTAACAGTTTTGACATCTGTTTATGTTTTTACCTGAAAATTACATTAGCATATATTTATGTGTTTAATTGGAACTGAATTCAAAATGACCACTTTGGATTATCTTTTGTAAATTCAGTTTTGTTGTAGTTCTGTATGAATATTCATTATTCCATTCCATTCTGGGTGAAAGTGTGGGTTTATATTATTTCTTCTATTTCATAGCTTATTTCTGCCTGAGTTTAGGTTTCTACTGAGTTTTTCTTCCAGCAGGTGTTCATTTAAGTAGGCTTCACTCTTTGTTGTTTTTAATGCAGTTTCATCCAATTGAAATTGTCTCATCAGTATAGGTCAACAATGTGTCTGGCATTTGTAGTCTTAGAGTTGCGTGGGGGGCGGGGGGCTGAGAGGTCACACAGCTTGTCCAGTGTCCAAAGACTAGTATGGGTAAGGTAAGACTACAATCTAGGTCTTCCTGACTTCATTTTGTCCCTTGTTAGTCATATCTGACTCTTCATGACCCCATTTGGGTTTTTCTTGGCAAAGATACTCAAGTAGTTTGCCATTTCCTTCTCTAACTCATTTTACAGGTGAGGAAACTGAGGCAAACAGGGTTAAATGACTTGCCTAGAGTCACACTATCAATAAGTGTCTGAGGCTGGATTTAAACTCAGGAAACTGAGTTCCTCTGACGTAAGCCCAGAACTCTATCCACAGCACCATCTAGTTACCTACGCTGTCCCTATACCCTCTAAATCTCATTATTTCTCTATTTGAAGAATATTAAACCTCAAGATAAATAGACTTCAAAGTGTTCTTGTCCCATATCTGAACTATTATTATATGATATCCCCTAAATTGTTACATTTACATTTGAGTAAAAGTAAAAGAATAAAAGAAACCTTTGTTAAGAAAAACAAACTATGATAAATCTAAACAAAACTGAAACATGCCCCACAAATTCCTCAAATATCATTGAGGTTAAAAAACAACAAACTTTCCAAAGTATTAATAAAACATGAATGGGGAAATGATACTTCTGATTATTTAAGGGGACAGTTTTTTCTAAAAATACCAACTTGGTCAGTCTTTGTTCTAGGTGGATGGTACTGCTTTTGGCATTTTGTTAATGTAATTGAGTAACAACAACAATAATGGCAACAATTCATTTTTATAGCACCTAGTAGTATCTACTGTGCTAAGTACTTTACAAATATTTGCAAATTATTTAATGCCTGAATTCAGAGGTTGGCTTATTCTAACAGGGCTCGTTGAAAAATTTAGAAGTTAAGATGTTAGCAGAGCATTTTTGTCCCCATCTCCCCTTTTAAATTTTGGTCATAACCATATATTTGGGTCAAACTGAGTATCTTGACCTAGAATCATGAAAGTATCAATACAATTCTAATAAGGAGGGTGTAGAAAGTCTTCTTGTTACTTTTGGATTTTTATAATTGTTTCTTCTGAATGACTCCCTTTATGTCTACAAACTCTCCGTTTATCCCATTCATTGGACCAAGTTGTGAATATTAAACTCAGGTTTTAATAAGGTTAGAATATTCCAGAGAATCATGGGCCACTTGCCTAATGACTTAAGGGATGTCCTGTAGTTTTCTACAGTGAAAAGAACTTGTCTCTAAAAATCCTGCCATTATAATGGCCTCCTGGTCTGTTTTATAGAGGTAAGCTAGGCCCAGCATGGGTCTATCACCAACTGTAAAGAGAACAATGGCTCTGGTTCCATTCCACGTGTTATGTTTGGAGAATTCACCTGAATCTCTAGAACAAAGCTGGGGAAAGGGGGCAGATGGTAGTCATTTGGAACAGACTCTCCAGCCCCTCATGGCTGATCTAAAGAAATGTTCCGTAATGAGCAGAGAAATGGGAGAATTATAAAGTGGTCCCTCATAAATCACAATGTCATAGGGGTTGCAGACATGGCTACCTCTCATGCCTTCTTAAAAAGAGATGACAATTAATGGATTTTGTGCAAACAAGTTCAGATTAGAGATTTGCACTTGACCTGTAAGAAGTAACAGGGAGTTTTTATTTGCTCTCCGGAAGGAAGTTTTGGGGGCAGTGGAACGTAGACAGTTGTTTTCCTTTTTCTCTCCTTGTGTCCAAGGCAGGTGTCTTGGGCTTTTCTTGCTGGGCGGACTAGCATTTGATTTTTGTCTTATCATTTTTTATTGGGAGACACTTTTACATCTGTGGAACATTTGTAACAGAGCAATCAATGTCAGGTTTTCATGTATCTCCTGCCACTGTTTAGTCCATGACGAACACATTGATTCACCATGGCAAACTTTTGAAATGGTTTCTCCTTTGCCGTTGACTTATACAGAGCTCATCTAGTAAAATATAATCTTGCTACTGTCTGCTTGAAGGTAATGAAGGTCTTTCCCATTCTCTCCTCCTCTGTGGTAGAGAGGTATAAAAGGGTGACCCTTTGTGGTTATACCGACTCTTAAAAATGACCTTATGTCTTCATTGAGCCTCAACATTCATTTCATTTAGACATAGGACCTTTGCCCACTCTCCATTTTAAAATTTAGAGTTCTGATTTCATCAATGTTAAAAAATAACAACTGTGTAAACTCTCTCCATTGAAATAGCTCAGAAACTCATCTATAACTTATAGTCTAGGTGAAGACTTGCCTATGGGTGCTAAGAAAAGAAGATATTTGTCCAGGGTCATACAGTTCGTAGGCGTCAGGGGCCAGGTTTGCCTAACATCAAGGCTAAATCCCTATCCACTGTGTCTCATTGCCTCTCACGTACTTCTCGGTGAATTTTGAAAATGAAAAAGCAAACAAAGCATGAAAATCACCAGGTCTAAATTTTTCATTTTTTTCACCCTAAAATGATATTTTGACACCTTTGGATCTCTGTGTGTGTGACAGCTTCCATGCCCTATATCTGGGAGTAAACAATAAAATTAGGGGAAATGATTTTTTAAAAAAATCCCGATGCTTCTTTCAAGAATAGCCCATCGGGGAAAAGCAAGCAGCGGAAGCCAGTGCTCTCACAATACAGTAATGCAATTTTCTTTTATGTATCACTTTTCATGGAACCTGTGTCCCAAATGCTTTACAGACTTCAATGCAGTTATAGAGTTAAAGGTCGTAGAGGATGAGGAAAAGGGAAATGGAAGATAGATATCAGAGAAGGAGATTGCTAACATGCAAATAATTACAGCTGAACCAAGGGTGGAGAGGAGGGAGAGAAAAGAAATTTGAAACCTCTGGGGGAGGAAAACTAAAAAGCAAAAGGGGTGAAGTATTAATGTGTTTTTTTAATAGAGGATTTTGAAAAGGTCAAGCAATAAAGAGGTGAGAAAAACAAAAATAAAAAAGTGGGAAATAGGACCCTTAAATCAATGGTGAAAGGTCATCAGAAACGAGTCAAATAATTGTGCCTAGATGCTTGGGGACAGTTGCTGGCTATTACAGGAAGAGAAGAGAGAGTTCAGATCTGTGCTCATGGTGATAAAATTGGATAAATCAGAAGTAACTAAGCAGAAGATATAGAAAGAAAGAAAGAAGAAAGAAAAGAAAGAAGAGAAGAAAAACCCAAAACTAGGAGTAAGAAGTTCCAAGTTCTAGGCTATTCTTTGCAGTTTACTAGTAAATTAATGGCTAATTACAAATTTACTAATTAACTAATCACTAACTAATTTTCTAATAAATTAACCTCAAGTAAACCCTTCTGAGCCTAATATTCCTCTTGTCTAAAATAGAAAGGAGAGAGAATATAACAAAGTATATAGAAGGGCTGCTTTGGAACAGGAAGAGTTGGATTCAAGTTGCATCCCTGACATTTACTAGATGTATGACCCTAGGAAAGTCATTTCCCATGTTAGTATCTCAAGCAAGTGTCAATCAATCAGCCAATCAACAAGTATTTATTGTGTATTTATGTGTCACACATTGCCGCTTGCACCATTAAATTAGGGGCATGTTGCTAACCTTCTAAGCAGAAGGACTTTCTAGGGGGCAGTTCCCTGCACTGATAAAATTACAGGTTTGGACCATGCCTTGTCCCAGTCTCCCCCACTACTACCACCCATGGAATTTATGAAACATCCACATTTAAAGTTTAGAAACTACTGATAATGACAGATGTTGACTCACTAACCCATCTGTGCCCCTTTTACCCATTGTTCCCTGAAAGGTATCTCAGTTTTGTCATTCACATCTGGAAGGTCTGGTAAATTATTTTCTCAGCTAGTTGCATGGAATGGCTTTTTTATACTTGTCAGAAAGAATAAAGGAAGTGGAGAGGGGAAGGAAACTTTCAAAGAGAAGGAGTCATCAAATCCCTGAAGGTAAAGGAATTGCCACTAAGTTTTGTTTTGTTTTGATTTGTTTTGTTTTTTCTATGAATCATAGTGACTACCTATGACAAAAACATTTTTTAAAAGTGGAAGGTCAGCAGATGAAGACGAATCTTGTTTATCTCTGACACTAGATATACAATGAAATAGGCTAAGGAAGTTAAGGAACTATTGAAGGAGTTCAGATAATTCTACTAGTCCTAATTTTTGCACTGTCATAGAGGAGAGAGAAATAGGAAAGGGGGGCAAGTTTTGGATACCAGGAAAATGTGAGCTTAAAACCAACCTCTGACAATTTTACATGTTATGTGACGACAAGAAAGTATTAATTTTTCACCATCTGAAGCAATTCTCTAAGACTCTTAAGTTATAAACAAGTTGCCACTCTCAATTAATGGAGGGGGTTTCTACACTGGGATTTACCATATCAGTGAAGTTACAAGGTTGGAGCATCTTTTTCCTTCCAACACTATCCAACCCCCACCAAAAATGGGGTAAAATTATCTACCCTATTTATCTCATTGCATTGTTGTGACGAATGAATGACAAAAGGTATGTAGTAGGGGTTAGGTAGATGGTATGGTGGAAAGAGTGCTGTTCCTGGAGTCAGAAAGATCTGAATTAAGATTTAACCTAAGACATGTACTAGATGTGTGACCCTGGGCAAGTCACTTAACTCTGCTTTAGCTTCCTCATCTGTAAAATAATCTGGAAGAGGAAATGGCAAACCCCTCTAGTATTTTTGCCAAGAATAAACCCAAATGGGGTCATGAAGAGTCAAATGTGATTGAAATGACTGAACAATAACAACATGTGATAGCATTGAAAAAAATTTAAAACATACAAAATATGTGTAATGGCACCATATACTTCCTGATGAATATTGTGGACATTGCCATTCTGGATTTTTAACCTAAATAATCCTGTATACTATCATAGAAAGAGTCCTTAATTTGACCAATTTTCTTCATTTGTGTCTTCTACGGTTTTTCCTAAAAGACCAAAATTTCAGCCTTGTTTTAATGGTGTCTCTTTGTATGGCTTTTTGTTCAGTTGTTTCAGTTGTACCTAACTCTTTTTGATCCTATTTGGGGTTTCCTTGGCAGAGATACTGGAGTGGTTTGCCATTTCCTTCTCCAGCTCATTTTATAGATAAAGAAACTAAAGCAAGCAAGGAGAAGTGACTTGCACAGGGTCACACAGCTAGGAAGTATCTAAGGCCAAATTTGAACTCAAAAAGATTAGTCTTCCGGACGCCAGGCCTAGTACTCCATCTGCTGCATCACCTAGCTGCCCTTTTATATATGTCTTGGACCTTGGTTATTGTTAAGGATGTTTTAGCTTGATGGCTGTTTATTTTGGGCCATCTTTCAGTATTCTTTTCAACTTGGCTTTAAGGGAGAAAGTCATTCAAAAAGGGACTTTGTAAGTACAGCACTTGGTTAGATAGTGCCCTCTCATAAAGATCTCATATATCCCAAGAAATAAAATATAGTATAATCGGTACCTAGCTAATCTCCCATACCTTTTATGTTTTCTATTCTGTATCAAGTTTTACCTTATGGGTGATGGCTTGCCTGAAGCCAGTAAAATTGATATCTTACCCCATTTTCTAAGTCCTCATATGTATAATTAGAATGTACAGTAGAATCAGCTGACTAAATTATGTCTTTCATGGTCTTTCCTAAGTCAACATGATGTAATGTATAGAGAACTAACCTCTGAGACCTGAATTCAGGCTCACCTCTAATATCTACTGGCCATTTGACCCTGTACAAGACCCTTGACCTCTAAGTGCTACAGAGAACTGTCTAAGATGATAAGTTACAGAGAAGATGATGAAATGCATTAGTAAAGGGTGTTTCCTCCCCTTGGATTGCCTAGGACCAAGGAATCAGAGGCCCAATTACTATTTCTTTTGACTAGATATAAATGAGCAAATTTCCCAGTATTCTGTACTTAAGAAGGCTAGTGCAAATGCCTAGTTATGATGATAAATTCTCAGTCACATTTAATCAGGGCATATTTTATTGAAATGCTTCATAGTATCCACACAAGTGGATATGTACAAATTCATTAGTTAAATTAGGAAATCAAATTTATCTATATATACACATGCATTTACCATAAAATGTAGAATTCATATAAACTGCCTTTTGTAGTTTCAGTTGATTTGACCAGATCATTAGCTATTGTAAAGAATACTAGCCAAAAAATAGTCAGTCACAGCATTTTTGTTCATAATGCCAAATGTTCTTGCCCAAGGGGAGGGAAGAATGCTAACCAGACATAAATCTTCCTACAGGATAGTCAAGAAAAAATTGTCTTCCTTTCTGTCATAATAGTACCAGAGGCAAGCAAGACCATGATTTCATCTGCCTTGGGGAGGAAAACACAAGCAATAATGTTCTTCATGCTTTTGAAGAAATCTATTTTAATTGGTGGGAAGCATCTCAAAGGGGAAGGAAATTAGAAATGGATTTTTTTATGGACATAGATAAGCAGACCAGCTACTCCACAACCATGCATATTATTAAGCTTCATAATCCCCATTGATCATACCTACTGTTCAAACAAACAAATGGACTCCCAAACTTACTTAGAGCCAGATAAACAAGGGCTCTTTGGAGATGTGACAGGTACTTATTGCCTCTGAGTCGTCCATAAAATATAGGCTGAGTGAGGCTTAGGGTGGATTTGTAAATCATAAATTGTAGAAATCCACTTGATTCCCCTGTCTAAACTCACTCCAGACTGTGTAAGTGCCTTTCTAAGGGTCAGATGTTTGTATCCTTAAAGTTTTGGATACTAGGAAAGGTCTTTTTTCTTTCAGACCTGCTCTTACTCTTCAATAAATTTCTAGAACTTCCATTTTGGTTGACAGGAAAGATGGCAGATGGTAACCATTCAAAGTGTGTGAAAAATTCTGCAACCAAACCAGTCAAGAACTGCCTTCTGTCGATTTCATCAAAAGGCCATTACCCAAATTTCATTGTTACCTGTGCCAACAGCAGTCTCTTAGCTTTGCTGATGATGATGCTGGCTGATAACACGAAAACCTGGGGCTTGCAGCTGAGGCAAGGGGCTTGCAACCTGACCTTTCAGAGGTCAGGATTTAAATTTCTATTCTTACTCCATAGAATTATCCCTTCTAACACACAGGGTAGGAAATGAGGGCATGGAGACGTAAGTCTAGAGGAAGCTGGTAGATGTAAGAGAGAAATTAAAAGAGGGAACAAATAGAAAATTCCTTTCCAAGTTTGAGTCTTCAACATCTGTTTGTCAGAGAAATATTGGGGGAAGCAGCTATGTTCTTTTGTAGGAGAGAATTGGAGGAAGAATGAGAAGGAAAGTAGAGAGGCTAATTAAATGATAATTCACAAATGAGATTGAGGAAAATTGACCCTAATCTTCTATCATCAGTGTGTCTTGCAAAGTTCAGAATAAGAGGCAGAGGCACCAAAACCATAACACTTCTTATTTATCTTAGAAACCAACTAATATGTGTTCTTAGTCTCTTTCTGACTTTCCTTCTTCACCCCTTCCACTGTCTCTTGTGTTAAATTTTAGCGCTCTCAACTTGATCCTGATTATAAAGTGCTTTGGACTTTTAATAGAAGAAAACACAAAAATAAATGTAAATGATTAATTATTGGCTAAGGGTGTCATTTGTTACGTTACTATAACAATACCCTTCTCTAATTCCCATTGACCATTCCGGAGATACATTAGAGACTTCTGCCCTGCCATGTTTGATAGCTTTGAATGGCCCATTAAACATTGATTTTAATGAAGGCCATAATCAGTCTTGTCATTGAGGTCTGGTTTTTGGAGCCTCAACACCAGTTTTACTTAATGTTCTTCTGTCAATCAAATGTGTCTTTTTATTTTGGAAATATACCAGTGTAGCTCTCAGGGTCTCCATCTTTGCTCTTGCTATACTCCTGGTCCAGATCCTTTTCCAATCATATATTTCTTTAATAATATTCTTAAATGACCTCAGGAAATATGCTATATATGGCTTACCTGTACTCACTATGATGCTGCTTTCCTTGGGTCACTATTGTTAGGGGCAGCTAGGTGGTACAACTCAACAACCACAAACAGCAACATCTACAATGGACTGCCAGACCTCAAGTCACAAAGACTCATTTTCCTGAGTTCAAATCCTGTCTTAGACACTTACTAGCCTTGTGACCCTGGGCTAGTCATTTAACCCTTTTTGCCTCACTTCCTAATCTGTTAAATGAGCTGGAGAAAAAAATGGTAAACCAATACCAAGAAAACCCCTAATGGCCTCTTTCCTTTGGTCACATGCAACTTTAAGTCTTTAATGATTATGTTGTTCTAAGATTTAAAATCATGTTGCATTACCTGGGAAATATTTGTGATAAAAGAAGGGATTTTTACATTGGATAGAAATTGAGGATTATTGAAAACCCTGGATGGAGTCCCCAAAGCATCCCAAGTCTCTCTCTTCTTCCTTTTCCGAGCCGGACTTGCTGTCAGTTTGCAATATTTGTCCTAGATAAAGGAACTAATGTACTAACAGTGGATTTCTTATCCAATTGCATATCATAATCTAGATAATATACAATTATCATCCATTTGGTTTATTCTTCCTTTATGGAGTATTCATGAAGCTCCCTATAGAAACTTTAGAATGTTCAGGGGCTAGATGAAGTCATCATAAAAGCTTCTACAAATAGGAGCAGCTGACCTCTCTCTTCCCTTTGGATCTTGCATAAGACATCTTGTGTGAAAATGGCAAGTACATTGGGCAAATATACTTCTCTCTGTTTTATGACTCATTCAGTGTCAGGATAACCAGAGGGTCATTGAACAAAATGATCTTCTTTCAGCATTCATCTATGAACCTTGCAAGATCCTAAAATTTATATGCAAAACTTTTTTTTGAGAATACTTTAAGATTGCCTCTTATTTGAACCAGAAAACAATTTATATGGTGGCCCTGTAAATGAGTAATTCTTTTAGTCATATCTTTGAGGATAATAATATTGTCTGTGGCTTCTCTTATTTTTTTATCTTCCTTTCTGTGAGATAACTACTAAAATGATCCTTCATATGTATTTTTTTCTAGTATGTAGCTTAGGGGGTTTTAACTCTTTTTGTGTAATATATCCTTTCAGAAGTCTGGTGAAGCCTACAGACCCCATCTTAGAATAATTGTTTTTAATAGGATTACAAAGAAAACCAATTATACTGAAATGCAGTTATCAAAATATTAATTTCTTGGGCTTCAGATAAAGAACCCCTGGGATCATTGATGTGCAGCTTTTCTTCCCAATTTTGCTTTAAATGTAATTTTTGCTTCCATATGTAGTGTTTGAGGGATACAATATTATATAGAAAGACTGAGGTATAGAGTTCAAATCTGGTTCTGCTATCTTTGGTGATGAAAATAGGCCATTACAAAACACTGAGAAATGGGTATTTTTGTTTTGCTTTTCTTTGTATTTTGTTGTATTGTTGTATTGTATTTGTTGTATTCCTACTGTTTCATCTGTGAATAATCTTGGGATCATATGGCTCAGCTGAACCTCAAGATAAGCTTTCTGTAGGTTTATTTTCACTACTACGACATTTTGCTTATTTTTTGACACAATTTGGCTTAGACCTTTCTGCCATCATCCTTCATCCTCCTCCATCATGTTTTACTGGTAAGTTTATATTCTAAAGCAGTTTCGTCCTTGGCTATCATGTTTTTCTTCTGAACATGGAGTTTATTAGAGCAGGTGGTTTCATGGGTCTTTTGGTTTTCTCATTGTGATGATTACTTTTCATTGGCTTTACATATTCAGGAAATTGGGATCAAGGTTAATATCTTTTCCTTTTTTTAAAGTGTCAATAATTCTTTTGAATACGGTAGCATAAAGGTGTTGCAGTTCTTAGGAGTACTTTTTCATTGTTTTGTTTTCTTTTAATTTGATGTTCCTAATGTGACTTCCATATCAATAACCAACCTTCTATGTTAAGATATAGATAATTTCATTTTTTGTTGTTGTTTTGTACTTATTTTATCTAGTGGCTACCAATTCTTGACTAAAGCAAAATAGTCATAATGAATAGACTTGAGACTTCTGAATAGCGTATTTTGCCTTTTTGATATCTCAGATCTGAATTCTATTTTCCATCATACCTTTTCTTCTTCTACTACTGTGAATACCTTTGGATTGAAATAATAGATTTTGAGCTGAAACAAGTGAGGAAACTGAGAACCCAAAAAGTTGCCACTTGCCCAAGATACCATCTAGGTAGGAAGTGGAGTATCCTTGTATATGTTGACTGGGTTTGAAAGACATTATCAAGTTCTTCATAGGAGTTCTCTCCATCTGAATCCTCTACAACAGACATTGATGATTAAGTCACAGTTATCTCTGGGTGCTCATGCCATGTGCTCCATAATGTGACATTTCCTTATTATTTTGGTTTATGACAAACTTATCAACTCATTTATGTGGGTCTCCAAGGAGAACTCATTATGGCCTTCCATTTAGCTTCCGCTCTTCTTTATCTTCTGGCTTCATTTATCACTAGAATACCAATATTAATGTGCTTTGGTTCTCATGAAATTTATTTCAATTCATTGAGTCATTGGATAAATATATTTAGAAACCTACTGCTACATTAATATTTGTAAATGTTCTAATATTTTGGGATTCCTGACACCTGCTGTCTTCTTTTCCTCCATTCCACTCGATGGTTTCAAAATCAAAAGATGGCCACACAAGACTGACTGATTATTTTTTCTTTTTAAAATGAGTTCTTATGGCAAATAAATTCATCTCTGAGAAGATGGCCTTCTGGTGAGAAGCATCTCCATGGTTATACTGAGCATATTGAACCAACTCTGCTGCTAGCGCCATCTTCCCATCACATTTACTTTTCCTCTCTTGGCAATTTTCAACCCCAGAAAACTTTGTTCGTGTATCTTATCTCTGTAGCTTCAGGGATTATGATCAATTGAGGGCAGCAGAAAGCACATTCTACTAATTCTAGCTAGAATTTAAGTAAAACTGTGCACAGCATTGGTTACCATTCAGGGAGAGTGAAGAGCTTTCTAGGGAGGTTGGGAATAAAAGTGTCTTTGGCTAGCACATCCTTTTTTATTATAGCAGGGTACTTTTGAAGGACATTCACTGGGGCTAAGAAAAGCTTGGAAAGTTGGAGCAGTATTTGGCATCTGCTACACAGAATTAGATTATCTTAAAGGATAAGAAGCAGCATGAACCAGTGGAAAGAATCTTGGACATGGAGTCACAAGACTGGGGCTTGAATTCTGTCTAAGACATTGCAAAGTGAGGAAAATAATGCTCATACTATGCACCTCACAGGATTATTGTGAGAATAGCAATTTGTAAATCTTAAAAAAGATCATTCTTGGGTTGACTGGTTGCCTGGTAAGGTCACTTGGTAGGGTAGAAAAATGATGAAGCTGTGATGTCTCTCTGCCTTTGGAACCCAGTATCCTGGAATCCTGAGAATTTCTCCTTATAAAGTTAGTCTAACCCCAATGGAGTGATTATTCTCCATCAGAATTTTCCCTTAAAACTTTAAGTCGAAGCATTAGAGCATGTCTTGGTAATGTTTAATGCAGATAAATACAAAGCGAGAGAGGCATGGAAAACGAAGGGTGAGTTGTCCCAAAGTTCCAGCATGAGCCAAAGGGACAAGCCAAAAAAATAAAAAAATTAAAACTGGTCCTGCTTCTGAACCTTCTGCTATTCTTTTTAAAGGCTCTTGGGCCTAACAGTCACCTCTGTTACCTGATCATACTTTGCAGGCAAAATTGGATCTTAATCATGGCTCAGTGAACTTTATTTCAAAGTCATGTTGTTTGTTTCCTTGGACTGATCTCCATCCAGGCTTCAGATGGGAAATGTCAGCCCTCCTGTCAACATTCAAAATATTTAAATTCCTGGGATACCGGAGATGTTCGAAGAGAGGCAGACAGGAACCGACTGTGTGTGCTCATTACTTCTCTCAAAATGCCATGGGGAAGGGGCAGGGGGAGGCCTTCTCAATCATTTTTCAGCAGTGAAGTGGGTAAATAAAGAGATAATGAAGAACAGGAAGCATCTCCTTGCCAAAACACTTTAGTAAGTATATTTGAAACAGAAAGCAGTCAATGGTCATATTATTTCTTCATGGGAAAAGATCTACCTTGTCAATCCAATAAATAACATCGTATGATGAATATAGCTCTGGGCTGGAATCCTGTAGACCTGGATGCTAGGACCAGTTAGTTCTATCACCGATTTACTACATGACCTTAGACAAGTCACTTCTCTCCTCAGGGGCTTCAATTTCCTCATTTGTAAATTACAGAATTTAATGAGATGATCTCCAGTGCCTCCTCTACTTCTAATTTTTTTTCTATTATTGTAGATTGACCTAAGAGAGAACTCTTACAGATTTATGGGGCAAGGGATTAAATGGATAGTCTGTTGTTTAATGGGTTCTAAATTTCATCTTGGTGAAGGTTCTTTTTTCTAATATAAATTGTCGCTGTTTCCTCCTATCCATCCTTCATCAGATAACTGTATAATGATTATGAACAGAACTTAAGGGATATCTTGCCCAAGTGTTTCCACTTTGCGGGAATTTGTTGGAGGTTTTTTTTAGGTTGTCCTCATTGTGGCCCTCTGCAAGGTGCCCTTACAGCTCGTGCCCTGTCATATGCTTTCCCAGTACTGTACTTTACCTCAAAAGGCAACTCTCTTGAGAAGGCTCTCTTCTGACTCTGCCCAAAGAAATAGTAATAGGATAAGCCTAACCCCTGTGTTAAATGATCCTGCCCACATTGCCATGTGTGACCCTCTCCTGTGATTTCACATGCCTGAATGCCCTTCACTGACTCAGAAGAAAACTTCTAAGCTGTCTGTTATGCCATCTAAGACATTCCAAGTGGGGGCCCTGGCTCAGAATGAGGGCTGACCTGCTTAGCAGGGCTAATTGCAATTTGTAAAGCACTCCAGCTCAGCCCTAGCCAGCATTGAACCATATATATTCACTGTCCTGGAGCAGGGATAGTGCCTACGTGACCCAGACAGAGAGAAGAGACAGGTGGAGTGAGACTTTGAAAGCTATAACAGGACCTGCCTTGGGTTTGACATTAAAGAAGGCCAGGAAGACCTCAGAAAGGGATTTAAAGAGGACAGGGATGATCTTAGCAACTACATTTGGAAAAAGCTGGAAGAAGGGGGGCTCAAAGAGCTTTGAGAAGAGAATGCTGTGTTTGCTAGAGGGAGCAGCCACTCCCCTGGCATTTGGACCCTAGCAATGGGGATGAGAGTGAGATTCTTTGACAGCAGCATCAAAGTCAATAGTCAAAGGTGCATATGTGGTGGGAAGGATGAGACAAGCAAATCGGAACCATTCAAAGAGAAGAATTAGATGATCTCGAAAAGAGTGGAGCAATGGGAAGGGGAGAGGCTCAGTCTTCCTTGTGCAAGCTTTGAGCATCTGGTAAAAACCTCCTGGTTGGAATGCCAGAGAGGCAGTTTGGATAGATGACTGCCCAGAGGGAGAAATTGCTTTTCAGGTTTGCCTGGCTGTGAAATGAAAGATCCAGGCTCCCTTCCTCTTTTATAACATAACCTGTTTCAGAGTCACCTTCTTTCTTTGCTGTTCTCCCATGTGGGAGCATCACGAAGCCTACAGGGGAAGAATTTCCAGGATGGGAACCCTGGGGGACGCATTTCAGCAGAGGTCAATCAATCACAGATCGAGGTGGCTGATAGATACCTGGTTTTCCTGAAGTCAGTTAATTCCTGGGCCTTTCTTTTGCAACAGGCTGTGTAGATTGTTCTGGCTGCAGCCAAAGACATTCATAATTATTCGCCTGTCAGCTTGAGAATGCCCATTCACATAAGGTCATTGACAGACAGATTTCAGTGACAATTCCTTATGTTTCCATGGCATGGATCTCAGACAAACTGAGAACATCTCCTGGCCTCTGGAATGACAGTCTGAGGAAGAAGGAAGAAAGCAGGAAGTATTAATCCTCCTTCTGCTTACTTAGTGGTCAGCTTTCAGGTTAAGGAAATTGTCCAAGGTCACCTAGGAATGAAAACTTGACTCCTAGGCTAGCTCTCAGTCCTCCCCTCCTGCCTCAAAAACTGGATTTTCTGATCAATGACCTTATTATTTCCCAGAAGGGTAATACACACTAAAAACTATATTCAAAGACCTGCTCAAAATAGCCTCAGAAAATTTACAAGCAAGTATAAATTCGCTTGTAAGTTCTGGTGGGTGGCAGAATAACCCAGGAAAGTACTCTGGATTTGGAATCAGAAGAGGAAGGCATTTGAAATCAGAGAATTTGGGTTTGAATTCATGCTTGGTCACTTCCTATCTGTATCATCATGACCAAGTCACTTAGGCGTTCTAGGCTTCAGGTTCTAAGTTGGACAAGATAACTTCCATGGTCACCTTCACCTGAGTCTGAGTCACATAGGTCACTAGATGACCTTTCTAGTGGTATGACTGTGGATAGGTCATCCTAACTTCTTTAAGCTTATTATCCCACATATTTTACAAATGAAGAATTTATGCAAATGAGGATGATAATGTATATATCTGCTTCACAGGATTGTAAGTAAATTACTGTATTGCATCTTGTAGCACTCTATAAATGTGAGTTTTATTATTGTAAAGCACTCTAAATATCCTCTTTAAGGGGAGAGGGGGTTAGTAAAAAGACTGTTTCTATAGCAAAATATTCTAAATACTAAAAGTCATCTCCTGAGGTGCTGAAACTCGAAGTCAGAATGTTTTTCTTAGTGATAGATTTTTGCATGATCCTTCTGACATTACCTGTTTAATTTCCCTGAAAAACTACAAGTATTCTAGGCGAAAGTTGCATAATGCAAAAAGCACTGGATTTGGCATCAGAAGACCTAGGTTTTTGTGACTTCATTCAAGTTATTTAATGTTTCTTTTCTTGGTTTCCTTGTCCATAAAATGGACATAATTATAGCTGCCCTATGAGCCACACAGAGTTGATATGTGAAAGATGCATATATGCTGTAAATGGTGTTGCTCTCTTCTGATCCTTTAAGGGTTCCTGATCTCAAGGATGTGGATGTCCTTCTTACTAGCACAGGCTACTTTACCTGGCTGTGATGATTTTTCAACGTCCTTTCCCAGGGCGGCTAGGTAGCGCAGTGAGTAGAGCGCCAGCCCTGGAGTCAGAAGGACCTGAGTTCAGATCTGGCCTCACACACTTAACACACACAAACAAAAAAACCTAGCCGTGTGACCTTGGGCAAGTTACTTAACCCCAATTGCCCTCCAAAAAAGCAAAAGAAAAAAGTCCTTTCCCTCTCTAAAGTAAATGCTCAGTTTCTACTCCTTTGGTATTGCTTACACATTTATTTTTATTTACACTACTTCTTCTGCCTTTTCTTTTTGCAGAGGAGCTCTTTTTTGGCTTCAAGTGATCTCTCTTTGCCAGCTCTTGCTTTTATTTTCACTGGGAATAGAGTGGGAAGCAAAGCTTTTGTTCTTGAAATCAAAATTTAAACAAACACATAATCACATGAATTTCCATGTAATGTGCTATAATAGATTACAACCCAAAAGTTAGGAAAAGATAACTTTTAAGGATAAAATTCCATTACCCAATACCACTCATTTGAGTCTGATAAAATGTGAAGTCAGTTCCTTTCTGTTTAACTAATTGCATTCAACTTTACTCAACTGCTTCCAAATGACTTTGGAGCACTAGAGGAACCATCAAGTAACCCTTCCTTAGCAACTCTCATAAGAGCCAACCAAGATCATTGTTGGGCCATCAGCATTTGGTAGGCCCTGGGACAGTAATCCCAGTGGCCTCTTCTCTTTCACAGCTGGATTCTTATTGTATTACTTCCTTATGGACACTTCAATGAAGAACATTTTATTCTTCGTAAAAACTCAAAGTATAGAGATGGTCAAGTCTATGATCCAAATCAGAGGTGTCAACTATGCTTCCCTTGGACCACATGCAGCTACAACTCTGTAATTGGGAAATGTTTAGCAAAATAAATACAAACACAATAAAATATAGATAATGTTACATTTTATAACTGTCAACACGCAGCTCTCCAGGATTCTTATGTATAGATTAGTGGCCCCCATTTCTGTTTGAGTGTGGAAGCACTAGTCTAAATCACCTGAAATTAAACTAACTAGACCAGAATGTAAGGTAGCATGATGCAATGAATAGAAAGAATGGTGTCTCTAGAGTTAGACTTAGCCAGCCAAATCCTGGCTCTCTTAACCTCCTGCATGACCTTCAGTCATTGAACCTCTTTGGGTCTCTGTTTCCTGATCTAGAAATTCTAGCATGATCTATTCTCTAGCAATTACAACTAGAGGGTTAAAATTAATTAGATTTGGGGCTAACTTTGGTCAGAATTGTGAAGTAGGACAGATATGCCTTCAGAATCATGTGGTTGCCTTGCCCAGTCCCTCTCCTATTCCCTGTAGTGGTGTTCACCAGGGAAGGACAACACATCAACCCTATCAAAACTTATTGATCGGAGGCCCTTGTCCTTCTGGGACCTGTTCTCTGCTAGTTAGGTAGCCTAATTCAAGCAACTAGGTGGGATGGAATGCTGAACCTGGAATCAAGAAGACCTGAGTTCAAATCTAGTCTTAGATACTTACTAGCTATGAGTCACGGGGCAAGTAATTTAATCTCAGCCAGCCTCAGTTTCCCATCTGTGGAAGGGCAGTAATTATAGTACTTACTTTCCAAGGTTGTTGTGAGGATTAAATGAAATAATATGTGTAAAGCACTTTGCAAACCTTACAGGGCCATATAAATGCAGAGAAGGCATTTATTTGCAGGCTGATAGTTTGCATTTCTGTTTCTATATAACATTTAGCAGGGACTTCAGTGGCTTCATCCATAGGAGTTCATTCCATGGGAATTTCAAATCACCAGAACAAATCATTTTCAGAGTGTACCACATAAGCAACTAACCATGGCTGGCCCTTGATTACCATGATGGCTCTAAGGATATGGACTCAAGGTTGACTTAAGTCACAGAAACATTCATGGGGTCAAAGAGTCAGAGAACTTTAAACACTTGGAAGGTGCCTTGGGGGTGGGTCACCGTGTCTTCAGTTCACTCATTTAACAGATGAAGAAAAAAAAACTCGCCCAAAGTCATGCCACCTTCGACAGATCTGCTCAGGTTAATTGTTAATCCTTGCCATCTGGCAAAGTTAAACCTCATCCTCGCTTATTTTCCATCCACATTCTGCCCAAGATTAGAGGAGACAGAACTTCCTCTGACACCAGTGCTTCCATGGACCTATGAGCAGATGAGACCTCTCATCCTGTCAGCGTGTAACAAATTATGTCCAGCACAAGTATGGTAATTTTCTGGCAGTTGCTGCTCAGCTGAAGAATGAGATGAGGTGACCAAATATGTAATTTCTGTGTTTCAACTGTTCTCTACCACATCATTATCTTGAAATAGAAAATAAGGTATGAGCAAAATAGTTAGGGGCCAGTTTTCTCTTGTTCTTGCTGGACGTCTGGAAATCTCTATGTCTTCAAGCTGCCCAGGAAGTGCAGCTTTCAAATATTAAGGACTGTAATTTCCATTGGTCTTCTAGCCTGCCCCATGTTATTTACAGGGGCTGAATCAGAATGAGTCCATTCCAAATTGCTTGTGTAATTACCCAATTTATATGCACAAAAGTGAGCTGCCATTCATAAAAATGAATGCAGTCCTAAATTTTCCAGGTGAGACTGGGTCAAAACATGGTTCTTGTTTAACACATTCCTCCCTGTGTAGGGACAAAGCTCTTTTACTTGGGTTACAAATCTTAGTTTTTCCTCAATGCTGCTAAAATTTTCACTTGTGGAACTCAATTATGGAGGCACTTAAATCCAGAAGAGTTTGGATTCCACAGAGTAATGAAAATCACCAAATAGCGGAGTAGCAAGGGCCCTCAGAGCCCATCTAGTCTGATTTGACCCAAATAGGAATCTCTTTCAGAACATTCCTCGCAATCTGCAGACTCGATCTAGCAGGCTCTGGTTTTTGTTTTCTTTTGTTTTTCCAATGAAAAAATAACACCACTATAGCCAGTTTCTCAATTACACAAGAATGCCATACCGATTTTTTTAGCAGGGCCAAATGAGATGACATGATGAAAATAGTCTTTTAAATTTTTTTGTTCCATTTTTTAAACAAAGATTAACCTGGAGTAGAGGCTGCATGACATAGTTTATAGCCAGCCTAGGAGTTAGCAAGTCCTGAGTTCAAATCCTCTCTGTGACATGTATAAGCTGTGTGACTTGGAGTAAGTCACTTATTGTTTCAAGACCTGTCAGGCAACTCAGAAGGACTCTACATTGCAGAGAAGTAGCCATTCTACATTAGTAGAGGGAGTTTCCTCACTAGGAGTTCTCTGCATCAATGATGTCACAGCTAGACTCTTCTTCCTTCTTATAGGAAAAATTGAAGAGTCAGATGTAGGTAGAGAAAGCAACCTTTCCCAACAAAGGGGTGCAGCAGTGTAGTTGGAGGGGTGTTATTGAGAATGGAAAGATATGAATATAAGATATTCCTTATAGGTGGGTGGGTGGTAGGGTGGATGCAAGGACCTACTTGGCCCATATTGAAGTCTGAAACTAGTATCTATCCTGATTTGGAAAAATATATAGAGTGCCCTAACACACACACACACACACACACACACACACACACACACACAGAGGAAAGATAGGCATATCAGCCGTGAAAAGAAGGATGACCACTATACAATGTTCAAATGTTTATGGGCCACAGAGCATTCACACATGGAAGTCATAAATCAAAGCAGGTCTAGGGCTCAGGGTTTTGACATTAAGGGTTTATACCACTATTTCCAATGGCCCCGAATTGTATTAGGTGGCTAAATAATTGAAGGTATACAAAAATATCGGACTCTAAAACACTCTGATGTTAATATCTCCGGAATATTGTTTCCAGTCTTCAGCATCTGGTCAGTCTTCACAGATGCCCTTCCCCTTTTTTCCCCTTTTCTTTGGCTAACAAGCATAAGAAAGCACGACTAGACATTCAAAAGTCTTTTCCTAAATGTGTTCTTGTTATGACCAGGGAAACAACAGTGTGAGGGGGAGGGGAGGGGAGCAGGGTAGGCATTTCACCTGGGGACCACATGGATTATTGGCATTTAAAAAGTCCCATTGACTAAGTCCCATTAAAGAAAAAAATGCCTGAGCACAGTTCTGCGTCTGGATTGCCCTGGCTGGTGCCCAGTGATGACAAGGGGAAAGCTGGCAGTTCATCAAATGACAAAGACGTGAAACACTGAAGTTATGCAACACTCATATCTGCCTTACGTTCATATCTATTAAAAACTGCTTGATACCAAGATAGGCTCTGTCTTTTGGCCTGGCGGGGCTTTTTTTAGCTCATCAAAGTACTTACTCTTGAGGTAGGCAAGCATCCAAAGGACTTGGTCTTGAAATATACACAGCTACCAGATTAGTTTTTCTGTGTGGATTGCAAAGAAAATTCAGCCTCTCCTCCCTTTCCTCCCCCCCAATGCTCCCCTAGTCCTATTTCTCTAGTTCGTTGCCATGAGCACTCATTTATTCAACAATCTGTATAAATTTAACATCAAATGATTAATGATTTCCCTGCCAAATTCAAGGAGACAATTGCACTTAAGCCCCTCTGATAGCAATAGCATATTTAAAAGTCTAATTTAACAGTAACATGCTTGGCTTTTCAATTCATCCTGATTTGCCTTATCTTCACATCAACTCAGGAGATTTTTCTGCCAGCATCTACTTTTCCACCTCTTGCTTTATAGGGACATCCCCAGGTCCTTCTGAAGGAAAGATGGTCATGTACCAAAAGGTCAAAATGTTCCCTTTTCCCTTTGGCAAGACAAAGATGTTAATGTTCCTGACAATGCTAAGGACAAGCTGCCCAACCAGTCAGAGTGTTTATTTTGAACAGTCAGTGTTTGAGGAATTTTCTCAATTGCACCTTTCTGATATGGAAAGTGAATTCCAAACCTGAAGCCAACTCTTTGAAGGTGGTGGGAAAAATAAATACTTTAGGCAAATAATCCTTTCTAGCTGCAAGAAAAATATATCTATTAATAAAATAAAAAATGTTGTGCAAATATTTCTGTTAAGAGAGGCAATAAAAATGATAAGGTGCTTTGTATAAAGCCTCTGGCCCATTGTAAATGTCCTCCGTCACTAAAAATGCCACATTAACCCCAGAGTAAACCTCCTATATGACGAGATCTCATCAGTCTTAGACTCTGGATGGGAACTTTTGAAATTGGGGTTCTGTGAACTCATTTAAAGGTCTAGTGAGAGATGCAATCTGTCCCCTGCTCAGGTTCTATCTTTTTGTTTCAAAGGACCTGGCTCTAAGGAAAAAAAAGGAATAGAGAGAAGGGAGGGTAGAGGAACTGGCTGAACATTCATTTCCAATATAACTCATGATCATCCAGTATTACTATAATTTTTATAGTCATTAGTTTGATCATGATCAATAGAGAGAAGGAGCTTTAGTGAGCAAGAAGGGATTTGTTTCATTCTGCAGACCTCCAGAATAGCAATTCTGTTTTAAGAAAGGCTCTGACCCTGACTAGTTCCACTGAAATGGCCATCTTCCATATTGCCTTAGTCCCAGAATCTTTGAAATGACTTCATAAACACTCTCTCCCTGGATTCTCATAACAATCCTTTATACTGTCACTTTTTTATTGATGACAAAATGGAGGCAGACAGGAGACTCAAATATAGTGTGATGATGAGGAGGGATGACAATAAGTGTTTACATGGCACCTTGTGACCTGTTCTAGGCATTGTGCTAAAAGCTGTACAAATAGTATTTCATTTGGTTCACAAACAGCCCCAAGAGGTAGGTGCTATTTTACCTCTATTTTTACAAGTTTTTAAATTTATTTTTATCTTAAACTGAAATTCAAAATAAGAAAAGAAAAAAAAAACATTGCCTTGTACACAGCAGAATGTAAGAAAGGATAAAGCAATCAATTTCCATTTCAAGGAAATCTATATAATGAGTATTATGCATTATTTTCAAAGCTGTCTGTCTTTTCTTTTGCTTCTTTGTACATTTTCTTTTGTCCTCTGCTGTGTGCTTTTTACTTTATTTTCTTCCCCTTCCTCTCCCTCCCATAAGGCTAGAATTAAGCTCAGATACACATATACAGACACATACATAGATACTGATAAACATATATCTATATAGAGTCAAATGCATAGATGTAAGACTGTGTTATCCTTATTTCTATTTATCATCTGTTTGTCTGAAGGTGAGTGGCATCATCCTTCATAAATCCAAGTCTTTGCATATTTTTCTTTTTTTTTCTTTCTTCTTTCCTTTTTCTTTTTTCTTTTTGGAGGGCAATTGGGGTTAAGTAACTTGCCCAAGGTCACACGGCTAGGTTTTTTGTTTGTGTGTGTTAAGTGTCTGAGGCCGGATCTGAACTCAGGTCCTTCTGACTCCAGGGCCGATGCTCTACTCACTGCGCCACCTAGCCGCCCCCTCCATAAGTCCACTAACTCATCATTTCCTACACCATCACAAGTTGATTCCAGCCTAATTGCACCCTATGTAGGAGATTATAAGAATTTTCCCCAATTTTCCTCATTCTCTCTATTCTTGACTACGTGGGTTTTATTTATACAGGAAATTCTTAATTTAAAATAATCAAAATTATCCATTTTATACTTCAACACTGCTCTTATTTTATAATATTGTTTAGGGTCTGATACTACTAAATCTAGTTCCTTCCCATCTTTTTTTTCCCCTGGTTTCCTTGAAGTTCCTGATCCTCTGCTCTTTCAAATGAATACTTATTATTTCTTTCTGACTCAGTAAGATAATTTTTTAATAATTTAATTATTATGGCATTACATAAATAGATTAGTTAAGTAAAATTGTCATTTTTATTATATTAGCTTTACTTACCCATGCACAATAAATATTACATCAATTATTTGGATCTAATTTTGTATAAAAGCTGTTTTGTGTTTATATTTTAATAGTTCCTGTGTCTGTTTTGGTATATTTTTTCCATCTTGGTATTTTGCATGGTCTAAAACTATGATTAATTTTCTGAACTTGAGGAAATCACATAGCTCGTAAGTGTCTGAGTCTGGATTTGATCTTGTCTTCCTGACTCCAGGCTCCACTGTAATACCTAACTGCCTCTATAAATGATGAAAAGAACAATGGACTTCCATTCTGAAGATGTGGGTTAATTTACTAGTGGTCACCACAGGCATACCTCTTTGAGACTCAGTGTCCCCACTGTGGTTTTTCAAAAGTAGCTTAATGAGGTGAGTACATTAATATTTCAGCTAATCTGTCATCTGTATGAAGTGGGGATGCTAGGCATCTGTGGTTCCCTTCCTCCCCATTGTAAACAAAATGTTTTGTTGACTTTCCAGTGTCCTATAAATGATAGCTATTCTTACTTAGCCCCTGCAGGAGCAGGGCTTTGGACTCTAATACAAACTTGATCTGTTCTAGATTTTGCCCAAGATGGGCTCAGCTCCTACCAGCTGCTCAACCCCTGTCAGAAGGGGAATGGCATCTTTCCCCCTTCTCCTTCCAGTTTTCTGTCCATCTCGTCAGCCTGCAGGTTCTTCTTTCATTCCCATAAGCTTGCTTATTTTAACTTTGTCCTGCTCCCAAGGCACTGTTATTGCTGGGGGTGATCAAGGAGCAGGTGCCTCATGGTAGCTACTAATCTGTATGGGCAGCAGGTAACTGCATGAATGCACAGTTCTAATCTTAGCTCTGAGGCTTGGGGGGGGGGGAAGATGCCAGTAGAGTCTTGGGCCATATATTTGGAAGCTTGGATTTATAATCTACACCTTTCCTATATCCCTGAAGAATTTCTATTGAGATTTTTTTTTGTTTGATTTATATTTTCTGCTTTGGCTTGACCCCTGAATATTAATATCTTTAATTATAATTCAATTACATCAACTTGCTATTTTAAATGCTGGGCACAAACAGGGTTATTTGAAGATATGCATTAGGTTATTAAGAAGGGCAGATCAAGAAACAGTTGCAAAGAACATAACCAGTGGGCCATAGGCACACCTGCAAAAAAAAAAAAACCTGCAGAAGGATTTTCCCAAACTGCATAATTTTGTGGAACATTAAATTAGCTCCTCATGCTTTGAAATGTTCCACTTGCTGGCTCTGCAGGTATTTTCAAGAGGAATGCAAATAAGGGGCCATATGTAAAAGGTTTCAGAGATGTGACCCCATCAGGAATGCTCCATTTAACATGTGGACTGGGGTGGTCAACGTGGTTTTGTGTGCAGGGTTTAGAGGAAGGGGAAGGGTTGAAATGGTTAAATATCCTAAGGCCTATATGTAGTATTAGAGGAACAGGTAAACACAGAATTTCTAACAGATTTGATCTCAGGTCTAATTCCTGAGAAATGCACATGGGGAGAGAAGCTTAGACTGAATAGGAAAGAAGAGGACCTCACTTGTCCCTGCTAAATTTCCATTACTCTAGTCTTCAGTACCTGAGATCTGTCCAGTTTATAACTATTGCTATCACTACCAACACACCTGGCCAATGTGATTACTCTGATCCCTCCAGTACTATAGGGTTGGGTGGGGGTAGAGTCTTTTTACCCTAAGTTGGCTACGTTTTTTGTTGTTTTTGATGTTTTTTTATAAGTGGCTTTATAAGGTATGTCAGTGTTTGAATGGATCAGTGACTCAATTCACATGAGTACTTCCACCATCATTGAAAACTGACACATCTGTGCCTCTTTACCTCTGAGATTTTTGTGCATGTCCTCCCATGATTTCTCCTTTGGGGTCCTTAAACTTATCTAGTCAGGATTATGGACTCCTCCTTAGAAGAATGTTCTTAAATGCATAAATTTAACTGCATAAGATTACATTGAAACATAGTTATCAAAATATAAAAAAACAAAAACAGGTCCATCACTCCCAGGTTATGAATCCTTAAGATATTAGATCTCTTGACTTTGTATGAATACCAAGTGAGCATATAGACAATTTCTTGATTATCCTTCATGCTACCTATGTGATTCACCCAAATCCTTTCTCTGGGACTATATCTCTAGAGTGATCTTCTTTAGGCTCCTGCACGGTTCTCCTTTGGTAATATGTTGCAGACTCTCATTTCCACCATGTTGCTTTGTTACCCAATGGATAGTGTATTGGCATTAGCGTCAAGAAGACCTGGGTCTAAATCCCATCTCAGATACTTATTAGCTTGAATACTTAGTCTCTCTGGGACTCAGTTTCCTCATCTGTAAAATGAAGGGAGTGGTCCTATTGACATATGTTCCCTTCCAGCTCTAAATTAAAAAGTTTAGAATCTTATGTGCCTCTCCATTACCCTGAGAGTAAACCTCCAACTTTAACACTTTGGAGATGATGGGTATTCCATGATTAAAGACTATGCAGTATCTCTGGAAGAATATTAAATTTTAAAAGGGGGGATTTTAAAAAACTTGGGATTTTTACAAACGTTCCACATTTTACCAAATTCAATCCTATTGGCTGTCTTATTCCAATTCTGTGTCTGGTTAGTTTTCTGTCTGTAACATCTGTATGAGATTTATTTGTTGACAAAGATTTTTTCCCCATTTTTTTGTCCATTTGTTGCCCCTCTTCTAGTTTTATCCGTAAATTATCTTGCAATTACACGACTTATTGTGTACTTCTTTCCTCCTTCATTGCTTATTGCTATTTTAGGAGATGACAGCTTATATTCTTTTACCATTCTTCTTCATAAAATTTCCATTTACTTTTAATTTTTTCTTTAATATTTATTCTGAATGTAAACAACAAAAATTCCATATATACAGTAGAACAAAAAAGAGAATTACATATGAAACATTAATTTCCATTTATTATTGCTTGCTTTTTTTTTAAAGTATACAGTAAATTCTATATACTACTTTTATAATGGTCATGTTTGTCTATGTTTCCTTCTGAATTTTCTTCTTTTCAATACATTTAAAAAAACATTTCAAAGGTTCCCTTTTTTTTTTTTTTGGAGGGAGAGGAGTATCACCACTGATAAATTTTCTCCAGTTATTAACAGAGGTGAAGAGGGGGAGGAGGAAACCTTTGTAACAAATATGTAGTCAAGTAAAAAAAAATCCACACAATGACCCTATCCAAAAACAAACATCTTTCTGCCCCTTGAATCTATCTTTGTCAGGAGGTGAGCAACATTTTTCATCAAATGTCTTACAGAGCTGTGGTTGGTCTTTGCTTTGATCAGAAGTCTTTAGTTTTACAAAGTAGTTTCTCTTTACAATGTTGTTGTCCTTGTAAGAATTACAGGATCAGAATCCAGGTTCTGATCACTTCACTCTGTATCAGTTCATCCTATCCCAGGTTCTCTGAAACTATATCTTTTGTCATCCCTTATGGCACAATAATAATCCATTACATTCATATATCTCAATCTGTTCAGTGATTTTCCCATTTATGGGTACCCCCTTTTGTCTCTAGTTCTTTTTCTCCCTCCCTTTTGATATCCTTTTAAGGATAACAAAGTTTGTTTTCCTTGTTTCCTTGTTTATTTTCCTGGTACTGTCCTCCTTCTTCATCTTCCACCTCCCTATTCTTTCTCATTTCCTTATTGAGTTTGAAGTATTTCTACACCAAAATATTTGTGTGTGTGTGTGTGTGTGTGTGTGTGTGTGTGTGTTCAACCCTCACTTATACAGTTCAGAGAAGAGTGAGGTTTGTCTGATGCCTACACACTTCTCTCTATCCTCCATGTTTATATAATCTTCTTATATATTCCAGTTATGAAAATAGCAGTTTTTTCACCCAATATTCTTCTTCTAATTGAATATGTTATTCCTTCCTTCCTTCCTTCTCTTTTCTTTCTTCAAATTCTCAGAACAGAACAACCTCATCACCTCTACCCATCCCCACAAGCTCTATTTTTCCTTAATTAATTTTCTTAATACTTTGAGCACATTAAACTTCTGAAGGGATATTCTTTTCTTCACCAGCTGTTAAGAAACCAGCACTGTATTATCCTATAACTCCATCAAACTGCTCAAACAAAATCACCTTTCCAGATTTTTTTGATTCTTGTGTTAGCATTTTAAAGTTCTTACTCAACTCTGGTCTTTTCATTGGGAAGTTTAAAAGTTTTCAATTCCAGTAAAGATTCATTTTTTTCCTCTGGAATTATACCCAGATTTGTAAAGTAAATTATTTTTGGTGGTAAGCCCACATATTTTGCCTTTTGGCATATTATATTTCAAGCTCCCTTCTTATTTTGAGTAGAACCTACCAGGTCATGTTTGATCCTGACTGTGGCTCCTTGGTACTTGAGACCCTGGTTGTTTGCATTCTTTTGTTCACCTGATGTAGAAGCTCTAGAATCAGGAAGACTCATTTTCCTGAATTCAAATCTGGCCTCAGATACTTACTAACTGTGTGTCCTTAGGTAAGTCATTTAACATTGCCTCATTTTGCAGATCTGTAAAATGAGCTGGAGAAAGAAATGGCAAACTACTCCTGTATCTTTGCCAAGAAAACCCAAAACGGGGTCACAAAGAATAATATACAACTGAAAAAAAAAACACACCACAACAATCTAGAATGTCAGAGCTTCAGAAAGGTCAATAAGGATGAGGATAAAGAAAAATCCATTAAATTCAAAGAAAATTTCATTAAGTTTAGTGATTCTGAGGTCATTAGTAACTTTGGAGTAACAGTTTCAGTTGAATGATAAATTTGGTTGTCAGACTGCAGAGAGTTATAAAAAGAGGGAGAAAGGGGTGAAGTCAAGAGGTGAGAGAGGAAAGTGGCAAGAGGAGATGGAGAGAGACAGGGTAGGGCAAACTATCTCATGTAGAAGACTCAGGGGGAAGTAGTTGCAGGGGAGGGGAAGAACAGGAAGGCAAAAAGGCAAAAGCATATTCTCATTGAAGTTGGCCCAAGGAGAGAATCATATACATACTAAATGGAATATCTTACCCTCACTCACTCTCCTGAGTAGGGGAAAGGGAGATGAGAGGGGGGATGATGAAGGGGAGGGCATTCTGGGGAGAGGGGAGGTTAGAAGTACCCACTATCAAAGAGGGACAGGATCAAAATAGGGAATGGACCAGGTGGGAGGTGAGACAGGTGGGAGGGAAATATAAGCAGTCTTTTACAATATATCTACTATGGTAATGTTTTGCATACCTATACATGTACAACACATACTGAATTGCTTATCTTCTCAGAGAGAGTGGGTGACAAGGGAGAAAGGGAATGGATCTGAAAATCGAAGTTTTAAAATTAAATGTTTCATAAGATGTCCTGGCAGTGGGGCTCAGAGATTCACCTTGCCCTAATGGCAAAGTCGAAGCGGGTATGGGAGAAGATATGGGAGAGAGCAGATTGGATGAGGGGATATCTAGTGGGACTGCTATTCTGGGGTGGTGGGTAGGGAAAAATGGGGGGAAAATGTAACTCATAATCTGGTGGAAATGAATGATGTAAACCAGAAGTTAATAAAGCATTTGTTTAATTTAAAAAAAAATAAAATAAAAAGAGGGAGAAGAAAGGAAGCAGACCCCAATTATAGATGATCTAGCAGAAACATTGTATTTTCTTCATTTTAAAATCTTTTAATTTTGTTCTGAGATTTCTTGCTGTCTCATGGAGTCATTGATTTCTATCTGTTCTATTTCAGTTTCCAGGGAGGCCATTACTTGTGCAAGATTGTATTTTCTGTTCCAAACTTTGGTTTCTGTCTAATTCTTTCCTCTAGAACTTTTATTTATTCTAATCTCTTGCTTCATTTCTAGGTAGTCACATTGTCCTTATAGAAAATCTATTTTTTCCTTCAAGTCTCTGCTTGTAGATATTTTGGAGATGATTTTCTCTTCTTAGTTGAATTCCTGGGTCTCTCTAGTTCTACAATAATTCTAGTATCTTATGTCTGGTGGTTTCTTTGGTTCAGTCATCTTTCCAGCCTTATTTCCTGATCTGAGGCTTTGTGCCAACACTAGACTCCACTTCCTGCTGCACTTTTGTGTAGGCTGGTCAGCCTTACTTGGTCTCAAACTGGCCCATTTGAATTCCTGGGATGACCCCCACATCCCAAAGTTAGCTACCTACATACTTCCCTGTCCCCAAACTTTAAGATAAAGAGAAATGGATTTGTTAGGGCCCCTCTGTGGTATCTCAGAGCAGAATACTAGAGAGTTCCTGGGATGGTGTCACCCAAGGTTTGCAATAATTTTTCCAATCACCTTGGACTGTCCAGAGGCAGTCTTCCACTGTTGCTAATCCAATTTCAGAGACTTGAAATGTCTCTGACTGATCTTTGCTCGTGCTGAAAGTCTGCTAGCCTCTTTGCCTCTATTGGCTGTCCCTTTACTAAATTTTTATGCAATTCTCAGGTGGAAAAGGTGACTTTCTGGAGCATCTCGTTAGGTTTCTTGATCATTAGTCAGTCTTGCACAATTTTACATTTTTACTGGAGTAAACACGAGGGAGCTGAACTGTCTGCCTCCATTTGGGTAGCTGCCTTGGCTGGAAATCCTTCACAATATTTCATAAGGGAATTGATATTCTAAAATGTTGTTACCCTTGGCTGCTGTGTCTCTCTTCACAATAAAGGTGAAGTGCCTTGTCCAAGTTCACACAAGTATAAAGTGACAGAGTCAGTGTGCCTGACTCCACATGCAATGTTTATCCCATTACATGACATGAACTTTCTTCAATTCTGTCTCTAAGGTCTCTTCCCTTCAGTGGAGCTTGACTTCTCCACCTAAGCTAGCCCGGAGGCCTCTCCCTCCCCACCCCCAGTCATGGCCACTTCACCTCTTTGGCAGGTGACATCTTCTCCCAAGTTCCATTATCTCACCTCTCTCCAATCAGGAGGAGCCAAATAACTGATTTCAAAAAACCTGTGCCCCCTGTGAAGCCTCACGTTCTGTTCTTGTTTTGCATTTAATTCTTCAGATGCCCCCAGGAGACTGATTTTCCTGAGTCTTCTAATTGTAGTTTCATAACATCAAAGATACTTTAAAATTCCAGTTTCTGGGTTGTTTTTTTTTTTAACGGTAGCTTAGTTTAACCCATACAGTAATCATAGTGTTTTATAAAAAATATCTTTTTAAAATATGAACTTAATAAACATTTACATTTCAGTAGTCGAAGAAGAAAAAGAAAAGAAAAAAAAAGATTGTATACCAGACCATGAAGTCTATTACAGAAGTGGTTTTTGTTTTGTTTTGTCTGGGCTTTGTTGTTGTTACCTCTTAGGGGAGATGAAAGTATGTGTGGTGGTACCTGCCTGTCATTCCTCACACTTGCTTCTATGGGAAACTGGTGGCTTGCTTGAGTTTGGTATCTCTGAACTAGGTTGAACTAAAATTAATTAGTTGTCTGTACTAAGCCTGGCACCAATACCATGAACCCATAGGTCGAGAGGGTCACCAGCTTGCCTAAGGACGGGCAATCTGGCTCAAGGTAGAAAATCAGAACAGGTTAAAACCTTGTGTGCTTATTAGTATTAGGATCATGCCCCTGAGTCAACAGTGGATTTCCAGTCTGGGCAAGATAGATAACCCTAGGGGAGAGAGAGAGAGAGAGAGAGAGAGAGAGAGAGAGAGAGAGAGAGAGAGAGAGAGAGAGAGAGAGAGAGAGGCTGGGGGGGGGGTGGAGAGAATAGGGACTGAGGCTATGATTTAACAGGTTTAGGGAACTTCCAGGTGGGGAAATGCCCTCTACAAGTACAGGTAGGCACCTCTTAGTCTTACAGAGTGACCTAGGACACTAAGAGATTAGACGACTTGCCCAGGATCAGTCATTATGTGTCACTTAAACCTAAGTTTTTCTAGGCCATCTATTTTTTTTAAGTGTGCATTAAATTTGATACAGTAGAAACAAAGGTGTCCTGCTTTTCTGTGTATCATTCTGATTTTCTTTCTGTTCTCCTCTATACATATAAGTGTGTGTGTGTGTGTGTGTGTGTGTGTGTATATATTTAAATGTTTCATTGATACTCTTCACCTATAGTCTTTTATGATAAGAGATGTATCTTTTTCCCTTCCAGGCTGCTGTGTATAAAAGGGGTTTGGTCACCTTTAAAAAATGCTGTCACTAATAATGGCTGACATTTACATAGGGTTTTATGGTTTTCAAAGTGTTTGCTCTGAACTATCTCACTTCATCCTCACAACAATCCTCTGGAATAGGTACCTAAGGTGTTGTTATCCTCATCTTACACATGAGGAAACTGAGGCTTGGAGAAATTAAGTGACTCATGAAAGCACAGAAAACACGTATTGCAGGTAGAACTCAACCCAGGTCCCTTCTGATGATGTAAGGCTAATACTCTTTCCACAGCCTCTCAGCTGTGAGCAAATACACTTAGATGACAAAAGGAGGCATTCCAGGGTATCCAGGCTCGACGTTGGGCCTTTAGTAGGCCTCCCAAAATCAGGCAACCATGCACCTGCTAATCTTTGCCATCATCTGTTTATCAGCATTTTCTTGGCTTAAGCAGGTGGTCATAATGGACAGTTCCAACTTAGGATGGGTATTGCCCAATTGGCAGAGACATGCCTGTTGGAGTGGAGCAATCTGTGGTTTTCAGCCAGTGATCATTTTACCTCCACCTGCCCAGAGTTCATTATGGACATCCAAGGAAAGCCCATTCACCCACAATGAGCTCCTGGTAGGCAGAGGAAACAATGCTTGCTCCTGAGACACAGGCTGTCCCCTTCCACTTCAGAGACACTACTGTGTCCCTCTTAGTTCCCCAGCTGGTCCTGACTGTTATTGTGAACTTCTCAACCCCCTCAAATGCTCCTATCAGAAGCGGGAGGATGGGGGTGAGGACAGAGCAGGTCTGCTAGAGGGAGCAATTAATCTTTAGAGAAAGAGGAAGAAACGTGGGAAGAGAGTACTATACAAGACTTTGTTTTCTATTTTTGGCAAAATGTGAACACCTATAGATAAATTGCTCTGTCTACAACACATCCAGATTTTACCACCTGTGAATTTAATTGAGTTGGTATCAAAGCACCAATTTAAGTAATATGTTCATTTATAAAGTTGGTGTCTGAAATTTATCTTCACAACATAAGGATAGATATTTTTCTTATTATTTTAAATGTGATAAATAAAATTGATGTTTTACTTAAGACCACCTCCTCTCTCAAAAGTAGGCCAAGATGTGAGCCTGCTGGTCACTATTTGTATGCATAAAGAATAACTCTCACAAAGCACCCCAACCACCAAAGCCATTTATCTTTCTCTCTACTGCCTTCTCTTCTTCCTGCTGTGTCTTAACCTTCTTGTTCCTCTCCCTTTGTCTTCTCCCTCGAGCTTATATGTGCTCTGCTTGGACACGTGTGAACGGAAACTGCGCAGGTAGTGTCCACACATGGCAGCAGCATGAAAATGCTATCTAGAGTAAGCCTATTAATTTGGATACAGCCTTTATATTCACATATGTTTTCTCCTAAATCGCAGGATTCAATAAATAAATTATTTTCTCCAATGACAGAGGAGGCTTCTTTCCCAAAAGTTGTCAACCCAGAATGTTTGCCCAAGTGCCAGGCGTAAGGCTGTAGCTGTATTAAAATATAGATGCACCTGGAAAAATGCAATGAAAGACCCTATTCGAGGAAAATGGTGGCATTTGAGGTGATGATTCTTGGCAGTAGAGAAGTCAGTCAGTCAATAAACGTTTACTAAGTGCCTGCCATGTAAGAGGCACTGTGCTAAGTGCTGACAAAATACATACTAAGGGACTTCAACACACTATTGCCTCTCCCTCAAACACAGAGCCGCTCAATTCCTCCACCTACTTACTTTTCATGGTCTGCACCTCTACCCCACCTCAGCCACACACAAAGCCTCAATCTTGCCATCACCCACAAATGTATCACCTCCATGTTAAAGAATTCTTAAATCTATTATCCAATCATGATCTACTGACTGTCCATCTTTCCCTCTGCCTTCCCTTAGCATACTCTATTCTTCATCCACATTATGACCTCCAATCCCTAAACCTTCCATTCTCTCTCAAGCCATCTCCCTGGTGCTAATCACTCTGCCCTCCTTTCCCCATCTTGATCCCTTGGGAAACCAATTGACTCTACACTGTTCTCTTCACTAGAGTCCCTAACCTTATCATTTCACTAACTGTGACTTGCTAAGCCTCAACCTTGGATAAATGCCACCATCTGCTGCCTTCACTCCTACACACATGCTGCTGAAAGAAGGTGGAGAAAAATCATACAATCATTCCATTTGAGTCCACTCCAAATTCATATTACATAACCTCAATTGGACCCACACTGCTTCTAGGTAATTTTATCATACCTCCTTCATCAACTCACTATTCTATTCTCCACAATGGCTCTTCCAAACCTTTTTATATCTTCTCAAGCTTCCCATGGCTCTCCCTTTCCCTACCCTTTTAGCTAAGAAATTTGCCTCATATTTTACAAAAATAATTCAGGTCATTCTCCATGAACTCCATCTTCTCTCTGTCATCTCACACCTGTCATATGCCTTCTTTTTTCCCAAATCAAATGCTTTATTAACTTCTGGTTTACATTTTTCATTTCCACCAGATTTTGAGTTAGAAAATTTCTCCACATTTTCCCCTGTCCACTGCCCCAAAATAATGATCCCACTGGATATCCCCTCCTCCAGTCTACTCTCTCACATATCTTCTCCCATACCCCCTTCGACTTTCCAGTAGGGCATGGTGGATCTATATGCCCCAGTGCCTGTATATTTTATTTCCCAGTTACATGTAAAATAATATTGATAATAGTATATATTTTAAATATTTGATTTTAAAACTTTGAATTCCAGATTCATTTCCTTCCTGCTTTGTCACCCACCCTTACTGGGAAAATAAGTAATTCAGCATAGGTTGTGCATGTGTAGCTATGCAAAACATTTCCATAGTGGATATATTGTAAAAGACTGACTATATTTCCCTCCCTCCTATCCCACCTCCTACTTGTTCTTAGGCTCTACATTGATCTTGTCCCTTTTCAAAAGTGGGTGCTTCTAACTTCCCTCCCCCACAGCCTGCCCTCCCTTCCATCATCCCCCCTCTCATCCCCTTCCCCCATACTCTCATGTAGGGTGAGATGCCCTATTTAGTGCATATGTCATTCCCTCCCTAAGCCAAATTCAATAGAATAAGGTTGACCCATTCCCTTTTGCCTTCCTGTTCTTCCTCTCCATTGTAACCATATTCCCTTGCCTCTTCTATATGAAATAGTTTACCCCATTCTGTCTCTCCCCATCTCCTCTCATTATATTCCTCTCTCACCTCTTGATTTCACTTTTTAAGTATCATCCCTTCCTATTAAATTAGTCCTGTGCCCTCTATCTATGTATACCTGTAAACATATATACACATATTCACATATGTATTCCTATGCCCATATACCCTCCTATATATATATATTTCTATTCCCTTCAACTATTTTCATACTGAGAAAAGTTTCACAAGTTATAATTATTCTTTTTCCATGTAGGAATGTAAATAGTTCAACTTTGATAAGTTCCTTATGATTTCTTTTCCCTGTTTACCTTCTCATGCTTCTCTTGCTTCTTGTATCTCAATGTCAAATTTTCTATTCAACTCTGGTTTTTTCATCAAGAATGCTTGAAAGTCCTCTATTCCACTGGATGACCATATTTTCCCCTGAAACATGGTAGTCAGTTTTGCTGGGTAGGTGATTCTTAGTTTTAATCCCAGCTCCTTTGACTTCTGGAATATCATATTCTGAGCCCTTCAATCCCTCAGTGTAGAAGCTGCCAGATCCTGTATTATCCTGATTGTGTTTCCACAATATTCAAATTATTTCTTCCTGGCTGCTTGTAATATTCTCTCCTTGATCTAGGAATTTTGGAATCTGACTATAATATCCCTAGGAGTTTTCTTTTTTGGATCTTTTTCAGGAGGTGATTGGTGGATTCTTTCAACCTCTATTTTGTCCTCTGGCTCTAAAACATCAGGGCAGTTTTCCTTGAGAATTTCTTGAAGGATGATTTCTAGGTTCTTTTTTTGATCATGGCTTTCAGGTAGTCCAATAATTTTAAAATTATCTCTGCTGGATCTATTTTCTAGGTCAGTGATTTTTCCAATGAGATATTTCACATTGCCTTCTATTTTTTCATCTGTTTGCATCTGTCTAATAGTATCTTGATTTCTCATAAAGTCAGTAGCATCCATTTGCTCCAATCTAATTCTGAAGGAATGATTCTCCTCAGTGAGCTTTTGAGATTCTTTTTCCATCTGGCAAATTCAGCTTTTTAAGTCATTCTTCTCCTCATTTCCTTTTTGAGCCTCTTTTGCTATTTGAGTTAGTTTATTTTTTTATGGTGTTATTTTCTTCAGTCAGGTTGTTGACTCTCATTTCATAATTTTCTTGCATTGTTCTCATTTTTCTTCCCAATTTTTCCTCCACTTCCCTTATTTGGTTTTCAAAATCCTTCTTAAGGTCCTCTATGGCCTGCAACCAGCTTGTATATTTCTTAGAAGTTTTTGGTGCAGGTGTTCTGACTTCACTGTCTTCTTCCTGTTCCATGCTTTGATCCTTTTTTGTCCCCAAAATAGGAGTATAAAGTTGGGTTGCTCTGTTTGCTTTGCTTCCTTTGCCTGCTTATGTTGCCACTCAATTAATTGACTTTTGGGCTTTTTGCCACAGTAGGACTCTGCCACAAGACAGGGGAGCTTCATCCCAATTCCTGGGGTTTTCTCAGCTGCCAAAGGTATTAGTTGGGTGCCCTCTCTGAAGCCTCTACATGTTCTGGCAACCTGGTCACACCCTCCAGGACTTCCACCCTAGACAGTAATCCAGGTTAAAGCAAGAGTGATTACACCTCAGACTGGTTGCTTGGTCCCCCTACAATCTGCAGACCAGGAGCTGAAGCAGCCACATGCTGCTGTGGCTACAAGGCCACTGTACCTCAGTGGCTTCTCACCTTGGGGGCACAAGCCAACACAATCCCAACCACTGGATCCCAAAGTCCACACTGCACTGACCTCTTACTTTGTCCTTAGCATCTATGTGTTGATAATTCTGGAAACCTCCACAGCTGCTGGTGATCTGAAGTCCCTCCAGGTGGTGGTTGGTCAGGCCTGCCCTGGGGCTAAAACCTCAGTCTGGCACGGGGCTGGGCTTAGCTCCCAGAGCACTGTTCTCTGGCTGGTTGCTGCGGGCCTACCAGTTTGTTCTCAGTGGGAGGTTAACTTCTCTGCGTCATTTTGTGGGTTCTGTAGCTCCAAAGTTTCTTCAGAGTCACCTTTTATATGAATTGGGGGAGGTGGAAGCTGGAGCCCTGTGGAAGTCCTGCTTCTACTCCTCCATCTTCTGTCATATGCCTTCTGCTGCTGTATTCTCCTTCATATCCATCTCACATAATGAGGTGACTTTCCTTCTTACCAAGGCTAACCCCTCTACCTGCTCTAGAAGTCTCTTTGCAACCTGTCTATGCCAACAGATTGCCCCTGTCATCCCCCCTCTATCACTTATTTTCAATATCCCCCTCTCTACAGATTCTTTCCCTACTGCCTACAAACATTCTCGTGTCTCTCTCATCCCCAGCTGATCTTCTCATCCTCTGTCATCCTATATCTCTTCTATCCTTTGTGGCTAAACTTGAAAAGGCATTCTATAATAGATGCCTCCACTTTCTCTCTACTCTGTCTCTTCTTAACCTCTTATAATCTGGCTTCCAACCTCATTATTCCATCAGAACTACTCTCTCCAAAGTTACCAATAATCTCTTAAGGGCCAAATCCAATTACTTTTTCTTAGTCCCCATTCTCCTTGCCCTCACTGCACACTTTGACACTGCTTATTACCCTCTCCTCCTTGACACTCTCTCTTCTCTCTGGGATTTTGGGACACCACTCTTTCCTGGTTCCTCCTACCTATTTGACTACTTCTTCTGAATCACTTTTGCTGGATTTTCCATGCTAACTATTGGTGTCTCACAGGGTTCTGTCCTGTGCCCTCTTCTCTTTTTATGCTACTTCACTTGGTGGTTTCATTAGTTCCCATGTATTTAATGACCATCTCTATGCTGACCTGTGATTCTCATATCTACCTATCTATCCTGTTCTAACCTCTCTGCTGACCTCCATTCTCACGTCTCCAATTGCCTTACAGTTATCTTGAAATGGATACCCAATAGACATCTTAAACTCGACATATACAAAAATGAACTTATCCTCTTGCCTCCAAACCCTACTCTCACGTCTCGCCTTCTCTGTTACTATAGAGGGCTCCACCATCCTCTCAGTTCCTCAGGCTTTCAATCTAGGTATCATCCTTGACTCCTCATGCCCTGTCAGGCCCCACATCTAATCTGTTGCCAAAGCCTGTCGATTTCACCTTTGGAATGTCTCTTAAATATGCCCCCTTCTCTCCTCTGGTACTGCTACCATCCTAATCCAGACCCTTATCACCTTATGTCTAGACTACTGCCATACCTTGGTGGTGGGTCTGCCTGCTTCAAGTCTCTCAAGTCAAGGACTGCAAATATTACTAATCCAAACATTTTATAATTGACAAAGGACTCCCCCACCCCATACATCTACACACACATATACACAAAGAGTTCCTTCCAATTTCCTTAGAACCATTGTTTCTTCTTCTTATGAATTAGGCTAGCCCAGTCAGATAATGGTATGTTCATTTTATTAGAAAGATTGAAGCTTCCCACATAAGGCTGCAAAATCTAATACATTTCAGCCAGAATATTGATTTATACTGTGTTGGATCACAGTATAAGCTGTCACTGAGACCAAATCCCATGGATCACTGGGTAAAATTTTCTCTCATTGGTGGGTATTGGCAGTAAAACAATGTTAAAATGGCAGCTGGCACTGGCGGGGCTTATTCTGAAAGTAGTGCCTTAATTAGGCAAATCTCTTTCTATTTCCAAACATTAAAAGAAACCCATTTTCATTTGCCACTACATTCTTTCCACTGATAAAATGCACTGAAAGTACATGATGCACTACATTATAACACCAGTGAACACTCAACAGAAAAGACAAATGTCATTGTTAGAAATAGCCATTAAGTTTCTACTTAGGTATTGATGGCAGAAGGCTAAATGTTTGTCCTGAATTCACTGTCCTCATGCCCAGCTCTGGACACATCTCCATTTAAGTTCCAACCAACCCAATGTCCTTATTGATCTGTCTGTATCATATCTGGACTCCAAGGTATTGTCAACAAATCAATTATGGAAGAGACCTTCAGAGGTCACTTGATGCAACTCTCTACCTTATAGCAAATGGATGGCCATAAAACATTCAGAACAGGTGTCTATCTAGTCCCCTCTTAAAGATATTCTGAGATGGAGATTTTATAATACCTCATAGCCTATTCCAATGGTTTATCACCTTGTCTTTCTTCTCCACATTAAAAAAAATTTCCTGCTCTAATTTAAGTTTATTTTTTCCTGTTAAACCTTTCCTTCAGTCTTTTGGATACTTAAAGTAAAAGAGTATTCAGTATCTTTTTTAGATAAATAACCCACTGCCTGTTCTGAATGTACTTCCTGCTGACTTCTGTATCTTTCTTGTATGGAAGTTCAGTTACTGATACCAGCTACTACTGAGTCATTTCTTCCCATTGGCGGGAATTTTCACTAATCTCTTTATTCAATTTTCACTTGAACTCAGGTAAAATGACAACACATGGCCAAGTTCTCCCCACATTTTATCAAATGCAAAGCAGAAATGATCTATGTAGGTTTAAGTGGAAGATAAAGCACTCAATTTTATTTATTTTTCTTTCTTGAATTGATTGACCATCAAAAGAAGGCCTGAGATGAATATGAGTTGTCAAGCTATTTTGTGGACAATTAGTTCCCTAGAACCTAAGATATATCAATAAGTATCTGCAAAGTCAAAAGTTTAACAATTTAGAGCCAAATATACTTATCTCCCGAAAGTGGGGGAAAATGTTCACAGTAGATTATGTTAGCTGTCTATCCAAGTTCTTTTTAACACATGCAAACATCTGTCCTATTTTTCTCACCAGTCAGCAGCCTCTGAATTCCATTACCTGAGTCGAATTCAACTCATTTAAAATAAAGTGATGATCTTTACAATGAAGCAAACAGAAAGAGGCAATGGCGTTTCTTTTTCATGTAGGGAGGAGCAATGAGTCTCTTGAAAGTTAGCTAGGGAATGTGCAAGGTAGAGGATGTGAAGGTTCCTATCACACCCTATAGCATTCCTCATATGGAATCTGGATTCCACATCCATCCTCTGACTCAGCACCCACCATGAAATTAGAATAGCAGCTGATTAAACAAGTTAACGTATGGAGAGTACTTTGCAGATGTTAAAGTGAGCAGCTATTGTTACTATTACCTCATTCTTCTCATTTTGTTCAGTAGAGTTCAGGTAGAAATGGACTTGGGACAAGATAGTCTTCTGCTATTAGTCTTTTATGTTTAATGTTCTGTGGTTGATTGTACAGGCAGGAAAAACAATAATTGCTTTTTATAACTGAATAAAGCTGTGAGGAAATAATAAGCTTATTTTCTGTGGGTTCATTCATCCTTGGTCTTACTCCAATAGTAGATAAGATGACAGGGATGATATATTCTTCATCCCATTCCCAAATTACTTTGATTTCTGCTCCATAGGTCTCTATGTTTTAAAGTTGTTGTTGGTTTTTTGTTCCATGCAACTTATTAAAAACATTGTTCTTAAGCCTGCTTTTGAGAGATTCAACAATGGATTACATCTTTACCATTTCACAATAAATCGAAAGATGTAGAGAATAGAAGATCTCATTGTGTTTGCAATTTGTTGGCTGCAAAAGAGGCATTCCGTAGAGTACAACAAAACACTTTCCCCGAAGGCTCTTTTCCAGCCAGGTGTCTCCCATCTATACATCAAAATCACTCATTGTGATGTATAAAAAGTTCAAAAGACATAATTTCTGGGTAATTAATCATTTTATTAATTATGGCTAGCAAGTAATTCATAAAAATGTATGGTCATTTTGACCATCTCTCATAAACCAAAGACAGATCATGGCAACTTCTTGATATTTATATGTCCTTGGAAGCGTGACTGTTCCTGACAGGTGACAATCAACTCTGATTGGTTAACAGTTAATAAGAAGAATGATTATTATAATGAGATGTGGATCTATTCTAATGAAGAACTGGGGGAGGACTTTGATTATGTCACTTTTACTCCAGACCACTGCCAAAGGATCTACCTCTCACAGAAGCTTGACTAGAACACAAGGAGCTTCCCCACTTGGGTGAGGTTTGAAGAGATTGAGGAGAAAGTTAATCTAATCTCATTATCAGCAATGTCCTTGAGATGCTGTCTAAATAACCTACAAGGGACTTATTTCTGAATAAGGAAAAAATCCTGGATCTCCCAAATAGTAAATGGTTCTTAATATAAGAGAGAAATAATAATTTCTCTCAAAGCAATGCAGATGGCAATCTTTCAGGTTGTAAATCTTTTGAGGATGTCATTTAAGAATTGAGAAGAGAAAACTGAGCATATAAAAGCTTAGTTGGAGTAATAAATAATATGAAATTAGATTGACACAGACACTTTTGACTTCTGAAGTAATTTCACACATTTTCTAAAACGTGACTCCCCATTCCTAGAATCCTTCAAATAAAGGTTAGGTGACCACTTCTCAAGAATTCCACTTGATTGATTGTTTTGGTCATTGGTCAATTAGTTGATATTATAGAAAATTCCTCTTCTTGCGTGGGTCATTGGAGGATCCTTTTAACTCTGAGATTCTATAAACTGACTCCATGTGCGGTCTCTGGTGAACTTAGGGGAATATATGGGGTACGAGAGAAAAAGAACACATGCTCAGAAGTACAATGTGTAACGTACAAAGTTAATGGGCATTAACCAGGCCTACAGTTTGATCTACTCTGGTGACAGCAGTGAATGGAGGCTCAGCTATCTGGGTCCCCTAGAGAATGAAGCAGAGTTCATCATTCAATTAGAGGAGAGCTGGCAAAGCCAACTTATCACAGCACTTTACCTATACCTCTACTTTACATTTAAATCATCACCCTGTCTATAATTTGTCTATATGTCTTTCCTCCATATTAGATTGTAAGCTTCCTGGGAACCGAAGATCTATTTTAGCTCTTCCTGTCCCCAGCAATTTTCACAATACCTTATCCACAGTGAGTACTTATTACTTGGAATGAATAAACAATTCAACCGTATTAAGTACGGGTGAATTGTACAGAAATGCAAACAACTACTATTTTGTCCCGTTTAAGTGTAAGGGACCCTCCATGCTGTGTGACTCATTCTATACAAACTACCAAAGATCTCAAACTTTTGGACTATGACTCATAATATAACCACAAAGTAGGACTTTATTAGGTGGGTTTGATTTTCCACTAACAACATAATTCCATGAAATGAGATCATGGTTGCCATTTCTACTACTATCTTAGAATCAAAGACTATCTTTTGCCTTTCTTTGTATTCCCAGCTCTTGGTCCAGGGCCTGACACATAGTAGGCACTTAAGTGTTTATTTGGATGGATTATCTCTTCTCCCTGTTCATCTAATAAAGCTTGATTTTGTCTCTTCCCTGTCTCTCCATATACCAATTAAATGACTATACCTTTTAGAAGCAACATGGTGCCATGTGTTTTTTGTATCCTTCAAAGTCCTAACTCTCTATGTCAGTACCTTTCAACAAGTACTGACTTAATAATCATGGCAATAGGACAAGATGAGGACGTGATGGATGGCAGAGCAGACTAAGCTTTTGGAGCATCCAAATAAGATAAACTCAGAGACATAAAAATAATATGTTTCTTTTACAGGATTGAAGCTTTAGACTTGGAAGGGATCACAAAGCCTGTGAATCACAGCCCATTCATTTTATATAAGAGGGAAATGAAACACAGAGCAGTTAAATGACTTGTCCTATAAGTCCCATGTAAGTGTCAAAGGCAACACTTGAACCCAGGGCTTCCTAACACTCATTCTAGCATTTTAACCACTGTATCCTGCTGCCTTAACTCTCTCCTTTTTTTTTTCTTCTTTTTGCATTTTTGGAATGAGGAAGGAAGGGCAATTAGGGTTAAGTGACTTGCCCAAGGTCACACGGCTAATAAGTGTTAAGTATCTGAGGCTGGATTTGAACTCAGGTCTTCCTGACTCCAGGGCCTCTGTTCTATTCACTGTGCCACCTAGCTGGCCATGCCTTAACCCTTAAATCCACAAAGAATTGAAACGCCTAACTCCACCCAACCAGGAAGGCCTGAAATGCACATAGCACTCCTCTAAGGAAATTATTTCCAGAATTAATGCATATTTCTAACACTTTCAACTCTAGAATAGGATGACTTTCAGTAGGACTTGTAGATTTCATCTGAAGTAATTGATCAAGTCAGCCTACTCCATGTTGGTGGAACTTGTACACTGGGTCATGCAAACCCTGGGTCCAAGTTCATAGCAGATGTCAGCTTCAGGCTCTAGTTTTACCTTATGGCATATTATAAACAGAGGCATTGTACCTATTTCTCTCCCTGATTGATCACCATTTCTGAGTCAGTTGAAAACAGTTGTCTATGACATATACTTTGTCTCTGTCTCTGTATCTCTGTCTCTTTCTGTGTCTCTGTCTCTCTCTCTTTCTCATTTTCCCTTTCTCCTTATCCTTTCCATCCTTCCTCCCCCTTCTCTTCTTCCCTCTCTCTCCTTCCTCTTTCTTCCTTTCTCCCTCCCTCAACTCCTTCTCTCTCTCTCTCTCTCTCTCTCTCTCTCTCTCTCTCTCTCTCTCTCTCTCTCTCTCCTCTCTCTCACATACACAAACACACACATGCTTATTTTCTGTATGGAAAATGATAAGTGACTCAAGGGTAAGTCTATTTAATAATTTAATTCACTTCACTGAATTGTGATTCACCATGCACCATTAGTTCAATCAGAAAGCAGCTAGAGTACAATGGGAATGAACCCTGTTTTCAGCACGCGCCAGTCGACAAGGCAACAGGACTGAGCAGCCAAGAGTATTTAACATTACATTTGTTGTTGATTTTGAAAACAAACAAATGTGCATTGACGTAAAGCAATCTAAAAATTCAATTCAGGCATACTGACTTTTTCACACTTAGGCATCAGAGAGGAGCTGAGAAACAGCCGAATCAACCAATAATGGATGAATGCCAGTCAATGATTACGATGTACATTCTTGGGTTTTCATACCTCCTGTCTGCCACAGGATGGAGGATGAAGTAAGTTACCCAATTGGTGCTTGAAACTTTTCATAGCATGGGAGAAGAATGATTTCCTGGGTTTCAGGCTAATCCCTATCTCTTCCTTAACCCTCCCCCTCTTTCTGACATTTTCCAGACAAGTTGTTTCCTATATTTGGAAGAATTTCTTAGAATTTCTTCTTTTCTGATTTTTGTTACCTTGGGAGAGGCAGCCTAAACTGTGCTAATTCTAATGTGGTTCCTCTCTTGTGATACATGGTCATAAATTTGAAAATCTCTTTCTTTGGGTCCTTTTTCCATTGGCTTATTGCCCCCAAAGTTGAAACTAAAAAAACAAACAAACAAAAAAAACCAACTTGTTTTTGTCAGTTGAATTTCATGACATGCCTTATCCTGCCTTATAAAAGCACTTTTGGTGATATGTTTTTAAAAAATTAAATGATTCAAAATTAGTTTTGTATTCAGACAGTTAATAATTTTGTCCCTACCTCTACACCTTCCCTTCCTTTTTATCCCCCGCCCAGAACTAGCAACCATGAATCAAAATATACCAACATACTAATAAACCTTAGGATTCTAGATTCAGAGATGAAGGAGACCTTATAATTAAGCACAAATCCTTCATTTTGCAAATAAGGAAACTGAGACTCAGAGATTTTTTTTAGGCAACTTGCCCAGGGTCACAGAGCTAGTAAATATCTGAGGCTGTTGTTCTTCTTTCTCAAAGAGGACCGTGTCATCATGGAGGCGATACCATGACATGTAAGTGAATTGGATTTAAGTGAGGGAGGGCTGTGCAAAGCCACCACCCTCACTTTTTCCTCCTGAGCCATATGGGTTCAGTGGCCAGATACACATCTGGGGAACAGGAGGTGGGGCTTGAATGGAGGAGCTCCTGACTCCAAGTCCAGTGCTCTGTTAACCCCAGAAAACTAGGATGCAAAATTTCTGATTTGCTGGCTCCAGGGTAGTCCAGGGCAAGTTTTTCTTCCAGAAAAGTAGATATTGTTGAATGCAGGTGCTGCTTTACACACACACACACACACACACACACACACACACACACCCCATACTATAGAATCCCTCAATAATAAGTGACTGCTATTTAACACACTGTGCTAAAGAGTGTAATTGTATGTTCCAGTGAGGCAGGCAAGCTGCTGCTGATTGAAGGCTCCTCGGTTTGGGTCTTTTTGTGCATGTGTGTGAAATTGTTTTAATTATATCCTTAATGGTCTAAAATTCATAAGAAACTAGAAAAGCAATAAATTGATATTCTTCTTGTGTGTGTGTGTGTGTGTATTGGTTGATTGTATTTATTTTATAAAGCAATACAAGAGAAATCTTGAAAAGGCTATAAATAAGCAGTGTTGCTTATCTGCCTTGTTAAACTGGCAGATTTCTAACCTCAGGACACTGTGCAGCTGTGTCATCTTTTACATCTCCCTGGCACAGTACGCATTTGCAGTCCCTCTGCCTTTGAAAGATGTCTTTCTTTCTTGTGTTCGTGTTTTAAAGAGCTACATCAATGTGAGTTGTGATAATTATTATTGTTATTATTACTGTTCCTATTACAGCTTTTGGTTGTCGTCATTGTGGGTGTAGTGTTAGTGACTCTGTGTCATAAAATAAGGAGATTTCTACTGTTTGGACTTTCCTAACTTGAAACCATGTTGGACGAAGCACCGCTCTTAACTCAGGTTCGAGCTCGTTACATTTTTATAAGCTCAACAGTAGCTGGTGATTCATAGGAAGGACATAGCCAAAAGTATTATTTCCTGCTCCACATGGCATTCCAAGCTGAAAGAAATGGAGAAAAGAGTTTAACAATGCCTATCAGCATACATTATTTAAAAAAAAATGCTTCTACCATTTTATTTGAGAGTGTAGGGGGGGAAAGGATAATTTTCAGGATGAAATGAGAAATAACTGATTTCTGGACTCTACTCTTTAGGTGACAAACAGTGGATTGTGTGAGTCAATTCCAAAAAAGATAAACAAATTGGTCAAGCCACTTGTTTGACCTTGTGTAGATAAAATTAGTGATATTGGGACTGGCCAACATGGAATGATGATTAGAAATCGTATCTATCTACTCTAGGTGCCTATTTCAAATTTTGGTAATAGTCTGCTTGACTCTTCCTTCTCTCTCAAGAATGTGCAGCTGTCAACTGTAAAGAAGGGAGGACTTTTCTTGTCCTCTCTCTTAGAGAGGAGGTAGATGGGAGTAGAAAAAGAAAGAAGTTTGACTTTCCAAATTCTTGGATTCTACTATCTTAGAGTATGTCCTTTTGCAGCAACACTCCTAATAAAATGATTTTATGCGTTCTCTTTCTGGAAGTTTAACCTTAGTCTTTAATTTAAAAAAATTAACATTAACACATAGAAAATGTATTTTCACTTAAGACTTCATACTCTTTCAAGATCCCACCCTTGAAGGCCATTGGCTTGATTGAAGCCCATCTTATGGATAATAATGATTTCTCAAAAATTCTAGGAGAAACTCTGTGAATGCATGGTTTCTGTCAAAACTGTGTTAGTCTTGTCAACCTGGGTGTCAATTAAATTCGGCTAGAAGCAGCATGCTCTTGGCTACCCACCATTAATGGACTCTTGAAATTTCAGGCAGCAGCCCTTCACACACAGACAGAGTTTCTGTCACAATGTGTGAATGGAAATCATATGCTTGGCCTTCCTGAGGGGGAGAGAAACTATTCCATAATGTTTTCCAGAAATGACACTGTTTTTCATTATCTAGTGCATTTCATGTCTGCCGTTTGGTTCAATACATTGGATTCGCATCACAGTAGTTATTTCTACAGGCTGTGGCCAGGTAACATCATTTTCCTCCGTTAGGAGTTTGGAAAGTACATATTCATTTCTCTGGAGAAAAGAAAACAAGACTGAATTCCTCTTCCCTGTCTTTCCACCTCGCCCTCTGCCACCTCATTTGCTATATGACAAGTGAGTGAGTTTGGTCTTGAAAACATATTCCCAGAAATACAAAATTGCCATTGAAATAATGGACATAACTTAAACGTCATAAGCATTTCCTTCGTGGTAATTCATCGTGTTTAGAATTTAACTGAGGTTCTTGAAGGGGTTTTGCAAAATAGAATCTCACAGTATATTGCAAGACAGAAGGAGGCCATATGGTCCACCCAAACCCATCCACCTGTCTGTCTAATATTTGTATCATGGAATTTCCCCCCACCCCCACTCTCTCTTGTCTGGCTGGTTCTTCTCTAAATGCACTCACAGTTGCAATGTTTCAGTGTTGACTCCAATAGACCATTTCACACATTAATTACCCTCTGTGCAAAATGAAGTGGTTTTTTTTCTTTTTCCTTCTAAGACTGAAGGGCAAATGGCTGACTATTACTAACTTGAATTTTGTCATAGCAGGTGGGCAGTTAATTGGGAAATGTAAGCAACTTACCACTAATTTGCAAAAGTATATGATTTCATGAGTAATTGCCATGTAAAAGGTAACTTGGCATGGGGCTTACTCAAGCTGAATGACCAGCAAGCTCTAAATACAGGTATGACATTCATGACAGGACAGAAAAACATGGGGAGGTGTTGGTATTGAGTGTAAACCCTGAGTCAGAAGATGGGAGATGCTTTTTAAAGGAAGAGAGTGTAAAAGGGCCAGAATCTCAGTGCCTGAGACCTGTTATTCAAGAGATTTTCCTCAATTCTAGCTCTGACCATACAATGCCTCTATTCAATCAATTTCTTTGGTTCCCTATTGCCTTTAAAGCAAAATACAGACTGTGCTGTTTAGCTTTTAAGCCATTCATAAACAAGTCTCAATCTGTCTTTCCAGTCTCTTTGGGCATTACTCCCCTCCTGTACTCTATGATTCAGTTGGATCAATGTCTCTGTTCTTCACATAGGACATTTCATTTCCAGCTTCATTTCTTTGAACTGGCTAGCCGCCATTTCCAACATGTTCCTCCTCCTAACCTTTTCCTCAGATCCCTCTCTTCCTTCAAACTATAATTTAAGCTTCATCTTCTTCACAAATATTTCTCTGATCCTCTCAAATGCTGGTGCCTTCTCTCCCATTACATTTAATTATCCTGTATTATTTGTCTCCTACATTAGCATGCAAGCTTCTTGACCACCAAGATGGTTTCATTGTACTTGTATCCACAGTGTTAGGCGCATTGTAGTTGCTTAATAAAAGCTTGTCGATTGGGCACACTACCTTTGGAAGAGATCTCTGTAGGTTCATTTCAAGGGACAGGGGTAATCTTTGCAGCATTTAGCACAATGCTTGGCACCTAGTAGACAATAAATGCTTGTTGACTCGTAGTACTTAGGAGACTAAAAGGGTGATTCATTTAGTCTGATTTTTCCCTCATCTACCAAGAGAGGGCTAGTGTAAATGTGGGCTGTCTTCATCTCTACAGATAGAGAAAGTATTTTTGAAGTACTTATTAAGGTTCAGGCACTATTGTAGGTGCTAGGAATATAAATAAAAGCAAAAAGAAAGTCACTGATCTTAAAATTTTAGTTGGGGAAGAAAACATATAAAAGGAAACTGAAAGAGGAAAGTCGGGAAGGGGAGCAAGAAAGATATCTGTCCTAGGACAAACTGATTACAAAATTCTTGAGGGGAGGTCCCATGCCTCATACTTACAGTTAGTCCTCTTAGCACCCAGTTGGGTAACTTGCCTGTAACTGGCACTCAATAAATAGTAATTCACTGAAAATGAAAAGTGGTCTTCAGAAGTCACCTGAGAGGTGAGGCTATTCAAATAATCTGCTCCAATCTAAAAGCAAATGCACTTCTGGTCTGACCCACTTCCAACTCGGTAGTCCCTGATGGTCTAAGAATTGACCACTTTCTGGAGCCCTTCATTTCTATATCTTCAGACTTTTTCTCCATTCTCATTCTAAAGACTGAGCTTCTCTTCTACATTGGACAGAACTTCTAGAAAGAGCCTAACCTCTTGAGTGATCTCCAGTCAAATGTCTAATCTTTCCAGTTTAGGACTAGTCAAGGTTTCCTCTGTCCTACCTTATTTTCCAAGGGAATTCCTAGGCATCATAGAAATTTTCAAGATTACCTAGGAGTCCAGAATCTTAGGGTAAGAACCTCCAAAATTGATTGGGAGCCCTCTAGATTTTGAATCCAGGAATTTTGAGCCATGCTTGCCAAAAGGTGGACATTTTATGCCCATGACCATCTCCCAGAATGATTGTGAGAACCAGCGAGCTAGATTCATAAATAAATTTGACATTTATAAATAACTGTTTCATATCTCTAGAGATTCAGCTTCAGACTCTGCTATCTGGAGCTTTGGGAAGAAGAGTTCTCTCTGCTATTATGAATGAATTGCATACTTATTCAGAACTAGTTAAAGCCAAGGAATGCTTTGGTTGACCCCTAAACAAGGCAATGCTATATACAATAAGGAGGCGAGAATGTTTTCACTAAAACATAGGAAATACTTATGAAATCAAACTGTTAAAATAATGGAACACATTAGGGAATCCTTGTGGTAAATTCTGGGTCCATAGCAGTCAGGAAGACTCATCTTCATGAATTCAAATCTAATCTCAGACACTTATTAACTGTGTGACCATGAACAAGTCACTTAACCCTCTTTTCCTCAGTTTCCTCATCTGTAAAATGAGCTAGAGAAGGAAATGACAAACCACTTCAGTATCTCTGCCAAGAAAACCCCAGATGGGGTCACAAAGAGTTCAACATGACAGAAATAACTGAGCAGCAACAGGAATGCAAAATAAAAAGAAAGGCAGGGAAAGTTATAATGAGGCTCCTGCCCCTCCAACTCCATCTTTCCCAAGACTATTTGAATCCCACTTCCAATGAAACACTCCAACATATTGGGGTGGTTGAGTGGGGTTAACATCTATCATTTGATAAAGTACTTAATTGTCCCTTCTGGGGTTTCTATTTGTTTTTTGTTTCAGTTTTATTTTTATATGTCAGTGCTTAAAGTACCATAGTTTATAGTGCGTACTAGATGTTTAATAAATGCCTATTGTATTGGATTCCTATCCAACTATTACTTAACTATATTCCTATCCAATTAGTGATAACTATAGTATATACTAGATGTTTAATAAATGGGATTCCTATCCAACTACTGATTAACTATAGGTAATAATAATAACAGACATTTGCAGAGTATTTTTAGACTTACAAAGATTGGCTCATTTGATCCTCAGAAATCTATGAAGTAGACTATTATATTTATTTTATTATATATTATTTACATTGTGTTACATATTATAATTTTTATCATATGTTTATATAAATAATTTATATTAACATCATTACATATTATTTATGGACTATATCCTCTTTGGTTTATTTATTTTATTTTTAGCTATTTCAGAGATTATACCTATTTTTCTTTGGTGTGTTAGTATTGTTATTATTAATGATTATTAATAATTATTAATAATTACTTATTATTTTGATAATTGGAGCTATATTTTATTTAGTACAGTTACCCCTTCCATATTGCAGGGGTTAGGAGTGTGACACTCCCGTGATTGGAAAATCTGCATAAATTTTTTTAGGTCTTCCTCTGTACCAGAGAAGAAGTTTTAATTTTTTTTTCTTTTATGGTGTGTTTACATTATTGCAAAATTTGGGTTAAGTATTTGGTTATAGGCTTTGTACCATCTGCTGGCTGTCAGTTGTTGTCCATGGCTTGGGCTTCCACAAAATTCCCCCCAGTTTCCATTTGATTTCTTATGCCCATCAGTGATACATTGAAACTGTTATGAGGAAAGTTGCCACATGGAAGGGGTAATTGTATAGGGAATTGTCAAAGAGGCAACTCCCTCTAGTTAATCCAAGTGAACATGCTGCCCTCTTCCCACCCACCCCCAAACTTGTAGTCTTAGAGATTTGCCTGGGGCCCTTAGCCATTTAAGTGACTTACCCAGGGTCATGTAATCAGTATGTATATGTTAGAGATAGGATTTGAGCTCAAATATTTTTGACTTTGCAGCTTCTCATCTCTATTTTAGGGACAGGAAAAATGAGGTTCAAAGGCTAAACAAAATGCCCATAGTCTCACAGCTCATGTCAGTAGTAGGATTTGGACCTGAGCCTCTTCTGACAACAGGTCTAGGACTCTTTCTCCTATGGAATTCTGTAATATAAATGCTGAAAAGGCAGAGAGGCTCTTTTGAAAAGGAAATATTTCTTCCTATTGCCAATCACTGAGCAGAAAAGTACATTTTGCTGTATTGATACCACTAAACAAGGGGGAGAGTATTTCCTCCCTGGATAGGGACAAAGGAGGCAAGACCAAGAGTGTTAACTGCAGCAACATTATCAAGGAGCTGGACTTGGTGACTTACTTGGGTCTTTTCTATCTGTAAGATCTACTGACAATTTACTAAATGGGGGTTCTTTTTATTTTTTTGTACTCCCCTCACACTCCTAAGCATTCTATGGAACGGAAACAAGCTTGTGTGGCACTGCCAGCTATGTCAATAATGGGCACACAATCACTTTCCCTGCTTTAGCAGCAGTCTGTCTGCAAGATGAAAAGGAACACAGTGATGCACACAAGCAAATTGCCCTCTCAAACTCATTTTTCCCTCATCTATGCAAAATTCAGATGAATATTTACAGCATCCAGGAATAGGTACCACAGGAAAGGGAAGGAGGAAGAAAAAACACAACAACCCAGCCCCAGCAAGTGTAATCATTCTCAAAAAATGCTCCCCCAAACAAATTGTTCTAGCGGTGGTTGCCGGGCAACAAGCCCACTGTAGCATTCCATCTCTGTAAAAGGGAAAAGAAGAGCCATCCAAAGTGCAAAGGCAGCCGGAAAAGCAAGATATGAGGGGGTTAAAAACTCTGGGTCGAAAGTTCAGTTGGCTGTGACCCTAAAAAAATCAATTTCAAGTTATATTTGTGACATTTTCCTGTGTTCCATCACTTGATGTTAGTCTTACAATGAACCACCTAATCAGACTTCTGGGACCATGGGGCATAGAGGTTTTGGTTGTGTCAGGTCAATTTGTACCCACCAGTGTAACATCACCTATGAGGCAGACCATTATCCTGGTTTTTGTGATCCTCAAAGGCTAGGGAACTCTGGAGTGAGGAAACAGCAAAAGCCAGTGATTGGGGGCTTCCAGGCGACTCACTGAGCTTAGAGAAAAGCTGTTCTGTGGCTTTGGCTGAACAGAACTTAGACCAGATCATTAGGAAGTTTCAAACCAACGAGCTACTCTTCTATGGTGGCAACCCACTCTGTGTTGGGGAATTTTTTTCCCCTTGAAAGGAACCTTTTAGAAGATACGGGTCCATTAAAAAATCATCCAGCAGATAACTTCCATACATTAAAAACAATGTTGTTTTTTTTTAAAGGAAACACATAATAGCACATCTCCACATGCTTCTAATTATCTACCTTAAGAGAGTAACCAAAACATTTAAGGGCTGGCCTGCAATGTCTTCCTTTCCAGTGCCCTCTGTGCCTTGTCTAAATTGGACCTGAACCAAAGAACTGGAATGATCCCAAGCTTGAGACCCAAGAGAGGGCTCTGATGACAAAGTTTGACCATTTGTGGGACAACCACATTGGAATTCAGAGTGTCCTCCATGACCCTAAATTTGGTGAACAACGTATTTTGCTAATTAGTGATATTTCCCTTTCCATGGATCCAAGAACTCCACCAGCCCTTGGTTGAGGAGAACCCCAGGAGTCTTATATATTGTCCCCATACTAATATTCCTGAAAGATTGTTTTGGTCATGTCACTCTCCTTCCCAAAAACTTTTAGTGATTCCATTGCCTATGTAAAATACAGTCCAAATTCCTTACCTTGGCATCCAACCCCTCTCTCATTTCTAACCATTGATGCTGTCTCTATAATAATCTTCAGCCAAGCTGAAGGTGCATTGTGGGGAAGGAAAAATATCATTGCTTTAGAAGTCAGGAGACTTGGGTTACAATCTTTTATCTGACCCTAATTAACTAGATGGCTTCTGGCAAGTTATTTCACTTGCCTGGACCTCAGTTTCCTCATCTGTGAAATGGGAGGAAGAAGGTTGGATTAAGTTTTTCTAATGTCCTTTCCAGTTACAAAAATCTACGATTCTTCATATTGTGCTCACTGTGCCTTGTATATACCTGGTATTTTCCTCTAATTTCACTAGAGTTGCTACATGGAATACACTCCCTCCTTTTCCTATCTTTTATGAAGTCAATTCCTCTGCAAACTTCTTCCGGGTTTGAGGGATTTCTCACACCATAGGATTGTTGTCTATGCCATTCATTCAGTACCTGATAATATACTTCCTTCATGCTATCTCTGCTTTGCATTACTTTGTTCATTCATTCAACATTTATTAAGCCTCTTCTGTAATGCAAAAAATTTATAAATGAAAACATTTTTTATAAGACACTGTCCCTGTTTTTATGAAACATGTATAGGGAGATAAGGTGCCAACACAGCTATAATAGACAATGTTCAGTGATGACACGATTAGAGAGTTACCCACAAAGTGCTATGGGAGATCTGAGGGAGATTGTTACTAACATGAAGGATAAGGAAAGAGATGGCATTTGGATGGTCTAGAATTCAACAGGCAAAAAGGTGAAGGGAAGGCATCTGGCTATAGGGAATAGCCTGAGTGAAGTCCTGGGGATGGGATAACATAAGGTTTATTCAGAAGTCATATCATTTAGTTCAGTCTGATTATGGTTTAGAGTGTATGGAGAGGAATAATAGAGACAAAAAAAGATTGGTGTCCAATTAGGTAGGACTTAGAATGACTACAGTGAACTTTAGAGGAGATAAAAGAAAGGTATAAGCCCATAGCTCTAGACCTGGAAATCATCTTTAAGACTAGGTGTTCCCACCCAACGTATTACAGAAATGAGAAACGGAGGCCCAGGGAAGTTCAGTGATTTGCCCAGTGAACCATGGTCATAGCTACTGTAGGGGCAGATTTTTCTAGTGGTGGTATAAAGAATGGATTGGAGCCTGTGAGTAACTGTGACAGAAGGGATAAAGAAGAAGGGAGAGACATGAGAAATATTATGAAGGTATAATCAACATGACTGGGTGATTAAAAGCCAAGGAAAAGAAAAAGAGTTCAAACTAAATGTTGTCACCACAAACAGGAGGAACAAATTTAGGGAGGCAGGTAAGAAAATCACGTTCCAATGTGCTAAGTTTAAGGTGCTGGTGGGACCTTCAGATGGAGATATCCCTCAGGCATCTGGAGATTCAGATCTGGAGTTCAGAAGAAAGGTCAAGCCTGAAAATGTATATTTCAAAGTCATCAGGGATAGTGTTTTGAATTGTTATTTAAATCAGGACTTGTTATATAACTCTTTTCATGTTTATGTTTTATCTCCCTAACTAGCCTGGAAGTTCCTTAAGGTCAGGGGCAATGATACTTCATCCATTCATTCATCTGACAAGTACTTTTTTTAAAAATGCCTATTATGTGCACCACTGTGATAAGTGATAGCGTAGATAAGATGCTGTGCATAGCTTATGCTCTAGGGTAAGAGCTCATATCATATTCCCCAAATTGCCTTGCAAATAACAGGTGATATATATGTGCACATATATGACATATGTATCTAGGTAAATAAATATGTATGTATGTATCTGGGAAAATATGCATAAGAATACACATGGATCTGGGTAAATACACGTTTATCCATATACACATGTTTTTCCCAGATATATGCATGTGTACACATAATATGTATGTATTATGTATATATTTGTTCAGATCTTTGATTTCATTAGTATACAGATCTCTTAGTGAGAAACTCCCTCTGTCAGTACATATCAGTAGTAGTTCAGCGACATAGAAGTCTTAGGTAGTCTTATGGGACACAGGGATGTTAAGTGACTTATCCTGGGTCACAAGCAATGTGTGTCAAAGGTAAGATGTGAATTCAGGGTTTCCTGAAACCCAGGACAGTTTTCTTTTCATTATTCTACATGACCTTTTGCTTAATAAATATTTATCAGCTAGTTAATTGCACCTAGAATCATTTCCATTCAAAATTCCTGGTTCTAGTAACAGGTCTGCTTTTTTTCTTCAGTCACCATTTTCACCTTGCTACCCACCCAGAACAAAGCTGAGCTCAGCTTCATATCTGACTAGAGAGGTGAGAGTTGGAGCTGATGCTCAGCCTTTCATAGAAAGCCAGCTTGTGGAGTTTAACACACACACACACACACACACACACACACACACACACACACGCATGCACACACACACGCACGCAAATACCAAATAGAAATAAAACAAGTTGCTTCAGTACAACCGTAAATGATGTTGTCAGTGTGGGCATGTGTATTATAAAAATTCAAGTCTGGTCTGGGCTTCTATTGTGCTCCCATTTTAATTAATATTACACAGGGAGCTCATACAAATGGTAGTCTTCAGAGCTGAGATATCACAAGATAGACTCACAGTCCCTAGGAATAGGATTTCGAAAAGCTGGCGGGGTAGGTGTGTTATTAAGATGAACGGTTTGCCTCAGAGCTATTATTATTCAGGATTCCACTTCAGATGTCCAATAATTTTGTCAGAGGCTGGCAAAGATTATTGTTCCATTGATGTGGCTGTTTGAAAAGCCCAGTATATGGAGTAGAAACTATTATATAACAGAAGATAATGATAATTAGAATCAGAGCTCTCAAACCCAGGAATGGATGAACCTTAAAAAAAAAAAGATTTACTTGGGACAAGCATCCAAGAGTGTGCTGGAAATTTCTCGGAATTAATCTGGCCTTCTTTCAGGGGATTCTTTAGAGCTTCTTGCTAGGTTGTACTCACCAGAGTACAGAGAATAGCTTTTGCGGGATTATTTCCACCCCAATCTAATCTAATAAATATTTATTAGGTACTTACTTACTATATACAGGCCTTGTGCAAAGTACTGGGGATATATTTAATAAGAAGACAGTTTCTGTTCTCAAGGAACTTACAGTCTAATGAGGGAGAGACAACAAATAAAAGGAGATAGGAAATCTGGGCATGGGGTGAAGAGACCAGGAGGTATCCACTATGGGGCATCTTGTTCCAAGGAGTTGAGACTATGCAAAGCAATAGGTGGAGAGTTCAGTAAGCTGAAAAGTCTTTCAGTCCTCTATAAAAGAAGGCACTGGGAGGAGTTCAATACTCCACCCTCCTGCCCTCCACTCAGAGGAGAGAGAAAGCTGAGGCAGGAGATATCAGGCAAGGCTTGAGTTAGTAGCATGGTGATGGGATTAGAGGTGATTAGTTTAGCCTGGAAGGGGCATTTTATACCTTAGCTTTGAATCCAAGCAATGGAAAAGAGTAATCACATTTTTTTTTTTTTAGTTTTAACCACATTTGGGGTTTTCTTGGCAAAGATACTGTAATAGTTTGCCATTTCCTTCTCCAGCTCAGTATACAGATGAAGAAACTGAGGCAAACAGGATCAAGTGACTTGCCCAGGGTCACACAAATAGTAAGAGTCTAAAGCCACATTTGAACTCAGGTCTTCTTGACTGTGCCACCTAGCTACTGGTACTTAATTTTATCCAGACTAGTTTTCAGACTCTTAGGAAGGTTCTTGCCTCTGAGATGGTCAATAGTATTCTGGGGCAGCAGCACAAACTTTTAATTACCTTGTTTCAAAACAAATCGGGTGAAACCCACAGTAAAAATAAGCCCTTTAAGTACCTCAAATCAGGTACAATCATTTGACTCATCCAAATTAAATATTGGGATGCTGTAACCATAATAATAAAATAATAACTCAAATTTAGAGTGCTTTAGGATTTGCAAAGTGCTTTTCTTACACCATATTTGTGAGGCAAAATTTGCCATTAACGTTATTCCCATGTTTTCATAATAAAATAGTTAAAAATTTATACAGTGCTTTAAGGTTTGCAAAGTATCTTATATTTGTGATTCCTAAATGTGGTACCTTGAGATCCCCTTTCGGGTTCTGTGAGGTTTTAATAAAAATATTAAGGTGTCTTAATATTTAATAACATCAATATTGAGAGATATAATCCAAATCCTGATAGTACAAAATTTAAGAACTTTTGTTTTATATGTGTCATCTCATTTGATCTTCCCAACAACCATATGAGCTAGATACTATTGCTATCTCATTTTACAGGTGAGGAAACAGATTCAATGGATTGGTGACTCGTTTAAGGTTAAATCTATACTTAATATTAAAGGAGCATTTCTAACCAAAACCTGTTATACCATCTTATTATAATGTATTAGTTAAGATTTACATAGTGCTTTAAGATTTGAAAATTGTTTTACAGATGCTATCCCATTTGATCCTCACAACAACTATGTACTATGAATACTATTATTCCCAATTTATAGAGGAAAGAACTGAGACTGAAAGAGGTTAAGTGATGTATCCTAGGTTAAACAAGTAGTGTCAGAGGAATGTTTCTAACCCTAGTCTCTTCTGATTCCCCAGCATTTCCTAAGTAAACCATCATACCATCACCAAATAGGGATAATTTTATCTTTCTTTACACCTTTAGTTTATTCCTCTTTTCTTATTACTAGCATTTTCTGAACTATATCAAATAACAGTGGGAAGAATGGGAGTCATTGTTTTACTCCTGTATTTTCAGGAAAGGCTTCTAGTGTATCCCTATTTCATATAAAGCTTGCTTTTGGTTTTAGATAAATTTTTTTTAGGACATTAAGGAAGTTCCTCTGACTCTACTTTGTAACATTTTTACCATAAATAAATAATGTACATTTTCTATATCATTTAAGATAATCATGTGGTTTGGGATGTTTTTGTTTTTAATATGATGGATTATATTGAGTTTTTTCCTAATATTGAACCATTCTTTCATCTCTGGTATAAATCCAACATGCTTGTAACAAGTGTAGTCTGTTTGATAGGATTATATGAGTTTTTTGAAATTGCTATTCATTAATTATATCGGTTTATACTTTTCCTTCTGTGGTTTAGGTGCTAGGAATATATTTGTCTGACAAAAGAAACCTGGTAGGTGCTTTCCCAATTTTGGGAACTTGTATAATGTTAATACTAATAATTCTTTAAAACTTTGATAGAATTCTGTTATATATCCATCAGGACCAGGAAGTTTGTTTTGCCTCTGTTGGTTAACTTTCTTTTTCTGAGATTAGATTATTTAAGAGTCCTATATGATCTTCCATTGGTTGAGGTATTTTATATTTTTCAAGATATTTCTCTTTCTTTTTGTGTTCTCAGTTTTGTTACTTTGGGGATTAAAATTGTTCAACCTACAATAAAAGAGACTAAGGCAGAGCTCTGAGCTGATGGCACTTTATTAAAGGGACCATGGTTCCCTCTTTAATCAAATTTGATAAAGTTTATCAATTTTATTAGTTTTTTCAAAAAACTAGCTTTTAGTTTTATTTATCATTACTGTAGAGTTGTGTTTTGTTTTGGTTTAGTTTGGTTTCCACTTCATCTACATCTCCTTTATTTTTAATACACGTTGTTTTGTATTTATTTTAGACTTGTTTATTTATTTTCTAATTGTTAAAATGCATGTTCAGTTAATCTTTTTCTTCTATTTTGTAAATGTTTTAGGAAAGGACTAAGAATGGTTTCATTTCATTCTAGAAATTTTGATATGTTGTTTCATTATTATCATTTTCTTTCACACAATTATCCATCGTTTCTGTGATTTGTTCTTTGACTCACTCAGTATTTAGGATCTCATTGTTAGTCTCCATTTCAATGTGTGTTTTGTTTGTGTTCCCTGAACTGATTACTACTTTTTTATGTTATGATTTATAAAGGAAGCATTTACCATTCCTGCCTTTTTACATTCATTTGTGCCGTCTCTGAATTCTAATAGTTATTTGTTTTTTAAAAAGTCCTAGATGGTGCTGAAAAACATGTACATTCTTAAGCAGTCCCATTTAGAAGATGCTATCGATCTCTTAATTCTAGTTTATCTAGCAATTTGTTTAATTTGGTATTCTCTCTTTTATTTCTATTAGATTTGTCCAAAACTAAGGATATTAAAATCTTCTGCCACTATCATGTTGCTGTCTGTCTTTTTGTGATTCAATTGTTTGTTCCTTTATGAATTTAGATACTGAGACATTTGGAGCATATACATTTAATATTGATAGTGGTTTGTTTTCTATGGTTCTTTCAGCACAATGTAGATTCCTTATTTACCTCTTTTTATGCTGTGAACTTTTGTTTTTGCTTTGTCTGATAGAATGATTGCATCTCCTGCCTTTCTGGATTCATTTGATGCATAGTAAATTTTGTTCCAACCTCTTATTTTTAATTCTGTGTAACTTCTTTATTTTTAGTTGTGTTTCTTTTCCCACTAGATCTCTTTCTCTCACATCCCCCATCCCCTACTGTTTGTTATCTTTCTCTAGTTTTGGTATTTTGCTTAACTTATTCATTACTTTTTTCTTTCTTTCTTTTACCTAGCTATCTAATTCTTAATTTTTTTCTGTTACCTGATTAATCAAGTAAATTCTCCCTTATTTTCCTATTTTTCAATTTGTTTTGTTTGTTAGTTTATTTCATTGGCTATACTTTTCATTTAAAAAAATTCTTTCATTTCCTTTATCATTTCTCTTTCCTTTCTGTGTATTCTAGACTTTTAATTTTTTATTTTTGGCCCTTATACTTATTCCTTTTTAGTCTCTGTATGCCTTAGGGAATTAAAGCTTCAAGTTCCCTTTTTAAAACAATGTAGAATTGTAGATCTTGTTCCCTACCCTGCCTTTTTCTGTTGTGCCTTACTCTTAGAAACACCAATTCCTGAAAAAGAGATAAAGAGGATAGAAATATTATCCCAGGGGAGAATTTTTCCTATGTTCCTGATTGCAAAATTCATCCCTATCCTCTTCCTGTACCATGATCATTTCCCCCCCATTTGCCTTAAATTTCCTCTTTGGGTCTATGCTCTCCTAATCTTCTGGGTGACCTTTGTCCTTAGGAACTCTGATTCCCCTTCTTCTGAAGCTTGATATTGTCCATGAAGGAACAACTTTCTTTGTTAGTGGTCTCTCAAGCACCAAATTCCTAAGATTATACCTGTTATAGTATCCCTGTCACTCATTATAGGCTATCTCTCTTCCCCCATGGAAGTATTTTTCAATGGGGTCCCTTTCCACCACTGAATCAAGATTCCCCCCTTTCTTTCCTCCTGCATTAATCCCTCCCTTTGCCATTTTATCCATTCTTCTGTAGGGTTTGTGCTAAGAGACAACAGGCGTTATTTCCCCTTCATTACTAACCATTACCTTGATAATTATTTATCACACACATGATTTGGTCCTATTCCTCCCCTTTTTCATTTTATGCACCCATTCCATTCTGAGATGTAGTTTCATCCTCTGTGAAAAACAAAGCAAACAAGGCAAACACACACACACACACACACACACACACACACACACAGAGCATTATTTCACCTGTAAATAGGGTATTGTGAAGTTTAGTCCTTGGATTTTCGAGCCTGTTCCTCCACCAGCATGTCAACTTGATTACTGCTTTTACTTTTTCTCTCTTGGTGTACTTTCAAGAAGATATTTCCTAATTTTCACTCTTGTTCACACTTGTTATTCGTTGTTATTGTTGCCAACCCCATAGATGTCTTTTTCATTCTAATTGTTTTTTCTTTCAGGATAATCTCTTTCATTACCTTTCTTGGTTTCTACATTTGTTTACCTTTCATATTTCTGCTGTTTTGGGTGTTTATAAAGGAAATAATTTACTCGAGTCTGGTTTTCTCTCTAGAAATACTTCCAATGCCTCTTTTTTTATTGAACATTCACCTTTTTCATGATTAGGCTCAGGTTTGTAGGTTATGCAACTCTAGATCGAATCTTGAGTTAATTTTGTGCTTCAGAACACATGATTCCATTGTTCACCCTTAGATTTCTGGGGGGTACAGATTGCTCTCATGTTATCATATAATTCCTATCTTGAGGAGGTTTGAAGAGTCATGAGGATCGGAGAACATGTCTCATCCTCCATCTTCTTAGTCATATGACCTGAAATCTTTTGACTTCAAGTTCAACACTCTTCCTACTGTACCTTACTGTCTCAGACTTACATTGAAGGGAACTTGTCAAGTTGCAATATAGGAAAAGGAATGGGAAAAGAAATATCAGTTTTCTGATATTCTAAGTCTTTTAATACATATTTCTCTACTAAAGCCCTATTTTAATGCTTTATCAGAGAATCCTGGGTTCTTGAAGGCTATAGCAATGGCAACTTCATTCTGGCAGGGCTTTCTTTAATCCTCAAAATATCTTTTTCTTCACCAGTCTAAGTGCAGTGATGCAGTCTGCTAACTTGACTTTATAGAAGGTCTTTGAGAGGTGTGCTGTTGGTAATGAGACATTAATCACTGTTTGATCAGCCAAGTAAAGAGGCTCTCTAAGTTTAGTTAGGCTGGACCTCAGGTGAAGGGCATACAGTACATCACCAAGTACATGCTCAATGCCTTTCCCTCTTGGTAGGACTTAGCAGAGCTTGACTCTACAAGCATAGCCTCAGACAACCTGGAATCCCCTCCATGATTAGGCATTAGAGGAAGACTTTAGGAGGGGGTCCTACCAAGCTGGAAAAACTTTTATTGCAGGCTCAGTTATTGATTGTGTTTCACCTAAGGTGGAACAAGATAATTTTGCTTTCATTAGGTTTTTAAGGAAAAGGCAAGACACCAAATTCCTGGCCCTTGAAGACTGGAACTCTGTGCTATAAAGGAGACCTATAAGTCATGGCAGCAGATAGTTCATGGAAAGAAGGTGAATTACTCAACAGAATATTTCATGGAAACAGGGTAAATTACTGACTTACAATTTTCATCCATGCAAAAGCATCATTAAGACACTGAGAAATAATAAGACCACATGCTTATCAAGCATACATTCTGTTCCCACTCTGCCTTTGTGAGTGTGTAGGCCTTGAATTTATACCTTACATGCTCTTCATTCAATTTGGGTTAATTCAGCAATCACATATTAAGCACCTGTTCTGTGCCAAACATTGCTCCAGGTTCTGGGAAAGCAAAAACACCAGCAAAAAATAGCTCTTGGCCTCAAGGAGCTTATATTATGTAGGCTGTTCATTCTTAAACCAAATCTAACTACTAGTTTTCCTTCTTTGCCAAAGAAAACAAGCAATTAGAAATCTTTTTCAGATATTAAGTTCCAAATTTTTCTCCCTTCTTCCCTCCCCTCCTGTCTTCTGAAAATTATAGGCAATTTGATATAGATTATAATGTGCTATCACCTAAAACATATTTTTTGTTAGTCACAGTTGTAAAAGAAGAAACAGATCAAAAGGAAAAAAAACATGAAAAAGAATAAAGTAGGTGAAAAAAGAATGCTTTGATCTGAATTCTAAGTTCATCAATTTTTTATCTGGATATGGATAGCATTTTCCTTCCTGAATCCTTTGTACTTGTCTTGGATCATTGTGTTGCTAAGAAGAGCTGAGTCATTCATAGTTGATCATTACATGATGTTGCTGATACTGTGTACAGCGTTTTTCTGGTTCTGCTCATTTCATTTTGCATCAGTTTTTACAAGTCGTTCCAGGTTATTCTGAAATGTGTGTATTTGCTTCTTATTGCTCAATAGTATTCCATTACATTCATATATCAAAACTTATTCAGTCATTCCCCAATTGATGGGCAGCCCCTCAATTTCCAATATTTTTCCACCACAAATAAGGCTGCAACAATTTTTATTTTTGAACATATAGGTCCTTTTCTCTTTTTTTTATGATCTCTTTGAGATACAAACCTAGTAGCAGTGTTGCTGAATCAAAGTACAGGCATAGTTTGGTTGCCCTTTGGACATAGTGCCAAATTGCTCTCCAGAATGGTTGTATCAATTCTCAACTCCATGAATAGTGCACAAGGGTTCTGATTTTTCCCACATCTTCTCCAACATTTATCATTTTCCTTTTCTGTTATATTAGCTAATCTGATATATATGAGGTGGTACCTCTGGGTTATTTGATGTTCATTTCTCTGATCAGAAGTAATTTAGAAGTGCTCTAGAAGTAATTTACAGAACTTCCTCATATGCCTATAAATATCTTTGATTTCTTTATCTGAAAGTTGCCTGTCCATATCCTTTGACCAATTATCAGTTGGAGAATGGCTTGTATTCTTATAAATTTGACTCAGTTCTCTATATATTTGAAAAATGAGGCCTTTATCAGAGAAACTTGCTATAAAGATTGTTTCCCATCTTTCTGCTTTCCTTCTAATGTTAGTTGCATTGGTTGTATTTGATTTCAATTTAATGTGATCACAATTTTCTATTCTATATTTCATAATGTTCTCTAGCTCTTGTTTGGTCATAAATTCTTTCCCTCCCCATAGATCTGACAGGTAGATTATTCTTTGCTCTCCTAATTTGATTACTTCTTTATCTATATACATTTTGGAAAAATTTAGTTTCCTTCCTTCTCTCTTTTCATTAGGTTTATTTTTGCTTTCACTTTGCCTAAGATCAGGATTGCTACCCCTACTTTTTTGTTTTACTTCAACTGAAGTACAATAGATTCTGTTCCAGCTCCTTACCTTTACTCTGTGTGTGTCTCTGATTAAAGTATGTTTCTTGTAAGCAACATATTATAGGATGCTGGTTTTTGATCCACTCTGCTATCTGCTTCCATTTCATGGGAACATTCATCCCATTCACATTCACAGTTATATTTACTCCCTGTGTATTTCCCTCCATCCTATCTTCCTCCTGTTTGTCCTTTCTTTCCTTTCACCCTTTCCCACCTTACCAGTATTTTGCTTCTGTCTGCCATCTCCCTTGATCTGCCCTCCCTTCTGTCTGTCCCCACCCCCTTAATTTAATCTTGTCCCTTCCTATTTCCCTGTTGGGCAAGATAGATTTCTATATTCAACTGATTGTGTATATTCCCTCTTTGAGCCAATACTGATGAGAGTAAGTTTCAAGCAATGTCCATTGTCCCCCCTCAATCTTCTTCTCCACTGTCTTAGGTCTTTCTTACCTCTTCATGTGAGATACTTGACCCCATTCTGCCTCTCCCTTCCTTCTATATCCATTATACTCTTTCTCATCCTGTAAGTTTTTATGTCATTCCCTCAAATTCACCTTATACCCATGCCCTCTCTCTATGTATATTCTTTATATCTGTACTATTAATGATACAATTTTTAAGAGTTATAGGTATCATCTTCCTGTGTAGGGATGTAACCAGTTTTGCTCTATTGAATCCCTTATGTTTTCTTTTCCCTTTTTAACTATTTATGCTTCTCTTGGGTCATGATATTGGAGGTTAAAATTTTGGTTTAGTTCTTGTCTACTCCTCATGAAGGCTTAAAAATCCTTCTATTTCAGTGAATAACCATTTTTCCCCCTTGATATATTATGCTTAATTTTGCTGGATAAGTGATTTTTGGCTATAGGCCTAACTCCATTTTTTTTCATTCTTTTGAATTTGTTCTACTGATTCATTAATATCTCATAGAGTCATTGGCTTCCACTTCACCAATTCTAACATTTAAGGTATTGTTTTTCCTCAGTTAGCTTTGTACTTTTTATAATCTTGTATTTTTTTCCTTTTTTTTTTTTTTTTGGAGGGGGGAAGGTAGGGCAATTGGGGTTGAGTGACTTGCCCAGGGTCACACAGCTAGTTTTTTGTGTTTAAGTGTCTGTTTTTGTGTTAAGTGTCTGAATCTGGATTTGAACTCAGGTCCTCCTGACTGCAGGGCTGGTGCTCTATTCACTGCACCACCTATCCACCTGTTACTTTTGCATTCTTTTTTTTTTTAAAAGCAATTGGGGTTAAGTAACTTGCTCAAGGTTACACGGCTAGTCAGTCATTATTTATGCGTGGGTGCTCATTTTCTGAGGCCGGATCTGATCTCGGGTCATCCCAACTCCGAGGCCGGCGCTCTTACTCACTGCCCCACCTAGCCACCCCTTTAGGGCAATTGGGGTTAAGAAACTTGCCCAAGGTTACACGGCTAGGTTTTTGTTTGTATGGATTAAGTGTCGGAGGCCGGCTCCGAACTCAGGTCCTTCTGATTCCAGGGCTGGTGCTCTATTCACTGCACCACCTAGCCGCCCCAACTTTTGCATTCTTTAAGGGGTTGTTTTCTTCAGTGAATTTTTGTATCTCCTTTTCCATTTGGCCAATTCTATTTTTAAAGCAATTTTCTAAGCTGTTGACTTTTTTTTCATAATTCTTTTGCATCTCTTTCATTTCTTTTCCCAATGTTTCTTCTACCTCTCTTACATGATTTTTATACTCCTTTTTGAGCTCTTAAATGAGTGCTTTATGGACTTGAGAACACTTTTTTCTTCTTGGGCTTTTGCCCATAGGTGCTTTGGCATTGTTGTCCTCTTCTGAGTTTGTTTCTTGGTCTTCCCTGTCATCATAATAACTTTCTATAGTCAGATTCTTTTTTTGTTGATTTTTTTGCTCATTTTTTTGGTCTTTTTCCTTTCTTTTGAATTTGATCTCTGCTCCTGGAGTGGAAGGAGCTCTTTCTCAGACCTCTTGTGCCAGTGGCAACAGGCCCTGGCTGTTTATCTGGTGCTGCACTGATATTGCCCTGAGGTCCACAGGACCCTTGCATTTTACACTTAGTATCTTATTTTCATAACAACCCTCATCTTACAGATGAGGAAACTGAGGCAAACAAGTTAATTGACTTATATAGGGTCACACAATTAATAATGTCACTGAGGCCAGATTTGAATTCAGGCCTCCCTGACTCCAGAGCCTAAATTTGTGCTACCTAGATGTCATCATCATCATCTCCTCTTCTCCTCTTCCTCCTCCTCCTCCTCCTCCACCTTCTCCTCCTCCTCCTCCTCTTCCTCCTCCTCCTCCTCTTCCTCCTCCTCTTCCTCCTCCTTCTTCTTCTGCACAAAATATCATTTTTCTGAAAAGTCCTCAGACAAATGACCTGTTTCTTTCAGTGCTTGTCCATCCCTAGAATTTGCCTATATATCCATACAGACAGTAGTCATGAAGGAGAGGGATTTAACTTATTTAGCAAATAAGGCCAGATCATCAATTGTCTAGGATATTTTAGGGGCAAATCCTACTTCAGGTTGAAATTGGACAGGGTGATTATAAGAGTATTGATTTAGAGGTGAAATATTTTAGAGATCAACTGATCTAAGTTCTTCACTTTATAGATGAGGAAACTGAGACCTAATGGCTATTCTGAAGTTCTATGATTCTAATTCTTGTCATGTATTACATGTCAGCTTATTTTTCATAATTTCCTTTTCACCCAAACATTCCTCATGCTCATGCCACATTCTATGCTTTTCCATGACAAAACTCTTAGAACAATCTTCCCACACTGACCCATCCATATTCCTTCTGTAATTTCTTTAAAACTATTTTCTCTAGATATATTCTCAAATAAAGCCATATTGCTGAGGATACACCAATTCCAAAGGCCAATGTAGTGGCATCTTAATCATATTCTAGCATTTAGAACCTCTGCTGGACCCAAGCAGCCTAGGAACTCACCCTCTACTTCCTTACTAGGGGTTCCCCCTACCCTGACATAATGGCAAGCACAGAAGTAGTTCACACCTTGTTTCACCTATTGAATTAACACTTTGTTTCAGTTCAAGTTTCTTTTGAGCCTTGTATCAAGTCTGTTAAGAAGCAGAACATGTGAACCCCATAAATTGTGAACCCTAGAACTCATGAACTCCTGCAACAGGAAGGGGAGGAGCTAATGACCATATATAAGGAGAGGCCTAGGTTAGAGACAGCAGAACTGAGAAGAGGACTCTTGTTGTGGCAGAGTGAAGAAGGAAAAACTTGTGATATCCTGTCACTCTGTCTGTGTTGATGTTTGTTTGTGATACTTTGTTCAGAAGCCCTGAAAGAGGATTTTCTGATTGTTATGTTTACAGACATCCTGGAGGAGGGTTTTGGAGGTCCTGGGACTTTATTGATGATTTGTGGTGACCTCTTGGACTTTGTTTGTGGGTCTGTGTTGATTTCTATGTTGATGATTTGTGTTGAGTTCTCAGACATTGTTGGTAGGTCTGAGTTGATTTCACAGGCAGATAGTGGATGGTACTGGAAATGTGCATGAATATTATTGTCATTCTGTCAAGCTTTGTCTTCCCAGAAACAAGAACTGTGAAGGACTTGAGGTAGACTGGTCACTGTGAACTTCAATATGGAATGGGAACTGGATAAGGAACTGGGAGCTGCCTGCCTTTGAACCCAGGTGACAGTTGGAGCTGGGACCATGGAAGAGGAACCATGGAAGCTGAGAGCCAGCCTTGAGTCAAGCTGAAAAAAGACTTTACTTGTGTACTGTGTAATGACTGAGAAGATTGTAATTTACTGTGACCTAGGGGTGGAAAACTTTGACTTTTGTACTTTGTGATTGAATTAAGGATTTTGTGATTGAGTAAATGAATGTACTTTGTTTAAAACTATGTGACCATTTGGTTAAAACTATGTGGCCATTTTAATGATAAGTTGTTGAGTTGTGACATGGTGAATGCTTTATTTTGATTTTCTGTAATAAGCTGTAACATTATGAATGCTGTATTTTGATTTTCTATGAATGTTTTTCTCTGATTTGTTATTGAATAGAGAGCTCACTGTACTATGTAATAAGAACCTTGAAAGCTGTTCACAGCAGCACTCATCTGGAAAACTGCTCATGAGTGGCTTTACATCTGGGCCCACACTTAGCAAGGTCTGCAGGAGCCTCACCTCTAACAAGAGGGCTTGAGTAGTCTTTTCTCACAGTCTTTGGTTCATTAAATCCCTATCCCAGTTCCCCAATTTACTTAAATGTTGGAATCTGTCTCATTTCTATGGGAATCTTCATAGTACAATATTAATCAGAGAGGGGATAGGTGGGGTTTCTAAACTGGCTGGCACTCCAAATTATTTCTCCTTTGGGGAGTAAGTATAATTCTTGATACTATTTAGATTTATTAGGACGGTGGAACTGATCCACTTGGAGGGAAAATTCTAATTACTTATGACCTTGGATCTGAGTCTCTCACCTTTAAAGCCCCATCTAGTTCTAAATCCATTACCCTATGGCTCTTTTTGCATTCTTTATGGTAAGACACACATATATGTGTCTAAACACATGTATATCTTTTTCTTCATATACATACATATCTCTGTATACAAATAAGCATACCTATACCTATACATATACATATGGCAAACTACTCCAGTATCTTTGCCAAGAAAACATAGAATCAGACATGAATGAACAACTGAACAACAGATACATATATCTTTGTTGTTTGGTTAGCCTGAGTGCATACCTGGAAAGGAAGGTCTTTAAAAGACATATAAGCTAAATTCTGATGTTACCAAAGGAAACCCTGAATTAGCTTTCACCACAAGAGTTTTAAGATATAGAGGAGTACCTAAGATCAAGCTTAGGCTAATGCAATCGATGTCAAAGTTGCTTTTTTGCAGAGATAGGGGCCATGTGTTGTACATTCTCTACATTATTATTAGCATGTAACTGATATAAAAGCAATTTCAGAAATCATATAATTCTCCAATAACAAGGATGAAAATATTCCTGCATGCCCCAGAGCACTTCCTATATTGAACACTCTTGAACTCTACAGTATTCAGGTTAGGGACTATGTACTATCTTTGCTATGGCCTACATATGATTGCTGCTTTGCCTCTCTGATTCCTAGCTTATATGATGGTTTTTGCTCAGATAGAGTCAGCCTATAGTTGTTTGCCATCCACTAGATAAGACAACTTTCTTCTATGGCATCTTGAGTTGTCCTTCTGGAGGTCATTCAGTGAGCCCATCATGGGTTAATTCTCAAGGACACGCATCCTGGAAAAGAAATTAAATGTTCAGGAAACATTTCTGTTATAACATGTAGTGTTGAATATATCCTTCAAGGGTTTATTCTATATTTGTCTCAACACAGAGATAAAGATGCTTAAGGTAAGGATCTGCTATAGGTTAATCAATAAGGAATTCTTCCGGTTTTTCCTTCCTTCCTTCCTTTCCTTCCTTTTTTCCTTTCTTTCATTCTTTCTTTCTCTGTGTCTTTCACAGGAGGATGAATGAGCAAATTTGGCCTTGGAATGCCATTCAGCTTAATGCTGGTGGCAATCACAAATGAGTTTAATAAGTGAAAGAGATATTTTGGCACAGCCCATTGAGGAAAATGAAGACTAATACCCTCACCAGCATTGTAGCATATTAGATATTCTACTCTAATTGCTCCTCATGAATGAAGGGGATCTAGTAAATGGAATTTTAATTTGTATGTAGCTGAACTACTGAAGGAGAAGGTCTTCGTAGCTGTATGGATTTGAAAATATTACAGGGAGTAGCTGAAATGGGTATAAACATTATGTGCCATAACTCACATCACTGTTAGCTGATAGTTGATCACTGGTAGTTATCAAAGTTGTTTTTTTAAAGAAGGGAACTTTATGTGAACAAGAAATAATTCTTTAAATGGAATTATGTGCCTGCAATTGGAGACAGATATACCTAAATATACCTATATACCTCCTATACCCTAAACAAAAGAAGAAAGACACTGAGGGGGATTTGAAGCCCCCTTGGAGTAGTTTCTTCAAATTGTAATTTGTGGTAATAGTGGTAATGATTGCATCTGTTTACACCAATTGTATGATAAACTGGATAACAGAATTCTGTGTCCTGGAGATGTACTGACATATGTAGGAACAGGATTCCGTACCCTCCATCATGCTGAGCTCTGTGGATCTGAGCCACGGTATTTAGTTCCTAGAATGTCAGGAAAATCAGCTCCAGGCATTAGGAGCACACTCATGGAGGAGGCTGAGCCCTAGGTGAAATGTCCCAGAGGGACTGTGGAGATCATGTCATTTATCACGAGGACACTGAATCAGATTTAGATTTTGAATCCCTTTCCTTTTCCTGTAATCCAGTACTTTTCTCCAGTAAACCATACGGCATAGAATGAAGATTCCCTCTCCTGTCTCCTAAATTTTCAAAACTGAGTTTATTAGTTTACATGCTTCTCCATGTCCCAGAGTGCTTCCCATGGTGGATGCTCAGGTACTCGTCTATCTTCAGGCTGGGGATTGTTGCTGTTCTTCATAAGGCCTATATTTGATGGCTCCTCTCCTTTCTTTTACAGTTTACATGAAGGTTTTTGTTAAGCCAGCTCTAGCTGTATACCTTCAGAAGCTCACAACAACCCTATAAGGTAGGTTCTTCAGTGTGTTAATGTTTTGACTAATGTGAGACAGCTAAGTGGCATACAGAGGCTAAAGCACTAAATATGGAGCCCTGAGTTCAAATCTTGCCTTTCAAAACTTACTAGCTGTGTGACCCTGGCATATGACTTAACTTTTCTCAACCTCATTTTCTTATCTTTAAAATGGGATAATAATAGCACCTATCTCCCATGGTTGTTGTGAGGTCTCCATTGAGAAAATATTTGTAAAGTACTCTGCAAATCTTAAAGAGTTATGTAAATGCTAATTATGTGTGTGTGGGTGTATGTATTCTCAGTGATGTGGGTGACCGCTCTAATGGTACCAACCATAACTCATCCCTACCTGTTCATCCTATGCAATCTTGTCCATGTCCTCCTATAGGTCCTCCACATGGATGCCACCCAACATGCTGGGGACAGTTCTCTTGATAGTTTGATGTTGTGTGAATATCAGCAAAACTTATGAGTTATCCTTTATTTTCCCCACCTGGCCAATCCTACCTCCGTTTGTCAGTTTCCATATCTTTGGTGATGTCTTTATGCCTATTCTCTTGCACAGTCATTCGTTACTTGTGCAGTAATATTCAACAACAATACTCACACCCACCATGAAACTCTCCGTGTCCTCTTAGTTGACCTACAACTTTTATTCTTTAGAGGCTGTGGCATCCCATACTCAGTAGTCATGTAGCATCACCAGAAAATTTTTATTATAAAATGATGGACATTTTTGTTTTCAGGAAGAAGCTTGAGATCATATAGAGCACTATTCCAGTTCCCGAATGCAATCCAGTCTGTTCTCTTTCTCCTATTTGATTCTAGATTTAGTCCATTGTTCAACAGCATTATTCATTGAAAAAAATACATCTCTATATATACACATAAATGTATATATACACTATATATACATAAACAAACATATACACACATACATATATACACATACATATGCACATAGATACATATATACACATATCCTACATATCATACTATGGATAGCAGGCATTCTTAACCCACTTGGTTTGTCCTGTGTATATAGTTAAGATAAACCTATTTAGGTTATGGATCTCATTTAGGGGTTGATGCAATTTTTTAGGACTTAATGCAACCAACATAATGTTATCTGCAAACAAGAATATCTAGGGGACCTCATTTTATGGGATCTCTCTTCTATTTCTGCTCCATTATGAATGTCTTCTTTGAAAATAGTAATGTCCTTTGGCAATCCTAAGCCTTCTTGTTTTATACCTCATTTGCTATTAATATTCAGAAGGTCATTGAACAAATTTATCTATACTATTCAAAATTATTCAAAATTCCATAAAAGAGAAGTCAATGTATCTATCAATCCAACAGTCAATTAAAACACTTATTAAAGGGCTGATAGCCCTACTCTATTCTGCCATGGTCCGAACCCTTCTGAAGTATTGTGTTCAGTTGTGGGTACCATCATTTATAAAAGACATCAATAATTTGGAGGGCATTTATTAATTACCTATTAAGCATCTCACTTGTTATTAAAATTCAGAGAGTCATCAACAAAGTTATATCTATTATTAAAAATCAGAGAGATTAAGAGTTAAGAGATTCATCAATATTACACAAAGGTTTTGTTGTTTTTTGTTTTTTGCACAAATAAAATCAATGTAGCTAAAATTATAAGTGAAACATTTAAGTGAGAAAAATCTTTGTAGCAAGTTTCTTTGATAAAGGTGTCTTATATGTAAGATGTATAGGACAAATATATAAAAACATAATTCTTCCCCTAGTAGATAAATGGCCATATATATGTCACTTTTCAGAAGAAAAAAAATCAATATATCAATGCTCATTTGAAAAAAAATTCACATCACTAATAATAAAAAAATTCAAGTTAAAACAATGCTTAAAGTTCTGAATGAGACCCATCAGCCAAAGTTACTTATAAAAACTCTCTACTGTGGCATTGATAAGATCATGAGCTGCACTCATAGAGGGAGTATTCATAATGATTAAGTAATAATTCCTATGCCCAGATGAATAACTGGGAGGGTGACTGGATCTTTGCTTTAGAACTTGTAATATTATATGATGCTGACAGTACTTGAAGACTATATGGTTCCCCTAAAGGCTTTAGCACTTACTTGTGAGATTTTCTTTGGCTTATATTATGTTCTTCCTAGAGTCACACCCTCCCCTTTCCCCCCTGCTCCCCTTCCCCCCCCCCAGTAATGATTTCTTATTATGCCAGGTCTTTTTTGCTCATTTCCCTGCTCAACTAAATTAAGCATATTTGTTTTACTTGCTTCAGGTATTAGCATTGTTATTTATAGGTCCTCCTACAAGATTCTTTTTCATGGTTTGCCGCTATATTTATTGATTTTTTTTAAACAAAAAGTATTTGATTCAGTAAAACAAAATGCAACATTAAAGGTTGCCCACAGACATGTGCATGTATCTCACTCCCATATATTAAAATTACACTGGACTCTATGATGAATGTGCTGATGGAATTCACTGTGTTCAGCATATAAATATTAAATATTTTGATGTCAAGTGAGATGCGAAAGAAGGAATCATATGCTTACCTAACATGTCATGGAATATGTCCTCCATTGGGGGTGGGGAAACACATGGTGGGCATGAGTTGGCCAAGCATTATTTGCTGGTGAGAAGTGACATAAAAAGCATTATTGGAGCTATATATGCAAGAAAAGGAGATAAGCTGGGCATATAGTAAGATTAAGAGATAACAAGAAGTGGTACATTTGGTACCATTAAAATTTTAGAAGAGGAAGAGGAAGGTCTCCAGCACATTGGGTAGATTCTTTAAGGAGGAATTTTTGGGAACTATGGGCAAGAACTATGTAGGAGGAGGAGATCTGTAGAAGATGCATCATTATATGAGGCCATTAAATCCGTGAATTCACACCATTGCAGTCAAATTTAAGACTCAATTGTTTATAAATTATCAACATCATTTCCAGACCAATACTAAGACTCAGAGAGACTGACCTGCTCAAGATCACATAGCTAACTAATCTTAGCACCAAGACAAGATCATAAATCTTCTAACTCTGGATTCCATTCTTTTTCAGTACACTATGCTGCCTTTGATTCGGTCCATTTATTAAGATCAATGAATCTTATCTTTCCCCATCCACATTGCCAAGTTCCCAAGAATAAGCTAACTTTCTCTAACTGCTGCACAGACTCAAATGAATCTATAATTCTATTGATATGAGTATTCCCCTCAATGATACAGATTCTAACCTTACCACTTTTACCCATCTGTAAAGCAGCTCTCCTGAGGACTGCTGCTGTAAATAACTTTAAGGATCTAATTGTATAGTATAGTGAACTCTCTATTTATTCAGCAATAAACTAAAGCAAAATATTCAAGAAATTAAAGCACAACATTCACAACAACATAACAACAACTTATTACTAAGGTAGCCACATAGTCTTAAATAAAACATATCATTCAGTAAGTCACAATCTCCTCAATCAATATAGAGTACCCAAGTAAAGTCCTCTTTTATCTTAACTCAAGGCTGGCTTCCAAATTCCACGGCTCCTCCTCCACAGACTGGCTGCTCCCAGCTCTTGCCTGGATTCACAGACAGGCAACTCTCTGTTCTGGTTCTATATCTCAGCTTATAGGGACTGCTCTGCACAGTTTCTGTTTCTAGGAAGACAAAGCTTAACAGAGCTACAACAATATTTATATACATTACTGGCGCTATCATCTCAATTCACTTTCTTGACAGAGTAACACAAACCAACAGACAAAGCTTCTCTCTGACAAATCAAATACAAATCAACAGTAAAGTCCCAAGACGTCTGTAAACAGCAATAAAGTCCTCTTTCAGGACGTATGTCTAAGAAAACAGACAGGGAGCTTCTGTTTGACAAAGTAACATCAACACAAAACAAGAGAGTGCCAACATCACAAACATTTTCTCTCTTAGCTCTCAGAAAGTAACACAAATTAACAGAGTGCCGAAATCACAAGCATATTCCCTCTCAGTTCTTCTTGGTCCCAGCATCATGCTTGAACTTTTATCTGCTCTGTTCCTCCCGCCGTGGGCCCCATGGGATAATGTTAGGCCTTTTAAAGGGCAGGGAAGTTCTCCAAACTCCCTTAGGCTTATTAAGGGAAGCACAAATGTGTATTGTTTCCAACAAACACTCAACATAATTAAAGGTGAGACTCAAAGGCACTTGAATAGCTGAAACAGGCAGAAAGGAATTCTTTGTTTGCCATCACAACCATCTTTCATGAGTTTCATCCATGTCCTCTTACAGGTTCCATATGGAAAGTCCAGTCAAACATAGGGGAATGCCTTGCTTTCTCTTGACATTGCAAAGATACCAATGGAGTAGACAAGCTATCCATTGGTTTTCCTTGCTCTGGATAGCTGACCAGCCCAATTTATTATTATTTTTAGCCATATATTTTTCTGATGACATCCTTTATTTACATTCTTCTTTGCATTTCCCTCTTTTTAGTGTGCTCACATACATACCAATCAATGAAAACTGAACATATACTTATTGATTATAATTTGGTGCTATATCTCATTTCTGTGGTCCCTTTCTTTCATCAAGACTTTGTCCTCTGTTTTTTTCTTAATATCTTTGGCTGTCAGAGTCTCATGATTCTGGGAGTTTTGCTTCAGGTTGGTAGATGAAATTTGGCCTGATTGGGATTTATTTCCTCTAACTTGAAAAAAGACCATAAATATTTAGCTTATTTTGGGGTAGCATGCAAAGTAAATTGTCAAGACTTTGAGCTGGTAATGATCAATCTGCATGAAGGTCTCCACAGTGAAGATAAGCTCCCTTAACTAGTTTCAATATAATAGTTAATCCTCAGGCCAGAGTCTAAGTGCAGCTGTGCTAATAAAAAGTGTTTGGAATTTTTCAGTGTTTAGACCATTTACGTGGCTTGCCAACCACAGCTATCTGCGCTTGGGTAGTCAGTTTCTTCCTTCTTCTTTTCCAATGAACAAAACACCCTCCTCCCCTCCTTCCTTCTCATTGCCGGCAGTTTGATAGAAAGCATAAGGTTAAGAATAGACGTGCCCTGCATTGTCTGCTGTCTATCCCGGGGCCTGAGCTGCAGCTGCTTTCCCATCTCCCTTCTATATTTCAATAAAAAGGAAAATTTCCCCAAGATGTGGCACAGGGAGCCCAAACAAATCACAGGCTTCAAGGACAAGGAATTGCAAAATGGCTTACTTTGCCCAAGTAGGAACAGATATGGTTGGAAATTAAACTGATCTTTTTTATTTTAAGTAGAAATGCTAGCAGATGTCATGAGTAACATATGGAATGTGAAGCAGACAAAAAGAAGTTGCATTTTTTGTTGTTTTTTGTTTTGTTTTTAATTTAAGCGGTTGGGGGTGGGGAGAGTGTCCTATTTGTGAGAACGGTCTGTGAGGATGGTCTGGATTTTGTATAGCAGTTTGCTGAGTCTGGTATCTTCTCCTAATGACCCTTAACGTTTTATAATCTTAATGCAGTCATTTAAATATAGCTTGTCAGGTAGAGCTACACAACCTCACCAAGTCCTGTGCTGCTCAAAATAGATTGATGCCAGATATCTTTTCAGAGGTGCTCAACATTGGATTTTTTTTTTTTTGCATTGTCTTGCACTCTCTCCCCAGCCTCGAAGTGAAACAAAACAGTCAGACAGGCAGAAAAAAAAAAATTTGTGTGCAGGCTCTTCATCCACAGGGCTTTTCCCTACTCCAGGGATCTCCCAGCCCTGCTCTGTGCTTCTTAATTCATTGTTATCATTTGTCTGTCAAACAAGAAAGGACATTATTAGACAACCGAGGCATTTTCCCAAGCAATTTCTAAAGCAGCATTTCTACACATCTCCTAGATTGCCAAAATGTAAACAAGGTTATTCTACTTCCAATCCTGCCCGGAAACAGCAATGATGGAGTGAATAGTCTGATGCCTATGTGCCCTATGGAATACTACTATTAACCGATAGAAAAGGAGTAGTGGCAAGCCATCTTCCCTTAAGTGATATTTATCCTTTCCAAATAGTTCACAAAGTGCTGTGACAAGAATGAAATGTGTTCCATATACCACATACTGTTTCTCAGGGTGAATACCCACCCTCTGCCCCAGTCTCACTGATTGACATTTGTGTTTGAGATACAGTGACTATGTGGGAAAATGGGATTTTCCACAGTGACAACACCAATAAGAGTTTGGGAAAGGCACGGAAGTAATGAAAGAGTTTTATTTGGAACAACCCCTTTTGCAAGAGTAAAATGGTCTTCATGTGGCAGAATATATTTGTGAATGAAGTGCCTTTCAATGAGGAAAAATCAATTTTAACAGCTCATTTATTGATGAAACCAAGTCTGGTCTCAGCAGTTAGAGTGCTTTCTTGGAACAGGGCTGGAGGATGCAGCTGTCTCACCTTAACAGATGAAAGAAAGGCTTCTCATAAAAAAAGAGGTTTATGGCCACTCTGCCACAGAGACTCAGATGAGCTCATTTTTGATAATCAGTAAACAAGGGATTTCAGGAACATACAGAGGGTGCAAACATTTCCTACTCTTCTGGGATACCCTAGAGTTGAGTTCATGCCAATATCCATAAAGTAGAAACTCTTCAATTCCCTCTCTTCTCTGCGTTACAATTGTATGGGAGTTCCAGTAACCATTCATTTACCTTCTACTTTGGAAGAAATGTTGTGTATTTCCCACTTCTGAGATTTAGCTCTCAAACGATGCCCCCCTGTTAATCTATACTTTAAGTTAATCTATACTTTAAGGGCAACCTAAATTTCATCTCTGCTATTAAATCTTTAGTAATCAACTCAGATTGAAGTGAAATATTCTCCCTCTGAACTTCTAGGAGATATAATGTCTGTATCACTCAATTAGCACATAAGTCTTGCTTTGTTCTGTTAGTCACGTTATGTGCATCAGTGTGTCATCTCCCTTAAAAAATAGCAACTCTAAACATGAGCGGGAGGATCCAAACAAAGGCCTGGGGGGTTTAAGATTAGAAGTGGTCAATCCCTTCTTTTTTACACGTGCAAAAAGAAGTTAAGCAACTTCCCAAGGTCACACCAGTTGGTCAGAAGCAGAGACATCATTTGCAAATCCAATGTTCTTATAGTATAGTATACTTTTCTTTTTTGATATCATTCCCAATATTTTGTACTTTTGTTATTGTTCTGTTATTTTTCAGTCTTGTTCAAATCTTTGTGACCCCATTTAGGGTTTTCTTGGCAAAGATACTAGACTGATTTGCCGTTTCCTTCTCCAGCTCATTTTAGAGATGAAAAAACTGAGGCAAAGAGGATCAAGTGACTTGCCCAGGGTCTCACACAGATAGTAAGTGTCTGAGGCTGGAATCAAACTCAGGGTAATGAGTCTTCCTGACTTTGGGCCCAGCACTGAATCCACTACACCACCTAGCTGCCTCCTTTGTATTCAGGGACTACCTACCTAACAAATATTTGCTGCTTATTAATAACTTCAGATTGAAACTACAGGTGCTGAAGTAAATCATTGTACCCAGAAGGACCAGAGCCCCCATTTTTGACAAGCTGATCTAATTTCTAGCCAGAAAACTTAATCCTCATGCTCTTGAATGCAGAGAAATTTCTCTGAGAGAATCAAATGCTGATGCCTTTTAAGTACGACCAACCTTTAATGGTAACAAGCAACCTTTAAAAGAAAAATCAAACCAACATCAAACCTGTCACTTGGAAATTTCAGCTACATTCTTCTGAGACATATCATTCAGTGGAAAAAGGGAGAAAATGTAAATGATTGAATAAAAGATGGTTATTGAATGCCTGAGGGTCTGAATGTAGCTGATTATTTGGATTTGAATGGAACTCTGTTTTAGTCAGTATAAATTTAACTTGACCACCGAAACAAATGAATGGATGCTTCAAATAATTAAGAATAATCGAAGGACTACCTAGATACATTATTTAAATGACATTGTTTGTGAATAAGGATCAGAACTATGATTTCATTGGTACTTAGCTCTCCCAGAATAGTGCATATATACCTCATCTACAACTCATAACTGGAGAGAGAGGGTCTAGAGGATTGAGAGGTAAAGGGATTAGCACAGGGTCACACAGTCAATATGTGTCAGAGGTGAGACTAGACTCCTCATCTTTCAGGATTCTTCCTCTCTATCCACTCTACCATCCTGTCTTCTGGGACAGATCATAAAATGAGAGCTGAAAGGGACTTGAGGTACCAGTTAAACTAAATCCAACCTCATTTAACAAAGGGAAACTGAGGCAAAGAGAGGTTAAGTACCTTTCCCGAAGTCATACGGGTGGTAAGTGAATAAACTAGTATTGAACCTATGTCCTCTGAATTCACCAATTTTCCCTTTATTCTATTCCACATCACATTTTGGAACCCAAAGAAGAGAGTTATGTGTTCTGGGGACCCCACAATCTTACCTTTGTCACTTTCTTTCTCTTTAAAATGCTCATTTACTAACTTTACAACTCTTGGCTTCATCAGTGAATGTTAGATACTCACTGGCCTACATGAGGGCAAGGAAATGCTCTGGTGCAAGGGAATCAAGTACATTTGAATGTGAGAAGCAGTGTTTTAATAATTGGCCCACACTCTGCCAAATGCTTTATCAACGGGACATTTGTTAAATAAGCATTGATTAAGCACTTACTATATATGGAGCACTGTGCAAGGTCCATGGGGGAGCCTGGTTTCCTGCCCGCATGAGGTTTGGCAGTTTGATAGATTTTGGAAGGTTGTATTCTTCTTTATGGAGGGTGGGTAGGTGGGGGAAAGCTATTTTTAGCTGAATCAGTTGGCTGGTTAAGGGCCTTGCTTGTGTAAAGATGTGACATAGGCTACATTAATCTCTCTTGTCCCCCTGCCTTCTTCTTCTAAACTTTTATCTGCTCCCCTTTCAGTTTTTTTCTCTGCCCTGAGTCACTGCCTTGGCCACCTTGACCATCATTTAGGAAAACAATCCATTCTTACATTCATTCTAAAGCATTAGAACTTAAAAGTATTCCCCCATTCTGGTAGTATTTATAGTTTTGAAAAGACTCAAACAAAGACAATAATGCCTAAGTCAAAGGAAGAAGGCTGATGGCAAGAGTAGAAGAGATATTATTTAGTGAGAAGACTTCTTGGGGCACCCCAAAAAGTCTAGGTTTTAAGAGATCTGGGTTCTAGGCTCTGTTCTGCATTTTGCTAGACTTTGGGCAAATCATTGTATTTCTCCATCTCTTTCAGCCTCAGATTCCTTGACTATGAGTGATGATATTAGACTAGATGATCTATACATTTCCTTCTAGACCTAAGATTGTATGAACCTTTACACCCCTATTTGGGCTTTCAACCTATTCAGTTCGAGGCAGGTAGATGGCACAATAGATAGAGCTCTGGGCCTGGAGTCAGGAAGATCTGAATTCAAATGTGGCCTCAGACACTTACTAGCTGTGTGACCCTGGGCAAGTCACTTAACCTCTGTCTGCCTCAGTTTTCCCATCTGTAGAATAGAGATAATAATGGCATCTACTTAGTAGGGTTGTTGTAAGAATCAAATGAGTTGGGGCGGCTAGGTGGCGCAGTGAGTAGAGCGCTAGCCCTGGAGTCAGAAGGACCTGAGTTCGGATCTGACCTCAGACACTTAACACACACAAACAAAAACCTAGCCATGTGACCTTAGGAAAGTTACGTAACCCCAATTGCCCTCCAAAAAGCAAAAAAAAAAAAAAAAAAAAAGAATCAAATGAGTTAATAATTGCAGAGCACTTAGCACACTGCCTGGAAGATAGTAAACACTCTATAAATATTAGCCATTACTATTGTTATTACTATAGGTTACTGTGAGGACAGTCAGAAAAGTAAAGGAAGCAGAAGGGAAGAAACCAAAGAACAGTACCTTTCTCTAAATTTCATTCCATTCTTCAAATTCCAAATCAGTATAAGAGTAGATTGTTTCTAACCTCATTCTTCTGCCAAGAAGTACTGTCCCATGCCATTCCCCCACCTTTAAAATAGCCCAACTGGAAAGCTTTCCTTACATGTATTTGGCATAGCTGTAAACAGCATTCATTGTTGGACTCCCAGACCAACCTAGGACTGATAATCTTCACAGGGACTTACATAACACTAAATTCTCCCCACTAGCACACAGAGAGGCTTCCTTGTCCTTTTCCCTGCTATGGTCCTCTCTCCTTTTCTTCTCTGCGTGTGTGTAACTGTTTTACTTACCTTTAAAAATTTTATTGATACCTTTTGTTTTTATATCACATATATTTCTAATTATATCTCCCCTCCAACACAACCCATTGAGTCTTCCCTTGTAATGAAGATTAAGCATCAGGGGTATGTAATAGGTCCTCCTAGGCAAGCAACCTCCCTTTGTCAACGGAGGTTGCCACTCCTCTAAGACTTGTAATCTAGAAAGCACTGAAAGTTTAAGTAAATATATGTCAGATGCTAGACCTGAACCTCCCCACCATCTCCCTGACTCAATGACTCTCTATCAACTACGTTATCCTGCTTCTTAGAACAAGTGCAATTCAGTCACCTGAGCTTAAATAAAAGTAAGTTTGGGATGCCCTTAGACTCCCATGACAATGCACTGATGAGATCTGCATGAGCTTACCCTAAGCAGGTAGGTGTGCAGGACCCATGGAGCTACATTTGAGTTGAGAATTGACAATTACAATTATTTCCCATGAAGAAGAATTCCCAGTAAGTTTAGATCCTAAGCTTGCTTTGACTAAGTACATGTCCTTTGGAACTTAAATCTGTTACTACTCATTATTGCATTAGTGTAGCTATAACCATTGGATGGTTTCAAAAATCCTCAGATGGGCCTATAGAGTTGACCCATGACCCCAGGGGATTTCTGAGAAGACCTTTGAATATGATTATTTCATGGAAGCAAAGGTCATAACAGTGTACCAAAGATTAAAAAAGTTAGTCATAACCAATCAACACAAATCAATACATTTGGCAGCATATAGAGGATTCTCTATCCATAGTCGCTTTCCTCTGCCATGATGGAAGGGAAGTCAGTTCTCTTCACTGTGGCCAAACTTGGTTACTATAATGACAGAAGATCTTAGACCTAAAATTAGAAGGGTCCTTAGCAGTCATCTGATCCAATTACCTCATTTGTCAGTGTAGAAACTAAAGTCTAGGGAAGTTAAGTGACCTACCAAAGGTCACACAGGTTGTAAATGTCAATATTTTCACCCAGATCCTCTGAACAGAGAAGCAGTCCTATTTTTACCATACCACACTATCTCTTACAACACTTTCCTTTTTCATGATTGTTCTTTCCTTTGACATTGTTGCCATCATTGTTTATTTAGCTTTCTCACTTCTATGCAAATCCATGCATGGGGGGGACATGGATCACGGTGATCTGGCAAAAGGTCCTGAGAAGGAGCAAACAGATGGGAGGCAAACTAGGAGGGGGCAGTGCCATGAAAACTCAGGAAGGTGAGTATATCCAGGAGGAAAGTACGGTGTCAAATGTAACAAAGAGGTAAAAAATGATGAAGATTGAGAAAAGGTTTTTTGGATAGAGCAATTAAGAAATCATTGGTAACCTTGAAGAGTTGTGTTTTACTGAGCAGTAAGCTTGGCAGTCAGATTGAAAGGGTTTGAGAAACAAGTGGCAGGTGAGGAAGCAGAGACAAGATGTCTGTCTTTTTCATAGACTTTGGTAAGAGAGGGAAATGCAGAAAGGAGGGAAATATAGAAAAATTAACCGAAGGAAACAGTAAGGTCAAGTAAAGGTTTCTGTTGTTTAGGATGAGAAGATCTAGGTATGTTTATAGATAGCAGGGAAGAAACCCGTGGATAATGAGAGATTGATTATGAGATAGAGTGGCTACCGGAGAAGATAGAAGGGAGATTAAGGGGAAAAGATGTCTTCACCTTGTCAAGGAGACTAGGACAAAGAGGGGGTTGATTGTAAATGATGGTGAATGGGTTTGAGGTATAGAATTGGAGAGAAAATGGAGCTCACATTGGATGGCCTCAATCTTCCTGGTAAAGGTTCAGTGGAGGTCTAATGAGAGAGATAGGACAGTGATCATGTCCATACCCCTCCCAAAACAACTACCCCCCCCCAGACACACACACACACACACACACACACACACACACACACACACATATTCATTTATCTTTTCTTCTGAATGAACATTCCCCATACCATTCCACTTCCTTACACATTATGTCACATGGCATATACACAAGGTCCCTGACAGTTCTGGTTGCTCTCCTTTGGACACTCTCCAGATCATCAATATTCTTCCCAAACTAAGGTCTCCAGAGCTCAGACAGTAATCAATATGTGTTCTGACCAGAGCCAAGTTCTGTCACCTTATTCCTGCGATCTGTATCTCTCCTAATGTAGTTCAATATGTTGTGATTTCTGTTTCATGTCATTTACTCATATTTAGCCTCCAGTCCATTAAAACTCCCAGATCCTTTTCAAAATCCACTCTATCCATGCCCCCTGGAGTTGTCTTCCTTCGAATAGAATGTGCTCAACTGGCCAGAGGAGGGCCTATGACTGAAAGTGGGAATCCCTGGAAATTACAATTCTCCTTTCCACAGCAGTTTCACTATAAGCTTCTTGGCATAAGAAATCAAATAGGAATTTGGGGGGAGTTTTGTGGAAGCTACGGATGACATCTGAAAGCCAGTAGGTTACACAGAAAATGTTTAGAAACTCAGAAATGCATAAAATATATGTATAATATTGCATAATATCAACCCAAATTTTATAATAAGATACTGTAAACACATCATCAAAGAAAAGAAAAAAATTCAGACTTCTCTGGTATGAAAGGGGGGGCCAAAATTTTTTATACAGATTTTCCATGTCATGGAGGGTGCCATGTGCCTAACCCCTGTAATGTGGAAAGGATAACTGTTTTGGTAAGTTGCAAGGGAACAGGTTCAGCTGGTATTGGACAATTGCAGACCAAGATGGTGGCAGGAATGATGAGAAGCTTGAGAGAAAGCCTGAGATGGCGCCACCCCATAGTTTCTAGGGCAAGAATAGCAGTAGGACCTCTGGGAGCATAAGCATCCTTGGGATAATTGATAGAGTGGACCTGAAATTTCTAATTGAAGTGTAGAAACTCCCTCTAGCATGTAGATGGACATATCCTCAACAACTTAGAAACTCACCTACATCACAGACACAGTAAGTAACCTTCCTAGGTTGTATCAGACATGGGATTTGAACCTAGGTTTTCCCAACTTTGAGACTAATCCTCTCTCCACTATACCACATTACCTGTCAATCTTCCACAAGCACATAAGAACTTTAGTGACTCTTATTTAAGACAAGTTCCTTGTTTGCCCTCTTCTTCCCTTCCCTTCATGCACATCATCATCCCAACCCTCTTTACTCCCATAACCCCCATCAAAACACTTTTGCATGTTCTTGTACTATTTTCACCCACAAACAAAATGCACTTAGAAATACGTCTGCCATGTGGAGAAAATACCAGAGTGACCCAGTAGACACATGGCTATGGGAGCTGGGGATGACTTTTGTTGTTATTTCTTAAATGTCAGAAAAAGAAGTGGTGGTAGGCACAGCCTGGCAGGGTCTCTGAGCTGCTTGGGCAAGGGAGGGCTTCTTTCAGGCTTAATTTTATTTGCCTGAATGCTTTACTACGATGAGAAGGACACTGGAGAAAGAAAAAAAAAAGCAACATTGTATTTCTGAAGAAAGGCTTCCATTGGCCTATTCCTCTGAGTAAGGAAATGCACACATTTTATAAGAGGAGGGGTCAAAGGATAAGGAGAACTTCATTATTTTTAATGTCTTGGATAAAAGAGCTTTTTCTTCTTACGTTTACTAGACTAATCCCAATAATGTCTTTTGAACAATTAATTCTACTTTCCCCATGTATTCCACTTTGCAGTTTGTCCAGAATTAAGTGACCATTAGAAGGCATTAGCTAAGGAATGAGTGCCCTAATTACTTCAGAGAGTCAGCCATAAAAGAAAATATACAAATTTCTGGTACATCAGCACATGTTTAACTCTTTGCACTTTGCTGTACCTCACCTCACTGCATGCCCAGCACATGGAGGTGTAGCTGGTCCTTAGCATCTGTCCAGGCATATGTCATACCTGCTATCTGGTCTTCATCTTAGACAGAAGTTACTTGAACTTGTCTCTTCCCTAGAGGAGGGAGGAATCATGCAAGAAAACACATTAAAATGTGGACAGATTACTCCAGACTATCTTCAGTAAATGCAATAAAACCTAGAGATGCAGATGGGTTCCAAATGGTGCATGTCTGATTGTGAAGAAATGGAGTTTTGTTACTTAGAGGAAAAAAAAATGGTGCATGCACTCTGACTTTCTGGAGTAAATGTGCTTATTTCAGCAACAACTTTCTGTCGACTGCTGGTTGAACTCTGACTAAGATGTTGGTTGGCCATGCCCGGTTAATAATCTATGCTTCACTTTGGGTGTGTTGGGGGTCCTGGCTTTTCAGTGCATTTCCTCTTCGAGGTAGGGATGGTTAAGTACCATTAACCTTGGTCAGCAGGCAAACTGCTCTGCTGTGGATTCACTTGGCTAGATGGAATACGTTGCTCTCACTGGAATAAATCTTATGCATCCTCCATGTAACCCATTTGTACGGGGGGTATGGAAGTGTTGGCAGGGTTCACAGCCTTAATATCTGCATCATAGACAACTCCTTATGGCCTCAGTGTCCACCCATGGAAATGCAGATGTTTCTAAAAGCATGTGTGCATGCTGTGGGGGTGGAAGCTTGCTACTTTTACTGTTTCCCACTCAGAGGAAGATCTAGATTATTGTAAGCTTTAAGGAAGTAGTTCAGGATTACAAATACTAAAGAGTGATGATGTTGGAACAAATTGGCTAAAATGGCTTTAAGAGGGTGGTAAAAAGAAGGAAGAAATTGATCAGGGGCATTTTCTCTGCACTTACTCTTGTCCAGGCCATCATCATCTCCCACATGGACTATGTTACTAGTCTGCTAGCCTAAAGTATCGTGATATTCTGGTATTTCTAATGCACAGCTCTACGTCATTCTTCTGCTCAGAAAACTCCAGTGGCTTCCTAAAGAGCCTAAGATCAGACAGAAACTCCTCTTGACATTTGGAACCCTTCACAATTTGACTCCCACTTATCTTTCTAGGGTAATTATACATTACTTTCTCCATCGGCTCTACAATCTGGTTAACAAAAACAAAAAACCCCCCCCACAACACCACCACCAAAACCCACACCAACACCACAAAACACCACCAAAAACAAAACCCAAACCCCACAAAAACCAAAACCAACCAACCCCCCCAAAACCCAAACCCCCCAACAAAAAACAAACCCACAACAACCAACACCCCCCAACAAAAAAAAAACAACCCAACCCAAAACAACAAAACCCCACACCCAACCCACAGCTGGCCTTTTGTGTTCATCACACACAATATTCTATAGCCTTTCTTTGCACAGATTTTCCCACATACCCATTTTTCACTTCAAACTAATACCTCTTTAGAAAAAATGGTTAATTCTAAAAGGTAGAACCCCCAGTTTCCTTCAAAGCTCAGTTTAAGGGTTATCCTCAATGAGATCTTTTTTTTTAATTTTTATTTTTTTTAAACAAATGCCTTATTAACTTCTGTTTTACATCATTCATTTCCACCAGATTTTGAGTTACAATCATTTTCCCCCCGTTATTCTCCTACCCAACCTCCCAGAACAGCAGTCCCACAAGATATCGCTTCCTCCAATATGCTCTCTCCCATACCTTCTCCCATACCCCCTTCGACTTTTCCATTAGAGGAAGGTGAATCTTTGTGTCCCAGTGCCTGCACATCTTATCTCCCAATTACAAGCAAAAGAGTATTAATAATAATATTTATATATATTTGAAACATTTAATCTTAAGACCTCGAATTTCAGATCCATTTCCTTCCTCCCTTGTCACCCATTCCCTCTGGGGAGATAAGTAATTCAGTATATGTTGTACATGTCTAGCTATGCAAAACATTATCATAGTAGATATATTGTACAAGGCTGCTTATAATTCCCTCCCACTCATCCCACCCCCCACCTGGTCCATTCCCTACATGATCCTGTCCCTCTTCTATAGTGGGTACTTCCAACCTCCCCTCCCCCCAAGGATGCCCTCCCATCCATCATCCCTCCTCTCATCCCCCTTCCCCCTATTCTGCTGCAGGTTGAGAAATCCCATTTAGTATGTATGTCATTCTCTCCCTGAAACAAATTCAATGAGAATGTGGATTTTCCTTTTTTTTCCCTTCCTATTCTCCCCCACCCTTGCAACCACTTCCCCTTGCTTCTTCTACATGAGATAGTTTACCCTACCCTGTCTTTCCCCATCTCCTCTTGCCACTTTCCTCTCTCACCTCATAATTTCATCCCTTGAGTATTCTCCTTCCCAACAAATTCAACCTATGCCCTCTATCCATATATAACTGTAACCATATACACACACATTCACATATGTATTCATATGACCACACCCCCTTCTTCCATTATTTTCATAGTGAGAAAGATATCATCAGTCACAGTTATTGCTTTTCCATATAGGAATGTAAATAGTTCAACTTTGATAAGTTCCTTTTGATTTCTTTTCCCTGATTACCTTCTCAGGCATCTCTTGCTTCTTGCGTCTGGATGTCAAATTTTCTATTCAACTCTGGTTTTTTCCTCAAGAATGCTTGAAAGTCCTCTATTCCACTGAATGACCATATTTTCCCCTGAAACAAAATACTCAGTTTTGCTGGGTAGGTGACCCTTGGGTTCATTCCCAGTTCTTTTGCCCTCTGGAATATCATATTCCATGCCCTTCGATCCCTCAGTGTAGAAGCTGCCAGGTCCTGGGCTATTCTGATTGTGTTTCCACAATATTGAAATTGTTTCTTCCTGGCTGCTTGTAGTATTTTCTCCTTGATCTGGGGATTCTGGAACCTGGCTATAATATTCCTGGGAGTTTTCTTTTTGGGATCTTTTTCAGGAGGTGATCGGTGGATTCTTTCAACCTCTATTTTGCCCTCTGGATCTAAAACATCAGGGCAGTTTTCCTTGAGAATTTCTTGAAGGGTGATTTCTAGGTTCTTTCTTTGATCATGGCTTTCAGGTAGTCCAATAATTTTTAAATTGTCTCTCCTGGATCTATTTTCCAGGTCAGTGGTTTTTCCCATGAGATATTTCACATTGCCTTCTAATCTTTCATTTGTTTGGATCTGCTTAACAGCATCTTGATTTCTCATAAAGTCATTAGCTTCCATTTGCTCCAGTCTAACTCTGAAGGAATGAATCTCCTCAGTGAACTTTTGAGATTCTTTTTCCATCTGGCAAATTCGACTTTTTAAGGCATTCTTCTCCTCATTGCCCTTTTGGGCCTCCTTTGCCATTTGAGTTAGTCTATTTTTTAAGGTGTTGTTTTCCTCAGTCAGGCTGTTGACCCTCATTTCATACTTTTCCTGAATCCTTCTCATTTCTCTTTCCAATTTTTCCTCCACTTCTCTTATTTGATTTTTAAAGTCCTTCTTAAGGTCCTCTATGGCCTGCAACCCGCTCATGTTTTCCCCTGGGGCTTTTGGAGCAGGACTTCTGACCTCACAGTCCTTTTCCCGCTCTATGCCCCCAAAATAGGAGTCTAGGGTTGCATTTTTCTGTTTCCTTTGCCTTGGCATGTTGCCACTTAATTGCTTGACTTTTGGGCTTGTTGCCACACTATGGCTTTAAGGCCAGATAGAGGAATTTTTGTTCCGAACGTGTGGGGGGCAACTTCCGTTTCTGGCAAGCTGTAAACCCACCCATGACTTCCACCCTAGATCACAATCCAGATCCAGGGAGGTTAAAGCAAGAGTGATTACCTCCCAAGACTGATCGCTGGATCTCCCTACAATTAATTCGCAGGCCGGGAGCTGGAGCTGCGTCTGAAAACTACAAAATGGAGTGTTTCCTCAGTGGCTTCTAGCCCCCAGGGGAGGAGGCTGACATATTCCCCCAAATACAGGTCCCAAAGTCCATAGGACACTAACCTCTTACTTTGTCCTAGGCATGTCTATGTAGATAATTCTGGAGTCGCCATGGCTGCTGGTGTTCTGGGGTTCCTCCAGCCGGCTGCTGGCCCTGCCGCCCTGGGGCTAAAACCTCGGCTCACGAGGAGCTGGGTTCCGCTCGGCTCTGCTTCCTGCGCTCTGCGCATTGCGCGCTGCCGGCTCCCAGACTGCTGCGCTGGTCCTTCCTGCAGGGCTGCTGGGCTGTCCTCAGCGGGAGGTTAGCTTCTCTGTGTTGTTCTGTGGGTACTGGGGCTCCAGAAGTTGTTCAGAGTCCCCCTAAGTGAGATCTTTTTAATTACCCATCAGCAACTGGTGCTGTTCCTTCAAATTACCTTGGGGGATTCATATCCTCTCCCTGCTCTCCATTTCAAATTTATACTCTGTGAGAGCTGTGGCAAATCCTTTTTTTATTATTATTATCTGTTTTTTAAAAAACCTAATACAGTTATTATAATACAGGCCCTTAACAAAACATTTGTTGAGTATGTGAGTGATTATTATCTTCTAAGTTACTACCCCCTGAATCTTTTTCAGAAGAGCCAAAATGTCAGTCTTCATTGGGAGGCCTCTGAACATGTATCTGTGATTTACCATCAGAGAGAGTTTTGGTTAGATTATTCAATCTGATCTTAGTATTCCCACTACTAAATTAATTATGAGTGAAACAGATTGACTAAATCGACCGTTTTGTGATGTTTGGGGTATCATGTTTATACCCCAAAGTAAAAAGAAGATAAAGGAAGGTAGAAGGTTACAACATCCCAGCTTCCGGGCCTCTGCTTTGTGAAAAGACCGAACTTCAATACGAATGAAAGCATTAACATTATAGGTCCATCATAGTTATATGGAGTGTCCTCTGCCTGCTGGTCTGATGAAGTCTTTGATGTTGTTTTGCCAAGGCTGCACAGGTACCCTACCTATAATCATGTGAAGCCAATGACTGATAGTATAAATCGCTAGTCTCCCTTTCATCTCAAAAGATGCTTATAGCATGATGTTTTAGAGATAAATACTTAGACATATTATCTCTGCCTTTATACGAAATTACAAGCAGGTACAAGACAGGGCAATATTCTTCAGCCTTCACCATCAGAAGAGGAGATGCCCCAAGAAAAGTAGACTCTTTTTCCAAATCCATGTATTTCTCTGAACTCCACTGGCAAAGAGTAGAGCTCAGGGCTAGAAGTCTTAAAAGTTTGGGAAACATATAAGCGTGTTGTACCCTCAATATCAGCTCAACTCCTTCCAGAAAGGTTGTCAAATGTAGGAATGCTGTGAATTCATCATACATTAATCATCTAGGCCCACTGGGGAATTTTCTGTTCCTTGCCTTATCCGTCATAGAAAAAAATTCACAAGACTCACATGATTCCATTTATTTTATGGTTATAAATAATCAAATACAATTTGCAACTCTGTGGTCTGTAATGCATTCAGATTGACTTAGAACACGATGGAAAAGAACAAGCTTGGTTTGTACTTGAGGCTTGCTAAGGACTGGAATTCCCCAGGTAGATCCTTCTCATTATGTAGGGCACAGTTATGTTTCAGAGACCTGTCTGGAACCCCAAGGGAAGGCTGCCTCTCATTAGGCATGTCCCAGTGAGCTCTGCTGATGGGAGTGTATATCACACTATCTGCAGGCCAAGATGGAAGGATAAAGATTCCAGAAAAATGGAAATCATGTGACTACTCTCTGATTGAGTTGTTGTTGTTGTTTCTGCTGTTGTTATTATTTAATACCTTGAAACATTCAGTGCAAAGAATAAATAGAAGCTTATAAGGCAAAGCTGAAGGTTGTTAATATGAACCAATAGTGACAAATACTTGGGTAAAGGTTTGTTTTTCCCTATGTATTACCCAAAAGGAAAGCCGGTCAGAGACAGTGAGTATGTGATTTTAACAGAGAACCTTCTATTATGAAATCATGTCTTGGGTTCAAGGTTTTGCCTGTTGAAGACCTTCTAGAAAGCTTAGGATTAAAACTAATTCCTTCCCTTTCTCCCATACTAACTTCCATCTTCCCTTTCCTCCAAACCCTGTGGATCATTTTATTACATCTTTTACAATATGTTCCACAAAGACTTATTCTAATGTGTCATGTAGTTTGGAGGAGGTCTTGAATTCTTTTGTTTTAATTAATAAATTTATTTTTAGTTTTCAACAGTCATTTCCACAAGATTTTGAGGTACAAATTTTCTCCCCATCTCTCCCCTATCTGCCACCCCAACATAGCCAGTCTACTGAATGCCCCTTCCCCCAATCTATTCTCTCTTATATCCTTCCCCATGCCCCCTAACTTTCTAGTAGGGCAAGATAAATTTCTATACCCCAGTGCCTGTATACCTTATTTCCCAGTTGCATGTAAAAAATGATTTTTTAAACATTTGTTTTGAAAACTTTGATTTCCAGATTCTTTCCTTTCTTCTCTCCTCACCCACCCCCACTGGGAAGATAAGCAACTCCATATAGGTTGTACATGTGTAGTTATGCAAAACATTTCCATAGTAGATATATTGTGAAAGATTAACTATATTTCCCTCCATGCTATCGTGCTCCCCACTTATTCTATTTTCTACTTTGACCCTGCCCCTTTTCAAAAGTGTTTGCTTCTCACTGCCGTCTTCCCGAATCTGCCCTCCCTTCTATCATCCCCATTCTTATCCCCTTCTCCCCTGCTTTCCTATAGGGTAAGATACCCAATTGATTGTGTATGTTATTCCCTACTTAAGCCAAATGCAATGAGAGTAAGGTTGACTCATTCCCTTTCACCTTTCTGCTCTTCCCCTCCATTGTAACAGTTTTCTCTTGCCTTTTATATGAGATAATTCGCCCTATTCTATCTCTCCCTTTCTCCTTCTCCCAATATATTCCTCTCTCACCTCTTAATTTTATTTTTTAGATATCATCCCTTCATATTCAACTCATCCTGTACCCTCTGTCTATGTATACATGTACACACATACACACATATTTATTTATACATGCATATTCCCTCCTATACATACATATAAATGTATGGTATGTATACATACATATAAATGTATGGTATGTATACATACATATACATATATATGTATATATACATATACATTCCCTTCAACTATCCTCATTTTGAGAAAAATCTCATGAGTTACAATTATCTATTTCCCTGTAGGAATGTAAGTAGTTCAACTTTGATAAGTTTCTTATTCTTTTTCCTATTTACCTTCTCATTCTTCTCTTGCTTCCTGTATTTGAAAGTCAAATTTTCTGTTTAGCTCTGGTCTTTTCAGCAAGAATGCTTGAAAGTCCACTATTTCATAGCATATCCATATTTTCCCCTGAAGCATTATACTCATTTTTGTTTGGTAGATGATTCTTGGTTTTAATCCTAGCTCCTTTGACATCTGAGATATCAGATCCCAAGCCCTTTGATCCCTTAATTTAGAAGCTGCTAGATCTTGTGTTATCATGATTGTGTTTCCACAATGCTCAAATTGTTTCTTCCTGAGTGCTTGCAGTATTTTCTCCTTGACCTGGAAACTCTGAAATTTAGTTATAATATTCCTAGGAGTTTTCTTTTTGGGATCTTTTTCAAGAGGCAATCAGTGAATTCTTTCAATTTCTGCCCTCTAGTTCTAGAATATGAGGTCAATTTTCCTTGAGAATTTCTTAAAGGATGATTTCTAGGCTCTTTTTTTGATCATAGCTTTCAGGTAGTCCAATAATTTTTAAATTGTCTCTCCTGGATCTATTCTCCAGGTCAGTGGCTTTTCCAATAAGATATTTCACATTGCCTTCTATTTTTTCATTTATTTGGATGTTTTATAGAATTTTTATTTCTCATAAAGTCATTAGCTTCAATTTGCTCCAATCTAATTTTGAAGGAATTATTTTCTTCAGTGAGTTTTTAAAATTCCTTTTCCATCTGGGTAATTTGGCTTTTTAAGGCATTCTTCTCGCATTGGCTTTTTGGGCCTCTTTTACCATTTAAGAATCTATTTTTAGGGTGTTATATTCTTCAGTATTTTCTGGGGTCTCTTTTTAGCAGGCTATTGACTCACTTTTTGTGATTTTCTTGCATCATTCTCATTTCTCTTTCCAATTTTTCTTCCACTTCTCTTACTTGATTTTCAAAATCCTTCTTGAGCTCTTCCATGGCCTGTGACCAATTCATATTTTTGTTGGAGGCTTTTGATGCAGGAGCTTTGACTTTGTTGTCTTCTTCTGGTTCCATGTTTTGATCCTCTTTATCCCCCCAAAAAGATTCTATGGTCTGATTGTACTTCCTTTTTTTGTTCATCTTACCAGCCAATTACTTGACTTTTGAGTTCTTTGCCATGATAGAACTCTGAATCCAGAGTGGAGAGAGCTGTGTCCCAAATTTCTGGGGTTTTGCCAGCTGTTGGCAGAGTTATGAAGAAGGCTCAACACCTAGCCCAGTGTAATAGACCCTTCCTGTTACCCTGTCAGGCTGCCTTCAGTGGGAGATTTGTTTTTCTCTGTCACTTTGTGGGTTCTGTAGCCCTTAAATTTGTTTAGAGTCACTTTTTTTGCAGATATTGGAGGTGGTTGGAGCAGGAACTCAAGGAAGTTCCTGCTTTTATTCTGCCATCTTTACTCCACCCCTTCAAGGTCTTGAATTCTTAAAGGTCATGGTAGTAGAACAAAAACTCCAAAAGGTTCTACTATGATGGGAGGGCTTTGGAGTATGGTCTTAGGACCTATGTAAATAAGTACACAGAAATTTTACAAGAGGGTTAGCTACTAGGTGGAAGTTCTATAGCCATTGTAATCAATGGGATGAAGCAACATTTTTAAAATGGCCCCAATTTCAATGTAGCCCCTGTGACGATAATATTATAGAAAAGCATTACACCTTTTTAGAACATACTATCTTTATAATACTCAATGTGTAATACTATTAGAATTTATATAATACTATAGTATAGTATTATACTATTAGTCATCTTTATCCAATGACTAGTGAATTGACATACCATTGAAAAGAATTAGCTACACCAATGTTTGTATTCTCTTTACAAACAAAACTAGGTAACAAAAGGGAGAGACAAGTAAATGAAAGATATTCTCCTTGAATAAACAGGCTAGCCAATTTGATTTAATTAATCCTAAAGCCCCAAAAAACGGTAACATAGGACAATTGATCATCTCATCTTTCTTGAGCTCTCATGAGCTCAAGAAAAATAATTGCACAATGAAGAAAACTGTAGCATATGAACCGAAATCTACTGGAGAGGTTAAAGAGGTGGCACAATTATGTGGACAACTTGACAAAGTCCTCAAAAGCAACCAAATAGAGATCTTGATACTTGGTGACTTCAATAAGAATTTTTGGGGGGCAGAGCTAAGATGGCGGAGTAGAAACAGCACTTCCAAGGTGCTCTTCCCCACACCACCTCCAAACAATGTAAAAGGGGAGTCTGAACAACTTCTGGAGCCCCAGCACCCACAGAACAACACAGAGAAGCTAACCTCCTGCTGAGGACAGCCCAGCAGCCCTGCAGGGAGCGGCCAGTGCAGCACTCTGAGAGCAGGCAGCACAGCGCGCTGGGAACTGATAGCACAGTGCGCTGGGAGCTGAGCCCAGGCCCACTTGAGCCTCTGTTTTAGCCCCCAGGGCTGCCGGAACAGTAGCCAACTAGAGGGACCCCAGAACACCAGCAGCTGTGGCAATTCCAGAATTATCAGCATAGATATGCCTAGGACAAAGTGAGAGGTTAGTGCCCTATTGACTTTGGGACCCGTATTTGGGGAATTCGTTGGCTTCCTCCCCTGGGGGCGAAAAGCTGCTGAGGAAATGCTGCACAGAGGCCATTTTGCAGTGTCAGTGGCAGCTCCAGCTCCTAGTCTGCGAACTGTAGAGAGATACAGCAATCAGTCTGGGGGTTAATTGCTCTTGCTTTAACCTGCTTGGATCTGGATTGTAGTCTTGGGGCGAGGTCTGGGGTGTGTATCCAATTTGCCAGAGTAGGTGGAGGCTTTACAGAGGCCACCCAACCTCCGGAAGTTGTGAAGACCCCACATTTGGGACTGTAGCTCTCCTGTCTGGTGGCAGAGTACTACTGTAGCAACAAGCCCCAAAATCTAGTAACTAAGTGGCAATATACCTAGGCAAAGGAAACAAAATAAACAGAAAAATGCAACTTTAGACTCCTATTTTGGGGGCAAAGAGGATCAAAGCCTGGAACAGGAGGAGAACTGTGAGGTCAGAATTCCTGCACCAAAAGCCCCAAATGAAAATACAAGCTGGCTACAGGCCATAGAGGACCTTAAGAAGCAGATAAGAGAAGTGGGGGGAAAATTGGGAAGAGAAGTGAGAAAGATGCAAAAAAAGTATGAAATGACAGTCAACAGCCTGACTGAGGAAAACAACACCTTAAAAATAGATTAACTCAAATGGCAAAAGAGGCTCAGAAAGGCAATGAGAAGAAGAATGCCTTAAAAAGCCGAATTTGCCAGATGGAAAAAGAATCTCAAAAGCTCACTGAGGAGAATCATTCCTTCAGAATTAGACTGGAGCAAATGGAAGCTAGTGACTTTATGAGAAGTGAAGATGCTGTTAAACAGATCCAAACAAATGAAAGAATACAAGGCAATGTAAAATATCTCATGGGAAAAACCACTGAACTGGAAAATAGATCCAGGAGAGATAATTTAAAAATCATTGGACTACCTAAAAGTCATGATCAAAGAAAGAACCTAGAAATCATCCTTAAAGAAATTCTCAAGGAAAATTGTCCTGGAGTTTTAGACCCAGAGGGAGAAATAGAGGTTGAAAGAATCCACCAATCGCCTCCTGAAAAGGATCCCAAAAAGAAAACTCCTAGGAATATTATAGCCAGGTTCCAGAACTCCCAGATCAAGGAGAAAATACTACAAGCAGCCAGGAAGAAACAATTTCAATATTGTGGAAACACAATCAGAATAGCCCAGGACCTGGCAGCTTCTACACTGAGGGATTGAAGGGCATGGAATATGATATTCCAGAGGGCAAAAGAGCTGGGAATGAACCCAAGGGTCACCTACCCAGCAAAACTGAGTATTTTGTTTCAGGGGAAAATATGGTCATTCAGTGGAATAGAGGACTTTCAAGCATTCTTGAGGAAAAAACCAGAGTTGAATAGAAAATTTGACATTCAGACACAAGAAGCAAGAGATGCCTGAGAAGGTAATCAGGAAAAAGAAATCAAAAGGAACTTATCAAAGTTGAACTATTTACATTCCTATGTGGAAAAACAATACTGTGTCTGATGAAACCTTTCTCATTATGAAAATAATTGAAGAAGGGTATATGGACATAAGAATACATATGTGAATGTGTGTATATATATGTTTACAGGTATACATGGATAGAGGGCACAGGTTGAATTTGTGGGAAGGCATGATACTTAAGGGGTGAAGTTAAGAGGTGAGAGAGGAAAGTGGCAAGAGGAGATGGGGAGAGACAGGGTAGGGTAAACTATCTCATGTAGAAGAAGCAAGGGGAAGTAGTTGCAGGGGAGGGGAAGAACAGGAAGGCAAAAAGGCAAAACCTTATTCTCATTGAATTTGGCTCAGGGAGAAAATGACATACACACTAAATGGGATATCTCAGCCTGCAGGAGAGTAGGGGGAAGGGGGATAAGAGGGGGGATGATGGATGGGAGGGCATTCTAGGGAGAGGATAGGTTGGAAATACCTACTTTCAAAGAGGGACAGGATCAAAGTAGGGAATGGACCAGGTAGGGGGTGGGATGGGTGGGAGGGAAAGATAAGTAGTCTTTTACAATACATCTACTATGGCAATGTTTTGCATAGCTATACATGTACAACATATACTGAATTGCTTATCTTCCAAGAGGGAGTGGGTGACAAGGGAGGAAGGGAATGGATTTGAAATTCAAAGTCTTAAAATTAAATGTTTCAAATGTATATAAATACTATTATTAATACTATTTTGCTTGTAATTGCAAGATAAGATGTTCAGGCATTGGGGCTCAGAGATTCACCTTGCCCTAATGGTAAAGTTGAAGGGGATATGTGAGAAGATATGGGAGAGAGCAGATTGGATGAGGGGATATCTAGTGGGACTGCTATTCTGGGGTGGTGGGTAGAGAAAAAATGGGGAAAAAATTGTAACTCAAAATCTGGTGGAAATGAATGATGTAAACCAAAAGTTAATAAAGTATTTGCTAATAAAAAAAATAAAGGAAAACTACCTTAAAACAAGAAGAAAAAGAATTTGGGGACAAATGAGAATGATAAAAAATATGTCAGAAAACATGGCTCAGGCTCAAGAAATGAAAGAGGCCAAAGGCTTATAGCTTCCCCCAAGGCATCTGGACAATATGCCACAAATACTTTTAGAAGGTGAACTGTAAGCTGTTGAACATGGAAAGTACCAAACAATATTTTTTAAAATTGAAATTGACTTTATCTTAACAGAGAAGAAACAGAGCAAAGTTTAAAATCAAAACCAGTTTAGAAGAAAGAATAATGATGGTGTAATAACAGTGTCTACAAGTGAAGTAGGAGCAGCTAGGTGGTACAGTGGACAGAGTGCTGGGCCTGGAGTCAGGAAGACTCCTCTTCCTGAGTTTAAATCTGGCCTCAGACATTTACTAGCTGTGTTACCATAGGCAAGTCACTTAACCCTGTTTGCTTCAGTTCTTCATCTGTAAAATGAGCTGGAGAAGGAAATGGCGAACCACTCTAGGATCTTTGCCAAGAAAACCCCAAATGGGGCCACTGAGTGTCAGACACAACCAAAACTATTGAATAACAATAATTGAAGTGGTTTCAATGTGATATAAGAAGCTGTTAAGTGATACAATGGATTGAGTGCTGGGGCTTAGCATCAAGAAGACCCAAGATAAAATCTTGCCTCAGATAATTCCTAGCCTTATGGACAAGCATCACTTAACAACTCAGCCTCAGCTACCTTCTCTGTAAAATAAGGGAGTTGTACTCAGTGACCTCTAAAGTCCCTTCCAGCTCTGAATCTATGCTCTTAGGATACTTTTCAAGAGTTGAAAAATGGAAAATTGAAAAGAGCAAAGATATTGCTCATGATTGGTACAATTCCTTTAAAAGATTTAACCAATATATACTAGAATGAAGAAAACAAAAAAGTCCAGAAACTAAGTAAACACTTGATTTCTGCCAAATGGAGAGATGTAGGACCAAAGTACATCTTAGTTTCATGATACAAATTAATTTGTAAAATGTGATGAAGAGGGTTATTGGAAATTACAAAGAGTATAGCCTCATATAGCAGTAGAATTTCGTGGAAGCAAAAAGAAATCCACAGAAAGCTTGGTGTGAGACCCAGTGGGATGATCCCAAGAACATTCATGGATAAATTTTACATCAGAGCACCCAATAGACAGAAAATAGAACCAAGTTATAAACATTTCTGCAGTGACCCATTTCATTATTGGTAACATGGGAACCACTACATTGGGGTCCTGACACCTTAGTCCCTGATGTGCTATATGATAAGGTTGAAATGGCAGTTAAGAAGACAAAATTGGCAAGAATGGTGGAACTAGACCAAATACACAGTAAGGGGACCTGGGTTGGAAGCAAGGCAATTTTGAATTCATTGAGGGATTATTTCCCAATGTGCCTCAGGGAAGGAGGGTGAGAAAAAGACAAGGGAAAAAAGACAATATCTGTGCTTCCTAGAGTCAATTAAGAGAATTACTATTGATGTGTATGCCTGATATTTCATTTTAGAAAATGTTAATGAGAATGAGCATCTAAATATTCTTGATTAAAGGTTTTCATAACACAGTTCTCTATGATGGACCTTGTCTTCACTTAGATTCATACAATGGACTAAAAAAATAGAGGCACTATCTCTCAGTATTTTAAATTGTTGATTACAAAAAAATGAGGGGAGGCGGAGCCAAGATGGCGGAGTAGAAACAGCATTTCCAATGTGCTCTGCCCCACACAAATTTCAAACAACGTGAAAGGGAGATCCGAACAACTTCTGGAGCCACAGCACCCACAGAACGGCACAGAGAAGCTAAACTCCTGCTGAGGACAGCCCAGCAGCCCTGCAGGGAGCGGCCAGCGCAGCGCTCCGAGAGCAGGAAGCACAGCTCACTGGGAACCGACAGCGCAGCCCGCAGAGCCGAGCCCAGGTCCGGGGTTTTAGCCCCAGGGCAGCCAGGCCTTCAGCCGGCTGGTGGAACCCCAGAACACCAGCAATTGTGGCAATTCCAGAATTATCAGCACAGATATGCCTAGGACAAAGTGAGAGGTTAGTGCCCTATGGACTTTGGGACCAGTATTTGGGGAACACGTGGCTTCCTCCCTGGGGGCAAAAAGCTGCTGAAAAAACAGCTGCACAGAAGCCATTTTGCAGTAGTGGCTCTAGCTCCTGGTCTTCGAACTGTAGGAAGATCCAGCAATCAGTCTGGGGGTTAATCGCTTTTGCTTTAAACTGCCTGGATCTGGATTGTGGTCTGGGGGGGAAGTTTGGGGTGGGTATCCAACTTGCCAGAGTAGGTGGAGGCTTTACAGAGGCCACCCAACTGGCGGAAGTTGTGAAGACCCCACGTTTGGGCAGAAGCTCCCCTGTCTGGTGGCAGAGTCCTACTGTGGCAACAAGCCCCAAAATCAAGTAATTAAGTGGCAACATGCCTAGGCAAAAGAAACAAAATAAACAGAAAAATTCAACATTGGACTCTTATTTTAGGGGCAAAGAGGATCAAAGCATGGAGGAGGACTGTGAGGTCAGAACTCCTGCACCAAAAGCCCCAAATGAAAATACAAGCTGGCTGAGGCCATAGAGGACCTTAAGAAACAGATAAGAGAAGTGGGGGAAAAATTGGGAAGAGAAATGAAAAAGATGCAAGAAAAGTATGAAATGACAGTCAACAGCCTGACTGAGGAAAATAACACCTTAAAATAGACTAACTCAAATGGCAAAAGAGGCTCAGAAAGGCAATGAGGAGAAGAATGCCTTAAAAAGTCGAATTTGCCAGATGGAAAAAGAATCTCAAAGCTCACTGAGGAGATTCATTCCTTCAGAGTTAGACTGGAGCAAATGGAAGCTAGTGACTTTATGAGAAATCAAGATACTATTAAACAGATCCAAACAAATGAAAGAATAGAAGGCAATGTGAAATATCTCATAGGAAAAACCACTGACCTGGAAAATAGATCCAGGAGATACAATTTAAAAATTATTGGACTACCTGAAAGCCATGATCAAAGAAAGAACCTAGAAATCACCCTTCAAGAAATTCTCAAGGAAAACTGCCCTGATGTTTTAGATCCAGAGGGCAAAATAGAGGTTGAAAGAATCCACAGATCACCTCCTGAAAAAAGATCCCCAAAAGAAAACTCCCAGGAATATTATAGCCCGGTTCCAGAATCCCCAGATCAAGGAGAAAATACTCCAAGCAGCCAGGAAGAAACAATTTCAATATTGTGGAAACACAATCAGAATAGCCCAGGACCTGGCGGCTTCTACACTGAGGGATCGAAGGGCATGGAATATGATGATATTCCAGAGGGCAAAAGAACTGGGAATGAACCCAAGGGTCACCTACCCAGCAAAACTGAGTATTTTGTTTCAGGGGAAAATATGGTCATTCAGTGGAATAGAGGACTTTCAAGCATTCTTGAGGAAAAAACCAGAGTTGAATAGAAAATTTGACATTCAGGCACAAGAAGCAAGAGATGCTTGAGAAGGTAATCAAGGAAAAGAAATCAAAAGGAACTTATCAAAGTTGGACTATTTACAGTCCTACATGGAAAAACAATAACTGTTTGATGAAACCTTTCTCATTATGAAAATAATTGAAGAAGGGTACATGGCATATGTTCACAGGTATACATGGATAGAGGGCACAGGTTGAATTTGATGGGAAGGGATGATTTTTTTTTTTTTTGGAGGGCAATTGGGTTGGGTGACTTGCCCAGGTTCACGAAGCTGGGTTTTTGTTTGTGTGTTGGGTGTCTGGGGCCGGATCCGAGCTCGTGTCCTTCTGGCTCTGGGGCTGGCTCTCTGCTCGCTGCGCCACCTAGCCACCCCAAGGAAGGGATGATTCTTAAGGGGTGAAGTCAAGAGGTGAGAGAGGAAAGTGGCAAGAGGAGATGGAGAGAGACAGGGTAGAGCAAACTATCTCATGTAGAAGAGGCAAGGGGAAGTAGTTGCAGGGGAGGGGAAGAACAGGAAGGCAAAAAGGCAAAAGCATATTCTCATTGAAGTTGGCTCAAGGAGAGAATCACATACATACTAAATGGAATATCTTACCCTCACTCACTCTCCTGAGTAGGGAAAAGGGGGATGAGAGGGGATGATGGAGGGGAGGGCATTCTGGGGAGAGGGGAAGTTAGAAGTACCCACTATCAAAGAGGGACAGGATCAAAGTAGGGAATGGACCAGGTGGGAGGTGAGACAGGTGAGAGGGAAATATAAGTAGTCTTTTACAGTATATCTACTATGGTAATGTTTTGCATAGATAAACATGTACAACACATACTGAATTGCTTATCTTCTCAGAGGGAGTGGGTGACAAGGGAGAAAGGGAATGGATCTGAAAATCGAAGTTTTAAAATTAAATGTTTCATAAGATGTCCAGACAGTGGGACTCAGAGATTCACCTTGCCCTAATGGCAAAGTCGAAGGGGGTATGGGAGAAGATATGGGAGAGAGCAGATTGGGTGAGGGGATATCTTGTGGGACTGCTATTCTGGGGTGGTGGGTAGGGAAAAAATGGGGGGAAAATGTAACTCATAATCTGATGGAAATGAATGATGTAAACCAGAAGTTAATAAAGCATTTGTTTAATTAAAAAAAATGAGGGACAGCAAGGAGGCACAGTGAATAGAGTACCAGCCCTGGAGTCAGGAGGACCTGAGTCAAAATATGACTGCAAACACTTAACACTTACTAGCTATGTGACCTTGGGCAAGTCACTTAACTCCAATTGCCTTGCCTTCCACCCTCCAAAAATTTTTTGATACAAAAAAAGTCATCAAGACTTCCTTCCAACAAGTAGCTGCTTTTACAAAGTTTGTTTATATAGCAACGAAGAAAATTCCATTCAAAGATCTGTAACTATAAATATAAATCAACGCATAAAAGAAAGAGCTGTATGCTCCTCAAAGGGAGGATGTGATAGAGGATGTCCTGCTTAAGGAAGAAATATTCTTTATTGAACATAGGCTTCTCCAGATGCTCCTATTTGCAGATGATGCTGTCCTGATTCTATCAAGCCCTAGAATATTTCAAGGCCTTCTCCATGAGATTTGTGATAACTGAAAACAGATTAACCCAACAATCTACATAGGAAAAACTAAATGAATAAAACATGTTTTATGTCTAGATAATAGACAGTAGTTAGATTTGCCATCCATCTTCTTAGTGTATCAGTATCAGATATACCTGGAATAGACAATGTTGATGGAAAATTATTTGGGATCAAAATTAAATAGGAAGTGAAGAACAAATTGAACTTCATTTGGGAAATCATTCAGGGACTTTAATAATCCTGAGCTACTAGGGTTTTTTTTTTTTTTTGATAGCTTCCATTCTTAATCTAATTGCATTAATTTTATTTATGTACTCAATTACATGCAATTGAAATTAGCTATCCTTTGTAAGTACTCTATTCTTTCCCTGTTTGTTTAAAGACTCTTCTCCTAGCTATATCTATAGAAGGTACCTGATCTCATACCTTTAAAATTTTTATGATGTTGGGGAGGCTAGGTGGCACAATGAGTAGAGCACTGGCCCTGGAGTCAGGAGGACCTGAGTTCAAATCTGGCCTCAGGCACTTAATGCAAAAAAAACTAGCCATGTGACCTTGGGCAAGTCACTTAACCCCAATTGCCCTCCAAAAAGCAAAAAAAAAAAAAAATATGGTGTTATCTTTATTATTTGTCATATATATCTATTTAGATGATCTATCCATTCATCTATCTATCTATCTTTATCTATCTAGATCTATTTGGATCTATCCATCTCTCTCTTTCTCTTTTTCTTTCTGACTTCCTTTCTTCCTTCCTCCTTCCTTCCTTCCTTCCTTCCTTCCTTCCTTCCTTCCTTCCTTCCTTCCTCCTTTCCTTTCTCCTTTCTTCCTTTCTCCTTCCTTCCTTTCTTCCTTCCTTCTTTCATCCTTCCTTCCTTTCTTTCTTCCTTCCTCCTTCTTTCCTCCTTCCTTCCTTCCTTTCTCCCTTTCTCTCCCTCCCTCCTCCCTCCTTCCTTCCTTCCTCTCTACCTTCCTTCCTTCCTTCCTTCCTTCCTTCCTTCCTTCCTTCCTTCCTTCCTTCCTTCCTTTTTTCTTTCTTTCATCTATCTATATGTCTGTCTATCTATCTATCTATATCTATCTATCTATCTATTTATCTACTCCTGTGATTAGATTATCTCTAAAGTCCATCCCTTCTCTGAATCTATGGTCCTCTGCCCTGAAGTATGTTGCTTTCCCTCTGGGAGCTTCATTGTTCTAATCACCAAAATCAAAGAGTTGGATGAGCTGGTTCCAAAGCAGCATTTCTATGACCCACAAGAAGGGAAACAGCATGTGCCTGAATATACTAGGTGCTTATTAAGTACTTATTGAACTGACTTGAATTGCCTTGAAGAAAAATCTATGTCCAGGGTTTTCATATGGAAGGGTGAACTCATCACTATTAATCCTACCTTGGAATCCCCTTAGAATTCCCTCTCCTCTGCATATGGCAGACTGCTGTTTACCCACTGGGTGCTTTTTTTTTATTGTTATTGTTAATTCTGTTGCTTCTCCATAGAAAGAAGCTGGGGGCTAAAATCCTACCAAACCTGGATGTTTGCTAAGGTTGCTGCTTTTCTTAGCTTTGCTGGTGACCTCAATCATGGCGAACAGACTCACAAGCATTTCCTTAGTCATCTCAGAAGAACTGGGCCTACTGTAACCTTGCCTGCTCTTGATTCCTCTTCTTACTCTCTTTGAATCTTTTGAATAACTAGGGTGATTTAATTCCCATGTCACTCCAACTTGACTTCACTGATGACTCCTCATTTTCATAATAGCCTTTTTAAAAGGTGGCTGAACAATTCAAAATACAGGACTACCAATTCTCTCTCCTTCCTCCAGCCTTTGGAACGAGGAGCTCTTGATTCTGACTGTGGCTTTTTTCTCTCTTAAACTCTGTTCTTTTGGTGCTTGGAACTCACTGCTATTCCACTTGTCAGTGGATAACATTACAATTTTATCCACTGACAACTTCTGCTACTGCCCTTTCTTGATGGGTAGAGAATTAATTTTTTTCTTTTCAAAAGTTTTCTTAGATTCACAACAGGGCTAAATAACATCTGCAGGGTCTTCCAGATGCTTCTGTTTACAAAAGATATCATGCTGATTGCATCAATTGCAAACAATCACAGTAGCACAAATTTAGAACTGGAAATAACCTTAGAACATATCCAGTCCAAACACTTAATTTTTATAGATGAGGAAACTAAGGACCAGGAAGGTGAAAACACTTACCCAAAGGCAAAGCAGTATTGGTTCAGCCATTGTGGAAATATAATCTGAAACTGGGCCTTTTACTAAATACACTGATTTATTAAACTTACTAAATACCATAAATCCCCTTTGACATAGCAATATCACTAGTAGACCTATACTCCAAAGAGATAGCGGAAAGAGGAAAAGGACCTTATATATACAAAACTATTGATAGCAGCTCTTTTAACAATAGCCCCAAATAGGAAGCTAGGGGCCATTCTCCTTTTGGGGAATGACTCAATAAATTATGGTCTATAAATGCCATGGTACCATAAGAAAGGATAAAATGTACAGTTTCAGAGAAAATTGAGAAGACCTCTATGAACTGATTCTGAGTGAATTGAGAAGAATCAGGAGAAAAATTTAGACAATGACAACATCATAGAGAAAAAGAAATTTGAAGAACTTTAGAATTCTGATCAATGAAGCAATGATGCATTCCAGAAGCCTGAATGTGAAACATGCCTTTTACCTCCTGCCAGAAAGGTAAAAAACTTAAAATGTAGAATGAGACATCCATTTCCAGACATGGTCAATGAAGAAATTTATTTTTGCTAGACTATACATGTTTATGGTGAGAGTTTAATTTTTGTTGTTATTGTTTAATAGGAGTCAGTGGGACGGACAAATTATAAATTCATGTAAAACAGTTGAATTTTTTTTTAAATGTCACATAGGTAGTGAGGAGCAGAGTCAGAGATTTGGACCCAAATCCTCCTGGCTCTAATTTTTGTTCCACACTGTTTTCTTTTTAGTTCCCCATGTTTTGTATTTTTCCCCTTCCTTCTTATTCCTCAATTTATATGATCCCCAAAAGCAATCTGCTTCCTGAATCATGGTCTGTCTAATTCATCCCCTATATAGTAAGTGTGCAAAGTGAATCTAATAGGCTTTGTACTGTCTGGTAACTTTACATGGATGTTTAATTTTTCTGCCAAGTTAGATTGCTTCTCCAGGACAGACTGTGGGTCTCCCTAAGCCCCTTTGCCCAGAGGAAGAAGGACAGGCATATAGACGATCAATCCATCAACAAACATTTATTAAATGTGCCAGGGACTGTGCTAAAAACAATGAAAAGCATTCATGAGTGGGACCACTGAGCTCCCCATGCATTGCACCATCCCCATGTGTATTTCCTTCTCTGGTTTATTCACGGTTTATGTATTTGAGGATGCCCAGGATTTGCCTTTTTTGATTGGTCTCTTTATAAAGGTAGTCTGCTTCCTTTGTATTCCCAAGTTCAGGAAACACTCAGGTCATCCTAACGTTTTGACCAGTTCCTGGATGGACCTCTGACATGTCCCAAATCGGGACAAAGATTTTGGATGATGTCATTTTGGAACATGGACTTGCTTTATCTTTGCTTGTTTTTTGTTCTTGTTTTTCCTGGACGTGTGATTCAACCAGTAGTGAGAACTCTCAGCCAGAAATTCCCTCTACCAGGTTACCTTCTCTGCAACATAGGGTCTTAAATAGTTGCACTGAGAAGTTAAGTGAATTGCCCAAGGTCACTCAGAGGCAGAGCTTAAACTCAGATCTTCCTGATTCTAAGGCTAGCTCATAAATCACTTTACCATATTGACTCTTATCCTTTGTTTTAACATCAATAAAGCACAATTAGCTAAGTTTCCTATAAGTGTGATCCATGTCTTTCTTAAATACAGAATCAAATAATTTCAGGGTTGGGAAGTCAGAAACCGTCTTATATAGGCAGTTAGACGGAACAGTGGATAAAGTACATGGCCTGGAGTCAGGAAGACCTGAGTTCAAATCTGGCTTCAGACACTTACTAGCTGCATGACCCTGGGCAAGTCACTTCTCCCTGTTTGCCTCAGTTTCCTCATCTGTAAAATAAACTGGTGAAGAAAATGGCAAACCATTACAGTATCTTTGCCAAGAAAACCCTAAGTGGGGTCACAAAGAGATGGATGTGACTGAAAAATGACCTAACAACTTATCTCAGTGCTAAATGAGAAGATGCTGTGTCACAATAGAGAGTACTAATTCTGGTTTCAGTGAACTTGGGGTCAAATCTTACCTCAGATGTTATTACCTGTGTGACCTTGAGCAAGTCACTTAACTTTCAGAGGTTTTAGACTCAAATAGCCTCTGAGGCCCTTCCAGCCCTACAGCTATGTTCTTATGAGATGTAGAAACTACATTTACCTCCATTTATTGGTGCCTAATGAATTAAAATTCTTAGTGAGTAATATCTTAATGGTTCAAGATGATTGACTTACAAATGGGGATGAACATTCAACCCTAGAATAGTCATGCATGTTAAAAAAAATTATCCAAGAACTTCATACTGGCCACTAATTGAATAATTCTTTGAATACATACTGTCCCATGATTTAAAAAAAAATACGGTTGCCAGAGTAACCCTGACAGATGGATCTTTTGCTCTGGCCTGAAGCCCCAACAGTGCATACAGACCATGCCAATTAGGGAGATAAACCTGGGCTTTCTGTATGCTCCAGGCACCGTGGGGAGTGTGTTGGCCTGGAGGCTGCCTATGACAGAACACCATGGCTCATGCCAAAGATTTTGTGCCCTGCTCACTTGCTAATCTGTGGTGTATCCTGCAGTTCAGAGTGGGCGATATTCAGGCCCATTCTGAACCTCTGGATGCTCTGTACTCCCATGTTCAGCCTGTATGGGAACCAAAGTATTTTTTGTTTGTTTTTAAATAAAGGATAAGTATTTCAAAGCATAAACATTAGTCTGATTTCTCCCTTATGACCTTTATGCTTATCTGGTGATCTTAGGAGGCCAACCTGAGTCCAAGAAGTCTGGGGACCTTAGGCAATGAAGACCTGTTGGAAGTTGGGAGGTACTCCAAAATACTCTAAAGTAAACCAGAGTAAGGTGGGACGACCAGGGGTTTGTGTTGGTGTACCAGATGTGGAGAGGAGAACGAGACTATCTGTTCACCAGTTGACTTCCCCTGCCCCAGAGTACTACAGTGGCCTTGTGCCTGGGCTCCCCACAGCTGACGTATACTCTACCTAATACATCTATTATTCTTGTGCCCTACTCCAAGGGTCCAGTGGTTGACATACCACTTTTTAATTTATGGTCTCATATTCTCAGGCTGAAGGAGATAATTGCTGCCATATTTCCCCTCATGACTCTATACACAAACTGCAACCCCACCTCATCCTGAGCATTAACAATTTTAGGGGTCTGGACTCCTGGAGGATAGGCCACACACTACAGAATTGTGCACCCTAATTGTAGTAAAAGTGCATTTCAGCTCCACATGCTAGCCAAGGTGGTACCTGAGGCCTTCTTCCATCATAGATGAACTTGACCGTATGCTATTCCCATTTCATTCCCTCCCTCTAGAAAGTGGGCTTCTCAAGATATCCCAGGGACTCTTCATCCTTCACGTAAGGCAGTGAGCCATAGAAGTTTGTGTCCTGAGGAAGCTTCCTCCCTTTCCTCTAATGTCCTTCCCCCACATCATCTTGCCCCAGGTTCCAGAATTGCTTGTTATACAGTGTCTCCAGCATGGTGACTCATCAAGGCCCTAAGGAAACAAGTATTACAACAAAAGTATTAAACATGACCTTCTTCATGGCTATGGAGCAAGACCCTGAAACCACCTCTTTTCCAATCCTCAGCTCACTCGGGTGGAATGCAAAAGCTAAAATCCAACCCCAAGTCAGACAATGAAAACAAGAAAAGAAGGGAGCAAAGACGAAGGTTGACATATGTTCCCATTATTTTGGCCAGAATTTTCTGTGTTGTTTTATTGCTCAGGTCAAGCTGAAAATGCCCTCAGGCTACAGATAATAAATTTAAGATTCCCAAGAATTATTAGTTGGTTGTATTCCCTTGTCTTTTTTCCTTCATATTTTGGAGTGAGAGTGTATGGGTTGATGTACATACCTAGTACTGAAGCTCTTCTGATTATTTGATTATTAGAACCTGAGTATGTGTTGTTCTTTCTCTAAGTGTTTCTTCTACCCCCCACTTGGGAAATTTCCATCTGCTTCTGACATTCTCTCCCCCAACTTCCTTTTATAACTCAAGGGCAAATATTTGATTCAATATTTTTAGGAAAATCTACCTCTCCTGTCAACAAATAAATCTCTTTTTTTTCTCCTTTAGGGGCCTCACTGTCTCTTTCTCTGACCTCTCATTCATTATAGGCTTATGCCCCTTTTGGAACTTTCTTGGGAATAATGTTTGGCTTCAGCATGGATGAGGAAGTTGCCTCTGGAGACCTGGAAGGTGGTCTCCCCAGGTCACTGTGGGCCAAATCCTTTCCCTGTACTTTTCTATAGGATAAACACAAAGCTCCTACTTCCTGTGCTGCCAATACCCAAGAGAAGAAAGAGCCATCCATCTATTTGAAAGGGAAACACTCCATTATTAAGAATTTTGAATAAGAAACATTCGTGTAGATATCTCTTATTGTAGAGACTGCTGAGTTCATTTCCACAGGCCATGGAGTAAATATGGCAAATGGTGGGTAACTTTGCTTTCTGAGCTGATGGATTTCAGCAAAGCCCCTGTGGTTAGTCTGTTGCTTTGTACTTTCCTATATAATCTAGGGTGACTAATTAGATAAAATGATCTTTCACACAGAAACATTTTGTATTTAGGACCTACTAAAAATTTCCAGCTGCTGACGGAAGGAAGTCAAGGTGATGGGTAACTGAACCTTTGGCTTCAGCTGTACTGAATGGAAGGTCCATTGCTAAAAGTATCACAGTACCATCTACCTTATCCTGAACTGAATGGAGATAGTACCTGACACATAATAGATGCTTCATAAATGTTTGTTGTTTAATTGACTTCCCCCCAAGGTTGACCCACAGTTTTCAACAGTTTGAGACTCTTAAGGAAAAGCAATGGCCATCCTCTTCATTATCTTCTTTTCCATTCCCTCAGTCAGATTATTTCCACATAAAGAAAACAAAGAAGGAATAGAGATGATGAACAGATATCTTACATTTTAGCTGTCTAGCCCCAAACTGGGGATTGTGATAGATAACGGGATTTTCTTTCATATTGCAGAAGTAAGACTTGAAGAATTCAGTCTCCAGATATGTGATCATCATTGAACAACCTCAAACAACCTGATGATGAGACATTGGGGGAGTATTGTAGTGTCCTTTATGCAAACTCCAAATACCTATTAAAAACGATGTATGAGGGTTGGGATTGGGCCATCCAACAACCCACTGGAAAGATCAAGAAGGAAGACACAATGCACTCAAATATTGTTGGGTAATAAAAAGTTTGGTCTAGCTATCCTGGCAGTGATCATTAATTTTGCGATGTTTTGATTTAGTGTTTGTGTTAATGTATTCTAAGATGTCTGAGAATATGAAAGTAACACCTGGTGTGCTCTGTGCAAATGCTTCTCCACTTCAGGAAGAAAGCCAAAGGGGACACACAGCTGAACCTGAAGCAGCATTATAAATAGGCTCCAGGGAATAAACTCCTCAAATTTCTGAGAATAAAACAAATTCAGGGAAAATATACAAATATACCAGTCTTTCGATATGCACGAGATGTACCTTGAAGGAGATATTATGCATAGAAGTTTGTTTTGGATGGTTTATAACCAGGCCAAATTTCTACTGTCTTCCACTGCATGAAAATGCCTATCTACCTTCCTTCCCTCTCTTCTTTCTGCCTTCCTTTCTGCCTTCTCTTCTTTCTTTATTTCCTTCCTTCTTTCTTTCTTTCTCTTTTTGAAACATATAATTGCATAACAGAGGCAGTGAGGACTATTTTAAAAATATCCATGCTCAAAGGTTTAATTTTTTCTTGACTCTGGAAAGGTAGATTTCTCCTATAATTAAGCATGCATAACTGGGCATATCTCATACCATGCTAGAAAAGAGGAAAGGAGGAAATTCTGATATTCCTTGTAGCAATTACTATATTATCCAATCAACATGCTGCTTCTTTTGTATAATTGAGATCTGGAAACTCACATAGTTTTATTACATAAAAGTCTCCAGAAGAAAGGTAAGGCAAGAGGTTCCATCCCTGAGGTGTAAAATGGAGTATGCTCAGTGAGAGCAAAGCTTCTAGATTTCTAGAAATGTATGCTGTTACCTAAAGCTGAGTCAAATTTAATAAAGCAAGATAAATTGACTTTTTGGATTTCCTTGTGCAAAATACCCCAAATCCTCTTCATCTTTTATTCTATTGGTATCTCCCATTTTTTTTAAGTTTAGAAACTGAATTTCATTCAAGCCAAGTGTTCCCTGTATCCCCAATGCAAGAACCAATCACCAAGGAGAAATAGCCAATCTAACTGTGATATTCTCTTTGCTAAACTCATCTTAAAAACCTATTGGAAATTCCAGTTGACATTTCTGGGATACAATATGAGTTTCAGAGAATTCAGTGTTCCCCCTGAAGTTCAAAGCAATAAAAGGATTCCCCCTTTGTCACATGACTTCAGGCTGACAAATCCTGCTTGCAATTTCAGTCCTTCCCTGGATTCCAAAGTTGATAAAACGCAAGCAATGAATTCAATATACATTGGAAATACATTTCTGCCTTGACAAGAGATACTGAGTATTCAGCTGCAGTCCTCAGGTGCAGTAGGAGAATGTAGTGGTCTATGGAGCTCGGATTCAGGCTGATTAATATACTGCTAAATGCCCTTTGGAGCCCAGCCAGGAGAAATATAAACAACAAAAGAACTCACTCTGTAAGTAACTGCTTTTTTTTTTAACCCAAGCTGTACAATGAAAATGTGTTTAAAAAATGATGGGGGTGTGTGTGTGTGTTTCTCTTACATATATGCTCATCAGGTCCAAGCTCTGTGAAACCCATTAAAAACGACATGAAACATTTAAAATCAGCAGCAATCACCTTGCTGGTTACTGATTTACAAGATTAAAAACAAATTCCAAGAAAAGATGAAGGTGTATTAGTAGATGCAAAGACCTGAAAGAATTCTTGGTGATCACTTGTTATTCTATGTGGTGAGATGCCTAAACATCTTTGGGAAAAAATCTCAGCATGTAAGGGAGGGGGGAGTGTTGATGCTAGACGGTGTCCCTAGGAAGTTTGGAAGGTCGTTAATATTCATTGTGCAGAGTCCAAAAAAAAATCAGTGCATGGTTTAAAGTCTCTGAAGCCTGGTGATATGGCAGGACATTTCTTACAAGGGTGTGCATTGCTGTGTTGCTCACCTTGTGAGGGTAATTTGGATCTGAAACTGGTTTGGTTTCTGTTTGGGTTTTTCTTTTTTCTTTTCTTTTTTTGAGCTCTTTGTCACATCCCATGTGCCTAAAATACAGTAAGGTCACTAGGACAAGAATATTCTATGGATTAAAATTAGTGTAACTATAATCAATTTATCAATTAGTAAACCTTTACTACGCACTTACTTTGTGTCAGGCATTGAGGACACAGATATGATTAAAGTTTTCCCTGCCCTCCAGAAACTTAAAATTGTTGGTGCCATAGTATCCGAGGCAGGAGGCATGGTAACAGAAAATGAAATCGACTCCTTTGGCCTCAAGAATTCCCAAGGTTGGCGAAAAAAGCTAAGATTCGAGAAATCTTTTTCATTCTATTCTGGTTTTACTTGTTAGGCAAATAACTTCTACAGTAATGATTTATTTATTTATTTGCAAGAGAAAGTAGTAGGAGATCTGTATACCCCAAGTCTAGAATGGCTTTACATCATCTCTCCTCTTTGGTTATGATCGTTGGTCTTATTCAAGATGTCTATAATACCCTCATCTACATGTTTATGTATTGTCTCAGAAGGCCATACCAACTTAATGCCAATACCTAGAAATTTTTGCACTGGAATGTAAGTAGCAGCAGCAGGAAAAGGGATAAGTTCAATTGGGGTATTAGAAGTATATCTTGGGAAAACAGGAGACGCTGAAGAGGGAGGAAGTACTTCCTGGGTGAAGATACCAATAAGGCACAGGGCAGTTCAGGAGAGGTAGTGGTGGCCAGGCTACCATATCTCAGCCTTCTAGCCTCTGTCTCTCTAGCTGTCCATCTTGGGGTACAGACTCTGCAGATCCCCTGGCCCTCCCCCACTACCAATGAAAACGGATTCTTTGCTATTGGACCCTCCCACTTTAGGATTTCTGCCTTGTGATTCCTCCCCTTCCCTTGTCTTCCACTCCCAGATCTATGGAGTGAGTTAGTATGGCCCTTGATAGTAAAACCTGATCTATGCCTGTGAGTTTTGAATTTTAGACATTTTAGAGATGATAGAAACTTAGAAACCTGATCACTCCTCCACTTCAATCAGATAAGTCTTTACCCTGGTTTGAACCTTCCCCCCTACCTTGGTTATAGCCCATGGGCCCTATTCTTTTATAGTCTATGCAGAACAGCAAAATGGAATCTGACAATATGAAAATATTCTCCTGCTCCTCGTTCCTCGTTCCGCAGTTTTGGAAAGGAAATTTAGGAGTGGGCAAAAGGACAAGGAGAGAGCCTAAGAAGGAAGTAGGGAGTATGTCTCTATGCCAATGATGTCATAGTGCTTCCTAGGAACTTCCCCCAAGGTTGCATTAGCCACAGTTGTTGAGCTCGAAGTGCAGACAGTGGATACTGTTACAACATGGAGCAAGCCCATGCCAACGCTCCTGCCTTCAGGAAGTGTATACTGTTAAAAGCAGCATGACCAACATGCCAAGCTTACCATATATATTCCTCCATCACAAGGTCTGTGTGTCACCATAGATTGTAATGCCACCCAAATGCTTTCTAATGCTTTTCTGAGAAAGCTCACTGTTTCCTTTGGTTCTGTTTTGTTTTTCCATGTTGGTAAATAGATCTGCAAAGGATACCGCAGAGAAGGGCCATTGTCAGATAGAGGTTTATAAGAAATGTGAGCTGCCTTCCGACCACAAATCAAAACTGTCATTCAGCCCAATGGGAAAGACTTTTTTTAGGACCCAGGGAGCAGTAAAAATAATTCTAACCATTATACAAGCTGATGGCATTCATAACATTTGGTTCAAATAAGTTCAGCCAAAATATATAAAATATATTGGAACATGGGGAAACACTTCAGAGTATTTGCTGGAAACAGACCCTCATATTCTCTCTGGGAGTGATTTGGGGGAAGCCATAAGGGGGCAGACCAGAGGGGAAAGAAGTGGAGTTGGGAACTTCAGAGGGGGTCAGAGCTTGTTTTCAGACTGATGACACATAGGTCAGCTAAAATCCCAAATGGAATGGTCCAGATTAGAACAACTGGGATTCTATTTAAACCTACATGTAGATCTAAAGTGAGAAATATAACCCAAATTCATTGACAGGTTACAGCAATCTGGTGAGATGGTGATGGTGATGAATGCAAAGACTTAAATTTAAACAGACTGCAGAAGTGTAGTAGTAGTAGTGGTAGTAGTGGTAGTAGTAGTAAATAATAGTAACAATAATAATAGCTAACATTTATATAGTGCTTACTATGTGCCAAATACTGTGTTAAATGCTTTACAATTATTATTTCATTTGATCCTCACACCCACCCTTTAAGGTAGGTACTATTACTATCCCTATTCTAGAGATGAGAGAACTGAGGTAAAGAGAAATTAAATACTTTTCCCAGGATCACACATCTGGGAAGTGTCTAAAGCTGGATTTAAACTTAGGTCTCTCTGATTCCTGGCACTCTATCTACGACACCACCTATCTGTTGTGCCGAGGCATCAGTACATGTAAAAAATACTTGGAGAGCTTAATGGACCACCTGGACAATCTGAATTAGCAGTGTAACATTTGCTGTTGTTGAATTGTTTCAGTCATATTCAACTCTTTCTGACCCTATTTGGGATTTTCCTGGCAAAGATACTGGAGTGGTTTGTCATTTCCTTCTCTACTTCATTTTACAGATGAGGAAACTGAGACAAACAGGGTTAAGTGACTTGTGCAGGGTCATGCAACTACATTTGCCATTTCCTTCTCTACTTCATTTTATAGATGAGGAAACTGAGGCAAGCAGGGTTAAGTGACTTGCCCAGAATCACAACAGTGTGATGTGAAAGCCAACAATTCTAACTCAATCATGGTCTGCATCTCAGTACAAGCATAGACCTCCTCCTTCCTCTGCTACAAGAGGGATTATTAATTTTCCCCACAAGAGGGTAAAACTATCCCTGTAACCTCACCAGCCCCTGCTTCCATGGCACCAAAAACCTTCCTGGTTACCTGAGGCTATAAAAAGCTCTTCCCCTAAGTTTGTGAATGCCCAAAAACCATGTCAGTCACATAGCCTGCTCTGCTGACCAGACATGCTTCCTTATGGAGGCAAGACAGGACCTGTTTCATAGGAACTGAGTGTTACTAATTCCTTGTTACTGTCCTTGCTGTGTTATGACAAAGTAAACTTTCCATTCACTATTAAATTATTTTATAGTGCCTTATTTTTCTACAATATCCAACCCTAACACCATGTGGCCATACATTGACTAGTCAAACTAACTGGAGGTATTTAACCTGGAGAAGACACAATTGTGGGGGGGGGGGGGGCAGCAATAGTAGCTATCGGAGAGCATCAAAATTGTTGTCATCTACAAAATGGACTAGACTTGCTTTTTTTAGTCAGTGAGGCAGAAGTGGGAGCAAGGGTAGAAGGTGAAAGAAGACAAATTTCACCTTAATGGAAGGAAAACCTTCCTACCAGAGTTCTCCAAGAGTAGAATGAGCTGCCTTGAAAAATAGTGAATTTCCCATCACCAAAAACCTTCAAGTGGAGGCGGGGTGACCATTTGCCAAAGATGTTATCCTATTCAAGTATGGTTGGATTAAATAACTTTTAGTGTATACAGTGCTTGGCACACTTTAATAACTTAATGCTTTTTAATTTATTCATTCATTCACTTATTCATACCTTCCAACTCTGAGATCCTATGATTTGTGTTTTAAAAAGAAGAGAAACAAGGGTTGCCATAGGGATGTTTTTCTTTCAGTTTTCTGGAATGGGGAATAAAGAAACCAACTCCCTTTCCTCCTTCCCCCCATAAGGAAGCCACCAGGGGGTAACCCTGGGCTATTTGGGAAACTGGAAGAAAAAAATGGTCTTCTCTTGACTGGGGCTTGGCGAGGTAGAGGAGGAGGAGGAGAGTGATGATGACTCTGGGAAGATAGGGAAGGATTTCCTAGAAGCACTAAGGAAAAAGAAAACCTTGAAGGAAAACACACTTACTATTTTCTGGGACTTGGCTTCCAGGTGATTTTCTTTGGACGTGGCTAAATCTGGTCTTTGCAAGTTGGTTTTCTACAAAGGGGGAAGATTTTTTTTTTCAAAGTGGAAATAAAAATGTTTGTTTTTTAAGGTTCTCAGGTGACCAAAGAAAACTTTATAAGTATAAAAAACTCATTCTATATAGACTGCATAAGGAACCAGAGTCCATGTAACATGCCTTTCAGAAGTTAAAATCTCTTTTGTTTTGGCAAAACTCTAATATTCTGGAGATGTCAAGTTCATTCCCTAGCCCCCACTCACCTTTCCCCCCACCTTCATTCTGCATATCAAACAAAAAAAAGTATAACATTCTTTATTTATATCCTTTCCTCCCCCCTCAAAATAACTCATATCAATGGGAAAAGGTGATTTGATAGCCTTTTTATTTAATTGAATATCCAGCCCTCTTCTCACGGTCTGTAAGATCCTGTCAGGATTCCCAAAATGTTAAAGCTAAACCAGGCGTGAAAATAAGCACATGCCCAGGGCTGAAACCAGGCAGCAAATCTAATGAGAATCAAGCATCAGGCCAAAGAGAAAATGCTTCTTTCTATCCTTCTTTTGCTAGGTTTTCCAGGAAATCCAGCCTGTCCACATACTGATGGTCTGCCTGCAGAAAGCTAACATGTCTCGGGCTCCTAAAAGTTACTGGGGTAGAATTCATGCTCGTATGTCCATGTCAGTAAGCTGCCTGTGGTGGCCTTTGCCCAGTCCCAACAACGTGAGAAGCCCCTGGGGTTTGACAGCTTTAGGTGGGCTAGGGGTTATGGAGGAAGTAGGTCAGGATTGCTCAGAGGAGGCTGAGCTGCTAGCAGACTGTGATTGAGAGGGTCTGGTTTCTATCTCATTTGGACCAGTAACTGGCTACAGAGCCCTGGGCTAGTTTCTCTCTTCACATCCTTTTTTCTTGTTTGTGCAATGGAGGTGTTAGATGATATTCTCCAAGGCCTCTCCATGTTCTAAAAGCAAGGATGTTATAATATCTAGTTCGTTCTGTCTTTCAGGTAATGATAACAATACTAATGTAGACAGGGACTAGACCTCTGATTTCACTGGCCTAGAAACTTCTCTACCCTCAACCAGTGCAGGCTAACATCTTCTATGCACCTTATAATCTCAGCAAGTGGGCTGGGGTATGGAGAGGTTACTGACTTGACCAGGTTCCCATAGCCAGGATATGTCAGAGGCAAGATTTGGTCTTTTCAGAGCATACCAATTGTAGGTTTTACTAAATTTTTATAATAGACCAAATTTAGGGAAAAAATATGACCCATATTCAGATAAATTTAATGGGATAGGAAAAAAATTCCTGAGTCCCAGGGGTTATAAAACATATGACTCAGCAACTCAAGAAATATTCAGACTGTGTGACCTTGGGCATGTCATATAACCTCTATTTGCCTGAGTTTCCTCACTTGTTTAATAGGGATAATAACAGCACCTACCTCTCAAGGTGGTTGAGTTAGCATATATAAAGATCTTTGCAAACCTCAGAGCACTGTTAGTAATTTTTTGATATCATCTCTAGGCCTGGTACCAGAGTTTGGGGTACCCAGCCCTGGAAAATAGTTCAGGGAAGTTTAGACATCATTGATTTCTTTTGTCTTCCTATCTTTAAGCTTGGGGTATTTTGCACTTAGTCCACTTTTATCCACTGAGAAACTTTACAGTTTTCAAAGGCCACCAGAGAAAATTCCATATCCTTTCTGAATCACCAATTTTTGTGTTTCACAGCCCCCCGGGGGGCAGGAAATGATTTTTTTCCTGTCCTATTAAATTCATCTGAGTATAGGCCACATTTTTCCAAAATTGGGACTATTATAAAACTTTAGTAAAACCTACAATTAATGTTAATTTTCATGTGTATTTCATGTGTGTGTATATTGTGTTTTTTTTTCCTTTCAAAGAGATCTCAATTTAGGCATGTGGTCTCTGTTTGGGAAGACCTTCTACTTAGATTAATATGGTTGTTATTGCTGAGGTTTAAGCCCATGTCGTTAATCAAGCAACATTTATTAAGAACCTACTGTACTTATCCATTCATAGAAATACCTAAGTCTTTAAACTGATCATTGCTTCTGGAGACTGATCAAGTGGTAATTACTTTCTTCCACTTAACTGCAACATATTTAAAACATTATTAAAAATACAATGTGCCAGGCATTGTGCTAAGCCCTAGGGATACAAAGAGGTCAAAAAGACATTCCCTGTCCTCAAGAAGCTTACCATCTAAGGAGGGAGCAGACAAAATACAAATAAATATATACAAATAAGCTATATGCAGGGTAAGTAGGAAACAATTAATAGAGGAAGGGCACTGAGATTAAGAGGGACTGGGGAAGACTTCTTGTAAAAGATGGGATTTTAATTAGGACTTTAAGGAAACCAGGGAAGTCAGTAAGTAGGCATAGAAGATAGAGGGAATGCCCAAAGCAAGGATGGAGTGTCTTGTTCATGGAAGAACCAGGAGTCCAATGTCCCTAGATCAAAGAGTACATGTCAGGGAGAAAGGTATAAGAGGACTGGAAAGATAGGAGAAGCCTAGATTATGAAAGGCTTTGAATGCCAAGCAGAGAATTTTGTATTTGATCCTGGAGGCACTAGGGAGTCACTGGGATTTATTGAGTAGGGTAGTGACCCATGCTTTAGGAATTTCAGTTTGGTGGGAGAATGGAAGATGGATTGGAGAGGGGAGAAACTTGAGGCAGGCAGACCCACCAATGGACCATTTCAATAGTTATTGAGGTAATGAGGGCCTGCACTAGAATGGTCAAAGGAGAGAAGGGGACATATTTGAGAGATGTTAAGAAGGTGAAATTGACAGGCTTTGGTGACAGCTTAGATATGGGGGCTGAGAGATAGAGAGGGGTTGAGGATGATACCTAGGCTGTAAGCCTGAGGGACTGCTGCCCTCTCTAGTAATAGGAAAGGTGAGGTCACAGGGAAAGACCATGAGTTCTATTTTGGCCATATTGGGTTTAAGATGTCTACTGGACATCCAATTGAAGATTTTTGAAAGAGTTGGAGATACAAGACTGGAGGTCAACAGAGAAGTTGTAGCAGGATAAGTAGATTTGGCAATCTACCTTTAGTGGAGATAGAAAAAAAAAACTGGCAATCATCACTCTGTGTGTGTACACATATGTATGTATATGTATATATAATATACACATACATATATGTGGAGAGAGAAAGAGAGAGAGAGAGAGAGAGAGAGAGAGAGAGAGAGAGAGAGAGAGAGAGAGAGAGAATGTGAAACATCTTATCAAGGGTATTGGGAAAACAAAAACAAAATTATCCAAATGAAAAGTCCTGTTGATTATAAGCAAATTGTTTTCCCTACTCACAGTCACTCACCCAGTATGATTTAAGGAGTAGTCACCAAAGGATTGCCAGTCTCTCCCCCAATTTACTCTGATCTTATTCAGTCTACTTTCCTTAATTTTCATCACTGGGGTAATTTTTTGGCATGGGAGACAGTTGTTAAAACCTCAGGTTAAAAACCTGTGAGAGCTCATTTGGTGAATATGAAAGAAGAGGAGAAGGGGTAATATTGGGAGTATATACTATGGGCAGTTGAAAGATAAGGGTGATGCAAGATAGTGTATGATGGGAAACTTCTGGGAATTTGGACATCTGTTGGAAGTCTTATTTCTGCTATGAGCAAGTGTTATGGTAAAATTTTGATCTGCCTTGCTGATTAGTTTCTTCTCTTTAAAAGTAGCAGAAGCAAATGAGGGAATTTGTTACTCTGGATTTAATTTTTAATAACGAAGATGAACTGGGTAGAGATGAGAAAGTGACCCTCTGGGAATAGTCAGTCTAGTAACCTTTCCCTTAGGATAGCAGATTCCTTAAAGTTCAGAGAAAAAAAAGACAATATGATCGTTACAAAAGGCCTGAGATGACTAGTCCTAGCTAGACTACCACAAATGATCTCAGAGATGAACAAAAAGAAGATATCAAATTATATGGCAGTAGAAGAAATTCTAATGTAATGCAATGTAAAATGATTTATCTGCATATTTTTGCTTAAATACGACTGTTTGTCATTCATTCTGGAAGAGGACCATGACATCAGGGAGATATGAGAATTGGATTTAAGTGAAGAAGGACTGTATAGTCAGAAGCCTCACTTTCTCCTCCAGAGCCATTTGGGTCCAGTGGTAGAATGTAGATCAGGATTCCTGGAGATGGCCCTAGATGCAGTGGAATATATTTACTTTTTTTAAGCTAACGTCTTTATCAGGTCTCAGTTTGATTGAGGCAACGCCCATTCAGTGATTAAAGCTAGGAAAGAATTGAGGTAGAGAAATAATACCTATATTCCCCTATAAATAAGATATATACCCACATTGCTTTGATGGCAACCTTTACTTTAGAAATACAATATTAAAAGAAAGTTGGTTGTCAGGAGTGAGGACAGCCATTAGACGGCCCATAATCATGTTCCTCCAATGGAAGAACTGTTAATAATGTACATTAAACTTAAGAGTGTGTAATGCATTCCTTTTTTTCTTTTGGAGAACCAGTTGTTAAACATTTAACAGCACATCACTAGGCAACTCCCATGGTAAACTTCTAGGAAGACAGAGACAAGATTTTCACAGGAAAGACTGGCAATGGATAGGTTGTGATGAACATCATTGGAAGGATCTTCCTCTCTAATAAGATCATAGATACATTTGAGTATTTAGTTTGGACAACACAGAGGCCTTAAAGTTTTATTTGGAGCAAGAAAAACAAGGAAAGGATGGGCCAACTGCTTGAAGCAGATGGTGTAATGTTAACAGATGACTGACAAAGTAGAAATACAAAACTCCCATTTTAGTTCATTTTTCACCAAGGAAAATGATCTTCAAAACTCCATAGAATGTCATAGACATGATTAAGAGGGGAACCAGAGCCCGGAAGGAGGCATCCAGGTGGCACAATGGATAGAGTGCCAGGCATGGAGTCAGACTCATCTTCCTGACTTTAAATCTGGCCTCAGACACCTAACTAGCTCTGTGACCCTGGGCAAGTCACTTAACCCTGTTTGCCTCAGTTTCTTCATCTGTCAAGTGAGCTGGAGGCAGAGATGGCAAACCACTTTAATATCTTTCCCAAGAAAACTCCAAATGGAGTCTGACAGAGAGTCAGACATGACTGAAATGACTAAACAGCAACAAAGCCCAGGAGAAGGGAAGTATAGTAAAAGAACCCCTAACTTTAGACTCTGGAATCCAAATGAAATATATCTCAGGATATTCAAAGAACTTTTAGATGTGGTCACTTGAACTACATTTGGTAATTTCAACGGAAATATGAACAATGAGATGGAGAAGACTGGAGACAGGCAATTTTTAGAAAACAGAAGATAGGAGATTCTGGAACCTACCTATTATTAAAGTTGATTGCTGGAACAATTCTAGAACTTGTGAGTATCCAGCATGGAAAGCAATATTCTCTGGACATCGTCATGATTCCCTGAGATTCCAAGTCATGATAAACTTACTTCCTTTTCTCTATTGGACAGGGTTATTGGAATGGAATACCAAATGAATGTTTGTGTATGTTTAGTGATTGTTTATTTTAACAAGGCATTTGACAAATTCTCTGTTGTGGGTTGGGTTGAGGTCCAGCAGATACTACAGAACAAGGGCACAGTTAAACTCCAAGCAGTGATCTCTGCAAAGAGGTCAGTCTGGAATTGCAAGATAGGGGAGTTATGGAGATGTGATTTGCAGGACAAAGACCCCAAGAAAGAGATAAAAACCATTTTCCAGAAGAACTAAGCCAAGTTTTAGTAGATATGGAAAGTTAGTGGTGAGTCAGAAAAGGATTACCACAGAGTTTTCCATGACCCTGTTATTTCATCTAGCATTTAACCAAGAATTGTGGTTCTCTAATGAACTCCAGAGTGGCAAAACCATAGGCATTATCTTTGTGGGCAACATGGCAGAAAAGGCATGGATGCTATTATAGTTGACTAGATTCATAGATGGTTAAACAATTGCATGAACATATAATCATGTGGACTTGAGTTCAAATTCTTCTTTGGACATTCATTTACTATTTATGGGATCTTGAATAAGTTGCATAAAATATCTGTGCCTTAATTTCCTTATTTGCAAAATGGAATCAGTTTTGGACTCATTGACCTTGATGATCACTTCCAACTCTAAATCTGTGTAATTTGTAATTCAGTGATAATTTATGACCTTTGACACAGAGATTAAGAATTGCTATCAGCCTGGAAGGATGGATGTCATAGTGTACTGAAAGATTTGGTTCTCTGTCTTATTATCTTCTTCATTTACCTCAATTATTTGGAGAAAGGTATAAAAAAGATCTCAAGAAGACAAAATATATAAGGTTAATTTTAACAGAAATAAGGAGGAATCATGCATTATTTCCAAAAATAAATTTGCTCACTCATTTGGGAAACCTGGCTAAAAAGCCATTTATTACAAAAAGAATATTAGGTCACTTAGATGCTCAACAGGACCCAATAGTGTCATGTGGCTGTTAAAAAGCTAAAGCAAACTTTTTTGGGTCTGGGCTCAGTATTTCATCTGTGTAGGAATTACATTGCATTAAAACTTTCTCCACCAGTGAAGATTGGCAAGGCAACCATGACTTATATGGTCTTAGAGCTTGGAGCAGCACTTAACAGAGTACTTGACACATAGTAGGCATTTAACAAATGCCTGTTGACATGCCTATACTCACAAGGTTAGTATGTCAGAGGATCATAGAGCTCAAGGTAGAAGGGTACCATTAAGTTTGACTATGTCATTTTATAGGAAACGGAGACTTAAAGAGGTAAAGGCATTTATCAGCTAGTAAGCGTCCACATGAGATTGAACCCAGGTCCATTTGAACCCTGCTCCAAGTTCAGTACCCTGACCATTATACAATGCTACCTCTCAGTTCAAACTTAGGTGTATGAATTTGAAGATTCATTGGACTATTCAAAGGCTCGTGGTTATGAAGGATTTGGAAAGCATTGAGAAATAGTTGAATAATATAGAGATGGGGTTGAGGCCTGAGAAGCTACCTGGGAAAGAAGAATTGGATTTTTTTTTTTTGCCCCAAAGGTCAAAACTGGGACCAAGGATTGGAAGAAGGTAGCTTTTCATTCAACATTAGCAAAAATTTTCTGGAATGGACTGACTCACAAAGTATTAAGTTGCCCATTGCTAGAAGAATTTAAACAGAACCAGGAGAGCTTTTGATGAAAAATGGGATAGAGAAGATTCACGCTTTGGATGGGAGACGACCTCTAAGTTCTTTTCCAACTCAAAAACTTTATGTTTCTAAATTCTTCTCTATCTTCTGTATTTCTCTTTGCTGATGAAGAGCTAAGGTGTTAAGTGTGCAGCTGGCTATGCTGGAAAGCAAATGTCTACAAACTCTCAGATCTGCAGTCCTTGGTTGCTGAGCTACTAGGAACAGCCCATATGTGTCACTTCCATAATACATGCAGCCTCAAGGGAAAAGACACCTCTAACAGCTGGCCCAGGAAAAACCCTGATGTCAACTGTCAAAGCAGCCAAGAGTTTCCACTTCCGAGCCAGGGGAAATGAGATTTCATCACAGAGTTAAGGGGAACATATAATATGTCTAAGACAAAATGATCCTAAATAAACATATATTTATTTGATAGTGATAGTTCTCCTGTGCAAGCCAAAACAATTATCATTGGGGTTAATAGTTCCTATTAATGATATATTATTAAAATAATGGTAAATATTATAATTATTGTCTGTGATCTAAGGGCCCTTAGGACCATCCTATTTCTCTCTTCATTTCTCCTTGAAATGGGATTAACTTTCCCATTTGGTTGTTCCCTTATACGGATAGCATGGACCATTTCTCCTGGGCATCAAAATCAGAAATTTGGGAATTGATAAAGGCTGAGTGAATGGTTCTAAAACAAAATGTCAACAGAGTTTTCGCATATTTTTCAAACAGAACCCAAACATTGAGCCTGAAGCTTATGCAAATGAGATAGTAAGATTCATATTTATGTCTCGTATCAGGGTCTATCTTAGCATCACATTAAAATGCAAGAGCAAAAATTTTACTGTCATTGCCCTGCAATCCACATGTTGGTTAAAAGCAGTTTAAATACTTTCATTCTTTTCAGGTTTTCTCTTTGCAAGGTTAGGTTCAAGACCTGCCTTCTTTTGAATGGCCCCTAAAGCACCACAGAGAATCTCAAGCAGGTGGTTCATCGCATTTCAAATGAAGTTAGTGCAACTCAAACCCCCATTCTTAAGTACCCACTATGTGCAAGGCATTGTGTTAAGTGCTGGGGATACATGTACCCAGACATGTGACTATAAAATATATGCAAAGCAATAAAAATAATTTCAAGAGGGAGAGAACATTAACAACTGGGGAGATCAGAAATGGCTGGGACTCTGAAAAAAGCTAGGAATGCTAAGAAACAGGGGACATCCATTCCAGACATGGGATACCAGGATAGTCATGTGAAAGGTTAACCAGGCTGGATGAGAAAAAGCTCTCAAGTCAGTTTGATTGGAATGGACTGGTATAAAATGGAGTAGCATGAAAACACACTAGAAAGGTAGATGGGAACCAGATTGTGGAGGGTTTTGAAGTTTATCTTGGAATCAATAGGAATCTTCTGCAGAATTTGGTATAGGGACCATGATGGTCAGAACTGTTCCAGGAATATCAATATGGCGGCTTAATGGAAGATGGATGAAAGTGGGGAGAAAATGGAAACTGGACGATCTTTTAGAAGGTCACTATAAAGTCCAAGGTGAGAGGTGATCTTCTAGTGGAATATGACCATGACTATGACTTCCCATCCTCCCAGAAGGCATTTGATAGGAAATTTTAAAGTCTTCCTAATCTTTGTCATACATCTTTCACTTTCCTCTTTGCTTGCTTAATGCATCACAATGACTACTTCACAATGATTTTGAGCCAACTGGTGGGGAAAGCACTTACTTTAGTGTTTAATTTTTTGTTTTGTTTTCAGGTGAGAAGATTTAGGGGAGATACCCAAAAAAATTTGTGGATTTCTTAAGGCTTGACCATGCAGACCTTTTCCTTTCATCTTGTAATTCTCTATTTTGGGAAGCACATTTGAAAAGCAACAGGATGTTTGACAAAGCACTATATTTGGTATGGTGGATGGAATAAAATGTCATGTGATATCCAAGGCACTAATTAATCATGGAGATCATTTCAGTACTTCACTAAAGCTTTGTTCCATAAGTGGCTTGAATCTCAACCTCTGAATGCTTCCACTTATCTCCTTCTCATATAGAGTTACCACCAAAGTCAGTCCCACTAGCTAATGAGAACACCACAGAGAGGAGGGAAGTTTGCTGTTCCTCCCTGGAATGGAATCAAGAATGGATGACATCTGAGCCTTTCTGAAATCTTCTCTCAGCTGACTCTATGGGAAGTGAGGCATCAAGATAGATGGGCAGCCTTTCCATGTTATGATGAAATCCATTTAAAAAAAAAGAAATTCAATCTGGAAAACAGAGATTGAGTAAAGGGTATGAAGGGAAAAGCACTGATGTTCATTGGCAAGGAAATACACCAGAAAATCTTCCATTTAAATTATTGACCTACTGTGAGGTCTTCCATATTATGATGCTTGAATTTCCCTAATAACTGTATAAAATGGAGTGTAACAAGGATCTGTGCTGATTCCTTAACTGCTGTTTAACATTTTTATCAATGATGTGGATGAAGGCACAGATGGCAGCCTTATCAGATCTGAAGATGACACAAAGTGAGGAGAGATAGCTAACATATTGGATGCCCAATACAGGACTGAAAATAATCTTCGAAGGTAAGAATATTGGGCCAAATTGAATAATATGCAAAAGGAATAAAAAAAGACATGTTTCCATTTAAAATATCAATTCCAGAAGTGTGAAATGGGGGTGAGGGTGGGAGGCAGGACTAGAAAACAATTTGTCTGAAAAAGAGCTGGGGGTTTTAACGAGCTTCAAGCTCAGTGAGAATCAACAATGAGTTATAATTAACTACACAAACTAATACACTCCTAGACTGCATTAAGATATGGACAGATTCAAGGAATAAGGAGGCAGTAGTCCTATTTTACCCTACATTGGTCAAACTACTCCCAAATTGCTTTGTTTACTTCTAGTCACCAAATATTAGGATGGCCACTGATAAGGTAATAATATCCAGAGAATAGCAGTAAGATGCAGAAGGGACTCAAGTTTGTGACATGTGAGGGTCAGTCAAAGGATTTGGGAATATTTTGCCAATAGAAGACAAAGGAAAGGGTATGATTGATGCCTTGAAGGACCACCATGTAAAAGAGAGACCAGATTAGTTCTGTTTGACTCCAAGGACAGAATCTAGGGCAATAGATAGAAGTTATAATGAGGGAAATTTAGGCTCGATATATGAGAACTATTGAAAGGTTGTAGATTCTCTCTCATTGCAAATCTTCAAGCAAAGGATGAATGGCCGCTATTAAAGCATGTTATAAAGTAAAATAGTATTATTATGATCATGATGACTTTAGATTTGCAAAGCACTGTACATACATTATCCCATTTGGTCCTCACAATAACCCTATGAGAGAGCTGGATTTATTATCCCCATTTTACAGATGAGGAAACTGGGAATGGGAGATGTTAAGAATCTCACCCAACTCTCATAGTTACTAAGTATCGGGCAGCAGGATTCAAGCTCAGGTCTTCCTGACGACAAATATAGTACTCTAGCTATTATACTACCTGCCTTATTTAATAGGTAGCCAATGAGGTCCCTTCTAATTGTAAAATTCTGTGATATTATGATAATTATCATTCACACTTACAGAAGACTTTAAGCCCCCCCCCCAAATTTCTTTACATTACCCCAATGAAGTAATGTTGCTTTCTACATTTAACAGATAAGAAATGTTTCCCATGGTCACATATAGTTCCAGAGTCCTGTGGGTGCTCATATTAATAACTTAGATTTATATAATGCTTTAGGATTGACAGAGTGCCTTATCCACAATAGCCTAGGGAGGTAGATGCCCTTAATAAAAGGATTTCTTCTGTAAAACTTGAACTCAGTCAAAAGGCAGCACCCAAGGACATAGAAGGCCACATTTGGTCTCGAGGCCACAGGTTCCACACCTTATATAGACTCTTATCTCCATACTACTGATGAGTAAACTAGAGACCATGATAAAATTCTTGCCCAGGGCCAGACAGCTTATTCATGTTAGAGCCCAGATTTGAATATACATTTTCTGATTCTAAGACCAATGTTCTCTGTCTAATACTGGGAACCAAATATAATAGACATAGAAAGAATAAAGTATAGAAATTCTTAGAATAGGGGTGGCTAGGTGGTGCAGTGAATAGAATGCTGGCCCTGGAGTCAGAAGGACCTGAGTTCGGATCCGGCCTCAGACACTTAACACACATAAACAAAAACCTAGCTGTGTGACCTTGGGCAAGTTACTTAACCCCAATTGCCCTCCAAAAAGAAAAAAAAAATTCTTAGACTAATAATAAAGAAGAAAAGAAAGAATAAACGAGACATAGTCCTGCCCCCATGAAGCTCAAGGTCCTCTTGATCATGAATGAGAGCTTTAGGAGGAAGAGAGGGATTGGAGATGGGAGCCAGGAGAGGTCAGCTTAAATTTGTCAGGCATAGCATTCTGTGCCCTCGGGCTTATTGTACTTCCTAGGATTGAGTTGATAGTGCTGAGTGGATTGACTGACCAACCAACTCTTAGCACTTTGCTTGGAGAATTACCTGGATGTGGCATTCATTGATTTCCTCCCTGTTGTCATTTTCCTTTCCGTTTCTTATGTTTCAGTCCTCAGTGTAACCTAGCAGCTTCTAGACAAACATTGTTCTCTGCGCATATGTTTGAGGGGGCTGGCGTATCCTCCTTGGGAGTTCTGTGATGAGAATGCAACTTAGGATGCCTAACCCTCCCTTTTAAGAGATTCAGTGTTAGCAGACCATTTTAATTAAAGCTCTCTAGACGGGAGGCAGAAAAACAAGATTGACTGGAATGAATATAACCTGCATGAAGTGGTGGGGAAAAAAACCCATGTGGGGATGTATACTTACACTACATGTTTCAGCAAAACAAATCAATATGTATCCCACAAACAAAGTAAGAGCAGCTGAAAGATGAAGTTAAAAATATCACATCAAGCATCTTGAGCCACAAGTTTATTTGAAAAGGACGTCTTTATGGCCTTACAAATTCATTATACCAAGAGACTCGTTTTTCCCATTGAAGGACATGCTGATTATTGTCCTGTGGTTTTCAATTAATAAGTTCACGGTTAACAGTTTTTAAGTACACTGAATCATGTGAATTTCCATATCACAGCATCTAATTTATTTGTTTATTGTGGTATATAGCAAGCACCACGTGAACCTGTTTTGAAATCAATTCCAAGTAAAGCAGATGATTTTTGCAGGGACAGGAGGGAAGAATGATATGTAATGGACGCCTCTGCTTCTCTCAGCATGCTTCTGATCTCAGAGTGTGTTTTGTGTTGCCACAGCCCACCTGAAATGTCAAGGACCACAGATTGAGTCCTGCTGTCAAGATCCCAACTACCTGGACAGAGAGAACAGGAGGTGTTATTTATTTTTTTCTTTCCTCTTTACAATTGCTTGTGATCTCTCCCTCCATCTTTTATTTATAATGACACAATTTTTCCTCCAAGAGCTCTTAATGTATTCGCAAACACACAAACACAAGGATCATTAAGTAACAAGCTGAATTTATTTACCATTTGCAGCAAGTTCAGACAGTATAGAGCTACAGCACGGCATTTGAATTTTAAGTGTAGGCTAGGGATTTTTGTTATCTGAGCTTTCTTGGGAGCAGGGACTGACTTTTGCCTTTCTTGGTATCCACAGAGCTTAGCAATGGTCTGGCACAGATTAGGAACTTCATAAATGTTCATCGACCAACTAACTGTCGCATGCCCAGGCTCTCACACTTGCACTAGGAATGTAACAGGACCCAGGAAGGATAGTGTTTTGAAATCAGCCATTTGAAGAGTGCTGTCAAAGATGCCCGAGTTGGGCAAGAGGAAGGGGGAAAGAAAGAAGGAATGTTCCACTGTTATGCAGTGGAAAGAAAGAAGAAATACTTTTCCAACTTTCCGTCTTTCTTTTCCCCGGAATAAAAGCCTTTTCATATGATGGTCTAGCTGATCCTTACTGATGCAAAGCTATTGGTTGGAATGAATGAAATGAGTAACTGAATAGACACTTGAACATCCCAATCAGTAAATGCAAGAACCCTGAAGAAAAGGTAGCACAAAAGCATTGAAAGATAAAATTGACTAAAAATGTCCAGAGTTAATTTGAAAATTTCAATTACACCCTGAAAATTACTGGCAGCCCAAATAAAATCCACAGTCATGCAAATTGGACTTTTCCCTTCCTGTATGTCAGGGCTGATGGCATAGTTACATATCTAAGTGTGTATATCTGTGTGTATAAATATAATATGTGTATGTATACACATGTTTATGTATGTTTTACATATGTGTGTGTTACGTGGTCATATTTATGCTTGCCTTCAAGATGTTTATTTTGGACCCAATTTGATGTAACGTATTAATGCTCACAATTTTCCCTACTCAATAAGAGTAATCGCAAACATTTTAGTCCCGGAGCAGCCTGGTTTCTGAATTTTGAGACACTTGCTTCATATTTGGCAGTTCTTTGCACATAATGAGGAGAGGATGTCTTTGGCCTTTCACGTAGCCACCATTTAAAGCTACCCCCACCTTCCACATGTCTGCCCCATCTGTCTCGCTTCAAGTTTGCCTTTGTTATGCAGTGGAAAGAATGGGCAAAGTGAAGATGAAAAGCATTGAAAACCACTACAGATAGAAAAAAATGTGAATAATTCCCTTAAAAGTGGTTTAATTTTGGTCGCGCTGCAGAATAAAATTCAGATGTTGCTATGCTGGAGTCAGTATTGGATGAATTTGTCTTCCCAGACAGAGTGACAAACATTTCCAGAAAGTTGGACAACCCTCCTCGTACCATACAGGTAAGTTGATTCCCCCTAGAGAGCTACATCTGTCTAGCTCAGAAACACCTGGTTCTGTCAGTCACACTGACTATATCCAAAGGAAATCATCATGGCTCACATTTTAGTAGAATTGGCTGTGGCCTCCTGAGCACAAGGTATTTCGTTCTGTGGATGTACTTCACATTTATTCAATGGTAATCATTATTTTAAAAGTCAGAGCAGGAAGATGCAATTAGTCCTCAGAATAACAGAACATTCTTAGAAGCCTAAATACCGATTGGGTGTTCTAGCAGCTTGGAATAGAATGGTTTATTGAGTTTTACTGATTATTGTCATGAGTTTGAATAGGGAAGAGTTGGGGGTTATGTATGAAACATGATTACCAAAACCGTTTAAATCTAGGGCTTAGGAAATAGGAAGGTGCAGATATAACATGAACCGCTGCTGTTCTCTAATTACTCAGCCCAGGAGCTGTACCTTAACGTTTCTTTATTAGCTCCACTCCATGCACAAGGCTGGGGGTCAGAAGAGGTGATGATTTGGGGAACTACTAAAATGCATGCATGAAAGTTTACTCTTGACGCTCTTTCTGGAGATGTCCAGCGATGGCACCAACCATGGAGGTTGTAATTCTAACACCCGTTAATTAGCAAATGGCATCAAATTTCAGAAATTGGCAACTCATCTTACACAGGTGAACTACAGGTAGGGTTTGCCAGTAGAGTCCTTGTGTGCCTGATATAAACTCAGGATGGGGACTTGTGAATACCAGCTCTAATCTCTTAAAGGTACAATATTGTTTCAAGTCAATGAATGGAGTGTTTTAGTTTAGGAATCCTTCCCATTTTCCTATGCTATAACATTGGTGAAATAAGCTCAGGATTAAATGACAGAATCTAAGAATCTCAAAGCTGTAAGAGACCTGAGAAGTTATCTAATCAGTATCTCCCTGAGAAATGTTCACCACATTGCTGCTTGAAGACCTCTATTGATTGGACAAGCGAACCGCCTCTTGGGTACCCAATTCTACTTTGAGATACCTATTCCTAATTGTTAGAAAGTTTTTTCCTTATATTGACTTTTTCCCCTCTCTAACATTGCTACCCATTGATCCTCATGCTTCCCTTTGAGACTGATCTAAGTCTAGATCTTCCTTCATTTGACAGCCCTTCAAATACTTGAATATAACTCTCATATCCCACTTTTTCTTCTCTTCTCTAGGTCATACATCCCCAGTTATTTCACCTGATCATATAGCAGGTCTTTCAGTCATCCCACTACCCTAGCTGCTGTTTTCTAGACTCACTCTAGGTTGCCAATATCCATTCTAAAATATAGTACACAGAATTGAACACACTTTCAAAAATGTATTATTTTATTTTTAATTTATGAAATAAAACAAGCATTTCTGCAACCTACTATAATTTTTTTTTGGCTTTTTTTTTTGGAGGGGGGAAGGCAGGGCAATCATTGTTAAGGGACTTGCCCAAGGTCACACAGCTAATTTTGTGTTAAATGTCTGAGGTCGCATTTGAACTCAGGTCCTCCTGACTCCAGGGCCAGTGCTCTATTCACTGTGCCACCTAGTCACCCTGCAAATCTATTAATACAACTTGTTATTAGATGTGGTCTGATCAGGGCAGGATACAACAGTACTCTCACTATCGTTTGGGACACTTTGCCCTTATCGCTACAGCCAAAGATTGATTGAGCTTTGTTGTTTTTGTTGTTGTTATTGGTGGTGGTGATCGCCAAGCCACACGGTTATATCATCTTGTGCTTGTAATCCATTAAAATCTTCATATCTTTTCACTCAAATTATTCTGTAGCTATGCCTCTCTGCCCCCAAACCCATACAGATGAAAATGTATTTGTACTCTGATCTCTTTTAACCTAAGTGAAAGACACTGCTTTTTACCCCTACTAAATTTCATTCACGAGATTTCACCACTCCTATACTGCTTGGTCTCTTTTTTATCCTGATTTTGTCATTTACAACATTTGCTCCCCCTCCCAGTTTCATGTCACTAGGAAAATTTAATAATATATCTATCACTTATATCTTCAACCAAGTTATTGACAAAAATATTAATAAAATAGTGTCAAGGACTCATACTCTTAGTCCTCCACTAGAGACTTCCCTCTAGTATGACATAAATCTAGTGATTATTCTCTTGATTTGGTCAATCACCTAGATCTGAATTCACCTAATTGTACAATCATCCAGTTAATATCTCTCTATCCTATTCAAAAGCCCATCAAGAGAAATGTTTACATGATTTGCTAGAAAGCCAAGTTTACAAATACCAATTTTAGAGCATTTCCCTCAGTCCAGTAAGTTTAACAAAAGGGAAATGAGGTTAGTCTGGCAAAAAATTTCCATGATTAACCAAGGGCTACCTCTTAGTGCCACTGCTTCCCTTTCTAAATGCTCACAAACACAACACAGAAGTTGTGACCTGCATTGGTAGGAGGAATTTCCTCACTAAAAGTTCTCTATGTCAGTGTAGTCCCAGGTCTAGTCACTATCCCCTCGCTCCTCCTCTATCTTGGTTTTCAATTCTGTTAGTCATTTTTCTTTTCATTCTTCACTTACTCTTTGGATGCTCATTTCCCTTGGTGGGGAGAACAAAAGTAAAATGAATTGAATTGAATTAGCTGTCTTATATCTCTCTGGCTTACTACCATCCCTACCACGATAAGCAGTTCTCTTGTCCCTTTGTTGATTTTCCTCTTGATCCCAACACTTAAAATAAAACAACATATTTTGTGGTCTGTAGCATGACTCCTCTGCTTCAGTTCATTCAATCCTAATATGAGTTCATATCATTCCTAATATAAGTCTTAAAGTACTGTGTCATTCTTACACATTCAGAGTTATTCACCCTTGTTTCTATTTTCTCTGTCTTTTAAAATGTGCTATATTTTTAAATGTTCTGCATCATGCTTCCCCTTTCTGATTCTTGGATTTCCTCTGTGAATATAACATCTTGATCTACATTGGCATTCCACCACCCCTTTTATCTAATCTGTTCTTTTTTAATAAAGTACATCCTTCCCTAGACATATGCTAATCATGTGTCACATCCCAATTTACCTCTTTGCATTCGCCTCTCTGGTTCACCTTGATTATCACCCATAGGCAGCATAATTGTAGAGAGAAGAGAAATCTTAGGTCCTGGGTCTTATCACTGCATCTCGGCTCAGTTATCATAGCCTTTAAATGATTGTCTTCAATGATATTCTTTTCCCAGTGCCCTACTGGCTGCTCTCTGTGGATCCAGCTCTGTCTTCCTTTTCAGTTTCAGGTCCTCGTATACAGATGTCCAAGTTTCCAGGCAAATATGTCTTTAGCTGTCATCATTAGATGCATTCCGTTCCTTTCCAAGAACCGATGGAACCTGCTCTATCTTATAATCCAAATACTGTTCTTAGAATTATCTTCTTAAGTAACTTTTCACTTCCCAAATTTGCCTTTCTCTGTTGAAGACCCTCATTTAAATTGAGAGTAGTGATGAAAAGACCATCTAGCATATGCCTCTGATATCCTTAGTTTCTTGCCATGACTCAATCAATCAATCAACAAACATTAATAGATGCCTACTTGATTGTTTTTTGTTTTTTTTTTAAAGCAATTGGGGTTAAGTAACTTGCTCAAGGTTACACGGCTAGTCATTATTTATGCGTGGGTGCTCATTTTCTGAGGCCGGATCTGATCTCGGGTCATCCCAACTCCGAGGCCGGCGCTCTTACTCAACTGTGCCACCTAGCCGCCCCTTTAGGTCAATTGGGGTTAAGTAACTTGCCCAAGGTTACACGGCTAGGTTTGTTTTTTTTGTTTGTGTGGATTAAGTGTCGGAGGCCAGCTCCGAACTCAGGTCCTTCTGACTCCAGGGCCGGCACTCTATTCACTGCGCCACCTAGCCGACTCTGCCTACTTGTTTTTAATCAAATGAGATAATATTCGTAAATTGCTCAGAACCATGCCTGGCATGTAGTAGGCATTTAATAAATGCATGTTCTCTCTTCCTCTACTCCCCACTCTGCTAGGCATTATGCTGGACACCAGCGAAGTAATTACAAAGACTGAAACAACCCCTACTTGCAAAAGAGACTTCTGTTCTATTGTGGAAGACAGCAGTAAATGCATAAATGTGGAATGAATAAATACAAATACCTATAAAATGGTTAAATAGAAGACAGTTTGGCAGGAAGAACATTTGCAGTTGGGGGATCAGGAAAGTTTTTGTGCAGAAGAAGGTGCTTAGTTGGATACTAAAAGAATACAGGGACTCTATGAAGGGAGAGGTAAGGAGGTGCAGTGCAAAGGATTGAAGGTGGACAGAGTACCTTTTGTCAGGAACACAGAGAAGGCCGAAAGTGGGAGGAGGAGTAATGTCCAGAGATATTGGAGTGGGGACATGAAGGACTTTAAAAGCTAAACAGAGGAGTTTATGTTTTATCCTAGAGACAAAGCTGGAGTTGATTGAGTAGGGGAGCCAAATAGTCACATTTGCTCTTATGAATGGATTGGTGTCATAAGAAACTCAAAGAAAGGAGAACAGTTAGGAGCCTATTGAAGTCATCTAAGTGAGAGGCGATGAGTACCTAATAACACTTACCAGCCTTTTCAAGTTTGCTTCTGGATGTTATTTATTTCCACATGTATTACTAGAAGAGGGTAGTGGTCATGAGGTTTGACAAGTCTCTGGACATTGTCCAGAATGTCCCAGATGCATAGCCCAGGAAGTACCCTAGCTCCTTATATGTCAGTCAGACTGACATATGACAACCTTGGTACCTCTCAGTAGAGTGCCACTGGGCATGGCCATTTTTTCTTATCTTCTCAATACTGTATAACTGGTGGTGGTTGTTCTTTGTTCTTGAAAAGTATCAAAATAGCCTCATAATGCTAGCATCAAGTCACAGTGTGTCTAACCATGACTGATCAGACCAATACAAGCTTGGAATGCTCTGCCACAGGTCAGGCATAAAGAATCCATGTGAACATTTGGGGTGGACTCTCTAAATTTGCCTATCTCCCATTTCTCTTGAGCTATTTTAGTTCTACTTTGCTCGTAGAGCACAGCACCTTCTCTGATGAGGGCATGCCATGATGGCTGGTCCTCTGCCAGTGTCTCCCATGTCATGCAATCAATTCCAAAGTTCTTAAGAGAGACATTGAGAATGTCCTTCTATCACTTTTTCTGACTGCCATATGAGTTCTTGCCCTGTGTGAATTCTTCATAAAATAGTCTTTTAGGCAAGCATATGTTTGGCATTTGAACAACAGCGCCAGTCCATCAGAGTTGCACTCTCCACAGTTGAGTTTTAATGCTTGCCCGTTTAGTTCAAGAAAGGACCTCGGTGTCTGGTACCTTATCCTGCCAGGTGATCTTCAAAATCTTCCTAAGACAATTCAAATGGAAACTATTCAGTTTCCTGGCATGGTGCTGGCATACTATCCAGGTTTCGAAGGGTAGCCAAGTAGTTAAGATTATGTATTCCTAATCCATTGCATTATACATGCATGGGTTTGAAGAATCCCATCTTCCTCAGTAGTGGTGGGAAGTGGAGTGTATACTGGATAACTACTCTCTTGGTGGCATCTGTGAATCTTTATCATCATTTCTTGGAACACAAGAAGATGCTGCCTCCTCAGAAGGTCCAGTTTTGTCCTCTATGTAAGCTAGCTCAAATTCATTATTTATTACCCATGATCCAATGTCACCTCTTCCTTCTTGTCTCTACGTCATACTGTCCCATGTGCCAAATTCTTGATACACATTATGATTTTCTTCTCTCTCGTTTTTTCCCTTTGAATTATCTCTTCTACTTTTTTTGAGGGACATTTCATTCTCCCTGATAAACTAGAAAACAGGTACTTTCCTAACCGTCTCCTGTCATTGGGGAATCTATCTAAATTTTGTGCACATGTCAATGTGATGAGGGTAATAGAAACATGGCATCCTCTTTGCTGGTGACTGAGAAATTCTCATTCTTAGCAATAGCTGTTGGAACTGAGATCCTCAGTTGTTGTTGTTTTCCAGGCAAGCTGCTAGTTTTGGGTGATTTCATAGCTAATTGCTATTGTGGCTTTTCACCTTTTCTGCTCCCCACCCCCCAACCCGGAGTTTACCCTAACTCTTGTTATAAAATGCTGCTTGTTTGTCTACTCAGGTGAATTTGATTTACAATTAGTAGGTACAAAGACCTTAATGAAAGCTGTAGCTGCTTTTAGCTATTGTCTATGGGAATGCCAGTCTCAGGTAGAAAGCCACCTTCCAGTCCCTTCTTGCCCCTGCCTCTCTTTTCTCTCCTCCATGAATGATCCCATTTCAGCCATCTTGCCTCCTTACTGTCCAAAGTTCCTTTAGACTATACATATGGTGCCATCTTACTGTGCTTGATTCATTATGGTTATTTAATATTTACAACCCATCCATAACATTCTTGAGACTGTATTAAACACCATAATTTGTGTACTTAAAGAGCTTGTGGTCTAATTAAAACCAGATAGAAAACCATAGAGTTATATATACATCCTCAAGCTTAAAAGAAGTCTCATAAATATACTACAAGAGAACATTTGCTCCTTAGGGATATGCAAAGCTTATTCCAGGTTGCAATGAGGAAAAAAGGAACAGGGTAGAAAAGGGGGGATGATTATTTCTAGGGGGGAAAAGGCAAAGGGTTTAATAGCGGTAATAATATCAGTGTGTGCATGATAGAGAAAGATTCCGAAGTGGCTCTGAGTTATTATTTATTAGAAACCATATTATATACCATAGTACAGTCTCAAACAGCATCCTCCCCAGCCTTGTACTACTATAAAATATACTTTCCATATTATTTTCCTAAATATTGCTAATTTTTGCACCCATGGAGTCACAAATGTGAGAACAGTGGGCGGCAGAGTAGACTTAGCAAGGTTCCCAGAAGTCTATTCTGGGAATCTCAATGAATCTATATGTGGTGGCTATGCCAGGATTTCCTAACTGTAAGCACTTTCTACTTTATGCAGACAGCATTGGGGGAGGGTAAATAATTACCTCTTCCCATCCCCCCCAAAAAACCTGTACCCCATCCCATTCCAGCATTCCTCCTTTCTCATAACTGTACCCGGGGCCACTGGAAAATGGTATCAAGAATTCTATGTATACGTCACAAATATTAAATAACTAAAAATTACAGAACTTAAAAAAGAAAAATGCCAACCAGCCTATGTAGTACAGTCATATAGTGGAAAGAGCACTAACTTTGAGAGAAGACTAGAGTTCAAATTCAGTACTTAGTAGTGTCAGGTAGATAATAAACACAATACATCTTCTCTATATATGTCTCTTTGTCTCTCTGTGTGTCTTTCCAGCTCTGTCTTTCTCTGTCAGTCTGTCTCTGTGTCTCTGTCTCTCCATCTCTCTCTGTCTTTCTATCTCTCTCTTTCTCTGTCTCTGTCTCTGTCTGCCTCTGTCTCTGCCTGTCTCTCTCTCTCTCTGTCTTTGTGTCTCTGTCTCTGTCTCTATGTCTCTGTCTCTCTGTCTTTCTCTCTCTCTTTCTTTCTCTCTCTTTCTGTCTTATCTCTGTATGTAATGGTGACTTCCTGTGTGATCTTGGGAAAGAATATGAGGTTCTTCATCTGTAACGTGAGGGGATTAGATTAGACGGCCTCTGAAATTCCTCCCAACTCTCTATCTATGATGGTACAAATGATCACTCCTCCCTCAATTATGTCCTCCCTTCTCTGCCATGGACTTCATCTACTACACCCAGGGAATATCCCAAGCACACATGGGTACTATAAGTAACCCCTGGTACTTCTGTCTCCTTCCCAAACTAGGAGAATACTATATCTTGTTCCATGTAACAGCATAATGGTATCCTAACTTCTCAGTATAATAGCTGTCCATTTCTCCAAACTGAATGAAGTTGGACAGAATGAAATAATAATACTGATCAGTCATCTTGCCCAGATAATATGTAGTCAGATGGGGAACCCATTCAATTAGCTCAACATTTATACTTATGTTGGACAGGAACTATAGTGACTTAGATCCAGAATGAAATAGAAGGAGAAAAGTTGGATTGGTTGCATTTAGGAAACTGCAAAACATTTTCAGTGATCCTGAGCTGCTTTCAGACATAAAACCCCATCTTTTTTGACACCATTACTATTTGCCTAGTAACGCTATATGGCTGCTAATCATGTGATACTACATTCTCTGAATGTTAAAATTGTGGGTAACGTCTACATAGAGGATAGTGGATATAAGTTGGCAGGGACATTTTGCCAATGATAACTTGTATGTCAAAAAGTGGCATAAAAACACCATTAAGGAAATGTATGGTTGGAAATGGAAATGGGACAGATTATATATAGTGGGACATTACTGAGAACTAACAGATTGGTCAAACCACCAATGAAATGTTAAAAGCCCTAGAGGAAGGCTTCCAGAATTTTGAATCCAGTTGTGGAAGATTTATGGGAAGGCTTAGACAAGAATCACACAGGAAGAGAGAAGGATGGATGATTAGGCACAGGGAATCCATAGATTGATGGGTTCTTTGGAAGAAGTGAGAAATATTGGTTAGTTGGGCCTGATTAAAAGTCAATAGGGTGAAGAACACAATATCAGGCATTGCATGTATCTCTTTGTGGGGGAAGAGGGGTTTACAAAGAAGTATGACATACATCTCCTGCCCTCAAAGAGTTTGCAATCAAGAGTATTTGGCTCCACCCTCTAAAACACACACAAAGCAGATTCCCTGCATAGGGAGCTTATAATAGAAAATGACAAACAGACTTAAAAGACCTAAAAACAGGGAAAACCAAAGCAATAATGAGAAGAAAGCTCCAGGAACACATTTCATTTTTTCTGCCAGCGTCCCCAGGCACTATGCATAAGGAATGAAAACATAAATATGGGGAAATTACTTTCTAAAATAAATCCAAAGCAGGGAGGACTTCATATGAAGCACAGAAAGTCTCAACATAGTGCTTAGGAATCTTTTCAGACAGAAAGACTTGATTTGGATGGAAACCCTATTGAGAAGAAGCTAGTATTTTACTAATACATTTTACTAATGTACTTTTTTGTCAGTTTAATAGCTATTAGATTATGCATGTAGCCAGGGGGTAGAGGGCTACAGCTTTCCAAATTAAGAGGTGCCTCCAAATCTAGGAACAAGGTCAAGAAGTGGCAGTTTTAATGACGGGAATCAAAATGAATCTGTACAGAATGAACTGGATTAGTTAACTACTGGGGTCCTTCATAGGTAAAAACCTTATGAGAAGCCGAGTAGTCTTAATAGAATGAACAAGTACCGGAAGGGCTTTGGGCTAACCAAATGATCCCTAAAGCCCATTCCAGCCCTAAATCTATGAACCAATAATCCCATGGCTTAGACTGAGAAAACATAAATTGAATTTACTATTACTAGCTGTTTGCCTAAAGCTAATTAACTTCTCTCTCATCCTTAGTTTTCTAATCTGTGAAATGGAGACCAGGCAGTTAGGTGGTACACTGGATAGAGCTCTGGGCCTGAAGTCAGAAAGACTCATCTTCCCCAGTTCAAATCTGGCCTCAGACACTTACTTTATGTGGCCTGGGCAAGTCACTTAACCCTGTTTGCCTCACTTTCCTCATCTATAAAATGAGCTGGAGAAGGAAATGGAAAACCACTTCAGTATCTTTTCCAAGAAAACCCTAAATGGGGTCATGAAGAGTTGGACACTGAACAACAATGAAATGGAGACCAATGTTTACAAATCTTACCTCACAGTATTATTGTGAGTAAAGTGCTTCATAATCATTGAAGCACTGTATTTAAATGGATAAGTGTTATTTCTGAGATGCAGTTAAAGAAGGGCATAAACAGTATCCTCCTATGTGTTATTAGGAAACAGTCATTCTAAAATTTAGTAAAAGAAAAATGATGCATAAAATTGGGAATTGTGTCATATTACTGAAAACCTATTGAAGACCAGGAAAGCAATGGTCTGCAAGCATTTATTAAGTGTTTACTATAGGCCAAGAAGATGGGGGAAGTGGTAATAGAGGTCCCCATGGAGTCTAGAAAAAAGGAGCTGGACAGTGAGAATCCATCTTTTGTTATCCAAGGACAAGAGAGAGGGGCATGAATCACAGTCCCCAAGAGATATGCTCTAGAATAAAGTAGTGATGGTGCATTGAATAGTTTTTCCCATTCAACATTAGAGGCGCAAGGAACCCTAGAGATCATGTAGCCCAACACCATCACTTTACAGATGGGGAAACTGAGTCTCCGAAAAGGCTAAACAACCTCAGAATCATATAGCAGATGGATTCTGAGGCTTTCACTAGGACCCAGGTCTCCTAACTCTCAGTTCATTGTGCTTGATCATATCCTTTAAGGCTCTAGAACTCCCTTGGCTATGATTCCATTGGGCTAACCAAGCAAACTTTATTCATTTTCATTACTAATTTAATTTTTAGGCACTTTGATACCATGACAGGGGTATACCTGATAACATATGAGAGCTCTGTTCAGTGGAAAATGGGGAATTATCCAGCAGCAAATGAATGCATTGACTGTTTGGTTTATAAATCAGCCTCTGGTGAATTTGATTAGGTAAATCAGTTCCCCAGTGCTTGGTCACTGCTAGGTGAATGGATGGAAATGAATACCCAGACATGCAAAGGCAAAAGATCAGAGCTTGGACCTTTGGTGACTTTATCAAGGCTACCCTGGGAGGCCCAGCCTGAAAAAGACGGTTCACCTTACCCCATGTCATTATAGTCAAGCTAATGTAATGACAAGTGTGCATTCAGAGGAAGTAACCTTAAAGTCTGGTTCCACCACTTACTTTGTGGGTGACGTTACTCAAGGCGAGCCTGCTTCCTTAACCGAAAAAGGAGGGAATCAGATTGAACAACATCTAAGGTCCTGTCCAATGCTGATCCCACGATCCTATGATCAGACATTGCATGTGCCATTGGTGGCATTTCCTTCCTGAGACTTTCTACCCTTGAAGCTGACACCCTTCATAATATTACTCCCTCAGTGGCAGTGTTAAATGTCAGCTCCCTTTCTGCCAAAAATTAATATAAAGAAGGGAAACAAAAATGAAGTCATGCCGAAAAACCTTGAGGCCTTTTTTTTAGGTTTTTGGTTTTGTTGTTTTGTGTTTTTTCTTTTCCTGGAGCAAATTATAAGGGCTATTTCTCCAGCCCCATAAGGAACATGTTGGATTTGCTTCTGTATTTGTTCCCATTCCTTCCCCAACCCCCACCCCAGAGCTATTTTTCTAGAAGTGCTTGGGAAATCCATTAACAAAAAAATCCAACCTACTTTTCCATTCTTTCCCAAGAATAGCACTGGGCCATCAGATGAAAATCTATATCTGCAACCAAGAGCAATAAAAACTTCCCTTTCCTTGCCAAGATAACAACTGGTTGGGAGCCCTGTCTCATTCTAATGACTCTTCAAGTTGCTTAAATGACTTGATAGCACCAGCTACAAACAGGAACTAGGGCTGGAGTCAATAGGCAGGAAAGGCAAGGGAAGGGGAGGTGGCTGGGGAGTCTTTAGTCATTTTGATTATATGGCAGGTCTGGAAGAAGAGAAGCAGCCCAAGCTGGTGGGGAAGTGGAATAACTAGTAAGTCAACAGATTCTGCTGCAGTTGGGGCTGGGCTGGCCTGGGTCACAGGGCTGGGAGCTACAGGATGGGGTGGGGTGTGCACAGAATTTAGAGACAGAAGACCTGGGTTTGAATCTCAGTTCTGCTGCTTCCCACTTAAGTGAACTGAGACAAACCGTTTGATTCTTATGGACTTCAATTTCCTTGCCTTTAAAATGGAGGATTTTGGATTAGATGGCCTCTAAGGTTCTTTCTGCCTCTGATTCCATGATCCTACCTACTGAGTTGGACAGTAATAAATAGTAAGCATTTACAGACCACTTTAAGGTTTTCAATATGTTTTTTATATATCATTTAATTTGATCTTTCCAGCAACCTAGGAGTTAGGTGCCATTGTTATCCACATTTTAAAGCTGAGGAAACTGAGGCTGACTTTCCCAGGTCTGCATAGTTAGTAAGTAGCTGAGACAAGATTCGAATTCAGATCTTCCTGAAGGAAGGAAGAAGGGGAGGCTAAGTGGTACAGTGACTACAACACCATCCCTGGAGTCAAGAGGACCTGAGTTCAAATCCAGCCTCAGATGCTTCTCACACACACACACACACACACACACACACACACAACTAGCCATGTGACCGTGGGCAAGTCACTTAACAACAGTTGTCCTACCCTCCCCCCTCCAAAAAGAAAGGAAGGAAGGAAGAGAAAGAGGAAGGGAGGGACAAAGAGAGAAAATAATATTTATTATACCTGCTTCATAAATTGTAAAGATTAAATGAGATCCTGGATGTGAGAGCATGATGAAAAGTATAAACTGATCTCCCAGTATGAGGTATTCTTTCACTGTATTTTCACTTCTCAGTCTTCTTGCATCAGTTTCTTCTTCTGTCAGATGGTACTAATAATACTAGCATGCTTCACAGGGGATCTTCAACTAATAAATGCATCATGATTCACCCTTTAATGAATAGAAGAGGAAAAATGTGGTACAATCAAATCTCCAAATGTACATCTGCTTGTTTAGTAACTGTTGGGGTGGAGGGAGGAGGCAGAGAGAAACCAGGATCTCAGCACTGCAGACCTTCTTAATAGATATCTCTTTAATTGCCTGAGCAGTTGAGACCCTTCTGCACGAAATACCAGAGAGCCACAGGGTGGCAAAGTTGAAAAGAAACATTAAAGCTAATCTGGTTTATCCCTTTGCTTCAGGAGTGATAAGCTCTCTCTTTTTTTAATTGATTCTTAAGAATGGAGACCCCACTACATCACCTGACACACAATAACAGTATTAGAGAAAGGGTATAGCAGAGAGAGGGCTAGCTTGTGGGTTTAAATCCCACCTCAAATTCTTACTTAGCAGTGTGATCTTGAGCAGGTCACCATCATCTGTAAAAAGACAAGAGTTGAAGTCAGTGGCCACTAAGGTTTCTTTGTGGCTTAATTTTATGGTGCTATGATTTTATCATCCTAGCAGTCATTGAAAATGTCCCTGCTCCAAGCCTTCTTATGGATTTAAAGCTGATAATTAACTCATCTACTCCCTCTATCCATCCTCTCCTTTCCCCAATTCATCCTCCACATGGCTCCCAAATTGACATTCCCAAAGCACAGATCTGACTCTTACTCATCTACTTAAAAACATCCTATGGCTCCCTATTGCTGTGGAACTTAGTTGGGAGCATTTAAAGACCTTCACTGTTAAGTTCTAACCTACCTTCTCTAAATGATTACACATGATTCCCTCTCATGAACTCCACATAACAGGAAAAATGACCTGCTTACTTACTCCTACCTGATGCACAAAATTCCATTCCTCATCTTCCCAGCTTTGCCCAGGCTTCCCTGCCTCAGCTGGCTAGAATTCTGTCTCTTCACTGACTCTGTTTGGAACCTCTAATTCCCTCCAAGAAGCCTGGATTCTCCTCACATCACACCAAGCCCATAATTTTGTACTGATTTTTTTGTATTTTGCATCTACTTCTCTGAGTGCATATTGCTTGCCCCTAATAGAGTTCAAGTTTTTAAAGGCAGAGAGTTTGGTTTTGCTATTCCCAGAAGCTAGCACAGTACCCGACACACGATGGGGGCTGATTGAATCAAATTGCATTTAATGCTCATCAGGTCAACTATCACATATATGTGTGTATATGGGTATACAAGATAGTGTTATGTAAGAAGGCCTGACTCTAAGTCTTAGCTCTGTTATCTACTCCCTGTGTGACCTTGGACAAGTCAGGGAGGAAAAGGAATTTTCTTCCTCACCTTTGATTCTTAGAATCTTTTGCTTCCTTCAAGACTCTTCTGAAGCAATTTCTGAAGGTGTTTCCTGGTTGCACCTCCCTACCCAATCCTGGGGGGAGCTTGGTGGCACAGTGGATAGAGGGCTGGACCTGGAGTCAGGAAGACCTGAGTTCAAATCCAACCTTAGATGCTTATTAGCCATGTGAACCCGGGCAAGTCACTTAACCTTATTTGCCTCAGTTCCTCACCTATAAAATGAGCTGCACAAGGAATTGGCAAACCACTCCAGTATCTTTGCCAAGGAAACTCCAAATGGGGTTGCAAAGAGTTGATGTGACTGAAATGACTAAACAACAAAGTTGTTACTACCATTAAAATGTAAGTTCCTTGGGGGCAGAGGATGTCACTTTTCCTTTATATCCTCAAGGCTTAGCATAATACCTTACATATACTTACTCTATCAAAATGGATTTATTGAGTTATCACCATATGCCAGGCAATACTCTGAAGTCTGGGGATACAAAGAAGGGTAGAAATGCTCCTTGTCATCAAGAAGTTCCCTTTCAAGTAGGGGACATCCCATGCAAATAAGTATGTCCACATAAACTAGGTGATCACAGGAGAAAGTAATAGAAGGGGCCCACAAAGGCCTCCTATGGAAGGTGAGATTTGAACTGAGCATTGAAGGAAGACAGGGAAACTAAGAAGGATTGGTAAGGAAAGAAAGATTTCTAAAATGTGATTGATTTAGATTGTTTAAGCTTGAATTTCCCCATATTTCAAATGGGGCCAATATGAGCTAAGACAGAATGGCTTGGTAGAGTAGTGGATAGAAGACTGACGTTAAGGTCAGACAGAGCCTAGTTTCAAGTCTTACTTCTTAGACATCCCAGCTCTGTGACACCATCAAGTCAAGACCTCCCTATGCCTCAAGAAACTTTCTAAATCTCATGAAGATACCTCTTTGCATCAGTCAGAGAATTCTTGACTAGGAGCTCTGCCCTGATGAAATCATAGATCTTATTTTTTTAATAAATATGTACTTCTCCAGATTCTTGTGAGACTGAAAAAATATATCTATCAAGTTCTTGCAAATGTGTCAGGGCTTTGTAAATGCCAGCAATAATAATTACAGGTTAACATTCCCGAATGTATGGTACAGAGTAAAGTGCATTAGGAATTCAGAAATAATTAATTGAGTGCTGGAGTAGTCAGGGAAGGCATCACAAAGGAGGTGAAATGTGAGTAGGCTTTAGCAATCCCATTTCCATTAAACATTCCTCCTTCAATTCATGTTCCATTCAGTTTGGCAGCTTGGGGATGTTCACCAATGAAAAGGGTTTTAGGATATGATATTGGTATGGTTGGGTTCAGATCTAGTGCTTAACTTACTAGCTGTGTGACCATTGACAAATAATTTAAATTCTCTGGGTCTCAGGTTCTTCATCTATAAAATGGGAAAAACAATAGCCTTGTAATGCCTATCTCAATGGCATTATCATAAAGAACAAACATGGTTAATATTAAAGCATATTGTGAGTCTTAAAGGCCTATATGTGTCAGTTAATTTTGACCACTCTTCCACGGATCCTTTCAAAGAAAATATGATCATTCCATATATAAGATACAGCATGATTTATTAATAAAGCTTGGAGAGTAGGTTCATTTCCCAAATTAGGACAATGTTGCCTTAAAGGAATTTAAAAACCACAAACTGCTAGAGTTTGGGGATTCATTTTGGTGCCCTGATTATATTAATATTGAAATATTCAAATGCATCTGTGATCTCATCAATGGGAATATGAATATTTTCCTTCATTGATGTACTTTGCCCTCCACCCTCCCTTCCATGAAACTAAGGCATCAACAACATTTGATGTTCACAATTACCTAGTGGTTTAAAGTTTATAAAGCAATTTTTGTTACTTTCCATGAAGTGTAGGTACTAGGAAAATATTATTATCCCCAGTTTATAGATGAGAAAACTGAGGCTCAGAGAAGTTGAATAAATTGGTAAAAGTCAGATAGAATAAAGTGGCAGGGCCAGAACCCAGGTTTGGTTCTGTTTCTCCCTTCTAATTACACCTTCCTTCCAATACTTTTCATCATACAATGGGAATTTGAAGAAACCAGAAGGCTCTGGATCAGAGTCTGAGGTCTCAAACATTCTCCCTGGCATTGGAGGAGAGACAAATAGGTGTCTACAAGAAAGATGATGAAGAGTTGAAAACAAGGTATTAATTAGAGGAGAAAATGCCAAAAAAACAGTGTTCCCTTTTCCCCGCCATGTCTTGTTGTGACCTTCCTCATTCACTCAGCACTTTTTCAGGTTCATGAGACTTTTTTTCTATGATAATTAAGGTGAGATTACTTTGAAAAGGCAATAGTTATTTATACCTTTCAAAGTAGCCAGGTGGTACTACAGATAGAGCTCTGGGCCTAGAGTCAGGAAGACCTGAATTCAAACCTAGCTTCAGATACTTACTAACTGTGTGACCCTGAGCAAGCCATTTAATTTCTGGTTGCTGGAGTTTCGCTAACCCTAAAATGGCGGTGATGACAATAGCACCTCCTTCCCAGGGTCGTTGTAAGGATCACATGATATATTTGGAAAGTGTTTAGCATAGCACCTGTCATGTGGTAGGAGCAATATCAATGTTAACTTAATTTTTTTAAAAATAAGCACAAATATCCTTCAGCCTCAATTTGTATTGTATTTGGCCTGAGGTAGTCTTAAGGCAAATTCCTATTGTTTTTGTTAGGGTTTTTCTTGGATAATCAAAGTGCTTCTAGTTCTCATCCTGGTCCTGCTGAACAGGATCAATTGTATGTGAAGAAAGTTGACTCTTTGGTATGATTTTAGGGGCCCCAAGTAACATCTAGACTAAAATTTAAACCATTCTAGTCATTTGGAATTGGGCATTGGAACTAAGCCATTTTCTTCCCAAGACTCTGGTCAGAATGTAAATTCATTACCTCAGAGATGTAACCCATTAGCACAGAGGACTGTATCAGCTTGGCTAGGGATCACTTGAGGGAATGACCTATTCAGACCCATTATGAGGAGACTGAAGGACAAAGGGTTAAGACCAGAGAGAGTACAAAACAGAGAAAGGAGCTAAGGTAACTGAAAGACACCGAGACCTTGGGAAAAGTACAAAAGAGAAACTCTGGCTATGCTTCCTCCCCAGTTTTGCCAGGGACTGGATCAACTATTAAGTACTGGACTTGTTGGAGTACCTAGTATATACAAAAAGAAATAAAGAAGTCTCCTTGTATGCCCAGTTTCTCCAGTGATTAAAAAAAACCAGAATTCAGGGGTAGAGCCATGACTCAATATAGCATTTATTTATGGAAACAGAACTTCAACCTTTCCATTTCTTCAATCTGTGGAATTAGTATCAAAGTAGCGGATTAACCTATCAACGTCATGGTGAGAATCAAAAGAAAGTACAGATGTGAAAATGCCTTAAGTGCAAAAATTGTACCAGCGTACACAAATAACGCACTCCACAATGTAAATCTTTGTTGTTATACCATTATCCTGTTTTTGACATTGAAAACTCTTTACAGTCTGGTTCCAACACCAAATTGACCTACTTATTCTCCATTCAAGATGTTCCATCTTCTCCCATGCCTTTGTAAAGACTGGTCCTCATGCCCAGATGCTGTCCTTTGGAACCTCTCACTTCCTTCATCTCTCAGTTGAAATGCCACCTCACTCAAACAAGGTTTTGGTGATCCCTGAAGTTATTAGTATTCTTCTTGAAATTTTTTTGCATATATTTTATATGTTTAATCTGCTTACAAGTTGAGTTCCCCATCCACACCCTACCCACCTCCCCAAGAAGAATGTCAACTTTTTAAGGGCATGGACTGTTGAATTTTTGTCTTCCTATTCCCAGTATCTAGGACTGTGCCTTCACATTGTAGATGATTCTTAGATCATTTATCAAGCCCTAACCTCCATCCTGACCGCCAGTTTCACAATAACACCAACAACTGCCAGACATCTCGAACTGTCTACCCAATAAACATCTCAAGCTCAATATGTCCAAAACTGAACTCATTAACATTTCCTCAACTTCTCCCCTCTTGCTACCTTCCCTTACTGTCAAAGATAACACCAATCTCCCAGTCACCTAGGGTCCCAGCCTAACTGGCATCCTTGACACCCTCACTCTCACCTACAAGTTCCTGTAGTCAGTCACTTGTCAGGTCCTATTGATTCTATCTTCATAAGATTCTTTTATATAGACCCTCTGCTTTCCTCTTCCTCTACTGCTGGCCCAGTGCTATTAGCTCATCACCCATTTCTGAACTTTTACAATAATCTCCTGATTGTTCTCCTTGCTTCAAGTCTCTCCCCACTCCAGCCTGTCCTTCACTTAGCTGTCAAATTAATCAACTTGAGGAGCAAGCCAGACAGTGTGGCTCCCCTCCCCTCCAGTCAATCAACTCCCGTGGCTCCCCATTACTCTAGGGTCAATCACAAAATGCTCTCTTTGACTGTTAAAGCCCTTCATGATCTGGCTCCTTCCTTTCTTCCTTATACCTTACCATCCTCCATCCTCCACATACTCAGCTTCATGCACACATGCCACTAACTCCCGACTGTGCATTTCCACTGACCGAAATTCTTTCCCTCCTAATCTCTGCCTCCAGGATTCTTCAGGTTCCAACTAAAGTTCTTCCTTCTGTAAGAAACTTTTTCCAACCCCTTTATTTCTATTTTATCTGGAATTTATCCTGTATATAGGTTGTCCATACATGTTTTTTTGCATTTTGTCTCCCTGGTAAAACTGAGCTCTTTGAGAACAAGGACTGCTTGGCTCTTGTTTTTCTTTGTATTATTAGTGTTTATGATGGTGACTGGAATTTAGTAGGTACTTAATAAATGTTGACTTGACAACATTATAGCCACTTAATAAATGTTTGTTGAATTGAATTATTATCATTAACAGTATTTTGCCATTTGAACTGCTGAATAAGATACACTCCACTGACTTGCCAATGGATTTTCATTCATATATAAATATATATGTGTGTGTGTATACATATATGCATAGGATGTGTGTATATATGTGCATATGTATACATGTGTGTTGTATGTATCATATGCATGCATATATATGTGAGAATACATATCTTAGCTGTATGATTCAAAACCATTTAATTCATAAAGAAATGGTTCAGTTTGTGAAAGACTCTGATCCTGCTTTCTCCTGATAAAATAATATTAACCCAAGAGGGTCCTGAATTTTAGAAATTCCAAGATTCTGCAGTTGCATTCCCTCAACCCATAACATCATTTAATAGACTAGAAGGGGGGCTGAATATTCAACCCCCTTGTAAGAGGTATGTGCAATGGTTGCCCATCTCTGAATCAGTGAAGTTGCTGAAGACTGAGGTCTCTGGCTGAAGATGGCATCATTATGGATTTCAAGGTCCCAGCTGGGCTCTGCAGCTGGGAGGGGAGGTCTTCCATAGGTCAATTGAGGTGGCAGGTGAATTCAGCAGCTATGCAGTAGGGTCATGGAGGGGTTATAGCCAAAACATCCCTTCTTTTGTCAGGAAAGGTTACAGAGAGAGAGCATCCCAGCTGCTGAGGTCACATGTTTGAGCCCCTGGCCCTTCCGCTGCCCACTTGCTATTATGGTGCATGATAAATGGGTGCCTAAAGATCCCTGGCCTGATGGACCTTTATTTACCATTCCCGTGTAGTATTGTGTTGCCAACAAGGAAAGTTTAAAAATAAAAGCACTAAAAAACCCACGAAAGATTGACTCCCAACTTTTTGTTCAAGTGTTGTTTCTCTTCTGCTTCCTTCCCCCCAAGTAAAGAAGCTGCCAAATGAACAGGCCACACATCTCCTGTTTATTTGGGCCACAGATGGTTGATTTTCTATTTGTCAGGGATCCAGTGGGAGATTCTCCTGAACAGAAGAGGCTAAGGAAATAATATTCTTTTTTACCACTAGTTACTTGCAGTATCTCTACCTATGGCATAGAATCAGGGTCCCACTCTGGATTATGACTTTAGGAGTATTTTAGCTCTGTCCCTTTTATTTTCCCTGGATCCCTTCTAAGAGACAAATCATCAGAAATAGTATACTCAATTGGGGGTATACTATAACCTTATTACTTAATACAATCAATCCTTTCAAAATAAGTTTAATAATTAATTCAATAATTAATTTTGTTATTGCTAATTTAATAATTAATACTGATTAAATGATTGCTTAATAATAAATATTTTAGTAATGAGCCTTAGAAATTATCTCAATATAATACGTGAGCAACCTTAGCATACATATTATATACATGTTGACAGGTACCCAGTTAGGTTAACTAGAATAGAAGATGTCCTACTTATCCTATTTAACTATAGGTTATTTTTCCTAGTTCACTAGACCTTTTAGAAGTTATCTCAATCAGCAACCTAATTTTAAAAGTGAGAAGGCCAATTCTAGCATCATACAGAAAGAAAGAGAGAGAGAGAGAGAGAGAGAGAGAGAGAGAGAGAGAGAGAGAGATTGGCAGAACATAGGTTTTTAAGGCTAAATTCTCTGACTACAAACACCACAGTATTTCTACTCTGCCATGCTACCTCTCCGTCTTAACTTAAGCTACACACATTTCTTGCTTCCACTCCCTGGTCCATCTACCATCATTTCTACCACAAGCTCAAGCCATAGCAGAATCATACAACTCCCCCAAACACTGAGGAGGTAGAAAGAAAGACTCAAGACTCTACTTACACCCAGCCCTTTTTGAAATTTCTTGGTCTTCTAATGTCACTTCTTCTGAAGAAGAGAGACTGCTGGGGAGTGGTAAGAATACTGAATGAAGAGGCCTGGGGGTCTGGGTTCTATTCTCAGCTTTCATGTTAAGTAGCTATATTACCATATAGAACCCACTCTGGGAGGCAAGGAGTCACAATCCTCAGATGTTAACTCCATCTTTGTGTTATTCTATGAGTGTTTCCTTGGGATAGTCAAGAAGAAGAAAGGGGTCTACACAGAATACCAGTATTACATTATAAAGAGCAGGCCATGTCAGATTAAACATCTTTCCTTTTTTTTACAGAGTTATTAAACCAGTTGATAAGTAGGACAGTACAAATGAAATTTAACTTAGATTGTCGTAATAACATGGATGGAGAGATATGGGCTAGATGATATTACAGATATCATATATATATATGGGCTAGATGATATATACAGATATTACAGGACTTGGAACTGGTGTAATGGAAATGCAGATTTAAAGATCTTCCCTGCCCCTAGCTTAAGTGCACCTGGAGCCTGTGGTGGGAGGCTTGTTTTTCAGGAAAGCCCACACCTTGATACTTTGTGATTGGGCAGTGGGTCAAGGAGGTTGTTACATTCTCTGAGCCAAGAGAAGGCTATATAAGCCCTGAGGAGAGGCTTTGCTTTGGGGCTCACTTTGAGAAGTGTTGTGTGATTTGACCAGATGAGACTCTGGGAAGCCGTTGTTGAGAGCCCCCCGGCTTTGAAAACCCAGATGTTGATGCTTCCCTCTCTGGTAACTGTGATTTGGTATTGATGTATGTAATGTTGGGACATTTTGGAAGCCTGTCTGTAACTCTGAAGTTCTGTTACCCTGAAGTTTGGCGTGCTGACCTTTTTCCCCTGAACTAGGTAATGTGTGTTTGTTTGATTAAAGTAAGCTTGTTAACTGATTTTGAGTTGCTTTCCTTTACAAAAGCAGATCTAAGAACCTGTGTTGGCAGTCACCCTGGGAATATTGGGGTGCTTGCTGCTACAACTGGTTAAATGGACAGCCCTCAAGAATCATTAATGGCTTCACGTCAACTTGGAAGGTCGCCAGTAGACTGCCCTAGGGATCTATGTCCTTGTCCTTGTGCTTTTTAACATTTTGATCAATTATTTGGATAAAGGCATAGTTGGCATGCTTATCAAATTTGCCTGTGACACAAATGTGGGAGGGATATTAATATATTGGATGACAGGGTTTGAAAGGTTTCAAAAGGATAGAACATTGGCTTGAATCTACTCAGTTGGAATTTAATGGGGCAATAGTAAAATCATACACTTAGATTTAGAAAATTAACTTCACAAGTGTAACATGGCAAAGTCATGACTAGACATCAGCTCTGAAAAAGATTTATGGATTTTAGTGAACTTCAAGCTCAATAGGAGTTAACACTATCCTTTGACAATTAAGAAAATTATTATAAGCTTAGCCTATATTCAGAGAAGGATAGGATCCTGTGATACATGGGTTGTTCTTATTCCCATTTTATAGATAAAGTAACTTAGGCTAAGAGATGTCAATATCAGAGAGCTAGGAATAAGGAAACAGTAGTTCCACTGGATTCTAGATTAGTTAATTTGGAGTTCTGGAAGCCATAGCTGAAGAAGGATATTGGAAAGCTAGAGTGTGTCTAGAAAAGGGCAACCAAAATGATAGAGATCCTTGCGTTCATATAATATGAAGATCAGTTGAAACAAGTGGGCATGTTCTGAAGAAAAAACTCAGGACTGTCTTTAAATATCTAAAGGACTTGCAGCATGTCCAGGTGACATTAGACTTTTCTCTACTTGTTCCCAAATGGAAGAACTAGAAACAATGGGTAGAAGTTGTAAAGAAATGGATTTAGGCTTAATAAAAGAGGAAATCTTGCTAACTATTAAAATTGTCCAAAAATAGTATGGGCTGCCTCAAGAAGCAGTGAATTAGCCCTCACTGGAGAACTTCAAATGAAGGCCAGATGACTTCAGACCATTAGTTGGCAAAGTTGTAGAGGGAATTCTCTTTCAAGTATGGGTTGGACTAGGAAGTCAAATGGTCTTTTCTAACTGAAATTCTGTCATCTTCATTTTAAAAAAAAGAGTCTGGACCAGATTATTACCTCTAAGGTTCCTTCCAGGTTTATATATTTAATTCTGTGGTTTCATCTCTATTCTCATTTGCAAAAATAAAGGGGTCAGAATACATGTGTGATGAGCATTCTGTCCCTTCTAGATCTATGATTTTAATACTGCAAATACTCTTTAATGTATCACATAAATGACAAAGAGGTGAAACCACTAATATCATTATGGGAAGTATTATGTTAATAAATTGTTTTCAATAGACAGAATAATTCCATTATAATGTTGTGCATGTTTACAGTGGTGTTGGTAGACCATAGGGCAAATTAGGACCTCCACTCTCCCCCAATACAGTCTTATGTGAATTTACAATAGAAGTGTTAGGTCTATCCCCCCTCAATTCTAGTATTTTAAAGGGGTCCTGCTATACCTCAAATCCAGCCCCATCTCTTTGATTTTCCATCTGTATACAACAGCCGTTTTGTTGATGTTTTTTATGTAAAGGCAACAGGAAAGAATGGGACCTTTGTGTGGTTCAATGGTGACCACTGTGTTAGCCAATTGATGGTCTGGCCTGAAAGCCACTTAAACCAGTAACAGCATCTTCCATCTGATGGATGGACCCGTTGTGTGTGCTGCATATACCACAGCTGATGCTCGGACACAGGTCTCCTCTGGGGTCAGATGCAGTCATTTCACCCGAGAGAACTTTGCCCTGGCTGAGGGAGCTGTGCTCAGTCTGTCTCAGCAAGGAGTCTCGCTTATCACAGTTCTTTATTGGTTTGGTAACTGGTGTTGACATCGGGTTATTTTTCAGGAGGTGGTGTTTTTCTGGACAGCATCTCAGTGACAGTAGGCATAGTAATCCTGGCAGCCGTATATGTGTAATTGAAGTAACAGCAGGCTGTTCCAACTTAATGAAGGTAGATATGGTTTAGGATACAAAGTCTGTGGGAGTGGGGCCCAGAGATGATATGTCTGTGGCCATTAACTCTCTCCTCCCTCCTCCTTTTCATTATGTCCCAGGGCTTTGTTTCCTGCAAGTAGCCTGTGGCAGTGGGTTGTGAAGATGGCTCTCTCTGAAGGGGTTTCAGCCCACACAGAGAACTGTGTGACAAATTATCCTGACAGGACTGCCACTACAATATTAGCAGCTCGTTAGAAGAGGAGGGTAAAATGCACCTCAGCTTTGATCAATTTTATGCTAACATTTCAGGATTGGGGAAGTACCTCACCCCTCATCCTGTAACAGACAAAACGTAGATACACCAACCAATTTAGTCACAACTGTGGAATCTGGAAGGCACACTTTCCAGAAATTCTCAAGGGTTTAGATCTGATATCAAATACATCCAATTCTACAAGTGCTCATACCCCCCCACTTTTTTTAAGGGAAGGGGGAAAATCAATTGAAGCCTCTATTTCTCATGTGTGCCTTCTTATTTGGAAGATGGGAGTCGGGGGATTCTGGGGACTGCCTTTTGTGTTCACCTACTAGGTTCACTAGGGATTTATTGCATCAAGTCTTGGAGATCATGTAGCTGGACCATCTCATGCTACCAATAAGGGAACTGAGGTCCTGCAAGTTTAAATAATTTGCCCAAGGTCCTATGATTAGTTAATAGTAGAATTAAGAGCAGCATTCTGGCTTCCTGATCATCAGTTCAATGTTCTATATTCAAGAAAAGAGGTGCTGGGGAGAGGGAGGAAAAAAGAATTTAGTTTGGCAGTTAATCATGGCTGTTTTGCAATAGTTTTTTAAAAAATTGTCTTGAATAATTATTCAAAACTCCTATTATTTGTCTTTATTCTTCTTCCCAGCTAGAGTGCAAACTCACTAAGGGTGCCGGGGAACTGAGAAGCAGGAGGGCTGGGAGGGGAACAGAGGGAAAAAACTGCTGTCATTGGAGCTGGGTTCCTCCACAGTTCCCACCAATGTCAGGGGTACTGGTGATGGGAAGAAATAATTGTGATTTTGTGAGGAATATTTTTGAGGTGCCAGTGAACTGTCAGGATGCTGGTTTGGGGCTAAAGGTGTCGCTGACTCTCAAGCCAAATTGGAAATAAAGAGTCTCTGAGAGTGGAAGGAGAGGGAGTTTTTGTGGTGAGCTGTGTGATCATTGACATGACAGCTCTCCGTGTCAGGAGGGGGGAGAAAGCCTTGGAGGAGCAGCTGTAGTTTGCCTTGGGCCTCTTTCCCAGTATTATCAGTGCTTGTGTGTTTATAGCGGAGGGTGTTGGTCTCAATTAGATATTGTGACTTGGTTGCCAGTGCCCCCACATAGCATGTGCCAGTATAGGATGAGATCAGCTTCCAACTCTTAGGAGTTGCCTGAATGATGTTGGGACTAACCTTGCCTGTAGTTCCTTTTCCTGAGAAAGGCTGCCCAGAGGGGACACCCATCAACCTTGTAAAGGTCAGAGACAAAGTCTTTTTCTTAGTATCTTCCCACAGAGCCAATGCTCCATGATATGATTTGGGGGGGAGGGGAGGAGGAATAGCAAAAACACTCGATTGGGAGAGCCCTCTGGGAAGGAATTTGGATATCCATCACTCCATTTTCATACACAATGAAAATACTTATGAAAAAGATGCCTTTAGGAATTTAATGTGTCATTTTTTCCCTCCCTGCCATCAGTAGATATGTGCTTGGGATATTCTTACTAGCATAAACAAAATGTAATTTGAAATGTAAAATCTTCAGAAAAAAATAATTATTCCCTGCATTAAAAACATTAGCATTCATCTTACAAAAATATTTACCAAGCTTCAATTACATTTAAATACTTATTCTAGAATCTGGGAGAAATATAAAGGTAAAACAGATTCACTGCCCTCATTGGGCTTACAATTTAATGGGGAAATGGGGAGTGAAAATAATATAAATTTAAATATCCTAAGTGCATAAGAAACTACAAGTCATAGTGGAGAGAAGCCAGGACTTCAGGGCAGAAGAGGCAGGTTAAAGTTTGAGCCCTGCACAAGGTATTCTTGGAGATGGCCCACTGTCCCTGGAATCAGGAAGACTTGAGATCAAATTCATCCTCAGAAAATTAGCATGACCTTTGCAGGTCCCTTAACTTGTTTCTTCCTTAGTTTCCTCCACTATACAGTGGGGCTAATAATAGTAACTACTTCACAGGATTATTGTAAGGATCAAATATTTGTAAAACAGTTACCACTGCCCCTGGCACATAGTAGGTACTTAATAAATGTTTGTTCCTTTCCCCTGTAAGGCTGTAATGAAGAAAGTGTTTGCTTTTAAGGAGCTTCTATTTCAGGGAATGCTACCTTTCAGGGAGCTGGCATTGGCTAGGGGAGGGAAGAGGAGTAAGTGGCTACTTTTAGCATTAGTACAGGTCAGCAAAATGTTGTGAGAACAGTGACCTCAAATGTTGCCGTGTTTGAACAGGTTAGACTTTGTGTCTGCTTGGATAACCAAAACAATCAAACCAACCTGGTCAGTATATAATTAATTCCCATTGTGCCTGTTTTATTTTAAAAGAAAATTATTGTTATTATTTTTAACTTGGGAAAGAAAAAAGAATCAATCACAAGAAACAACACCGAAAGTAATGAAAATCATAGGTTGTCTTGGTGTGATAAGCTCTATGACTTAAGATCAGGGAATGTCTCCGGAAAATAACCTTTCCTAATCTTTCACCATTTGTAGAATGTAAATGAAGCTCTGTGTGTGTGGTGTGGGGTGTGTGTGTGTGTGTGTGTGTGTGTGTTTCTTTGAATGAGTTCTGAAACACTGAGACAGTCTTCCCTTCATTGTTTTTCTTCTGTTTCTGTTACTTCAATGTTCCCAGATTTGTACCAGAAAGGAATCCAAAGAGAGGTCTGTTCTGATCACTTCAGAGATGGGAAATACTAAAAAGAGACAGGGAGGGGAGGGAAGGGAGAGGGAAAAGAAAAGGGGAAGGAGGAGGGAGGGAGGGAAGGAGAGAGAGAGAGAGAGAGAGAGAGAGAGAGAGAGAGAGAGAGAGAGAGAGAGAGCGCGCTTGTTCCTACAACAGTCCCAGTGTAGAGTTTGGTCCATTTTAAGCTAGTTCCAAAAAAGGGAAAAAAATTCTTTTATAATCCGCCAACCATTTGGGGCCCATCATCCAAAATAAATAGAAATCAACATCTTTAGAGGGTCCCCCATGTCTAGAGACCAACCACATAGCACATGTCTCCTGGCAGCCCCTCATTCTACATGAGAATTGAAAGTGAGATGGGAACTCAGAGCGCCATGTACTTTCAATATTGGGCAGTTGTTACTTTTCATGAATCAGGCCGCCACACCCTGAGAATGAGGCTTCTTTCCTCAACCCTCAGCATGGGGATGATTGGGTTTCATTTTTCTTGTCCTGGAGACTGTAACAACATTAATTGATGCGATGCTGTCAGAGCCTCACCCCGTAAAATAAAATCACTACAAGTGCACAGCTTAATCTTTGCTCATAAGAGACTTAATAAAAGCTCTAACTCTAAAAAGGGAGAGGTGAAACACTGTTAATCACTCTGTCAGTACAAAAAAACAAAAAGGAGAGAATGCTCTATGCAACACTGTTGTTCACTGATCTAAAATAAACTGGAGGAAGAGGCCCAATACACATCTAAACTCCAGGGGCCATATTGTTCCATTGATGGTGGGATAAATAAAATATTTTCTGAAGAGTGAACACGTGCACGAAATCACAGAGTGTGAGGATATTCTACAATAAGACAGGCTAGCCAGATGTGAGTGCTGACCTCTACTAGCTGGAATCTGATTGACACTGGGCTTGGCTTTCTCCAGCTGTTTGGAAGAGCTACATGGGAAGTCAACCCTTTCCCAAGACTTGAGGGAGCCACCTGCAAAATATCTCCTTCATTATGATTGGGATTCACATTGTGTGCATTTCTGGGATTTTGGATCTCTATATTTCAAGGTACAGAAATGTTTTTAAAAAGGATTACAGATTTATCATCCACTAGATTTTATAAAGCCAATGCTATGTTGTTTAATTTCCAAGAGATGGTCATAATGTCAGCAAGCCCCTACTCTTTCAGAGATTCATGGGTTTAGTGATAGATAGAAAGGATCTTGGAGGTCAAGTCTGCCTCATTTTCCAGTTAAGGAAACTGAGGCCAAGAAAGATTAAATAATTTCCCCAAGATCATATACCTGGGAAATTTCTGAGAAAGTATCTGAACCCAAGTCATCCTGATTCCAAGACCAGTATTCCATCCACTATACCAAATTCCAGACTGATTTAGATAGAGCAAACATTGTGGTCTATAAGTTAACAAAAACCATGTCAATGATTTTGAATGTGTGGATGTGGTAGTGGTTGAACAGAGAAGCAGTAAGCATATTCCAGCTGCCTGCCTGTCACTTTCTATGAATGAAGACCATCTATTAAAATAAAAAAGTAGCCCCTGGAGCCAATGGCAACATTCAATAATTAAGGTCATTCCTGTAAGCTATTGTTTCGGGTAAAGTGGTAATTCCAGGAAGCTTTGTAGATTGCATTTGTTTATGTATTTATTTATGTAGATTTTTATCACTACAGCCTTAGCTAAAAGTAGCCTCAGTGGAGAAAGGACAGCAAAACTGCATTAGTTAAAAGGCATTTGTCAGAGTCTAATGGCAACTATAAGAAAATATCGAAAAGCAAAAATATATCTTCAAGTTCTCTAAGAATAAGACTAAAATTTCAAGTAAAAAAATCCTCCTTTAATTCAGACTCCATTCAGATGAGCAGGTTTTTTATTATGTAAAAAAGAGGCAAAAATTTCACAATGGAAATGAGACATCAAGGAGCATCTTTAAGCTACTTAAAACAACAAACCAAAATGGTGCCAGTATTTCAGAAAGCATATCTTTACCTAAGTGAGTTATATGCACTTAGAAATTATGTAGATCTTTCTTATCTATTCATTGAAGTCCCCTATGACCATCTGCTAGCCCACACTTAGTTGAGCAGTAGTTACTGTAAATAAAATTCCATCAGTGCTTTGGGGATTTGTATTTTGTCAGTATGGCCATTCTCTCTGGAAACACAGATCTCGGTCCCCTATAACTCTTACAATCTAGTAAATACTCATTAAAAGTTACTATTGTGGAAAAAAATCATCACCAATATGGCACTGGGCCTCTCTGAATTTAGCTAGACTGATCCTCTGATGGCAGACATATATAGTCTGTCACCAGCCTGTACTGGGAGCCTTTCCAGCTTGGTTGGGACTGGCAGAGCTGGCACTCTGCTGGCATAGCCATTGAAAGCCCAAGGTCACCTCCATATCTGGATGCCAGAGCAGGATTTTAGCAGGAAATAATATTAGCTAACATTTACACAGTAACAAACCACTTTACATACATTATCTCAGATGATGCCCACAATGACCTACATAAACTCAAAAGTCACAAAAATTAAATTTTTTCTTGATATTCTCTATTACTTGACCCCTTCGTTTATATTGGGTCTCCTCCAACTCATCTAAAATGAAGTTTTTGTGGGCTTGTTCTGTTTTTCTCTTGGAGTCTGCTAGTTTTAAATGGTAGCTCATCCATTGTCCTAACAAGAGGAGGAATGTAGGGGCAGAAAATGACCTTTCCAGACTATATAATCAGGTCTGGCTTCATGCAAGGGGAGAGTAGACAGCTTCAGCTTGCTGTGATTGGAAGGACCCAAAGCTCTCCCTATCTCCAAATCCTTTCTCTCATGGCCTCCTATTATAGCTGAAACTCTAACCATCAAATTTTTTCCTTTGGTTTAAGAAAAGAGTTCTAAACTTTTTTTGACATGAACGTATTCAACAGTCTGGTGAAACAGCAAAGTTTTTAAACAATTGAAGAAACTGATTAATTTCAGTTATAGGTTACTGAAAGTAATGGTGTAGGGGGCGGAGCCAAGATGGCAGTGTAGAAGCAGGAAAACTGCCTGCCCTCCCCCATAACCACCTCAGATACCTATAAAATATGATTCTAAACAAACTAACATTTGTTAGTAGGGCTACAGAACCCACAAAGTGACAGAGAGAAACAAACCTGGTGCAGAAGACAACCTGACAGGCCGGCAGGAAGGGTCCATTGCAGTGTGCTGGGAGCAGAGCCCAGCCCCATGTGAGTCCATGGTTTTAGCCTCGGGTTTTAGCCCAACCAGCCACAGCTAGAGGGACATCAGGGGAATAGATCACCAGCAGCTGTGGCGGTTTCCAGAATTATTAACCCACAAATGCCAAAGACAAAGTGAGAGGTCGGTGTGGACTTTGGGAATAGGGGTCCAGGAGTTCGGTCCAGCCTCTGCCTCTGGAGGGAGAAGCAGCTGAGGCAAAGTGGCTACCACAGTGTGCCAACTTCAGAGCTACTGGTCTGCAGATTATAGGGAGACTAAGCAACCATTCTGAGGGGTAATCACTTTTGCTTTAACCTGATTGGATCTGGATTTCTGTCTAGGGTGGAGGCCCTGGGGTACAAGACCAGTGAGCCAGAGCTTGTGGAGGCATCAGAGAGGGCGTCCAACTAATAGCTCTGGAAGCTGTGAAAACCCCAGTGATTTGAGACAAAGCTTTCCTCTCTGAAAGCAGAGTTCCACTGTGGCAAAAAGCTCAAAAGTCAGGTAATGGAGTGGCAACATGAGCAAGCAAAGGAAGCTAAGCAAGCACAACAATCCAACTTTAGACTCCTATTTTGGGGACAAAAAGGATCAAAGCATGGAACAGGAGGAAGACAATGAAGTCAGAACTCTTGTACCAAAAGCTTCCAAGAGAAATATGAACTGATTACAGGCCATAGAGGAGCTTAAGAAGGATTTTGAAAACCAAGTAAGAGAAGTAGAGGAAAAATTGGGAAGAGAAATGAGAATAATGCAAGAAAGTCATGAAAAGCAAGTAAACAACCTGACTGAAGAAAATAACACCTTAAAAATAGACTAACTCAAATGGCAAAAGAGGCTTAAAAAGCCAATGAGAAGAATGACTTAAAAATCTGAATTTGCCAGATGGAAAAAAAATCTCAAAAGCTCACTGAAGAGGATCATTCCATCAGAATTGGACAGGAGCAAAGGGAAGCTAGTGACTTTATGAAAAATAAAGAAATTATTAAACAGATCCAAACAAATGAAAAAATAAAAGGCAATGTGAAATATCTCATTGGAAAAACCACTGACCTAGAAAATAGATCCAGGAGACATAATTTAAAAATTATTGGATGACCTGAAAGCCATGATCAAAAAAAGAACCTAGAAATTATTCTTCAAGAAATTCTCAAGGAAAATTGCCCTGATGTTTTATAACCAGAGGGCAAAATAGAGGTTGAAAGAATCTACCAATCACCTCTTGAAAAAGATCCCAAGGGGGCTCACTTTGAGAAGTGTTGTGTGATTTGACCAGATGAGACTCTAGGCAGCCATTGAGAGCCCCCCAGCTTTGAAAACCCAGATGTTGATGCTTCCCTCTCTGGTAACTGTGATTTTGTTATTGATAATGGTTGGACAGTTTGGAAGCCTGTCTGTTTGATCTCTCTGTATACTCTGAAGTTCAGGGTGCTGACATTTCCCCCCTGAACTAGGTAATATATGTTTGATTGATTAAAGTGAGCTTGTTAAAAAAAAAGATCCCAAAAAGAAAACTCCTAGGAATATTATAGCCAGGTTCCAGAGTTCCCAGATCAAGGAGAAAATATTACAAGCAGTCAAGAAGAAATAATTTAAATATTGTGTAAACACAATCAGGATAACACAGGATCTGGCAGCTTCTACCCTGAGGGATTGAAGGGCTTGGAATATGATATTCCAGAGGTCAAAGGAACTAGGATTAAAACCAAGAATCACCTACCCAGCAAAACTGAGTATCATGTTTCAGAGGAAAATTTGGTCATTCAATGAAATATAGGACTTTCAAGCATTCTTGAGGAAAAAACCAGAGTTGAATAGAAAATTTGACATTTAAATACAAGAAGCCAGAGAAGCATAAGAAGGTAAACAAGGAAAAGAAATCACGAGAAACTTATCAAAGTTGAACTATTTACATTCCTATATGGAAAAATGATAATTGTATCTTATGAAACTTTTCTCAGTATGAGAATAGGTGAAGGGAATACAAATGTATATGCGTGTGTGTATACATACATATGTATGTATGTATGTATATGTGCATGTAGGAGGGTATATAGATACATGAATATATATGTGAGTGTTTGTGTGTGTGTATATATATGTGTATATATACAGCTATACATAGACAGAGGGCACAGGGCCAATTGAGTAGGAAGGGATGATACTTAAAAGGTGGAATTGAGAGATGAGAAAGGAATACAATGAGAGGAGATGGGGAGAGACAGAATGGAGAAAATTGTCTCATGTAGAAGAGATAAGGAAAAACTGTTACAATGTAGGGGAAGAACAGGAAGGCAAAAGGGAATGGGTCAACCTTACTCTCATTGAATTTGGCTTAGGGACGGAATGACATACACACTACATAGGGTATCTCACCCTACAGGAGAGTAGGAAAGAAGGAGATGAGAGGAGGGATGATAGAGTGGAGGTCAGTTTTGGGGGGAGAGGGAAGTTAGAAGCACACACATTTGAAAAGGGACAGGGTCAAAGTAGAAAATAGAACAAGTTGGGGGCAGGATAGGATGGAGGGAAATATAGTCAGTCTTTTACAATATATCCACTATGGAAATATTTTGCATAGCTAAACATGTACAACCTATATTGAATTGCTTATCTTCCCAGTAAGGGTGACTAGGGAGGAAGGGAAAGAATCTGGAATTCAAAGTTTTAAAATCAAATGTTTATATATATATAATTTTTTACATGCAACTGGGAAATAAGACACACAGGCACTGGGGTATAGAGAGCCATTTTGCCCTACTGGAAAATCAGAGGAGGGATGGGGGAAGATATAGGAAAGAACAGATTGGGGGAGGAGGTATACAGTGGGATTGCTGTTTTAGGTTGGTGGGGAAAGATGGGGAGAAAATTTGTAACTCAAAATCTTGTGGAAATGACTGGTGTAAACTAAAAATTAACATAAAATTTAATTTAAATTTTTTTAAATAAAAAATTTTTAAAAAGAAAATAATGGTGTAAATTTTCCTCTAAGTTTATGGACTCACTGAAATTGATTACTGGGACCTAGGGGACTCCAAAGTTAAAAGTCTCTTGTTTAAGGAATTATAGTCTATAAGAAGACACCTTTAAAATGCAAAAATCATCCATTGAAAATGTAACTCATTAATAACCGTTAGCAACCACAAGAGGCAATATGGTGTAGTATGTAAGAGTGCTAGATTTAGAGTCAACAAAAGACCTGGATTTGGGGCGGCTAGGTGGCGCAGTGAGTAGAGCACTGGCCCTGGAGTCAGAAGGACCTGAGTTGGGATCCGGCCTCAGACACTTACCATACACAAAACAAAAAAATCTCGGGCAAGTTCCTTAATCCCAATTGCCCTCCAAAAAAAAAAAAAAGGCTTGGATTCAATTCCCAGCTCATCTACTAGCTGCGTGACCATGGGAAAATCACTTTCTTTCTCTTTGGTTTTTTCACTTGCAAAATGAGGTAGTTGAACTTAGTAGTTCCCTTCTTGTCCTATGGGCTTATATTATAACACAGATGAGTTTATTAATACTCTAGGGGAGGACAGGCTCCTGAGGGGATAGGATGAAGGATGACAAAGTGATGGAGAATAGAGAAGTTGGGAAAGATCTTTCTATGTCACCTAGAATGGAAGGCCAGTGGTCACTCAGAGGCCCAATCCATTGCAGATTGGCTCAAGAGCTTTGGTCTACTCCATTTCTGATCTGGGCTGGTTTGTCCTTCCTTGAGCAGCCTAGTGCCCTACCCCAATGTTGGAAATCAGAACTCCTGAACCCAATTGATCCATCAACTTCAGCCTTCACACTTTACAGGTGGCCACCACCATGCTAGACCTGGGAGCACTTTCTCCCCATAAGTGCTCAAGAAATTCTTCTACCTCTCCAGGAGACATCAGTGGCAGTGACTTGGGATGTTGCCTCCTCTGAAGTCCTCAATCTACTCTATGAAAGTTTAGGGCATTTCTTTCCCCTTCATTGGCTTAGAATCTTTATCCTTGGGCTTGATTCCTTCTAACCCGTTATACTGGTCCCTGGTCCCTACCTTGTTCCAGATGCAGAAAATGCAAGTTGTGACTCTGATCCTATGAGTAATAGACATCACCAAGGATCAAGTTTGGTCCATAGTCACACATAAATTCCACAGGCTACTGTAACACTGCATGGTCTCAAAGTTTAATTTCAAGCTGTAGCCAAGTTTCTTTGTGATACCATGAAATGCAGAAAGGCAAAATATAGTATTTCACATGCCGAGAAGTCAAACACATAAAAAAGCCTCTGTGTTTATATGACCTACTCAAGATTTACATCTTGCTCAAACCTTTACCTTTACAATGTTCTTTCAGCCTGTGAAAATGGAAGTGAGTTATATGTATCTACCATAAACCATATGAAAATAAATAACTTCAAGTAGATTTTTTAAAATGTCATGTGCCTATGGGCCAATCACTTCTGACATACTTTTTTTTTTCTTAGAGGAAATCCAAGTGTTCTTTGGGGGAAGGTAAGAGAGTAGAAAGACCACAGCCCAGGAATATCAGAACTAGAAACTTTTTTCAAGTCTATAGAAGACATAATCACCTAATCTTGGGGAAAATTTTAATCCTCTCTGTGTAATTGGATGAGATGGAGCTACCAGATTCACCACTTTTTTTTTCTTTAAGTGAATTGACTAATTGAAATGACTGAGGAATGAATTCAAATTTGCTTAAACCATTTACACATATAGATATGGCCTATGTGTCCCTGTTTGCTCATTTGGAAAACGAGGGCAATGGAGCTGAGGCAGCATAACTTAGTAGTGTATAGAACACTAGATTCAGAGACCTGTATTCAAATCCCACTCTAAATCCTTCCTAGCTACATGGTAGTAGAAAAGTCATTTAATCTCTTTGGAATATATATATTCCAATTCATGTTCCTGTTTTTCCATAACTGCTACCTGAAAGATCAGTTCAACATCTGGGAGGGCTTGCCTTGACTTCTTCTACAGTTTTATATATATATAAAACTGTACATATATACATAGTATATATGTAATTACCTTATATATATAAAACTGTGAAAGAAGTCAATATATATACATATATATATATAAAACTGTAAAAGAAGTCAATATATATATAAAAGAAGTATACACACACAAATATATACATATATATATATGTATGTATATTCCAAAGCAAAACTTGAGCTATACATCTGTTTTACTTCTCTAATGCTACAAAATCGCCCCCCACTTCCTTTTCCAGTCGTACTTTTCCTTGGGGGAAAGCATGGTCTCATTTTCCCAATGGGATTTATCCCAATCTCTTCTACCTACTTGATATCGGACCCAGTTCACAATCCAAAATGGTAGCACCCATCTCAGATATTTGCCCTGTTCAGCCTAATCAAATGACCCATTCCTAAACAATGTGTATTCTTTGTCAACTATCTCTATGTATTGTCAATAGCTAGATTTCTCTCTTGTGAAGGGTCATGTTTCTCACCAAGAAATCCTCATAGAGTACTAGAATCCTGATACAATCAGCACAAAGTCATTTGTGAACAGAAGCATCAGAGAACCCCACTATCAACAGGCAATTTATCTTGGAAATTATCTGTGACATTTGCAAGCACCTTTGGTGAGTTTAGGGCTCCCTATATGATGGTTTCCTTGAAGTTGATAGTGTATCATTGAACAAAATTATCTTCATGATCACATTTGTCATGAAATCTTCTGTGATCTTAATTAATACAGAGGGCACACTTTGAGGAAAGTGTTCAAAGCTATGTTTTGTTCTAATGAGTCTAATAGTTTATTTTTTTAACCTTTCAGTCAATTGTAAGAGTGTGAAGATGTGGTGTGCTATAGAAAATTATTTACTAAAATTAATCTGTTCTTTTCTCATACTTTTGTGGAGGATGCCCTCAATCCACATATGGGACATTCTCATAAAGCTTTTCTACACAAAAGTAAGTAGTGATGTATTTTGGTAATAGTTTTCATCTTAATTACCTTTTAGTATTAGTGTTATCTGTGATCTTTCCCATTCTTTGGGGACCTTCACTTCTCTGAAATATTTTGAAAATGGAACCCTAAGTATTTTTAAAATTGGGTTGCCAACAGCAGATGTTTCTGTATATGTTTAGTTAGGTTCAGCTGCTCTTATAGACTTCATTTCTTTAATGTCTATTTCATCACATAACTGAGGTTGTCCAATCCAGATGTTCTGTGTTGGCCATCCTCATTGCTGCTGAAAATTGATCACCTCAGAAGTGCCAGCACATCTGTTGCATTTCTCATCTATTTGTTGTTTTCCTTCAAGTATTTCTAAAAATAGTATAGACCAGGGAGGGGAACCTGTGGCCTCAAGGCCACATGTGTCCCTCTAGGTCCTCAAATGAGATGTGTTTTGCACTTGAGGACCTAGAGGGCCGCATGTGGCCTCGAGGCCACAGGTTCCCCACTCTTGGTCTAGAGACTACCTACCATAGCCGTACAACTGCCCCACACTTATTGCAAGCTCTGACTTCCCTTAATTCCTTTTCATTGTTTTGTGAGATTATTTCACTTACAGTTTTCTTCATTCTCCTTTGTAATGTTTCAGAAGTGAGCTTGTATTTTAAAGTGATGTTTTTTTCTTAACTTATGTCACCCTTCTTGGATACGGAAGGCAAATGTTTGTGTAATGGCCTAACTAGTTACTTGTATAACCCTCCCACATTTCCTCACCTGCAAAGTGAGAACAATTACTTCCTGGGACATTTGTCAGGTACTTTTGAGATCTTCTCTTCAACAGTTCTATTTCAACCCAGAGAATAAATAGAATGACATTTAAATAAGTATGTATGTCATCACATTTGATGTTATTGATAAATCATCTTGACCAGGAAAATCCTGGGGAACAAAACATGGGAACATGTAATTCCTTTTGAACTGTTGAACTTCTGGGGAAGATCTACTTTGACATTCTCTTGAAAGTTTAGAGAAGGTTCAGTAGGTTATTTCTTTTCCCATCTATGGCTTCAATGCTACTTGACGGTTTGATTTGTTTCCAAAAGTGAATGCTTTAAAGAAAAAATGTCAAGTGTAAATCTTCAGCTTGGCTATAAAACATTCTTATAAAAGCTTATGGGGCTTTCTACCTTAAAAATTTTTTTTTCTTAATATTGTGAGCCAAAAGCAATGTGTTTGCTGAAATCCATTTGGAAATGGTGACACTCTTGATTCACACTAACAACACCTAAACCAACCCTCCCTACATCTCACCTTCTCCTTTATGGCCCATCTCAAGGATTCGCTAGGTAAATAGGTGACTTTGATCATGCTTGGTGAAAATGAAACCAAAACTCTGGGCTGTATAAAGCACATCAGGAGTATTTAATAGCAACAAAGGAACTTGGTTGCTTTTCATTTCTTTTTTTAATTGTTAAAAGAAAATTTTATTGATATTTTTGTTTTTATTTCACCTATATTTCCCAAAATATTCCTCCCCTACCTCACTGAGTCATCCTTTAGTTATTTATTTTTCCACTTTTCATAGAGGCAATTGGGGTTAAGTGACTTGCCCAAGGTCACACGGATGCTATTTGTTAAATGTTTGAGGCCAAATTTGAACTCAGGTACTCCTGACTCCAGGACCGGTGCTCTATTCACTGCACCACCCAGCCACCCCTAAAGTCATCCTTTATAACAAAGAATAAAAAGGAGGAAAAATAATTCAGGAAAACTAACCAATATATCAAAAAAAATCAGACATTACATTCAGTACTTCACACCCATAGTCCCCAACTTCTGCAAAGAAAGTATAAGTAGTATCTTCTTATATCTCTTCAATAATGCCAAGTTTGTTCATGATACTTTTAAAATTTTATTTTATTTTTCAATTTAGAAGAATCCATTTTGTCTCCCTTCTCACAATTTAAAATTAAAAAAAGAAATAAAACTAGATATATGTATTAAATCATGGAGATAAAATCAGATATCAGATATACAGAGTCAAACAACATAAATTCCTACATTGTCTATGTGCAAAAATGAATGTCTCATCTTGCCTCTTGATTCTGTCACCTCTCTGTCATGATAGGGGTAACATAAATCATTAGCAATACTTTGGAAACATGGTTGGCTATTTCATTTCTCAGAGTACTTAAATCTTTCGAAATTTATTGTCTTTACAATGTTGCGATTAATATAAATTGTTCACCTAGTTTTACTCACTTTGCTCTGTATTAGTTCATACAAATCTTCCAAGATTTCTCTGTACTCATCCCTTTTGTCATTTTTTATGGCACAAAAGTATTATATTATACACATATACCATTTGTTCAGCTCTTCCTTAATTTATGGGTATCTCCTTTATTTTCAAGTCTTTGCCACTATAGAAAGAACTGCTGTAAACATTTTTGTATATGTGGGTACTTTTCCTTTATCCATAGTATTCCTGGGTCAAAGGGTATGAGTATGAATAGTTTATTGACTTTGGGGAAATGTTTCTAAATTATTTTCTAGAATAACTCAACCATTTCAAAATTACACTGGTGGTATGTTCAAGTACCTATTTACCTGCAGTCCCCTTAGCACTTGCCATTTTCCTTTTTTGTCATCTTTGACAATCCATGAAATGGAATCTCAGAATTGCTTTAATTTACATGTCTTAGATTATTAGCAATTAAAAAAAGTAATATAGTTCTAGATAGTTTTAGGAACTTTGAGAACTGCCTAGTAATATCCTTTGACCGTTTATCAATGGGGAATGGCCCTTATTCTTATAAATTTGAATCACATATGTATATGTATACATATATACATACATATGTGTGTATTGTTTAAAAGAGTTCACTACAATTTTATAGGATCCAGTGTGGTGTTTTTTTTTTGTTCTTTCTATTTAATTGTTGTCATTGTATATATTGTTTTCTTGCTCCTGCTGTCTTCATATTGAATCAGTTCATGTAACTCTTCCTGTGGTTCCCTGTATTTATCAATTCAGTATTATTTTTGCTTTCTAATAGTTCTCTGACAAATATGGTTAGAAGGTTTAGTAGAGTTTTAGATTTGGGATCTTAAAATCTTGGAGATCCAGTCCTACCTCACAGACACTAACTGACTACTTCTGAATCTTGGTTTTCTTGTTTATGAATGGGAAAACATCAGTAAACTCACACGGCTATTGTGAAGATCAAATAAAATGATATCCTTTTCCACTGCCTTGCAAACTCTAATATGTCGTATAAATATCAGTTGTTGGTTATCAACATAATTATTGTGTTTATTTTAGTCTTCTCACATTTTTATGAGATTCAAAAGAAATAGTCCTGGGACAATTCCCTTTCTCCTTTTATATTTAACATTTTGTAGACTATTACAGGTGGAACAAAATAATTTCTTTTTGTAGTTAATAAAAATATTAAAAAGTCAACTCTTTCTCTAAAGGTTAAATGAGAATATCCTTTTACCACTCCAATAAGAGGGAAATGTTCTGTGCTAATCCCATTCCCATTTGGTTCGGATCCTCATTATTACTGATGAACAGGACAAGTGAGGATATATTCTCTTTTGTACGTAAGTCTGGTCTCTCCAGCTGGATTTAAAGCTCCATCAAGCACAAGGGGCCATGTCCTAAATTTTTTTATATCTCTCCCTCACCCCACACCTAGTGATTTATTCATGTATTTAGCATTCCATATGCTGGTTGAAGAGGAATTAAAAATAAGTAGAAGACCATGTATAAGGTTAAAATGACATGATACTAGCAGTAAATCCAGACCACCCTGAATCAGTAGGTGCAAAAACTATAAAACCAGATAAAGACTTCATAAACTATTTCCTTGTGTTATCATTATAATAATATTCATGTTGATTGCTAATCCATGTAAGAAACAAGATATTTCTTATTTGTGAGTCTTTGGAAACAACACTTTACTTCTGATTAAGTTGGCTGAATATTCTTTACTAGTAAACCATGGGGTAGGTGGTTCTTGAGATCTCTTGTTCTGTTAAAGTGTTTGCAAAGAAAATTAGAGAACTGTTTCTCTTTCTCTTTAACCTTCTGTTGCTGGTAACTTCACTCTCAGCCTCTTAGGCTTGTAAACCAGGATTCGTCATTTATTCTTCCCTCAATTCTACCCTATACATCTATATTAAATTGCTATGTTCTGGTTCTGTTTTGAAATTTCTCTTTTCCAGGTCCTTCTCTCTACTCCTGTTATAACCAGGTAAACTGGTTACAAACTCTTCTCATTTGTACTATTGCAACAGTCTCCTAGCCAGTCTTCGTACCTTTTATCTAACTGTTCCAGTCCATTTCTGACTCTTGTACCTGATGGATATTTCTAATGTACTGTACTAATTTCCATTTCCTTCCAGATAAACTCCTAATGTGGACATCCAGCAGTCTTGTGTAATCCTTAGCTTCCTTCAGGGTCCTCTCAGGAGTTACTCATTGGAGAAAGACTGTCCTGACCCTCTTAGCCATCTCTCTCCTCAAATTATGTCTTTACTCATATGTTTAAGTGTTGTATTTTCCCAGGAAACTGTAAGGTCCTTGAACACATGGAGAATTTTTCATTTTGTCTTGTATTCTCAGTGTCTCACTTTATGTCTTGCAAAATGATCTCTCTCTCCATCAAACTATTTATTCTATCCATACATATGTGTTTATATATATATATATATATACATACATACATACATAGATTGATAGATCGATAGGTAGGTAGGTAGATAGATACATAGATAGGTAGATAGAGATAGATAGTCAATTTACACTTGTGGTTTAATATTTAATTAGTGTTAAGATTGTTCGGTGAGGAAACTTCCTATATGGAAACATTTTACCATTGTAGGATCCCATACCTACTTGGGCAAATTTATAGTCTTGGGGAATTGTCTGAGGACACTGAGAGGTTAAACAGCTTGCCCAGGGCCAAATAGCCAATATATTTCAGAAGTAGCTATTTGAATCCAGATCTTTCTGGTTCTTTTCACTGCCTTTCACTATGCTGCCTCTTATGTTTTATATATAATAGGCACTGTTGAATCAAATTGATAGGCATTTTTTGGCTGAATATGCATCCTGAAGTTAAAAAATAAGTAATATTTATTTCCTTTTCTCTTTCATCTGTACATACTTGAGGGGAAGAAAAATCCCCTGTAGGCACCTGGATTCTTAATGCATAAGTGATGTCACTTGGGTACACATTGAGACGTTTTCACTAGAAGCCATGGAATATTAAGTTAAAAAGAGTCCTCATTTGGCTTGAGAGGTCTGCACATATTAATGGAGAAAATGTGTTGCCTTGAAAATATTTCTCTAATATTATTTTAAAATTTCATAAGCAAAGGATTAGGATAGCCTGTGCCCAAATACCAAATGTGAACTTGATTGAGTGAATCAGGACAGGGTGGAGGCAGACTATGGTTATAATTGCAAGATGGTAAACCTTAAGGAAAGGAAATAGCCAATGCAATGAGTGTGAGTATCATCACATGGGAAACAGATTGGCCCTAAGTAACATTTCATAAAAAAATAAAAGTGCTTCAGACTAGTGTGTTTAGGCAAACTGCCATCAGATTGATTAATCATTAAAGGACCACAGATAAATGTCAACTACAGAAACAGACTAAGATGAAAGCTCTGCTTCTCATCTCCCAAACAGGGCATGTTTCCCTGAGAAAGAGTAATCATGTGACCAATGAAAAACTGGCTGCATCTATTGAACTGTACTAGTAGTAGCAGTAACAGTAATAATTGACATTTATACGGGACTTTAAAGTTTCCAAGGTTTTTCCATATGTATTCTTATTGGAGCCTCACAATAAACCTGTGATGTAGATAGTACAGGTATGGTTATTTTCACTTTACAGATAAGGAAATTGAGGCTCGGAGAATTAAGCAGCTTGCCCATGATTTACACAGCTATCAAGTGCTATAGATGGGACTTGAAAATGTCTTCCTGACTCTACGTCCAGTATTCTAGTGAGGAGCAAGGTTTTTTTTTTCTTTTCTTCTTCTCCCCTTCCTCTTTTCTCCTCTCCCCTTCTCTCTTCTTGTTCTTTTTTCTCTCCTCTTTTTTTAGGGGAATGGATTGTCTAAAAGAAATATTTGCCTTGATTATATCATGAGTTGGAATAAGGTTGTTTTGTTTTTAGAACAAATTGGTTCAGTGCTTTCAGAAAGACAGTCAAAATGATCTCTCCACAATCAGTTGGGTATAGATTGTCTTGATCCCAGCTCTAAGAAATCTCTGGAATAGGGGAAAATGGGGGGGGGGTTAATTTTAGAGGATAATCTTTTTTTTTTTTTTGGAGGGTGTAAGGCAAGGCAGTTGGGGTCAAGTGACTTGCCCAAAGTCATACACCTAGTAAGTGTGTCAGACTTAAGGCCAGATTTGAACTCAGGTCCTCCTGACTCCAGGACAGGTATATAATCTTTAAGGGGTTCTTGAAACTCTTGCCTTACCTCGATTGTTTACACAGATGAGAGAAATGTCTCAGAATTGGAAGAAGCAGCCTCACCTCAAAGGAGTCCTAGGCTTGTCTGCTTGAGATTCTGCAGCCAAGTGTGGATCTCAAGTCTTACTTTCACCTTTCCTTCTGATTAGTAATTTCCATAGAGGAGTGCAAAAGGCCAGGGGACTTTGTTTAAGACATTCCTTTTTTATCCATTTCTTTAGAATGTCTTCCATTGCCTTTCTTATCTAACTCACTCTTTTTTACTTTCCCCACGCTGATTGTAGTCCCTGCCTGTAGATTCTGACCTGAGTGTAGATGGTTCACCCTGACACCTGTCAAGCTGGTGCCACTTTTTTTGGCCTCCACCCATTGAGAAAAATGTGATTCAGATGTTTTCGAGGCAACAACGACCTATTAATCTCTTCACTAGGAGACATTGCCCAGCTTGCCATTTGAACAAATGCCTTTGTTTGGGCATGGGCTTTGTTGCCAGGGAGCTTAACTCTTCACTGTGCTCAGGGAAGACTGGCAACTCCGGGTTTCTTCCAGGGCTGCTCATCTACCTTTGGTGGCCACCCAATTCACCCAATTCTCACCTGTGGCTCCAGAAAGCTATAGCATGTGCAGCAGCCACAGTCCAGGAAACCAACTCCGTAGACTGGCTACACCAGGTTGAGGGGAACCCACAGGCCTCAAACTTGTGGGGGAGTGAGGGCAAGGAATGGGTGAATGAGAACAGTTTGTTCCACTTAGACCTCAGTCAGACATGGAAGATGCCAAGGTCATCTATTACATCCTGGGCCATCGCCAGACATCCTAACTTTTGTCTTGCCACTGGACTTTGATGACTCTGGAAGTCTCACTTAAATCCAATTCACACACAAGTCAAGACATCACCTGTGACATTGTGGTCTTCTTTGAAAATGAAAGACAAACAACAACAATTTAAATTCGAAGTTGTTTTCTACTGAATCACTACTTAATTCTCTGTCTCCTAATCCTAATCTTGACTAGGCTGTTGAGACCTGTTACTGTTCTTAACCTTGCTTAACCTCCTGTCTAAAACCTACTCTTTTCCCCTTAGTCTTGTCCTAAATTAAGGAGCTCCATGCCCAAGTTTTTGTTATTACCATTCTTGTTGTTATTTTTTAATTTGCCAAAGTGAGATAGGTAATCTTGCTGCTAGACATCACAAAAATTTTATGACAAATGTGTGCTATTATTTATTGTATTTGGCATGAAGTTGGTGCTATATTTCTGGGGGACATTTTAACTCATTGAACGTCCCAAGGTTTTAGTCATTCCAGGAGAAGCCTAAGACAGATTGATGTGAATAATACACCATGTGTTTATTTTAGAAGGCTCATAGCTTTTAACAATAACAAGTTCTGAGCCCAGTTGGAGGCACCATTTGGAAGGAATATTTCTAGCCAGTATTTTTGCTGCTGCCCATTCCCAACCCCCACCCCTACTGTCAAGAAATAAGCAAATTCTGGATGGGAGGACACATTTGAATGTCTACTTCTGCTCTGTTTCATAAAGCCCACCAGCATCTTGTATCCTCTGTTGACAAGACCCATCCCCAATTGCTCCAAAGACTTATCGATTTCCCTACAAACAATACATCCAGCCACAGGAGAACCATAAAGCTCCAAGTTGTTGCTTCAGCAAGCATTGCCATGTAATGTCAGTAGCTTTGGTTTTTATTTAATTTTGTGATTAAAGTTTTTATTGATTTCCCTGCAGGGTAGAATATATCAATATCTTTGGTTTCAAAGGAGCATTCAGTAACAAGAAAACATAAAAGGACTCAACCACAAAAAAGCAGGTGCTTTATTTTAAAATTTATGAAACCGCCACCATGAATCCCCTAGAGTGTCTATGAGAAGGCCTTTCAATAATGCCACTGAGACCTTGTGAGCAATACTTATCTCTCAGGTTGTAGTTGTTTCAAAGGTCTGTGGTGTCACGTAGGAAACACTTAGTAACTCTTAGGATCTAATATTATTACCTAGGAAGCTGGTAACCCATCTAGTAGATCTCATTCAACATTTCCATTCATCACTTTGGTTTCTTTCATAGCAGGGAAACTTACAATGTTCTACCCAATAGAAACCCTATGGCCAGGCACTACAGTATTGAATCATCTGAGCTCCCAGCTGATGATAGAACTTAAAATCTGTCCCTAGATGAACATAGTGATGATTTCAAAGTATTTTGAGAACATCTAAGTATCTGGAATGGATATGGACAATAAAGAAAGGATTATTTTGAGGAAAACATAATGGAGTATGATACAGGATGGGCATAGGGATATCCATGGAAGGGGATACCTTATTCAAAAGGAGCAGAATAGGTAAGAGCTTGATAGAAAGTGGAGTAGCAGCAGCAATGTAGGTTTCAAAGATACACATATGAACAAATCCCAGAATCAGAGGGAGGAAACAAGGTTAAGCATTTCAGAATCAATGAAAAAAAACAATGATTGTTTCACAATCAATTAATCAATAGACCTTTATCAAGCACCTACTATGTACTAGGCACTGTGCTAAGTATGGGGATACAAAAAACACGCAAAAGACAGCTCTTGTCCTCAAGGAGCTTACAATCTAATGTACACATTTTAATGTCTATTTCTGCTCTCTTTCATAAAGTCAACCAGGATCTTGTCTCTCCTGTTGACAAGACCCATCCCCAAACAAAATAAACATTAAACGTCCTCAGAGTATGTCCACAGACGACTTGAACAAAATGAAGAGTTTGGGAAATAAGCCTGACACAGAGATATAATACAGTAGCAATGGGAGACTTAAATTTACAGACATTTACTAGAATATATTCTCTCTCTCTCTCTCTCTCTCTCTCTCTCTCTCTCTCTCTCTCTCTCTCTCTCTCTCCTTCTCTCCCCCTCTTTCCCACCTTCTCCCCCTCTCCTCTCACCCCCCTTCTCTTAATCTCCCTGTCTCTCTTCCCCTCCTCTAAGCCAAGAAGTTAATGATTTCTTAGCTTGATTTAGTGATAATCTCATTGCTCAAAAATGGGGAAAACCAATTTTAAAAAACTAGTATTCAGGATATGACTTTCACTAGCTAGAAGGACCTGGTCCACTAAGTTAAAAATGATAGGAATCTTTAGAGGAAGTGACCTTTCTGTCTTAGAATTTATGTTAAAGGAAAGATAAATCAGGCAGTATCTGATGTGCAATTAAGTGGATTCTGATCTGACTGAATGTATGGATCTGAAGAGTAGTCATTAATGATTCAATGCCAACTTGGAAGGATGGCTCTTGCTTAGTAGATCTCAGAGATCTATTTGACCCTGTGCTATTTGAGATTTGGATCCAGGACTTGGATAAAAGCATAGCTAGCACTTAATCAAATTTACAGATGTCACACAGCAGGGAGGTAGAGTTGTTACACCAGAGGACAGAGCCAGGATTAAAAAAAAAAAAGAAAATATTTTTTTACAGGCGAGAACATTGGGCCGATTAAATAAAATGAAATTTAACTGGGATAAATGTGAAATCTTATCCTAAGGTAAACAAAAGAAAAATCCAACTTCCCAAGTACAAAATGGGGAAGACAAGGCACAGCTAGACAGAAAAGACCTAGAAGAGGGGGTAGTTGATCAAAAGCTCAGTATAAATCAGAGAGTCCAAGAAAGTTAATATGACTTTAGGCTACATTGGTAGGAATAGTGCTTGGGAATATAAAAATAGTTTCTGCTTGAGTCAGCTCACATCGGGAGTATCATGGTCAATCCTGAACATTACCTATGTGGTAGGCAGCTAGGTAGTACAGTAGATAGAGCAACAAGACCTGAGTTCAAATCTGATAGAAAATTCTGGGCAAGCCATTTTTTCCTATGCAAAGTGGGAATAATAACAGTATTTACCTTTTACAGGGTTGTTGTAAGGATCAAATGAAATAACATTTAAAAATTGCAAACCTTAAAATGCTATGTAAATAGTAGTTATTATTTTACTAATAAAATAGCTAATTGTACTATTAGTATGAAGATGACGATGATGGTGGTGATGATGATGATGACGGTGATGACGAGATGCCAGGGATAGAAGAAGGATAGAGAGTATCCAGACAAGGACATCTAGAATAGTGAGGGGACTCAAGTTCATACAATATGAGGTTGGTTGAAGAAATTGGGAATGTTTGCCTTGGAGAAGAAAAGACTTCTATCCAAGTAGGGGCTGGGGCATGATGATCATGGTCAAGTGTATGAAGGAATATTAAGTAGAAAAAGTATTAGTCTTGTGTTATCTGACCCCAGGGGACAGATTTAGAGTAACTGCTAGAAATCAAAAAGAGATGGTTTTTGAGTTGTTATCTCAAAATATTGGTTCTACCTCTCTAGAGATCTTCAAGCAAAGGCTGGATGACTTCTCATCAGGTATGTTATAGAGGGAAATTTTCAGAGGTATAGTTTGAACTGGATTGCTGCTGAGGTTTCTTCTAACTGTGACATATTGTGATTCAGTCCAATAATTAGTTGCTTGGCCTCAGTTATAGCAAGCAACCAGTTTGATTTTTTTGTTGTTGTTGTTCCTCAGAGTGACTATTTTGATGTTTTGGAGCTATATTTGAGAGGTCTGGCTGCTTTTCACAATGTAGTCCAGCCTTGAGAGCATGATGAAAAGTCAGAGTCTGGTCTAGCAAAAAGGTAGTCCTCCCTTATTTCTAGATCAAGGAAGTAGAGAGGAATGGCATAGGGAGGCACTGGGGCTGATTTTGCCAACTTGCAAAGTAGTAATTTGCTTGTGATTTGAAAGATGTAACTATTTTGACTTCCTTTGTCCTATATTCCCCAGTCTTTTTCCTTAAAAGCACACTGCCCTTTGTTTTAGAATCTAACCCATCTCTAGGAGTCTAAAGTAGAAAGATTTTTAGCATACAATGCTGAAAATATAATTGAATGCACTGAAATCAGGGTCAGAGCCAAGAAATGGAGTTAGATGGCTGTTTATCAGTAAAAACAATATTTCAAAAGGGACCACAGTTCTCTGGCTCTTATAGCAGACCTCCCTCCCTTTTGCCTCTTCCTCCTACTTTGAGAAAAAACTGATATCAATGACTAATGACCATTTTCCCCTTTTTCCCCCCTCTCCCTATTATAATGTTGATCTGTACCAAGGTTCTTATTTGAATTTTGAGATCAGTCAACTGAAGTAGAATTATCAATTCCCATTCATGTCAGGAAGTATTAGCATTGCTTCATTTCAACAGACTTTTTCTTTTTAATCAGCCCTTATGTGCAAGGCGTTGTGTTGGGTTCTAGGTCTTAGTGAAAACAAGAGGCCCTGAGAATGAAAAAGGAGGAAGTACATGCTAGGCAAGTCAAACCACCACCATCACCTTGATCACCATTTCTCCTTGGACCCTGAATCCATGAATCTTTGGAATAGCTATACTTCCATCCTGGTGCCCTTCCCATCATCCTTGGAACCAAGACCTGTGGAGGTGTGGCCTGGCAATTGCTCCTGCCAGGGCTATATCACAGTTACTGAAGACTCAGAAAAGAATGTTCTTACAACCAAAGTCTTTGGTACTGTCAAATGGTTCCCTATCAGAATCTGATGACATTTTATTGGTGAAAATGACATTAAAGAAAAGGCATTAACACCCTTTTTCGCTATTGTGCCCTAAAGACCATGGGAACCTTACATTTGACTTACAACAGAAATCTTTTTTTTTCCATTTCCTCCATTAGAACATGAGCTCTTTAAAAGAAAATTGTCTTCCTTCTCTACTTATATCCTTGAACTTAGCATAGGGTTTTGCACATAGCAGGCCCTCAATAAAAGCTTCATTCATTCATCTATTCACTCATTCCTCGTTATGTAATGAAACATTTCTAAGGTCCCTACCTTACAGGAGCTGACATTCTCCAGGGCACAAGATACTATATAGACAGTTAAGTATAATACAAGGTAAAGGGATGAAGGGAGGATCACAGGATCATAATTTTAGAGATGGAAGGCATCTTAGAGGCCACTGAGTTCAATCCCTTCCTTTGCCAGATGAGGAAACTGAGGCTGATATGGTTAAGTGACTGGCTCAGGAGAAAAGGATACATCCTGATGAAGTGCCCTAGGAATATATGGGGAAGGTGAGGTCTCCATCAGTTTAAAGGATCAGAGAAGGCTTTATAGAGGAGGCAGATGGTGAGCAGAGCCCTGAAGGAAAAGTAGAAGAAGCAGAGACGAGAACAGGCATGTTTCTGCTGGAGAAGCTGGCTGACGTGAAAGCATGGAGGATTGTCTAGTTTGGCCAAAATGGGGACTGCAAGAAGGGAGGTTGGAGCCAGATAATGAAGTACCTTTAAGGTTGTTTAATGGCATGGTACATAGGGCACTGGGCCTGCAGTCAGGAAGACAATTTCAAATCAGTCTTCAGACAACTTATTAGCTGTGTGACCCTGGGCAAGTCTTGTAATCTTTGCCTCAGCTTGCTTATCTGTAAAATGGGTATAGACAGCTAGGTGGTATAGTGGATAGAATGCTGGGCCTGGAATCAAGAAGATCTGAGTTCAAATCCAGTCTCCATCACTTAATAACTGTGTGACCCTGGGCAAGTCACTTAACCTCTATGCCTCTGGAGAAGGAAATGGTAAATCACTCCAGTATCTTTGCCAAGAAAATCCTAAATGGGATCACCACAACAAAATGGGAATAATCATAGCATCTACCCCTAGGATTGTGTGAGGATCAAATAAGATGATATTGTAAAGCATCTAGTGCATTGGCACATAATAGATGCTTAATAAATGATTGTTAAAAAATTCAAAGCTGAGAAATTCATATTTTAAAAATAGCTCACATGTATGTGATGTTTTAAAGTTTGCAAAGTGTTTTACAGATGTTATCCCATTTCATCCCTACAACGATCCTAGGAGGTAGAAACTATTGTTATACCCATTTTACAGGTGAACATACTGAGGCAGACAGAAGATAAGTGACTTGCCCAGGGTCACACAACTAGGAAATTTCTGAAGCAGAATTTGAATGCAGTTCTTCCTGACTCCAAGTTTAGCACTTTATTTAATATTTTTTGTTCAGTTGTGTCCGACCCTCCCTGATCCCATATGGGGTTTTCTTGGCAAAGATACTGGAGTGGTTTGCCATTTCCTTCTCCAAAGGCAAACAGAGGTTAAGTGACTTGCCTAGGGTCACCCAGCTAGTAAAATCTGAACTCGGATCTTCCTAACTCCAGGCCCAGAGCTCTAGCATTATCCAGCTACCTCCAATAAACCACCGGCTGTATTTAAATAGTAAACTTACTGAAAGTAAAGGACCCAAGAAAGCATAACCCTTTGGATAATAGATTTAGACCTGGGGGAGACCTTAAAGATTCCTTCCTTTCCTAGACTTAGAAGCCTGGAGGCCTACAAAGGTTAAATGACTTGCCCAAGGGCATGCAGATAAGAAATAGCTGACCTTAAGATTCAAGTCCAACTTCTTTTATTCCAAATCCATGTGGTTCTTTTGGCTGCTGGGTTAGCAGATGCATTGGGGGATTCCAGGGTTAGGAAATCCCTAGGAGGCTAGGAAAGCTGTCAGGGGGCTCATCAAAGGGGAAGCTGATCTCTAGAAATGTTTAATGCAAGAGCACTGAGATAGCTGTTTTCTTCCTAAAGGAACCAGACAGCTCAGATTAGACTAAGGTCAGTATCAGCCTGAAGGTTACCTGGAGTTGGTAGCTACTAGTATTATGTCCTTGCTTGATGGGCATTGAAAGGGCCCCATGACCAAAACATCTCACTAATTGGCTCTGCCAGAGGTACTGATATTCCCATATAACTCACTATTCCCTTGGGTTAAGGCACTGAAGCCCCTGTTAAAACAGAAATGTCATGGGGGAAGGACAGACCATTAAGCCATTAGCATCCATTAACACACCAGGGTGAATTAATTTATAGTAATAATAGCTGACATTTATACAGCAAAGCTCTGCTTTATTTGCAACTTGAGTTTTATGGCGTTCTTATCATGTTGGTACTACAGGTACCCTGTTCCATGTTTTATAGTTGTGGAAAACTGAGGTTGAAGAAAACTTCAGTCACTTCCCCATGATCACACAGCTAAGAAGTGTCTGAAATGAGATTTGAACTCACTTCTCTCTGTCTCCAAGAGCCAAACTCTATCCACTGGCCTTTCTTGCTCTGATTAATCAGATTAATTTCTGTCATTTAGCTAGCCCCTGAAGGACAGAAGAGGGAAGAGAAGAATGTGAGAAATGGGGGATTTCTTCTGTTGACTTGGACTGCATGAGTCAGTGGGAGGCCAGTGTTGAAAGGGATCCCAGAAAGGGAGGGGAGGGTTCATGGAGGATTAACTCCACCTACTTCTCCATTTTGCCTCAGGCCTGCTCCAAGCAAGAGTAAAGTTGAATCCTCTTGCCCAGACTCCCTCTAGTCCCTATCCTGCAGCTGCTAGAGCCAATATTATAGGAACCCTTGGGTGTCTTTCAAAAAACCCTAAGAAGAGGCCAAAGAAAATGGCAGAGGATGGTCTTGCTGGCTGGGATCACTGCCAAAACAAAGAAACTTTTAGATTTCTGGGGACAAGAGGCCACGTGAAAGGAATTTATTTTTTCATCTTTAAAAAAAAACATTAAAAGGCAGCAGAAGTCGGTGTGTGTATGTGTGTGTGTGTGTGTGTGTGTGTGTATGTGTGCGTGCGTGTTGTGTGTGCATGTGCTTGGCAGAAGTTTGATCAATTAGGCCAGCAGCATCGGCTTTAAATTAAAACAATTTAAAATGTGGCAGGAGAAAACATGGCAGTGGGACATAATCTGAATTTGAGCAAATGAACAGCAAATGGGAAATTAGAGGCAGGGCCTTTTCACAAAGTGTATCTGAACCATATGGAGCCCAGAACCGGAGGGAGTCAGCTGAAGAAGCAGCAGCGAATGTCTGGGATGTTCCAGCTTTCCTCTTGCAAAATAAGGGCATGGAAGGGTGTGGTGGAGAAACAGAAGAACAGGGGGGAAACCAAGCCCTGGCTAGGTCTGACAAGCAGGGCCAGATGGCCTTCTCCCAAAAGGGCTTCGCTTCTCATGACAGAAAGGTTCAGTCTGAGGAAGGGAAACAGCAGCCTCTGCATCTTCCCCTGCAGACAATGCACTGAAACAGGCTGCTGGAGCTGGCTGACTCCTGGGCCTATTTCTTTACTAGGGATGGGATGCCAAGGTTCTCCCAACAGGAAATGAGTGAGACTCCAAGGAGAATACTAAAGTGAGTCAAGAGGAAACCATAGATCCTGGTCACAATAGGAAGAGAGGAGGGAGGAGACGAGGGGGAAATGTTTGTTTGTTTAATGTTGCTCTATTAAAGTTCAGTGATAAATGGTTAAGGGGAAAAAATACTCAAGGCTAAATGTATAAAACTTCAGAGGACAGAAAGGAAGGAGAGTGGCATGTGTATGGGACAAGAGATCCGGTGTAAACCAGGCCTGAAAGAAGTGCCCCAGGCCCCCACCAAAGATAAGAACACTGTTTCTTCATCCCATCCCTGCATAAGTTTCTGCAGGGGGTACCACCGGTGACACAATGTCCTCAGTAGACTCATGAAAGATCCCCAGTTCAAATTCTGTGCCTCATTGACCTTGACTAAACAAAAAGACACCAAATTCAAGTGCCTGAATCATGGGATCATGGTTAGAGTTAGAAGGTTCACCCCATCCAAATTCCTCATTTCATAATTGAGGAAACTGAAGAATCCTGGCCCAACCAAGGTCACTCACAGTAAAGGGCAAGCTATAAACCAAGTCTCCTGACTCACTGTCCAGTGCTCTTTCCACTCCCTCATGTACCCCCAGGAATTATTTCTCATGTGGCTAATAATAACCTGTCCACTGAACTTCAACTGTTAAGGCCAGGGTTCTCTGTCCTGAGAAACAGCCCTTTAGTGGCATATAAAAAGCATCCAGTGATTTGTGCCAACAATACTCTCCCTTTTACTGACTCCTCACATCTCTTCCCTCTCATGGGGAAGACATTTCCAACAAAATAAATTTCTGATCATCAGCAATGAAGGTACAAAGGAAGAGAGAAAAGGAAAGTGTATAAATAACTTTAGAGGTGGTAGTATTTTTTTAAGGAATATGTATATATATATATATATATATATATATATATATATATGAATGATATATATATATTATATACATATATATGGTAGTTTGCATCTTTCTAAGGACAAATAAATGTAGCAGAAAGAAGACTGAATTTTCCTGCTGCTCTTAGAGGCATAAAACCTTAAGATGTAGACCTTGACTTTCCCATTTATTCCCTATGTGAATCTAGGTAGGTCATTTAATCTCTTGAGGCTCCTCTTTCCTCATCTATAAAATTAGGTAGTTGGACTATCTGATTTCTGAGGGCCCTTCCAGTTTGAAACTCAAATCACAGGCAATTACATCTGAAGTCCATCTAATTTATTCAGTAGTCTTAGTTTGGACCAGTAGGCTAGGAAAAATAATATGTTATTCTGAAATAGGTAAATAAAATGTATCAGTGACAACTTTGGCCCCCATTGTCCAAGGGCCAACTATGTTATATTCCAACCTTCCCCCAGGGTTCTCCTATACCTTCACCTAATTTTGCTGTCTCCTCAATTTTTTGGATGCTTAGATCCCTCCCTCCCATTTAACTCCCTAACAGTCAGATTAGCTTTTAAGATTATTTGCTTCAAAAGTGTAGCAAAAACCAACATGCAGATATTTCTGCCCAATACCTGGGAACATATTCCTTCTATACCAACTCAGTCTATGGAAAGGAGAAGGGGAATAGGCTCAAAGCTTAGCTCAGTTCCTGTAGAGCATTTGTCCCACCTAGGGCCAAGTTCAAAGCCCACCTGGGCTCATACAGGGTGGAGGAGGGGGGTCATTGGCTTCTCAGGGCTTCCCTGATAGGCACATTGCAACATTTGGCCTGGAAACTTGAACTCCAATATCCTCATGTCTAGCTCTCCATTCTCTATACCTAGAACAGAAAAAAAGAATAAATAAAATATGATCAAAACCCCAAGCCCAGCAGAGGTGACTCAACCCACCTCCTCATTAAAATGTTTACCAATTGGGATAGTTATAATGTAATCTCAGGCCAATCATAAGATATACTTATAACTCTTGATATTTTGTTCTGTAATCTTGCTAATAGTTATAAAAAGACCCTGACAGTCCTCGTTTAGGGTGTTTGAGAAGGGCCATTGGTCCAAATTATTGGCTATTGCTAGCCTAATTAATAAATTGATCATGCTTGGGGGAAAAAAACAAAACAACAGTCAAGCCCTTCTTCTTTGGGCCTCAGGGCCTAAGGGGCCTTCAGGCCCTTCTCCAATGACTACATGAGGCCCGTCAGCAAGAAAAAGTCTTTCAGCTCAGAACATGACTGGAATGTGCCTCCATCACTTAGTCTTAAAGGTGCAAAAAGTTGTAGCTATGTGGCCTATGGAAGGTGACTGCTCCCAATTCAGTGGTAGCAAATTTCAAAGTGTCTTCTAAAATCAGCTCCCTGATATCTCTCATGTGGGTGCCTCCATGTAAAGCAATCTGGGCACATATCAAAGCCTCGTTACAAAAGTTAACATTGAGATATCAGTATCAGTAAGAATGAAACACCTCAGGTTTGATGGTACAGATAAGTGAATTAATCAATTAATGAAAGGCATTTATTATTAAGTGTGCCAAGGGGCTGCGGATACCAATATAAAAGCAAAATAATCCCTACCCTGGAGTTACTTAAATTCTAATAGAGGAGAAGATACATGCAGAGCAGTAGAGGTCACAGAAGGAACTTTTAGGTTTGGGAGGTCACAAGATGGTGAGTAGAATACCAGAGTCTTCCAATGCCACTCAGGCACTCCCAAGCCTCTGAGAGGTCTAAGGCATCAGGTATTACCAAGTCTAGAAGTTTCCTATGCAAAGAAACCAGTTGAGTCATGAGAGATTAAAAAAAAAATAGATCCTAGGGTTGCTTTGTCCTCACTGTTGTGCATTTTTGCCCAATGATATGCCCCTCAATCAAAAACCCCTTGAGAGAGGGGTTATCTATTCATGGTTTCTTCATATTCTTAGACCTTGCACCTGGAAGGTCCTTGATAAATGGCTTCTGGGTTGTATGATCTGGGTGTATTTCATCAGAGAAGACTTTAGGCCCCATTCCGGGAGAGGCCAGGCTGCCCTGGTCTTTCTACCTTTATTTCAGCTTAGTCTTCTTAGAAGAGAGTTTTGTTTAGAATCAAAGTAAACTGAGTAGTAAAGATGTCTGTTATTCTCAGACCAGATACTCAGAGATCCTGGTGACAGAAGATGTACTACCATGTCCCGAAGGATGGTGGCCTCTTGTGAAGAGTTCTACCTTAGACACTTAAGGGGAAGATATCACAGAATCTCAATTTTAAGCAGGAAGATGGTGGTAAATGTTTAACAACTAGCTCTCCAGGAAAAAGAAAATATGCACAACAATCTTTCAAGTTTAATCTGATTTATTAACATTTTTCCATCATTTCTTAACTCTAGACAATCAGCAACAACAAAAAAATCAAGCTCTAATTTTCAGTTTGCTGATCTGCAAGGTGTAAATGGTCACACTGAAAATTTAACAATTGGCTCTCAGGAGATGGTTGGAACCAGCTTCAGGACAACACTGGTTGTAATAAATTTAACCAATATAATCATTTATTCCAACCTGTCTCTACTTGAACAAGTCGTTGAGGGAGAATAGCTAGAATTTAGGTAATACTTTAAAGGCTACATATGTTATCCCATCTGGTCATCACAACAATCCTGGAAGGTAGGTGCTAGGTGCTATTACTATCATCATCATTTTACAGCTGAGGAAACTGAGGCAAACAGAAGTTAAGTGACTTGCCCAGAGTCACACAGCTAGTAAGTGTCTGAGGCTGGATTTGAACTCAGCTCTTTCTGACTCTATCCTCTGAACCACCCAGCTGCCCCTGTATAAGATCCCTCAAAATGGGTATCTAAATGGTGCGTTTTAAACCATGGGTGATGACCCCATATGTAACTGAAAATGGGGGTACCAAAAAATTCTGCAACAGTAAGAGGTTTTTGAATATGCAACAGCCAAAAATTAATTAAAACTCAAACATGTAATGGATCTGGGGTATTTCTGGCAGAGCTTGCCCTTATTGAATCGAGCAACTTGACTGCAGCCTTGGTTCTAAACACAAAGCATGCACACTTTGTACAGTGTATGCCCTCAGGCCATGCTGCTGAAATGCAAAAAGGAGTCTGGAGTGGAAAGAGTTTTAAGAAGCCTTGATCAGCATCCTACATGGAAACTTCTGTTGAAAGGAAACACCAGCTCCTGAGTTGGTTTATTCTTATTTTAGTCTACTTGTTGGGAAGTTTTTATTTACACGGAGCCAAAATCTACCTCTGTGAAATTTCTACCCATTGTTCCTCACACAGCTTCCTGGGGCCAAGCAGAATAAAAAGACTGTTTCACAGAACATCATGTTAAATATTTGACAATCAGCCCTCTCTCCAAATAAGTCTTTTCTTATCTAGCCTGAAAATTCCCAAATCATTCCACCTCCACTCATATCTTCAGTCCTTGTGCCATCTTGGCCCACTTCCTCTGACTGTGCTACAGTTCACTAATGTCCTTTATAAAAAGTAGGGCCTAGAAATACTCTGGAGGTATCCTGACCTTGTAAAAGGATAGAATGGGACTGTGTCCTAGCTTTATTAATTCTATGCTGCATCTATCAATTCAGCCTAAAATTAAATTAGCTCAGAAGTTCTCAAGCCTTTTGGTGTCCACCTTTTGGCAGAACTCCTTATCACAATGATTTAAATGCATAAAATAAAATACATAGGATGACAAAGGAGACAAATTACATTGAAATATAGTTATCAAAAAATTAATTCACTGAACCCCAAGTTAGGAACCCCAGAATTAGCTTGTTTGGCTAATATCTACCACTGCTGAAACATTCTAAGGAGAGGCATGATCCAGGCTTTCAAGAGGCTTTCAATGGATCAGGAAAAGAAGAGAAAGAAAAGGCTCAATTTAGTTGAAGGTAAGCAAGTGTAGGTTAGAAATTCTGGACCATTTGGAAAATGTGTGACTAATTAGGAAAGATTTCTGGGGGAGAACTTTCAGCTGTAGGCTTTTTTTTTTTTTTAAGGGATGTGGTATGACAGAAGAGAGGTTAGTCCATGCAGATGGGACAGATTAGGCCGAAGCTCAAAGGAGGAGGGGGACCAGATGCATCTCTCTTGGTAACTTGTCTCCAGCTGCTCCTTTGGCGTGATTTTGGGTGGCTTTCCCTTCCTATTTCTGATGAAGATGGGAACTTCCCAGGGCATTGAACCTTTAACTCCCAGTCTCCAACCCTCAGCCCATTCCCTTTCTTAGTTCCAACCTCTTAGGGATGCCTTGTCTCTTTCAAAATTTACCTTTGCAAAATGTATTATATTTTCCAAGTGCTCTCCTATATACCATCTTATTGGATTCTTCCCCCCAAATCCTGTAATGTAGGTCATTTATAGGGTCATGGATCTATAGCTAGAAGGGGCTTCAGAGGTCATCTCTTCTAATTCCCTCATTTTATAGATAAGAAAACTGAGGCCCAAAGAGGTTAAGTGACTCATGCTAGGTCACCTAGATTTGAAGTATCAGAGATAATATCCAAACTCAGGTCCTCTGACTCCAAAACCAGTTATTTTTTTTTAACCATACCAGCTGTATTATTATTTCCAGGTTATAGCTGAGGAAAGAGGCCCCAAGAGGTTAATGAGGATTGCCCCCAAATCACCTAACTCTTTAATGACAGAGTCAGGAGGAACAGCTTCCTTTCAAGTCCTTCTCCTTGTATATGGGTGGCTCGCGTGGAATTTATTCCTATACCAGAAGAAGGCTTGTGCCCTGCAGTGCAGGTGGTATTGGAATTCCAGCTGTTGCCAGCAAGAGACTGTTAGAAGTTACATACCAGGGTCCATTCACTTCATAGTCTCTCTGGCCCCAGTTCACAGGCCCTTTGAGAGCTGTTCATGCTCTGTATAAATACTACCCAGTTTTCAAGTTTCTTTCACTGTGGTGGTTTTATCTTTTACAGCCTGTGTTTAAAATATGTGCTTTATTAAGCTGCGATTGTGCAAATCTGGGGGTGGATTGGGGTGGGGAAATGTATTACTTTGGAAATACAGACTGGATAAATATTACATAGGGATTTACTCTTTTATTATGGTTTTAATCATTCCATATGAGCTTTTTCTGCAATGACCTGGATCTCAGGGAAGGGAAATCATTCAGCATCATGCTCTTTAAATGCAGAATCTACTGGATAAACGGAATCTTTAAAAAAAAAATAAACGAAACGAAACATTTGTTACGCAACATCAAACAATTGTTCCATTGGCACACCTTCTCAATGACTTCTTTATGCAAACGTTATGGCTTTTGTACCATTTTCTACTTCTGCTGTTTCCAGTACATTTATTTCAATGAAGGCTGCAGTAAACCTTTAGAGGAATTTGGGATATTGGCCCCTTTCCTCATGCCCCAGGATGTGCTTGCACGGGGGAACTTGCCTAAACCGCCCTTGGAAGAGTAGGAGCAGGGAGCTCTTTCCGTTTAACTGTACTATTTATGAGAACTACAAAAAACGCCAAACATATGTGGTCCATTTTAGCCCTTCACATTTTTACTGAGATATTTAATTAAATGCATAGAGGCAGAGTTTGTATTGCATTGGATCTTAATATATTTGCTAGGACTAGAATTCACTGCTATTGTCCATGGTAATTTAGAACTATAACTAGGAATTCTGGCACCTGGAGAAAATTTAGTTGAGATGGTGGGGTTGTAGTTATATAAATAAGGAGAAACCTCAGAACTCAGGCTACTAGGCCTCTTTTTTGTGGGGAGGGGGAGATACTGGGCAGTTACTCATGATGGGAGAGAAAAGGAAATGATGGAGACTCTGGGGTATCACTTTATTGGAAGGACCAAAGACACCAAAGAAAGAAGGAGGATATGGAGGTAGGGAAAGTAGGGTCTAGGACAGGGATACCTCAAGGATAGGACTATATAGGGTGGCAGCTCCATCAAGGCAAGGAAGAGGGGAGAGGTGCATAGCATGGAACATCAGAGGACTAAAGATGAGAGGAAGTGCAAACCCATTATAATAATGCCTTGGCACAAAGCTCTGATTGTGTTATCCTAGTTATGGCGCTGAAAGGAATGAAGAACGCTAAGCTCATGAAATCAAGACTCTGTTCACACTCCTGTTATGAAGGAATATAAATAAGCACTTGCTAGTTTAAAGAAAATGCAGTGCCTTGAGGAAAAATGCTAGTACCCTCCCTCTATGACCACTTTTCAGTGCTTTATCCTACATATTTCACCCTTTTGCTTGATGCTATCTAATAAAGACATGCTTCATAAAGACTTCACTTTTCCATGCCTTTACTCACTCATCCAACAGCTTCTACCAGTGTCTGAGCAAGAGCACCAGTGCATAAGCAGTGAGAATATAACATATTGGCAGTGCCAAGGGAGGCCTGCCACTCTTTTCTGCATGAAACAAGTTTGAAAATGAGACAGCTCCCAGAAGTCTTGAGCATTCAGAACATAATTCAGCTGCCTGTATGTTCCATGGAATGGATCCCAGACCTGTTGGATTCCCTTTGTCTCCTGGACCCATTTCACTAATTGTCTGATCCTTCACTGGCATTTAATGTCCATATTCTCCTATCTCATACTATATGAATTGATTTCAGTTAAAAAAAATATCATTAGAACCCAGTAATTGTTTCTACTCTGCTCTATCCATCTTTGACCTCCTACAATGTGTCCTTACCTTCTTCAATATGGACTGACCATATTGAGACCAGGACTTATATTTTCAAAGGCCTGTACTCTCACTAGCCCAGTCCCATATTCAATGGGACCATTCCACGGACACTTGTGTGCAGTCAGAATTTTGTCTTATATTCAGTTGTTTTAAGATGCAGCTTCCAAGAATGAATTTAACAAAAACAAACAAATAAAAGTAGGATCTTGCTCGATATAAAAGTGTTGACAAAGTATACATCTCTGCATATGAAATTCAAAAAAGTTGAAACCTGAATTGAATATAGGCTCTTCAGTGGTTTCTACAAGATAGATAAGGACGAAAAACTAAAACCAAACAAAAACATGTTTATTTTTTTATGCTTAATTTGGTGCAAGAGGGAAGATTAAAGGTGGGGTAAAATTGCTGCTTGGGGTAGATAGAATGAAGATAAAATACAGAAAGAGAACTACCAAACTCTTATTTTGCTCATGTTTTTTGTATTTAAATAGAATAATCTTCATTTTGGATAAAATAAAACTCCATAAAAAGGAGATAAAACCCAAGATGGTAAGAGAATGTAGGTAAGGCTGCTGTGCATGAGTTCAAGTCACTGGATACTAAAAAAATAACCTTTTGGATGTGATTGGTAAACTGCTGAAATTGATCTTGCAAAAATCTTGGAGATCAGATTAGATGCCACAGGAGTGGAGAAGGGTAAATAGCCTAGTTCTTTAAATGGACAACAAGGAGTATTTTTCAAATAGCTGTAAGGTAAGGTTGACATAAATTCTAGGTAAAAGTCTAGCTACTAATTAATGGAATGGTTTATGAGCCCTTCCTTAAAAGAGGTATCTGTGATCTTCATAAACTAGCTCTTTTTCATCAATTATCAAACATGCCAAATTAATTTCATTTCATTTTTCTAAAAAAATATATTTATTTCTAATGAGGTACTTCTCTGAATTTAATAGCACTGGCCCTTGAACGATGCACAGCCCAACACTGGCACATGCAGTCATTCAAGCCTGGCAGGGCTACTAAAGCTTGTGTTCCATTGCTTTGAAAAACAAATTCACAATCAGATACAGATAAGGGAGGGCTTTAATGGCCATTGTAATACTATGGGTCTTAATATCGTGACCTGTATTTGGAAATCATATACATGTATACCATAACATGTCTAAAGACTAAACTCAGACTCCTTCGGAACAAGAAAAAAGTCAAACAGCACTTTAATTAATTATACACATTCCCAGTCTTTGCTGTTTGATTAAGCCTTTCTGTCTTGATCAGATTGATACCACATGAAATAATGGAAGAGTTTGGTTCCAACTTGTTAAAAAGTAAAACATGTGAAGTTCAATGAGACTTGAGAAATATGTGAATGAAATATGAAAGTTTTCATTAACCAAGGCCTGCATTGTGGCGATATAACAACCTTGTTCTGCAGCAAATGATAAATTAACTTTAATAAGAAGAATAAATGGAAAGTAATAGTACAACAGAAGCATGATTTATGATTTTTAAATATTCTTTTATATTACAGATTTTGGTCAACATTGTATCTTCAATGATGTATCTGTTTGGGGCTTAACCATATAGTGGGCATAGAAGAAAGTCCTAGAAAGACTATCCTATGCTGCTATAGGTGAGGTAGTAAATGTGACATGGTCCCACAAACATATAACTAAGCAAATGAATGAATGGATGGATAAATAAACAAATGAATGGATACACATGTGTTTATATATAATGCATGTGTGTCTATATAAATTTATATGTGTATATGTAGTAATTATATACATAATTTAATTATATATATTATGTATATAACATATATATAAAATATTATTACTATAGTAATAAAAAGGTATAATATGTCTCTACGAGAATAGAATAGTGAATGAACTAGCCATGACCAAACTAAGCACAGACTGACTCAGTCGCTCATAGAAACCACACCTAGCTTCTCAGTATATTAATTATATATGTATGTATATTATATATGTGTGTGTCTATTATATATATTCATATGTTTGTTCATATACACATATGTATACATATATATTTATATCTATATCTGTGATTAATACAATGAGAAAAATGCACAAAATTTCTATGAGAATGGAGCAGCAGTAAGCCAGTCAACTAACATTAATTAAATGTCTCTTATGTAAAGAAATTAATTCAGATTATTCACTGAAAGGTCAAATACTGAAGCTGAAGCTTAAATACTTTGGCCGCACAGTGAAAAGACAGGACTCATTGGAAAAGACCTTGATGTTGGAAAAGATTGAAGGCAAAAGGAGAAAGTGATGGCAGAGGATAAGATGGATAGATAATGTCACGGAAACAATGAACATGAGCTTGGACAGACTTTGGGAGATGGTGGAGGATAGAAAGGCCTGGCGTGCTATGTATAGTCCATGGGGATCATGAAAAGTCAATCTCAACTGAATGACTAAACAACAAAAATGTACCAGGAACTGTGCCAAGGATTTAGGGATACAATGAAAGGGAAAAAAAAGTAGCCTCTACTCTCACAGAGATTACATTTTAATGGATGCAAATAACTATGTTCATACAAGATATATGTAGTATAAATAGAAGATCATCTCAGAACACGGGGTCTTGTAGGAGGAGAGATCAGAAAAAAGAAAAGCCTTCATAGAGAAGGTGGAATGTGAGCTGAATCTTAAAGGAAGGTAGAAAAACTTAAGAGTCAGAGGTGAGGTGGGAGATTTTCCAGCCAGTGTTTGCTCAGAGTCAGAGATGCAATGAGGAACAGCAAAGGAGGTCAGTGTCACTGGTTCACAGGGCGTGTAAGGAGTAACATGGAAGAAGATTGGTAAGGTAGAGAGAGGACAGGCTGTGAAAAGCTTTAAAGACCAAATGGAGTTTTTTATATTGATCCTGGAGATAATAGGGAGGCATTGGAGTTTAATTGAGTAGTCAATGTAGATACATATGGATATATAGATATATATGTGTACATACACGATAACAATAAATGAAACCACAATGGGTAAAATCAAAGCCAATGCATCAATTAAAATTAAATGGAGATTTTTAAAATGATTTTATTTACCTTCCTAGAAATCTTTTTAAAATGCTATGTATTATAACTGGGGGGGGGGGGAATAATATATAAAAAATGAAAGCAAAAAATGTATATTTGGGATCAGGAATGGAAATACTAAAGAAAAGGATTTGAATTTTGTGATGAATCAAGAATAACAATAACCCCAACAAAAAATGAAAGGCAGTGTGGTATGATGGATAGAGAGAAAGTCTCAAAGTCAGAATGACCTCAGTTAAACTCCTGCTTCTGACACATACTCTCAGACTGTTTGTACTTAATATGGACATGATAGTTTGACTGCTGCTCCATTCTCATGGAAACTTACTTTGAAACACTTCTGGGAATTCCACATCCCATTCCCATGATGATGCCATGGTACTTATGGAGTAGCCAGGTTGTCATCCACTGCCCCCCTTGAATGAGACATCCAGTTTGAGGCATAGGACAGTCCATCAAATGACAGCAAACGTCGAACAGAGACAGTTTCTCTGCTTTTACTAGATACAGATTTTCTTTCCGAGTCCCAAGTTGGACCATGTTCACTGCAATTTTAGTGGAGGATTGGGCCAACCACAGCTCCTTGAATTTGCATCCTCGAATAAGTCTAGCCCATTTGGGAACAAAGGAGAAGATGAGAGTCCTCCCCTACCATTAGGATCCTGGGAGAGATGAGCTCTGGTTTCCCTCAGTCTCACAAGAAAATAACCTCGTTCCAGTTTCATTCCATGCTCTTTCTTGAACTGGACTCTGAGGGATACTGAGCTGCTTATAAAAAAAATTAAAAACAATGTAAGAGAAACTAGGAGACATGGATTTTTAAAAATGTCACTCATCATACAACTGTGTGATCACAGGCAAGTGACCTAATCTCACAGTCTCTGTTTCTTGATTTGTAAAAAGGGCATAAAGACAATATCTGTCCTATCTGTCTCCCAGAGTAATTTGAGTGAATCAAGTGAGATGGTGGCCATGATCCTTTGTGTAATGACTAGCATGGAACTGATGCTTAGGTGATATTTTCCATGACTAATTAATGACATAATTTATGGCTAATTAATGACATAATGGCACCTTTTCTCTGAAAAGTCTCCCCTTCAAGACAACCTGGGTCTTGAATTCTACTATTAGAGAAAAATATTTTGGGGTTATGCCCTTATATATCCAAAAGTCTCCAGTTAAAAGTAAAAAGGCTGGGAAGGAGTATACATTTAAACTTTTATCAACTACTAATACCCTCCTGCAAAATATTTCATGCATTTAACAAATACTTATTAAGTACCTATTATAGGCCAGACACCATCTTATATACTAGGCATATAAAGACAAACTTGTTTACAATCACATGTGAAGGAAGGAGGTGAAGGAACACAGAAATGAAGATGCTGGGCAGGTAAGTTTTGCTGAAAGATAAGTGGAGGGAAAAGAATGGATTTATACCTTTGGAAAGGGAAGCAGTATGGTGGAATGTTTCAGTGTGAGGGTCAGGATGCACAGATGAGAGATGGGCCTTAGTCAGGCTAATACTCTTGTTAGTTCAGGTTTGATGTTGTGAGGAAATGAGGCACATGGAGGTCATTTAACACAGAGGTATCAAACGTGGGGCCCACTGGCAGGCCACACTACAGGCCTCAACATTCCCTAGTGTGCCCAACCCAATTAAAATGTCATTGGGAAATATTTAGCAAAATAAATATACAGTAGGATATAGATAATGTTAATGCAGGTTCTCTAGGTGCAGCCTGCTGGGATCTTTATATACCATTTCTATTGGGGTTTGACACCACTGAAATAGGTTAATAAAAAAAAGCATAAAAGAGGGTTTTTACTTCATCCTATCACAGAGAAGATAATTGACAAGGATCCTTCAACACTTAGCTTGGGTAGATCCAGGCTCCCCCTTTTGGTCAGCAAGACAGGGTGTGGTGACTCTGGACCCACGAGGGCTGTGGGACCCTGGTTCCATCTGGGTGGGCCTATTCATACCTTGAGGTGACCAGGAAGCCACATTAATATGGCCAGAGGCTTCCAGGAAACCTCCATCAAGGGAGGTGAAGCTAGATCTTTGGTCCCTGGGCCAATTAGTCTTGGGATAGCTCTGTCACCCTTTAGGGGAAAATTAGTCTAACCTTTGTTGGATTGTGGAAGGGGAGAAGGGAACCCTGTGGTACTAGAGGGGTGAAGGGGTACTTCCAGAGGCCAAAATGAGAACAGTGGGCACCTGGGGGAAAAGTGCTAAAGGAAGGAAGAAGTTGTAGAAGCTGGTCTCAGTAGTACTACTTTGCTGAGGGTCAGCCATGAGCTGTGGGCCATACTTAACCCAGGGAACAAACTGGTGACTCCTGTGAAGGACAGACCTGCCACTTACCCATCTGCCCCTTTCCTGAACTGTGGTGTCAGAAGAATATAATGATAGTCAGGTGGGTGCAGAAATGGGAAGCAAGACCAGCTATATTTCTTTCCCACATTTTCAGGAGCCTGCTCCTTGCCACCCAGCTGTGAGGCCACAGGTGTTAGAAAGACAGGTCTTTCAGAAAATAGCCTTCTCCTTTTAAAGCTCTTTTATTTTCAACCAGAGTTCTTAAGTGATAATGTCAGCCTCTCTCAGCACCTAGGCTTGGAAGGAAGCAATTGCAGCTCCCCAGTGGTGGTTCAAACACCATCAGAACGTGTGACAGTCTCCTGCACACCCAGCTCAGAGGAAAACCAGATCATACTCACTAAGAGGAAAAATAATGCAGTAGGCACCCCCCAGTGCCCTGCAAACATCACCCAGAAAACCAGGCCACAGAATTTCTGTTATCTACAAACAATGAGCTGGGCTAATTTTCTGCTGAAAGGCAGCGAAGCCGTCCAGAAATGGCTTTGTTAACTTAATTTGGAAAACTGATTTTGTAATTTACATGGGGCTTAAGAGTATAATTAATGTAATGCAGAGGACAGCACTGCTTTGCACACATTATATGCATGGGATTTAGCCCCAGAAGGATCCAGTGGGACACTGCTTTGGACAAAATTCTGACTTTTTCCCTCCCAGAGAAAGGGGATCTTTTCAGGCACTTTATATGTAATTCTTAACCTCATCTGTTTTCTTTCCAACTTTGCCCTCTGTAGCCCCTCATTCCAGTGTTTTGTTATTGGTCTCAGTCTCTTCATGTCTACTAAGATCTAGAGATAATGTAGTTTTTCCTTGGAACAAAACTAAGAGTATTTCATTCAATAAACATTTATTAAAATGTTATTGTCTTGTCAGGCACTGTGCTAAATGGTGAGGAAGCAAACAGAGGTGAAAGACTATCCCTGCCTTCAAGGGGCTTACTGTCTATTTCAGGCAGCAAGGTTCTATGGTGGATAGAGGCCTGAACTTGGAATCAGGAAGGCCTGGGTTCGAATCCTGCCTCAGACACTTAACTAGCTTTGAGACCCTGGACAAGTCATTTAACTATTCTCAAGATCCAGTTTTCTCATTTGCAAAATGGGGATAATAATATCATCTTTATCGAAGGATTGTTGTGAGAATAAAAGGAAACAACATGCCAACAATATCAAGCCATTATTATTTCAAGAATGTAATGCACTAAAAGGAATAGTGATGAAGTTGGGAGACCTAGGTGCGGTTTCTGGTTCCGACATCTGACCTTGCCAGACCTCACATATAAAGTAATGTTGGAGCAGGTGACCTCTAATTCCTTTCCAGTTCTGGCGTTCTGTGGTTAGGCCTCAGGAATTGTATTATGTCACTACATATTCCAGTTTTACTGAATTTGCCGCCATTTTGTGGTTGGATGTGAGGTCCTGGATATAAGGCTAGAAGGCACATCAGAAGCCTTCTGGTCCAACCCCCTCATTTCACAGATGAGGAAATTGAAGCCCACTGAGGTGGTGACTATCCCCCATCCCCAGATCACAAAGGCAGTAAGACAGACTAGAGGCAGTATATGAGCCCAGCCCTTCTGACTTCAGCTGAATAAATCATTTAGTCAATAAGCATTCATTATCACTGTATTAGACATTATACTAAACATTGAGGATACAAAGAGATTTTAAAAAAAAAAATAGTCTCTGCCCTTAAATAACTTGCATTCTAATGGGGGAGGAAGCGAGAACATGAACCTTGTTAGTGTACTTATGCTGTTTTCTTCTTTAGAGTATACCTGGATAGGTACATACAAGATACATGCAGAGTACATAGAAAGTTATCTTCAAGGAGAAGGCCCTGGAAGCTGGAGGATTGGAGAAAGTTTTCCTGCAGAAGGTAGAATTTGAGTTAAGTCCTGAAGGAAGTCAGGGCCTCTAAGAGATGGAGGTGAGGAGGGAGAACATTCCAGGAATGGGGGACAGCCAGTGGATAGACCCAGAGAAAGGAGATGAGCACCATGTGTGAGGGCTGGTCTTTCTTATGTCTTTCAGAAAGGAGAACCTCAGATTGGATACTTTGGACCCAGTGGCAGATTAGCTCTCAGTACGCCATTTTTTTATACTCTAGTTTTTGTGTGTCCTTGGTATTAAGTCTCAGGTTTCTCCTTCTTCTCTGCTGTCTCTCTAGTTCTATACCCAAGAATTAGACACCAAAGAAACCATATGATTTAAAGCAGAGGTGTTGCACACACAGCCCACAACACTCCCATATGCAGCCTGAACCAGATTAAAATGTAATTGGGGAATATTTGACAAAATAAATAAAAATGTGACAAAGCATGGGTAACAGAACATTTTAAAACGAAGTCAATATGCAACTCACAGAGATGTTTGTGTACGGATTAGTGACCTTTGTTATTTGACTTTGACACCACTGTTGTGGTCTAGAGGAAACAACACTGTATTCAGTCACATGACTTAGAGTCCTTACTCTTCCTGACTGACCTTGGGGCAAGCCACTTAACCTCTAAATTTCTCTTTCCTCCTCTATAAAATGAGAGTGTTTGATGACATGAAACTCCAAGGTCTTATGTTGCTCTACAATTCTGTGAGTCTATCAAATAACATTGCTTATTAAGTAATCATAGACTGCAAATGAGAAAAATGTGCTTAGGTTAAAAAAATATAGCTCAAGCAGCACACATAATAAACAAGAAAGAATATATGTCCCAAATGTATGAAACATCATATATCCCTAATAGTAATCCACTCTGTTTAATCATTCCTGTTATTTATGAAGGCCATAAGAAATCTTATTTTAACCACTGAGGAAATGAAGCAACCTCTGGAACTTCCTAGCCACATAAGTCACCCAACCACTTTATGGGGACACACACTCATACCCCACAACTTTCAGAATTCCAAAAGGCAATTGGCAAGTTAAAATTGAAATAGGAAGGAGAAATAGAATTGGACTGATGGATTTTTCCAGGGCAATATTATCAAGCACCTTTTTTCAATTCTTCCCTGTGCCTATTCTGATTCTTTTGGACACACACACACACACACACACACACACACACACACACACACACACGTACACTCCTAATTTATCTAGTAGCACTAGGAGTCATAGATTTAGAACCAGAAAAGCCCTTAGAGCTTACACAGTCTAATCCCCTTACTTTACCATTGCCTTCCATGAGGAAACTGAGGCCCAGAAAAATTTAAGTGAGTTGCCCAAAGTCACATAGATAATAAATAATGGGCAGATCCAGAATGAAATATTTTCCCCATAAATCAGTTTTCCAGATAGTTAAGCTCATCCCTTTTAAAGGACCAAAATTTTGCATATGTTAACCATTTTGCATAAATACGTTTTTAAAATGTATGGCATACTGCCCTCTAAAACAAGCTATGGGTGACATTAAGTGAACTGCTGATGGTCTACAGAAAGTTACCATCAGAGCCAAGATTAGAACTTAGATCCCTTTCCTATTAATAATCTGACTTTTTGATGATTTTGCTTGAGGTCAGAAGCTAGGACCCAGGACACACACTCTGCCTCATTTCTGCATCTCCAGCTCCCTTGGCTCAGTTCAAGTGGCATTTCTCACGTGAGGCTTTTCTTGATCCCTCCCATAGTTAGTGTTCTCTGCTCCCACTTCCTGAACAAAATTACTTTGTGTTTAATTTATATCTATATACATATATGCATATAGGTATAAATTTATATGTGTGTGTATATGCATACATATATACATATATGTATATATGCATACATACATACATATATATATATATACACCCACATACATATATACTAGGTAGATAAAGTTAGATAGATATATAGATATTGAACTGATCTGCCAGTCTACAAGTTGCTTCTCCCCATGTTCTATTTCCTCATTATCTTCAGCACTTTGCAAAGAAGCACAGTCATACAATAATGGGCATAGCGGTAGCCCTGATGAAAGAACTGAAATCTCCAGCTCCCTTTGGAATCCCCAGCCCTCACCTTCTTTTATAACCCATGTTGACTAGGTCAACATGGGTTCACAGCTTCCTCCATGTTTGTTGATGCATAAATGAATGCCTTTGATTTTTCTGACCTTTCTAGCCATTGTACACATCATATACTCTGGTACCCATTTTCTCCTTGGCAGGCTCTAGTAACCCAGAGTAAAGCCTCAGTGGACATTTCCTCTCTTAAACCTGTGCCCTGCTAGACTTCCCATTTTTCCCATTTGACCTGAACTTTCTGTAAGGATAATAATGAGCCTTGATTAGGATGGCCTAGAATCATTTGAAAGATACCATGCTAGAAACACAGCCTTTGGTTTTCCACAAGGGATCAACTAGGCATTCACTTGCCTGCCATAGTCATCGGGGTTCATGTTTGTTATAGTTAGAACAAGAATATTTCCTTGTTACCACTTTGATCTTGTGATGCCATGGCAGCCCATCCTGCTGATGGCTCATCAGACATCGAGGGCTAAATGTTCACAAATCATTGATTGGGAGAGAAGCCTCCACTGTAATTCTTCTTTTGTAAACTGTGCTACAAAGGCACCATCTTCTTCTGTCTGCACATCTGCACATGATAAATTATTCCTATTCTCTTTAATCCATTTTTTATTATTCTTCAAAAATCCCATGCTTTATGTCCCTGGCGTTGCAGAAAATAAATCCTTGCCAAAGCTCAGCGCTATTGTCAGGAGGATGGCATTGTACAGGATGGACGCAGCTTCAAGTTAATGAATTAGTAAATTAGCAAGCAGTGATTTGAAATTAGTTAATTGTCTTAACTTAGAAATCTATGTATTCATGAAGCCCATTAACTGGAATAATATTTATTGTCTCTGACATCTCCCCCCACTTGATTTCTCCCCGTGTCTCTGAATTTTAGTGCTAAACGCCAAAGATGAAGGAATGGCGGGGTATTAATGTCTAGTTTTCTGCTTATGCCAGCTAGGAGTCTATAAGCACGAGGACCATTTAGGATCCTCAGATAACCTTCCACCAAGAGCTCATATATTCTCATTCCATTTTCATGCTCTTGGTTATTATGGTAAAGTCTGCCTGCAATTCTCAGCTCTCCATTATTGACATCTGAATTTTACTCTCAAATACCCTTTGAAAATTAACTGGGTATTTGTAATTTTTTTCCATTATGGAGAAAGTTCTCAAATTGCATTCTAAATAAAAGTAGGGCCCCATGCTATTATGGTGTCCTTCTGGAGCGACTTTCCAAACCATAATTAATTAAACCTTACAATCTCTCTGTCACATGTGTAGATGTCACTGTCCCCATTTCAAAGCTTACAGCTTTAGTTAATGGCAATTACTTAAAGTAAATGAAGGACCAGACTATGTGGAATTAACTAGGCAACGGCTGTACATTTTCAGAAGAGGGCCACACTGAAAAATCACCAGCAGTCAGAGGGGGTATTCTCCCCAAGTGGACTAAGGATCTCATTTCTTTCATCAGGGCTACCTCTGCTCCTCAGAGAGATGCTCCATCAGACTGGCCCCCATGTGCAGGGAGAAGGTGGAAGCCCATATGGTGTGATTTACTAGTCATTAGAGGCCTAGGCAGCCCTTAAAATGTTTTCTCCAATCTACCTACCTAAGAGGCATGACATTCCTATTGATAGATTCCTTAGTTGTTGTTACTAGGTGGTGCTGTGGATAGCGCATCAGGCATGGAATGTGGATGACCCAAGTTCAAATCTGGATTCCCAACACTTATTAGCTGTGTGATCCTGGGCAAGTCACTTAACCCTGTTTGCCTCAGTTTCCTCATCTGTAAGATGAGCTGGAGAAGGAAATGGCGAACCACTCCAGGATCTTTGCTGAGAAAATTGTAAATGGGGTCACGATGAGTTGGCAACAACTACAATGACTGAACAATAGCACAGTAATCTTTAGATAGGCTGGAGAGTTTGTTTTCTTGGAACGGATTAGAGATGGCAGAAAACTCAGAGAGGCCCTGGGCAATTATTTGTTCATATTCCCAGCTTGGTGACAAACTATCACAGGACCAGATAATACAAAAAGCAAGGGATGACAAAGGGACACCAAAGGTAAACCACCAAATTCACAATAATTTGGTTTAAGGCCAAAACGTGTGCTCAACAAGAAACTAACCAGACTCCCAACATGTCACTATTTGATGAGTCTCTTGTTTCCTGATAGAATGGCAGCATTGAACTTTAGGTCTACAAGGGTCTTCAGAGATCACAGTTACATATTTAGAGCTGGGACAGACCTTGGAGGTTATCTTTTCAAGCTCCTTCATTTTATAGGTTAAAGGGTTGAGTGTTCAAGAGATATAGGAAGTTTAGAAATAGAACTAGGATTCAAACCCTTATAATCTAATTTTCCTTCTATCTTCTAGTCCAATGACTTCAACATTTTTCTTACTTTTCTTCATCTTCTTGCCCCTGAATCAAGCCAGCTATGGCTAAGGGTGATAGATTGAAATAGAAATGACCCCTGTGGCTGCATGTTGAGTTAGAAAGCCACAAATGCACATTATCCATATTGTATTTTTATTTATTTTGTTAAATATTTCCCAATTATATTTTAGTCTGGTTCAAGAGTTTTGGAGATGCTTACCAACCTGAGCCATGGGTCTAACACCTCTGTTCTAGGTAACTCTCTAAGACTTTAAATTTCAAAGGACATGTAGACACACTTTGGTGTAGGAAAGTCTTCCTTCACCAGTGAGGTTGTTGCTTAGCTCTTTTTCAGTTGTGTCTGATGCTCTGTGACCCTATTTAGAATTTTCTTGGCAGGGATACTTGGGTGGTTTGCTGTTTCCTTCTCCAGCTCATTTTACAGATGAAGAAACTGAGGCAAGCAGGGTTAAGTAACTTGCCCAGGGTCACATAGTAAATATCTGAGGTTAGATATAAGGCTTCCTCATTCCAGGCCTGGTACTTTATCCACTGCAACACTACTTAGCTAATCAGTAAGCCCATAGGTCTAATCCCTATCTTTATTCCTTTCCACACCTTAAGCAGGGTCTCATTGAGGCTTTGTACCAAAGCTGAAAGGGACTTTGACTAGTCCACCATTTTAATTTTACAGAGAATACCAAGACTCCAAAAGGTTAACTGCACTGCTCAAAGTCACACAGCTAATAGGATGAACTAGAAACTGAACTCCATTGAATTTGTACCCTGTGCCCTACACTCTTGAAATACTCATTCAGTTTCATCCCAGTGAAAGAATTTGAGGTATAAAGGGGAACTATTAGGTGATACCTTTAGAAAAAAAAGCTGGTAAAATTGAGGTCAAATGATGATTATAAAGAGTTGCTATGGCATAATGGAAAGACCAGTGGGTTTGGAAAGAAGACCTACTTTCAAATCTCAGTTTTCCTTCTTCCTACCTGTGTAACCTTGGACAAGTGACTGGCTCTCTGGACCTCAATTTCCTCATCTGCAAAGTGAAGCATTGACCTCAGTTCTCTCTATAATGTTGCCATTATCACAATTTTGAAAAAATAGCTTTTTTAAAAAAAAATCTTTCTTTCTTTATTTTTAAAATAATATTTTATTTCCCCCCAATTACATGTTCAAACAGTTTTTAACATTTTAGAACCAAACAAGAAAAATAGCTTTCTAACCTTGGGGTTACCATTGTGGTACCCTCTAGGTACCCTGTGCTCCTCAAGATGCCCAGATAGAAAGTGAAGATAACAGTGGTTTCTGACTCTATCCATAGAAGAGAACACATTCCCCCACCCCCACCCCTGTACTAAGGTCATCCTTTCTGGTATTGTGCCTAGGGAGAAAAGTATGGATTTGGAGCTGTCCTTTCCCCCTAGCCATCTCTACTCTTAAGACAAAGGCCCCATTGGTACCCTTCCCTGTTCTTTATTTGTCCAGATCATTGATGTGGGGAGAGAGGATACATTGTTTGAGACTCTCTGCTTCCTTCATTTGAGTTGAGAGCCAATGTTTGGGACCATTAGTGCAACCCTGATACTGTAATAGAATGTAAGAGCCTTAAGGGCAGGAACTTTTCTGGTTTTGTCTTTACATCTTCAGCACAAAGTATATTGACTACCTAATAAATGCTCGTTGATCCACTGTCATTGATGGATTGTGCTCAGGTCATAGAGTTTAAATGACTTACCCAGTGCCCCACAGCTGACTGGTTAATGGTAAAGATAGAACTACCATCTCAACACTCTTTCCATCATTTGACAAGAGACTTCATGAGGTCTTTCCTATTAGAAATGGGGTCATCTGGAGAAAGAAGCCCTCATTCTTAGTGTCAGTCTTCCATGAAAGGGTGTGAACCTGACATCTTAGTCTTCATTACATCTTCTAAAAGCATTTAGTAAGCCCTTATTCTCTGTGAATGGTGGCATATTCTATGCTATAACTTTGATATATTTAGCTCTGGTCTCTGTTTTCTCTTTTAGTAATTCTAAGAATAGAATCACACAATCAAAAGAAGGTGCATTTAGTATATCCCATACCTGAATAAGAATCTCCCTCCTCAACATTCCTGTCAAGTAGTTATCCAGACTCTGCCAGAAGACTACTGGCTCTGGTCCATACGTCTCAGTGAGGTTGAGTCAGCCAGTATATATTTATCAAATGTCTACAATTTATTTAGCTCTCTACTAAATACAAGGACAGAGACAGTAGGTCTTAATGGGGGAAAAACACTGAATTTGGAGCTGAAATACCCAGGTTCACATTCTGGCTCTATTGCATTCTAGTTTTGTGAACTTTTCTTTCATTCACAAGCATTTAGTAAGTCCCCACTCTGTGCCAGGCACTAGAGAAGCAAGAGATGAAAATGAAATAGTCTCTGCCCTCAAAGAGCTTACATTCTCTTGAGAGAAAGATGAACACATACAAGCAAATACAACTTAAGCAAAAAACAAATATAAAGTGATTTGAGAAGGAGAGGTCTAGTACGTAGAGAGCTGGATTGGAATGAGGGCTTTGGAGCAAGTAACAGAATCATACAATTTCAAAGTTGAAAGCAATCTCAGTGACTATCTAGTCTAATGCATACCTGAAACAGAATCTCAGAGGATCTTTCAGAGAAGTGGTTGGTTACCCAGGCTCTGCTTGGAGATCTGTAAATGGGTGTTGTAAGGGTGTAGAATTCCATGATCTCCACAGGTATTTCATGATGTCCATGTAGGTTATATTATTTCCACCTGGGAGATCTAACGCATAGATGAGAAGCATGAGGAAGTCATAGAGAGATATCTCTGGAATCTTCCCCACCCCTCTCCTAAGTAGATTCTTGTTCCTCCCTTGAAGTGAGCAGAAGGAGCCATGGTGCCAACCACGCTGCCCTGCTCTGAGGGGCACCCAACTAGAAACATATTTTCCTGCCTTCCTAAATCATGCTGGTATTGGGATGCATTTTTTTTAGGTTCAAAACAAGGAGCCACCATGTTCCCTGGTCACTGTTTCTTAAAAGGTTGACTTAAAAAAAGGTTGACTTAAAAAGTTGACTTGCACTTGTCAACTTGTTTCCTTCCCAACAAATACTGGTTATGCAAACGATCATCACAAATGGTAAATAGTGAGTAAACCATCTTATCCAAAAAAATAGCAAATAGAAGTCAGAGTTCTACAGACGATACTAGAAAATTGACAATGGTGAATTAGCTCTATAAATGAAAGCAAGATGAGATCCTGTTCCACCAAAAAAGAGGTTATAATCTCCTCCTAAGGGGAAATTCCCAGAAGTCTCTAGGGAGTAAAGCTAGAAATCAGACATTGAAGTACTTCCTCCTCCTCCATGTCTTCAAGAGAGTTTTTTTTTTCCTTTCTTTTTCTTAGAGTCAGTCTCAAGGAGGAGCTGGAATCATATGTGTCTCTCTCAAAGATGGAATGAAGAACATCTCTCCTTTCCCCAATGCAGCTCTTCCATCAGTCACAAAGCATCACATCCAGCTTCTCTCTACCAGTCAGGACCATCTCATGCAAAATACTCCAGGCTTAACTTGGGACCTGAGTCACACTTAGAAGCTGTGTCTCCCATTAAGAACTAAATTGGTAACTTTACAATTTTCTTTTCTTTTTTTTTAATTAAACAAATGCTTTATTAACTTCTGGTTTATATCATTCATTTCCACCAGATTATGAGTTACATTTTCCCCCCATTTTTTCCCTACCCACCACCCCAGAATAGCAGTCCCACCAGATATCCCCTCATCCAATCTGCTCTCTCCCATATCTTCTCCCATACCCCCTTCGACTTTGCCACTGGGGCAAGGTGAATCTCTGAGCCCCACTGCCTGGACATCTTATGAAACATTTAATTTTAAAACTTCAATTTTCGGATCCATTCCCTTTCTCCCCTGTCACCCACTCCCTCTGAGAAGATAAGCAATTCAGTATGTGTTGTACATGTTTATCTATGCAAAACATTACCATAGTAGATATATTGTAAAAGACTGCTTATATTTCCCTCCCACCTGGTCCATTCCCTACTTTGATCCTGTCCCTCTTTGATAGTGGGTACTTCTAACCTCCCGTCTCCCCAGAATGCCCTCCCCTCCATCATCCCCCCTCTCATCCCCCTTTGCCCTACTCAGGAGAGTGAGTGAGGGTAAGATATTCCATTTAGTATGTATGTGATCCTCTCCTTGAGGCAACTTCAATGAGAATATGCTTTTGCCTTTTTGCCTTCCTGTTCTTCCCCTCCCCTGCAACTACTTCCCCATGCCTCTTCTACATGAGATAGTTTGCCCTACCCTGTCTCTCTCCATCTCCTCTTGCCACTTTCCTCTCTCACCTCTTGACTTCACCCCTTAAGAATCATCCCTTCCTTGGGGCGGCTAGGTGGCGCAGCGAGCAGAGAGCCAGCCCCGGAGCCTGAAGGACCCGAGCTCGGATCTGGCCCCATACACCCAACACACAAACAAAAACCCATCCACGTGAACCTGGGCAAGTCACCCAACCCCAATTGCCCTCCAAAAAAAAAGTAATCATCCCTTCTCATCAAATTCAACCTGTGCCCTCTATCCATGTATACCTGTGAACATATGCCATGTACCCTTCTTCAATTATTTTCACAATGAGAAAGGTTTCATCAAACACAGTTATTGTTTTTCCATGTAGGACTGTAAATAGTCCAACTTTGATAAGTTCCTTTTGATTTCTTTTCTTTGATTGCCTTCTCAAGCATCTCTTGCTTCTTGTATCTGAATGTCAAATTTTCTATTCAACTCTGGTTTTTTCATCAAGAATGCTTGAAAGTCCTCTATTCCACTGAATGACCATATTTTCCCCTGAAACAGGATACTCAGTTTTGCTGGGTAGGTGACCCTTGGCTTCAATCCCAGCTCTTTTGCCCTCTGGAATATCATATTCCATGCCCTTCGATCCCTCAGTGTAGAAGCTGCCAGGTCCTGGGCTATTCTGATTGTGTTTCCACAATATTGAAATTGTTTCTTCCTGGCTGCTTGTAGTATTTTCTCCTTGATCTGGGGATTCTGGAACCTGGCTATAATATTCCTGGGAGTTTTCTTTTGGGATCTTTTTCAGGAGGTGATCTGTGGATTCTTTCAACCTCTATTTTGCCCTCTGAGTCTAAAACATCAGGGCAATTTTCCTTGAGAATTTCTTGAAGGATGATTTCTAGGTTCTTTCTTTGATCATGGCTTTCAGGTAGTCCAATAATTTTTAAATTGTCCCTCCTGGATCTATTTTCCAGGTCAATGGTTTTCCCATGAGATATTTCACATTGCCTTCTATTCTTTCATTTGTTTGGATCTGTTTAATAGTATCTTGATTTCTCATAAAGTCACTAGCTTCCATTTGCTCCAGTCTAACTCTGAAGGAATGAATCTCCTCAGTGAGCTTTTGAGATTTCTTTTTCCATCTGGCAAATTTGGCTTTTTAAGGCATTCTTCACCTCATTGCCTTTTCCGAGCCTCCTTTGCCATTTGAGTTAGTCTATTTTTTAAGGTGTTATTTTCCTCAGTCAGGCTGTAGACTGTCATTTCATACTTTTCTTGCATCTTTTTCATTTCTCTTCCCAAATTTTCCCCCACTTCTCTTATCTGCTTCTTAAGGTCCTCTATGGCCTGTAGCCAGCTTGTATTTTCATTTAGGGCTTTTGGTGCAGGAGTTCTGACCTCACAGTCCTCCTCCATGCTTTGAGCCTCTTTGCCCCTAAAATAGGAGTCCAATGTTGAACTTTTTCTGTTTATTTTGTTTCATTTGCCTAGGCATGTTGCCACTTAATTACTTGATTTTTTGGGCTTGTTGCCACAGTAGGACTCTGCCACCAGACAGGGGAGCTTCCGCCCAAACGTGGGGTCTTCACAACTTCCGCCAGTTGGGTGGCCTCTGTAAAGCCTCCACCCACTCTGGCAAGTTGGATACCCACCCCAAACTTCCCCGCCAGACCACAATCCAGAGCCAGGCAGTTTAAAGCAAAAGCAATTAACCCCCAGACTGATTGCTGGATCTTCCTACAGTTTGCAGACCAGGAGCTAGAGCCACTACTGACGCTGCAAAATGGCTTCTGTGCAGCTGTTTCTTCAGCAGCTTTTTGCCCCCAGGGGAGGAAGCCACGTGTTCCCCAAATACTGGTCCCAAAGTCTATAAGGTACTAACCTCTCACTTTGTCCTAGTCATATCTGTGTTGATAATTCTGTAATCGCCACAATTGATGGTGTTCTGGGGTTCCACCAGCCGGCTGAAGGCCCGGCCGCCCTGGGGATAAAACTGCGGACCTGGGCTCGGCTCTGTGGGCTGCGCTGTTGGTTCTCAGCGCGCTGCGCTGGCCGCTCCCTGCAGGGCTGCTGGGCTGTCCTCAGCAGGAGGTTAGCTTCTCTGTGCCGTTCTGTGGGTGCTGTGGCTCCAGATGTTGTTCGGAGCTCCCTTTCACATTGTTTGAAATTTGTGTGGGGCAGAGCACATTGGAAATGCTGTTTCTACTCCGCCATCTTGGCTCCGCCCCCAAATGCCTACAATTTTCATAATTTTAGTTCTTTTCTCTGAAACCACCCAGAACAAATCTAATCATCTTCCACATGAAGCTCTTTGAATTCTTAAGGACAGTTATCATGGCTCTCCCCACCCCTTCTCTTTTCCAATTTAGACATCCCCTTTCACTTCAGTTGAGGTTTATAAGGCATGAACTGGAAGTCTTTCACAATTCTGGTGGTTTCTTTTGGATATTCTTTGGCCTGTAAATGTTCTTTCTAGATTGTAGTGCCCAGAACTAAATACTGAATTCCGGAAGTGGTCTCACAAGGGAATTATGTGACAAGATTATCCCATCTCAGTTCCTGAAAGTTATGCCCCTCTCAATGAAGTTTGAGATCACATTATTTTTAGCTGTCATATTACAGTATTGAATCATATTGACCATTGACTTATATTATGGTATTGAGTTTATAGTCCACTAAAACCATTAATCGTTGTTTTTGTTTTATTTTTCAGGAAAACTGCTAACCATGCCCCTCTGATCTTGTACCTGTGGAGTTTATTTTTTTGAATCCAACTTTAAGACTTTTCATTTATGCCTGTAATATTTAATCTTATTCAGTTTGATCTACTGCTCTAGCCTGTCAAAAGCAATTTGAAAACTGATTCTGTTATCTGGTCATTTCTTCCCACTCCCTATTCCCCCACCCCCAACTTCAATTTCCTCATCTATAAAATGAGAGATTTGGATTGGATAATCTTTCCTATTCCTTCTAACTCCATTGACTTGACATTCCCTGATTCTACATGTGCCCCAACCTTCTGGATTAACATAGAGCAGGTGGGAGAAGACAGAGCTCTTTAGAGTTAGGCTACCTCTGGAAGAAAAGAACACTTCCAGGAGAAACTTCCCCATAGTAGGCACAGCATCTGACAAAGGACCAGTTGTGTTTATAGGGCTCAGTGCATAATGGCAGGTGAGTAGGGAAGGACTATGAATGACTTAAATAGGAAATATATTCCTTATTCTCATAAAGCTTACAATCTTGTTGAATCCACACAATTGGATTTCTAAATAGCATGATAATCTGGAGAGTATAAAACTATTTAGTCAATGCCAGTAACTTTTTTTTTTTTTTTGCTATAGCTGTATATGGCATCATTTATTCTCCTACACATATAATTTTTTAACAATCAACACATTTATTAAGCACCAACTCTATGCAATGCCAGTAACTTTTAAGAAAAAAAATGTGGGCATCTTGGTACTGTGTTGTTATTTTTATCTTTTTTTCCCATGTAATTCAGTGACATCCTAACTTATTTGCTTTTAAACATTTATTTACTCTGTGTTATTATTCTTTGCATGATCTGTTCCAGGGATAAGTTGCCCTTGATTTTAAAAAAAGGAAAAAGAAAATCCATGTTGATTTAGTTGGCAAAACATGGTTAATTTTATTTTGCAAGATAAAATTGTTAGGTCAATTCTTTTGAAAACAGTGGTCATTTCATTTTTAGCAATTTCTTGAGATGTTCCAACATCTATTCAAGCAATATAAACTTTTGGATTCCACTGAATAACAGTCAGAGAAATCTCTCGTATGTGTTCTCCAAATTCTTCTGTAAACTGGCACAAAAGAACAGGGCCTAATGGAAGGGAGAAAGATTCAGCCAACAGTCAAAAGCAGTTTTGGATTGGGGGGGTAGTAGAAATGACTTTTGGGAGACAAGGAAGACCTCTTGCTCATTTTTGTGAGGGGGTTCCCTTATGATGGGGTAAGCACCACTTCAATCCATTATCCTAGGAGTCAGAGTTCTATAAATAGGCTGTGGGGTGCATAAATGGAAGCATAGGTCTCCAAGCTGTGGGTAAGTGGGAATCAGGAAATTCAATAATCTCCATTTGCTTGCCATTTAATGGAAAAGTGTGGCCCTAGAACAAAGCACTGGTCAATGGACATAGATTTAACAGTGAAAAGACCATTAGTGATAATCCTGTCTAACCCTCCTCATTTTACAGATAAGGAAAGTGAGGCCCAAAGTGGTTAAGCCACTTGTCCAAGATTATGTAGTTACTAAATTACAGAACTCAATTTGAATCTAGGTCCCCTAACTTCAAATCCAGAATCGCATCACATTGAGCTGACCAAGTCTTATAATCCCAAATCTAGTTATCTGGGCAGACAAATAAATGACACAAATATCTGTCTTTTTTCATAGATAAGAAAATTGAAGAAAATATGGCTAGCTTTTATGACACTGAGGTTGTAATCCAGAATGCTAGAATCTACTGTGGTCTAAGAATCTACTGTGTAGAGATGATATCTGAACCCAAGGTCACCGATGAAGTTACTGAGTAACGGTAAAGAGAGAAGAGGGAAAAGGGACTAGGAAAGAGCCTTGCGTGACACCCACAATGGATGTGCTCTAGATAAAGATCCAGCCAAGGAAACCAGGATTGAGCAGTCAGACGGTTAAATGAACCAGGAGGTAAGCCTAAAAAACCCATAGAGGAGAGGGTATCAAGGAGGAGAAGGGGAACAATACCAGTAACAATTAGCCCTTATATAGCACTTTAAGATTTACAAAGTGCTTTACAAATATTCTTTCATTTTATGTTCATAGAAACCTTAAGAAGTAAGGGCTTTTATTTCCCCTCTCCCCTACACACTGCCCTTTATAGATGGGGAAACTGAAGATGGACAGAGATTAAGTGACTTATCCAGAGTCACACAACTTGTAAGCATCTCAGGCAAGACTAGAAGAACTCAGGTATTCCTGACTACAGGTCCAGTATGCTATCCATTTCACAACTAGCAACTTGGAAGGACAACACTGTAGATACTACAGATATAATGTCAGATGCTACAAAGGGATCAAGAAGAATGAGATTTAAGAAAAAAGCCATTCGATTTGTCAATTAAGAGTTTCAGGAGACCTTTGGAGAGAGAAATTTTAGTTGAATGATGAAGTCAAAAGCCGGATTGCAGAGGATTTAGAATAAATGATGAAGGAGTGGAGGCGTGAAGTATAGATGGCTTGTTTTCAAGTAGTTTAGCTGAGAAAATGAGGAGAGATTTAAGACAAGAGCTGTATGGCCTTGTAGGATCTAGTGAGGATTTTTTAAAGAGAAGAGATTTGGACATGTTCATTGGCATCTGGGTAGTAACCAATAGATGGGAAGAGATTAAAGATTAGAAAGAAAGTGGGAGCACAATTTGGAATGGTTTACAAAGGGATATAAACTATATATACCCTTTGACCCAGAAACACCACTATTGGGTCTATATCCCAAGAGATTAAAAAAAAAAAAGAAGGAAAAGGACCTATCAGTACAAAAATATTTATAATAGCTCTTTTTCTGGTGGCAAAGAATTAGAAATCAAGGGGATATCCATCAATTGTGGAATGTATATGATTGTGATGGAAATTGTTGTCGTATAAGGAATAGTAAGCAGGATGACTTCAGAAAAACCTGAAAAGATTTACATGAACTGATGCAAAGTGAATAGAGCAGAACCAGGAAAACATTATATGGAGTAACAGCAATGTTTTATGATGATCAGCTGTGAATGATTTAGCTATTCTCTGCAATACAGTGAGCCAACACAATTCCAAAGGACTTATGATGGAAGAATGATGTCTACTTCCAGAGAAAGAACTGATGGATTCTGAATGCAGATCAAAGCATACTATTTTTCACTTTATTTTTTGTGGGGGGTTTTTGGTCTATGTCTTCTTTCACAACATGACTGATATGGAAATATGCATGATTGCATATGCATAAACTATATAAAATTGCTTACAGTTTCAGAGGTGGGGTAGTGGTGGGGAGGGAGGGAGAGAATTTGGACTGAATTTTTTTAAGTTAATATTTAAAATATTTTACATGTAACTGGAAAAAATTAAAATATTATAAGAAGGAAGGCAGGAAGGAGGGAGGGAGGGAGGGAAGGAAGGTAGAAGGGAAGAAGGAAGGAAGGAAGATGGTAGGAGAAGTCTGCTAGAAAAGATGAGAAGGAATGGGATTCATGGGTACATGTCAAGGGGTTATGGTTTGCAAGGAGGTCTACTTTATCACAGACCAGAATGGAGGAAGCAGAGTGGGGGGGGGGGGGGCAAGGGTAGTCAGAGGATTGGGACCTGAGAAACAGAAGAGAAGGGAGAATTCTGATAAATGACTTCATTGTTTTTAAAAGTGAAGTTTGGAAGTGTGATGTAAGGTGCTTATCTGAGAGGGTAAGAGGAAAGGTTGGTGCAGGGTCCTAGAGAAGAAAAAAGGGAGTCAAGATGTTTACAATGCTTCTTAAACTTTGGGTCTCAACCCTATATGGGGTCCAGAAAAAAATGTGGCAGTGGTAAAAGGTTTCTGAACCGCAACAACCAAAAATTAATTAAACATCAAATGAATCCAAGGTGTTTCTGGCAGCTCTTCCTGGTTTGTATCATGTGACTTCACCACAGCCTTGGTTCTGAACACAAGACAAGCACACCTTGCACTGCACATGCCTTCAGGCCACACAACACCTAAGTAGGCTGCTGAAATGCAAAAAGAGGTTGGGAGTGGAAAAAGTTTAAAAAGCCCTGGTCTAGAATAGCTACCACAGTGAGCAGAGTAGGGACTTCATTAAGGAGGAAGAATAAAATTGCTTTGACTCAGTGGCATGGATGGCCTTGTTAAGAACAGCCACCATAAATTTGTAGTAGACCCAGTCAGCACCAGTCTCATGATTTCCTCCAGTTTCATTAAGCAGCATGTGAATAGAACCAAAGCAGACAGATGGGGCCTGGAAGGAAAGAGTAATGCAGTGATGGAGCCTCTATAATTAGCGACCGGACAAAAGGAACTAGGGCTTTGAAAGGACAGGGCTGTCTAAAGTTGAACTGTTTTCCCACAAGGTCCAGGCTTGAAAGGGAGGTCAATAGAGCAAGTGCAGGGGTAGTGTCCTGAAATGGAATCCGATGAAGGGCCTAGAAGTCATGGAGAGCTTGAGCTGTACATTTAGCAGAAGGAGGCATAGAGAGAGAGAAGGAAAGAGAAAAGGAAATTTGGATTTCTTGAACACTGAAGTAGAACACGTGAGAGCAAGATTAGAGACATAAGCATCCCCTATGTGTTGTAAAAGTGGAGGGGAGGAGGAGGTCATGGGAACTGAGTAGACTGAAGAGCTAGGACGTTAGGGAGCGTGAAGCCACATCAACCTATATGTGGAAAACCTCTGGAATGAGGGCAGGAGTTGGGGTGCAGAGGGAGACTCTGAGTCAGGTATTGAATAAAAAGAGGAAGACTGATCTAATAGGCATCAGAATTGGATGATAAACTTGATAAATTTTGCATGAACCTCAAAAGAGGGGAGGTTGCTGAGTGATGGCGGGAGAGGGAGAGTCTGGGACTATTATGGTGAAGTCTTTTTAAAGGAAATTAAGATTGCTGATCTATTTTTAGCCCTCTCAACGTGTAAGTAATGTTCAGGTTTCCTAATAGATTCTCAGAGGTAGGGATGGTTCTACGTGGGTTTGTTATTCTGGAGCACCCAGAATATATCTTCATGTTTACCACTTTCATTCCCGTGAGGATGTCATAATGGTGGAAGCTATTCTTTCACTTTTAATGTTCTTAGGCAGAAAGCAGAAATGCTAGTTTAATAGTATATTATTTATTTCCCTATCTCAGGAGGGAGGAGGATAGAAAAGGGGAGAAAAGTGTTTATGAATGTAATATAGTCTGGATTAAGGTACGAGGCGTTTTTATCAGGGATTGCCTAGTTACAGATGTTCTGAGCACCTGTTAAGGATGAAATGCATTAAAGCAATGCCTCCCAGGCCTGCTCCAGTTGGGGCTTCTGGCTGAACTTCGAATCTAAACCTCTTTTCTCAGGGGCTTCTCCCGCAGCTAAGCTTTGCTCCTGACTAAAACCAGGCAAACAAAAAAAATCTGAGTATGGGAACAATCTCTCCCTAGAGTCTCCTCTGCCAACCTTCTCCCACTTTATTCACCTTTTTTTTTTCAAAACTGCCCAACTGCATTTGATTTGATTTACATTTTGCAAAGTGAAAAATATCACTGTTAAAGCCAGAGAGGATGTTTTGCTTTTGTTATCATCAACAAACCTTTGGCTAAAAACAACCACTGAGAAAACAAAAGAAAACAAAAACCCCAAACAGTAATCACTTCACAACAAAGGGCCAGTCTCCCCTTTGCATAGGGACTCAGCTTGCAGTTGGAGATGGCCTGAGGGAAGAATGGAAGAATCATCCCAGTCTCAGTGTCAGGCCAACGCCTTTTCTGGTGAAAGAGGATATGGACTGGATTTGGCCTTGGTGGTTTCCTGGAATGCATGGCTCCTGCTTCCTAAGGGACTTTTACCACCCACTCAGCACACCGCACAAACCAGAGGACATGGCCAGCTTGCTGTAGAGGAATATTTGCTTGGATTTGGTCTTTCCTTAAACCTTTCTTTATTGTTGATGCCTGGGAGCAAGGCCTTGCTGAGGAATTGTTGACTGAGAGCCAACTGAAACTAAGCCTCAGAGCTACATTCACAGTCCCCACCCAGGATTCTGGTCCTTTCTTCTAAGTCCACAGCCTCATTTTGTCTTTCTATCTCCAACATCTAGGGCAGTACCTTGAATGTTTTAGGCATTTAGTGAATATGCATGTTATGTCCCTGGATAGGGTGCAAACTCCTTCAGACTAGGGGCTGTTTTGTGGCCTAAGACAGCCAGCAAGATCTAGTGGATATATGGAGGCAAGAAGACCCCCGAGGCTTGTGTGACTTGAGTAGGTCACGCTGGGCTTCCATTTTCTTGTCTATAAAAAAGTGATAATACATATAACTACATGAGCCACTAGGTGTGTGTGTGTGTGTGTGTGAGAACTGTCACACACTCATTTTATTTAGTGAGTACAGTGCTGAACCAGGAGTTTGAATCCCATCTCAGATACTTAAATCAATTCTCTCCCCCTCAGTCTTTTTCATCTGTGAAATGGATATAATAATAGCACCCATCTCACAGGGCCCTTGTGATGCTCAGATGAGATAAGATTGTAAAGCACTTAGCAAACCCTAAAGCGCAATGTAAATACTATTCTATTCATCATTAATCTGCTGCTGTTGTGATTTACTTCTGAGCCACCACCAACCCTTTCCCTTCTAGCCACCAGGAAGCAGCAGGACACAATAGCGGGGAGGGGCAGTGCCACCCACTTCTCCACCTTGATGTCTTTTGGGGAGAGAAGGGAGGAGGATCTAGGGACAATATGTATGTAGATAACACCAGCTTTTATTTCGTGCCATCTGGGAGTCCTCCCTTTCTCAGTCACTCCCCTGCCAGCTGCTAGAAGCTTCAGAGATCAAGCAGGGTCCAGGTCCAGGTGATTGCCCCAATTTATCACACCCTAAGTACAGCTCTGATTGTAGCTGATGATTGGTGACTGGACTGGGCTGAAAGAGGGCTGGTCTATTAGGAGGGGAATGGGATGATTGAGGGGCCTGAAGGCAGCTCTGGGGGAGAAAAGGAGGCCTTAGGCCAGCTGTCAATCAGCCTGGCCCGCCCTAGCATTGATAATCTGAGGATCTAATAAACATAGTTTGAAAGACAGTTTCATGAAATGTTGCTTGAAGAAAATGTCTCTTTGTCAAGTACCCACCCAATGCAGGTCAATAGTTTTCACTGGTACTGCCATCCTAGCAGCAAGACCCAAAATCAGCCTTCCACTGGCCAGCCTTCTACAGGAGGGAGGCTGTTCCATCATTTCTCAAACTCACTGAAAAGAAAAAGAGAAACAAATAGAGCGATCCTGGTGCCTATCTCTCTCCCTCAAGGCATAGTACTCTCCTGTGGACTTCAAAGAGAACTGACTGGAAGGAAAATCCTATAAGAAGAACATTAGACTTGACCAGCATAAGTAATGGTAAGAAACTGACCTTGGCCTATGTGGTTTGAATAATCTACAACCTCCCTCTTAGCACTTAATAACGATGGTTAAATCTTCCATGCGAAGTACAATTTTTTTTCTAGATCTCAAAAAATGTCTCCTTAAACAATGTTTTTAATTAGATTCCTAGTTTTCTTCCTTTATTAGGCAAGCTCTATACTCAGGCTGACATTAGAATGTTCTTAGAAATAAACAGTTTCCATAAAAGCAAGATTTCTTCATAAAATCATTACAATAATGTTATGTGGGAAATACAATAGCACCTATGGGAATTTGATGCTGTCAGGAGTCTATTTTGGTAAGAAGACAGGCGTGCTCTACTCTGTCTCCATTTGCTGCTACTTCTTAGGAAACAGGGGGATAGATCTGAACCATTCCCATTGATTAAAATCAAAAGCATTTTCTCCAACAAATAAATAAATCATCTCTTTTTTTTTTTTCTTAAATAGACACTTTTCCTTAAGGTCAGGATTTCCCCTGTGGTGTTTGGATTGGTTGAACCCAACACTAAACCTTTTGTCATCATTCCCCCAGTGGAAGACCAGACCACTGGGGAAGGAAGACTTTTCACTCTTCAGAAATGGGATTCCAGTTTCTGTGTGTTTGTGAGGGAAGTATGAAGATAGTTCTGTTAAAATGAGATTCCCTTTGCAAAACAGGGAGAGCAAAAATCCATGCTAGTTAGGATTCTCCTGCTGTCCCGATTTCCTGAAGAGCAACTCTTCAAACAAGGCTGTTATTCTGACAAAGGCCCACAGCTGAGACCCAACTGTATTTATTATGCAGGGCTTCCTTGCCACTGAGATCTTTTTCCTATTTCTCTTAATGACTCATGTGTAATATAACATTTTAGTGTGAATGTAAGCATTTTAATATGAAAAGGATTGATTCTTGCCACTGACACAGGATTCCAATGATTGGAAACAATGTATTGATTTTTTTTTTAATTAAAGCCATCTTCCCACGCATAATGGAAGGTCCTGCCCTTTGTGTGCATTTGGGTGATGTCTGCAATTACAGCCCCCCAATGGTTAGCCTCACATATGGGAAGGAGAAAGGACCCCCTAATAAGGCCAGAAATGATTCTTTCAAGCTTCATGGTTAAGGGGGATTTTAGCCTTGGTCATAAGTGGCTGATAAAAAGCTGGGTGAAAATGAAAAATCTTGCCTGTTTAGTAGAGGCACTTGATTTCTCATTTCCCCAGAGTTACCAGATTATGCCATATTCATGTTCTCAGAGATACCTTCTTCCTCAATCTGTTCCTTGTAACTGCTGAGAAAAGGATCCATAAACTGCTACCAGGATGATATAATGATTAATTTGTGGGAGCATGCAAGGTCAAAGTCTTGTTTTGTCTGGGTGTTTCCCCTGCTCTTACAACAGCTGTATTCTGATCCCTAATGTCCACAGTGCAAAGGCTAGCTAGATGTTGGCAATACGAGACCTCAGCAAAAACCCTGCTTAAGGGCTTTTTCACATGGAGTCTGTGAACTTTAAAACTCTGCTAACTGTTTTCAGTCGTGTCCAACTCTTTGTGACCCCATTTAGAGTTTTCATGACAAAGATACTATGGTGGTTTGCCATTTCCTTTTCTAGCTCATTTGACAAATAAGGGAACTGAGGCAAATAAGGTTAAGTGACTTGCCTAGGATTATATAGCTAGTAAATGTCTAAGGCCAGATTTGAACTCAGGAAGAGGAATTTTCCTGATTTCATGCTCAGTACCCTGTCCACTATCACCTAACTGCTCCTCTGATAACTGTATTTCAATATAATTGGTTTCCTTTGTAATCCTATGCATATTATATGTTTAAAAATACCATTTCAAGAAGGAAGCCCATGGACTTCATGAGACTATCAAATGACACAGGTCTGTCCAATGACAAAAAACAGATTAAGATTCCTTGTCCCATTTCATGGCCTCATTCTTAGAGGTGACCTTGACTTCTTTCATGTTATGCCAGCAGAGTAGAAGCTTATGACTGGAGGATGAGCCAAGCTGGGCTACCTTCCAAGGGTGAGGCTATCTAAGTGCAAAGAGATTCCTTGACAGTGGACTGGTCCCTCGGTGATGAATTATTCGGCCAAAGCAACCCATGAAACAAAAAAATGGGCAAAGTAGTACACAGGACTATGTAGTTCCCTTCTATTCTGGTAATGATAGTGGCAAAGATGCAGAAAAGAACACTCTTTTCTTAGTGGGTACTGAGAAAGAAGGGTTTTTTTTTCTTTTTTTTTTTAACCTTTGATTTTAAAATGTTGATTTCCAGATTCTTTCCTTTCTTCCTTTCTCACCTACCCCTACTAGGAAGATAAGCAGTTCAATATAGGTTGTACATGTGTAGTTATGCAAAACTTTTCCATAGTAAATATATTGTGAAAGACTAATTATATTACCCTCCATCCTATCCCTCCCCCCACTCATTCTATTTTCTATTTTGACCCTGTTCTTTTTCAAAAGTGTGTGCTTCTAACTACCCTCCCCCTGCAATCTGCCCTCCCTTCTATCATCCCCTCTCTTATCCCCTTCCCCCCACTTTCCTATAGTGTAAGATACACAATTTAGTGTGTATGTTATTCCCTCCTTAAGCCAAATTCAATGACCCATTCCCTTTCATCTTCTTGTTCTTCACCACCATTGTAAGAGTTTTCTCTTTTATATGAGAAAATGGCAAAAAAGTTTTCCTCTTTTATATGAGAGAATTTACCCTATCCTGTCTCTCCCTATCTCTTCCCATTATATTCCTCTCTCATCTCTTAGTTTTAGTTTCTTAGATATCATCCCTTCCTATTCAACTGATCCTGTTCCCTCTGTCTATGTATACATGTATACATATATACACACACTCACATATGTATTTATATGCACATATAACTGCTATATAAATATATATATGTATGTATACATATATATATATATTCCCTTCAACTATCCTCATACTTAGAAAATTCTCATGAGTTACAATTATCATTTTTCCATGTAGGAATATAAATAGTTCAACTTTAATAACTTCCTTATGATTTCTTTTCCCTGTTTACCTTCTCATGCTTCTCTGGCTTCTTGTATTTGAGAGTCAAATTTTCTACTCAACTCTGATTCTTTCATCAAGAATGCTCGAAAGTCCTTTATTTCATTAAATGACAGTATTTTCCCCTGAAACATGATACTCAGTTTTGCTAGGTAGGTGATTCTTGGTTTTAATCCTAGCTCCTTTGACCTTCAGAATATCATATTCTAAGCCCTTCAATCCCTTAATGTAGCAGCTGCTAGATCTTGTGTTATCCTGATTGTGTTTCCACAATATTCAAATTGTTTCTTCCTGGTTGCTTGTAATATTTTCTCCTTGACTTGGGAACTCTGGAATGTGGCTATAATATTCCTAGGAGTTTTCCTTTTGGGATCTTTTTCAAGAGGCAATCAGTGAATTCTTTCAATTTCTATTTTGCCCTCTGGTTCTAGAATATCGGGGCAATTTTCCTTGAGAATTTCTTGAAGGATATTCTTTTTTTGATCATGGCTTTCAGGTAGTCCAATAATTTTTTAAATTATCTCTCCTGGATCTGTTTTCCAGGTCAGTGATTTTTCCAATGAGATATTTCACCTTGCCTTCTATTTTTTCATTTGTTTGGATCTGTTTTATAGTATCTTGATTTCTCATAAAGTCATTAGCTTCCATTTGCTCCAATCTAACTCTGAAGGAATTATTCTCTTCAGTGAGCTTTTGAAATTCCTTTTCCATCTGGCAAATTTGACTTTTTAAGGCATTCTTCTCCTCATTGACTTTTTGGGCCTCTTTTGCCATTTGAGTTAGTCTATTTTTTAAGGTGTTATTTTCTTCAATCAGGTTGTTGACTCAATTTGCATGATTTTCTTGCATCATTTTCATTTCTCTTCCCAATTTTTCCTCTACTTCTCTTGATTTTCAAAATCCTTCTTGAGCTCCTCCACAGCCTGTAAGGAATTCATATTTTCCTTGGAAGCTTTTGGTGCAAGAGTTCTGACTTAGTTGTCTTCCGCTCATCCCATGCCCTGATCCTTTTTGTCCCCCCCAAAAAAGGAATCTAAGGTTTGATTTGCTTGCTTTGCTTCTTTTGCTTGCTCATGTTGCCAGTCAATTACTTGACTTTTGAGCTCTTAGCCATGGACTTTGCTTCCAGAGAGGAGAGCTTTGTCCCAAATCACTGGGGTTTTTGCAGCTGCTGGAGCTATTAGGAAGTCATCCTCTCTACAGCCCCCACAAGCTCTGGCCCACTGGCCACACATCCCAGGACCTCCACCTAAGACAGCAAACCAGATTCAAGCAGGTTAAAGCAAGAGCAATTACACTTTGAATGGTGGCTTGGTCCCCCTACAATCTGAAGGCCAGGAGCTCTGGAGGCAGCCATTGGGGGCAGCAGCTGCAGCTGCTGTGACTCTGCCACCTCTCACCTGGGGGACAGGGGCTGGACCATGCTTTTCCTTTCCAACAGAGTTCCCGACTGACCTTTTACTTGCTCTTTGGTGTTTATGGATTGAGTAGTCTGGAAACCACCACAGCTGCTGGTGAGTCACTCTCCTGAAATCTGCTCTGTGAGTCACTCTCCTGAAATCTGCTCTGGCTGCCACTGGTTGGGGCTGCCCTGAGACCAAATCACGGGGCTCATGTGGGATTGTGCTCTGCTTCCAGTGCACTGCAATGGACCCTTCCTGTACACTTGTCAGTCTGCCTTCAGTGGGAGATTTGTTTCTTTCTGTCACTTTGTGGGTTCTGTAGCTCTAAAATTTGTTTAGAGTCATATTTTATAGGTATTTGAGGTAGTTGTGGGGGGAGCTCATGGAATTTCCTACTTCTATGCTGCCATCTTGGCTCTGCCCAAAAGAAGGTTTTTAGGCTATCTACATATGAGTATTTTTAGCTGTTGGTGCTCTCAATGTGAGATGCTTGCTCAGTGACCAATGAGTAGATATTCTAATGAAGGAACTGAATCATATCAACCCTGGCATTCTTTATGCAAATGAAACCAGGAGACCAAAGGAAGTTGCAGTTCTTCCTTGGGGAGCAAATAAAAAAAGTTGGTAGAGTTAATTTTATCCTGCATCCAGTGGTATTAAGTTTTATAAAATATGGGCCATCTTACATTGTAAAGCTCATTATGAGCACTTACAAATAGTAAACAACTTCATTGATCTACATCAATGATAAGGTCAAAATGGGGTCGATGCCAATATGATCACAAGTGGATGGTTTGCTCAATAAGGAAATAATAGGTATTCTAGTCTTCATGAAGAAGAGAGAATTGAAATCTGTGAGGAAGTGAACTTGTGTTTCAAGGAATGAAAATGGGAGTCTACAGATGTTACTGGGAGAGAGATTATCTAATAAGATAAGAGGAAGGAAAAAAAATGAATGGTGGTGGTTAGTGGCTCTTTGCTGAAGGGACCTGTTTTTGGATTTCATTGACAGAAATAAAGAAATCCTATTTCCTGAACAGACTCCTTCATCACATTCTCTCTTATGTAAATGTTAAAAATCCTACTAGAGTCCTTGAAAGATGCAATAGCCAAAGATGACTTTGTTTAACCGTCTTCTGATTAATATTAAGTGAGGGATAAAATACACTTGACAAGTGTGTTTGTCACTGTCATGGAAGATTCCAGCAAAGAGTCCAAATAAAAGAGGAATGCCTTCTTTGTTAATGGTAAAATTCTCCATGTAGGTTTGCTTGTAGATGACATTTTGCTTATAGAATCAAGTCCTGGATCACTGTAAAGTCTCCTAAATGATACTTATCATTTCTCAAGAGTTCAGTCTAACTCATTTCACAGGAAAAAGTCAAGTATTCAAAGAAGGATTTTTGTTTACATTATGCTGTATAATTGAATGGATGGCCCATAGGTGCAGGCCATCAGTTCACATGTCTTGGATAATGTGTGTATACACACACCCAATACACACATAAATACACACATATGTGTATATATACACACATATATATATATATATATACAGACATGCATATATATACATGTATTTTTTTGTACGTATACACATTCAAGATTACAAAATTGAGTGATTGAGAGGATGATGCTTCTTTAACAGAAATACAGAAGGTTGGAGAAACAGGTTTATTGGAGATAATAATTATATGTTGTGTTGATGTATTGAGTTTGAGATATACAGCAGCCCGATGGAGATATCCAGTGGGCAGTTAATGATACATGATGAGACTTCAAGAGAATGTTTGGGCCTGGATATATAGATTTTGGAGCAATCTATATAGTGATTTTAAACCCATGGGACCTGGTGAAATCTTTATGATAATGAGATCTTCACGTAAACAGAAATGGGCCCATCACAAAGCCCTGAAGAATATTTATAATTATAGAATAATAGATAGTAATCCATCAAAGGAGGCTGATTAGGTTTAGTGAGACAGGTTCTTACCTGGAGGAAGGAGATGTGTCACCTGAAGCAAAGGAAACATAGAGATTCAGGGGATGGTGCTAATCAGTAGGAACAAAAATTACTTGGCTGAAAGTCTTAAAAAGGGGGCAGCTAGGTGGCTCAGTGAATAGAGCATTGGCCCTGGAGTCAGGAGGACCTGAGTTCAAATCCAGCCTCAGACACTTAAGACTTACTAGCCATTTGACTTTGGCCAAGTCACTTAACCCCAGTAGCCCTCCAAAAAAAAGCAAAAAAAAAAAGGTATGAGTCACCATAAAGTCACCATAGAAAGCTTCAATGTGGGCCTGAGTCAACTAGAGCATTATGCCAACAAACAATTATGCATAAAAAGTAGTGCAAATGCTATGCACTAGACATATGACAAGAAGATAGGGAAATAGTCACATAGCTAGACTTAAGACTGGCCAATGGACCACCCTTGTGCTCTATTGGTACCCACATGATATCAAGAGATCTTAAGAAAGGCCATCTGCGTGTTGGGAGAATGACTGGGAGTGAAAGATTGAGTAGCAAACATAGGCAAGAGTGGCACAAGATGACAATATATAAATGGGCTGTGGTTCCCACCACTGGAAAGCCTTCCTGTATTAGTGAAATCATAGATCCATCAAAGTAACCATAATACATGCTCTAAAACCCCCAAAGCCAGAAGGGTTCCAAGGATGAGTCTGCTGACTGACTGTGTATTTGCTGTCAGACCAGCCTAATTAGGTCTAGAAAAGTGCATTACTAGGTTCAGTATTGAGGTGATATAGATATATGTCAACAACAACAAAGACCATCTACTAAGTTAGAAAATTAAGTCAGAGGAGAATTGAAATGTGTATGAAATACTATGCTGGGGAAATAGATCTATGAAAGATGAAGGGAAAAAAAGATGTGTGTGTATGTATATATATATATATCACCCATAAACATACATATGTGGCTATACACATAGAATCTGTATGGGATACCATGCTGAGAAAATATCAGATCTCTGAAGGATGAAGAATATACACACATATACATGCATACATATACACACATATGTACACATATACACACATGAGTTAGGTTAGCTTCTCTTGAGAGAGAAAAAATTGTCTCTGTGCATACAGGACATTAATTCAGTTCTAATTCATAGAGTAGAACACAATACAATGCTGGCTTTATGAATGTGATTTCAAGTGTATAGAGTGTATCTACCACCTGGACTCAAAAACACCTTTCCATAGATGTACAGAATTCCACCATCAGAGCTTTATTCCTATGACTTAAGTCTAGTGTGAACTATTTCCCAAGTCAAGTCAACAAACAATTTTTAAAGTGCTTATTATGTGATGGACATTATGCTAAGTGCTCACTTGAGTAATCCCTGCCCTCAAAGAGCTCCCATTCTAAAGTGAGAAACATCTAAACAACTACATACAAATCATACAGACAGGATAAATGAGAGAAAATCTAATAGTAGAGGCACTAGCACTAATGAGTCTTATCACATTGTTGGGATTTAATTTATCAACTCATTTCCTCAAACCTGGTGTTTATGCCTGGAAGTAAGGAAGGGAGATCATTGGACACCATTGGTCAAAAAGGTTGAACCACTGAGTCACTGGGAGACCTGGAAGATGTGAAGGAAAGCAAAATGAAAACCATGGTGGTGGTGTTGTGTAAGGGTGGAAGAGAGGGGAGAAATGCTCAGAAGACTAATTTCAATGGTTTTGCATTTTACTCTTGGCTCAGTCTAGTCTGATGTTTTGATTTCTAGAGTTGACTCATTCAAAGATGTTAGGAAAATCAATTCTGTTCCCTGGGTTTCTCTTCCTCTTATAAAGTAAAACATGAGGTATTTGTGACATACTGGGATACTTTTAAAAAGATTGAATAGGTGTGTCACCATTTTAAGGTGTATCATAGAAGGTTTTAGGAAAGACAAAAAAAGGGAGGCATCTGTCAATCCAACTGCATTAGACAATAAGGTAGAATCTGGGAATTATCATTATTATTATTTATTTTTATATACTCTTTTCCCTCCCAAGAACTATAGTCTGACTGGGATGGAACTAAGTTTACGGTCAGGGCATTATAATTTAGTGTCAGCCATTATAATCCAGGAGCTATGATCTAACTCAGGCAGATACTGGACTAGGGAAGACAGAAGTCAAAACTGGATAAACTCAGGTGATGAACTTTTCCACTGGGCTTTGTTTGAATTACAGAGCATGAGCCTTCGATATTTTCCTGACTTTCTAACTGTTGGTGAATTCCACACTAGAACTCTCAATTCCCTTGTTCTCTTGCCAAAGGTAATACAAGATAGACTATGATATCAGACTCTTTCAGGAAACAGTACCCTCTCCACGTGGCTCTCTGACAAAAGGGTTGAAAAAGAAAACTTGTGATGTCATAAATTCCTAACATCCCTTTTCACATGAAGCAGTCCCTGGCTTGTTTGTTAGCCTGCTGACTGGAAAGTTGCCTCAACTCTGATTTAAAGATTATAGGCAAACATGGGGAAAATCAGATACCTGTTCCAGGGTTTGGGCCATTCAAGTTTATTTTTTTATTGTGGCAGTGAGAGCTCTGCCTATGAAAACAATTTAGACCTTCAATGTAATATAAAGGGCACTAGATTTGAAGTCAGAGGGGCTTGGTTCTAATCTTAACTCAATTGCTTACTAGCTATGCAAGTCAATGGCTAACTTGCTTCACACTGGGTCTTGGTTTCTTCAGAGGAAAATGATTCCCTGGTTCCATTTTGGCCTAGATATTTTTTTCCAACCACAACATACATTCATTGTGTGCAGAGTTCCCTATGATGCTTTGTGCAAGATAAGAAATTTAGATAAGACAGGGTCCAGTTCTAATAGTGCATACCTAGCTAGTAGGAAATTAATAAAAAACGCAGGTGTCTGTAATCCTCTCAGATCAGTATGTTAGGGAGTCACAAAACAAAGTGTTTTTGAGGCCTGTATTACAACAGAAATCAGGGAAAGTGTGGGGTTAGAGGAGGCATTTGAGTTGGGTTTCAAAGGAATGGTGGGACTTTGACCAGTGAAAAAGACAGTGGAACAGGGTGAACAAAAATGGAGAGTTAGCAGGGAGTCATGACCCATTCAGGAGAGAAGTTAGATTAGTTTGTCCCTAGTGAACGGTACTTACTGAGTGGGGGAGGGGGATGAGGAAAGTAGGGTGGCACCAGATTGTGGAGGACCTTGGATATCTGGCAAATGAGTCTGGAGTTTGTTTAGTGTAGAACAGGGAGCCACTGAAGACTGTTAAGAAGTGGAGTGACTAGAACCCTGCATAAGGAGAATAATTATGAAAATATTAGATTGAGTGAGAGTGGAGGTGGGAGTACCTATTAGAGACCTATTGTAATAAACCAGGGAGGTGATGATAGGGTCTTGTATTGGGGAATGAAGAGAGGCCATAGACCTGGAACCATTAGAATTTGCTTCTGATGGGGCAGCTAGGTGGCGCAGTGAGTAGAGCACCGGCCCTGGAATCAGAAGGACCTGAGTTCGGATCCGGCCTCAGACACTTAAGCACACACAAACAAAAAACCTAGCCGTGTGACCTTGGGCAAGTTACTTAACCCCAATTGCCCTCCAAAAGGCAAAAAAAAAAAAATTTGCTTCTGAGAACAGATTCATCTAGGGGAACTCAATTGATATATTGAGGATAAATAACAGAGTACAGACCTACCTGACAGTCCAGAGGACTAGGTTCTAGTCATGGCTCACTTTCTAATTAGCTTATTGATCTTGTCATATAATTTTTTTGGAGGTAGGGTTAAATGACTTGCTCAAGGTCACACAGCTAGTAAGTGTCTGAGGCCAAATTTGAACTCTGGTTCTCCTAGCCCCGGGGCCACTCTATTCACTGTGCCATCTAGCTACCCTGTCATATGACTTTTTTCAAGGTCTAAGTCCCCTTAGATGTTGAATAAAGCAGGAAACAAAGATAATCTAAGAGCTCCATTTTGACTAATTTTTTATTAGATTCTCATTCACCATCAGAGAGGATAGAGATACAGTTATACCTTATGGTATTTACTACATGTTTCTAAGTTCCCCAATATATGGGCAGACCATCAAAATATTCTGAGTGCCAGAGAACTACAGACATCTTAAAATATGAGGAAGGGGAATCATGGTGCTATTCTCTTGGCTAATATTCAAAGTCAGAAAGAGAACAATACCCGTGAAAAGGAAAATATCAGGAACAGAGATTTAGTTTCTGCTTGGGCTACTCTCTGTATTATAGTCTTTCTGCAAAGAGCTTTCTCCAAAATGTTATTTTCTTAAAGGGCTGATATTATTTGAATGCAGAATCAGATCACTAACTACTGAATGGCAAAAATTTGGCACCAGTCTCCCATCAGTTTCCAGTGGACTGATTTTCAAATGAGAAACATACTTATCACAGAGTCTCCGTTCAAACTGGAAGGAAATTTAGAGGACATTTAATCCAATATCTTTATGTTAGAGAGGAAAAAAACAACAACAACAAAGTGCATAGAGGTTAAGTGACTTGTCCAAGGTCACAAACCTAGTAAATTAGACTTTGGTCTAGAACCCAGGTCTAACAATTTATTTTTTGCCATACCTTCAAAAAAAAAAAACCAATGACTCCAGGAAGCCAAGAAATAAATGAGGATGGAGACTTTAATTTCCCATCCCTCACACCACCATCCCCAGATCTATGAAAATGATATACAGCCACAAGATGACACTATTTAGTGACAAACAATGAACTAATTTAAAGGCTATATAAAGCTTAGAATTATCTTTGGGGCTTGCTGAGGAGGCACGAGTATCAACTCTAGCTTGGTGCCAGACTGGAAATTCCCAGTCAGAATGCTCACTATAATCAAAATGAAATAATTTTTATGTATGTTCCAAAATGTTTCTCTGAGGCAGTGAAGGGCATGAACCATCACTTCAAAATGTACTGTACCCCCACCAAAAAAAAAAAAGTATTGAACTGGTAATCAAGTGATCTGAGTTCCAATCCTGCTTCTAACACAATTAGTCATATGACGTTGGACAAGTCACTGAACATGTTTCTTCATCTATAGGATAAAGGGAATGAACAAGATAAATTTTGCTCTGAACTTTGTTACCTTTGATTCTAAGATTAGTGTAAAGAGCCTATGTCCAAGTAGGCAGAGAAGTCTACCTTCCACAGAATTCTATACAAACCTGTAGCAGGGGATGATCTCACCTAAAATATAATGTGAGAGGCTGAGTGAGAAATGTGAAAAAGAAAGGAGGAGGACAAAAAAAGGCAGGAGAAATAACTGCAGAACTGAGCTGTCCTCCATCCCAATTGTGTCATAACAGATATTGCTTCCCCAAGGTCAGGTGTTCTGCTCTGGTGACCCTTTGATGCTTCAGTGTGATGATACAAGGAGCATTGGCTGCAAAATCCTAAAGGCTTAGGAGGCCAGCAGTGAAAGCCAGTGATGACAGAGACAATGAGACGATCGCCTTTTGTGGGCAACTTATAAACCTGATACTTTGTTCTTCTGTAGATTGGGCAAAGGCTGGATAGGTTGGTTGTGTGGCTAGATTTGGACAATGGCTATTGAGTATTTGCTAATTAAATATCTTTTCCTGGTATTTATCTCACATTTCTATTTAAAGCAAACTGTACTACAACAATGCATGTCACATTGGCTTGTCTACAGTGATACAGAGAAGGAAAAATAGGGATTCAGAGAAGTAATTAGAAAAGCTATGAACCCCAGCTGGTAAAAATACCTAAAGGTATCATTTTAAAAAGGTCATTACATCAGCATCTACCTGAGAAGAACTTATCTTGGTCAATTGGGCCTGAAAGCTACTTTTCCTGGTTCCCTCACACAGATCTAATGCTTTAGGTTTCTACCAGAGCTCTGTGAAAAACTGACATCTTGATGGTGGCCTGAAAAATTTGTCTTCTGCCCCAGTCTGGTTTTTCATCCTGAAACCAACAACCTTTCTTCATCTTTCTCAGAGACTCCTAGAATAGGACGTTACTGTGGTCCCTTTTCAGCAAATAGAACAAACCATCCCATGCAGAAGGTCCGCAAAATGGGTGGTTTGCTGGCAGATCCCTTCTTTCCGAAGCATTATCTGAGTTTAATGAGTTGAAACTCTCAAGTATAATTAGCATGAGGCTTAAGATACTACTCTCTAAACTTAATTGAATGTAATTTACAGCTTGAACAATTACATTTACGTGTTCAACCAAATGTTTGTCTTTGTTATCCCTTAAAAGCATTGGTCCCAGCTTATCTACTGTGACTTAGGGAGGCTAAAGTTCACTTGAAAGCGCCAGGGATCTCTGGTATATCTGGCTTTGCAGAGCTTAGACAGGGACTTTGTGAGATTCTAATGTTAAGTTTGGAACCCCAAAGCTTTGAAACTTTGTGGGAAATGTTATCAGCTTTCTAAATGTATAGCCTTAAGCCTTAAAGGAATGCAGCAGTGATGCCTAGCACAGCAACCTGAAGGATCCTGGGGTGATAAGCACTTAACATAATTAAACCACTGGATGTTTTTGAACAGGAAAGGTGGGCTTTGTTTTAAAATTACTAGCAGTCTTTTCCCCACAACTTCAAGTGGGAGTTATCTTCCTCTGACCAGGTATTACAGCCTAAATGTGCTTAAAGGAGACCATGTAATTTTATACAACGTCTCTCTGGAGTATTTTACAGATTTAGATGGAAGTATCACATCTCTCCTGCCCTCCTCCCCCCAGTGAGCTTGTGAGACAGTGAGAGAGGTTACTGCTGAACACTTGAGACCCGAGTACTTCCTTCCTGGGCCATTGAACCTATGAATCTGGAGACCTGGGATCCCTGGGTCTCACAATGCCCTCAAAATACCAGAGCTGATCATTTATTAAAGGAGCACACAGCATGGAGCTAGAGGAAGATGATGTCCAGAGATGGGGCCTGTTATAAATGTACTGTCCGATTTCTTCTGGGCCTCTCCTCCTGCTTAGAAGTCCTTTGTTCAAGAATATCTCAACTCCCTTGTTCAGTAAACCACAGAAGCTGTCCCAGACCAATCGATCAACAAATATTTATGATCACCTATGTACTAGGTCCTGTGCTAGGAGCTGAGGATACAAAGAAACCAAACCTCTGAAATGCACTCACTCCTTTCTTGTTTGCCAGTTGTCTTCCCTGTTAGGCTGTAGATTGTGACCTCCTTGAGGACAGGCACTGTCTTTTGTCTTTCTTTGTATCCCCAGGGCTTAGCACAATGCCTGCCTGGCATATGATAGGTGCCTAATAAATGCTTATTGATTGACTGACTCTGACTCTTAGAATCTTCTCCTTCAAGACTCAGCCCAACTATCACCTACACATCTAATTCAATCCAATAAATATTCTGAGTGCCTACTATGTGCCTAGCACTGCGTTAAGTGCTTGGGAATACATGCACATGAGGCCCTTCCTGATTGTATCAAATGTTAGTGTCCTCTGGCCTCTCTTTTCCCCTTTACCTTGAATCTAATTTGAATGTATCCCTTGATTGACTATAAGGCCTGGAGAGCCCTGGACTGTTTTATTTCTTTCATTGTGATCCTAGTACAGTACAATGCCTGGCAAATTGTATTTTACACAATAATTGTATTTACACAATTAAAAACAATAAAATTGTTTTTAATTAATGTTTCTTGACTAACTGATTAGTGATTCTTATAACAAACCCCTTTACCATCATCTTTACTGTCTATAGATAAACTTTCTTCTGATTTTCTTGAGATCAGGGCATAGATTGCCCATAGTGAGCCCTCACTTGAACACCCTGGTTTTTAACACACATTATCACTATTATACAATTTTCTCATCCCTTCCTCCAGTCTCAGAAGAGCAAAAACCCTTCCCCTCTCTAAGACTAACCAGTACTCTAGAGTCCATATTTTTCTACTTCTTACAGGCCTCATTCCCATTCTTATACTCTTCTTCCTTGAGTATCCTCTATTTCACTCTCCAAGGGCTCTACTTTCAAACATGCACAGATCTCCCCTTCTTAAAACGTTCATTCAACACTGCTACCTTCTAGCTGTCATTCTCAAAAAGCTCTCCCTTTTCATTGTCAAATTTGTGGAATAGATGGTCTATACCTGCTACCTTTATTTCTTATTGTCATCAACTGTCCAATCTGAACATTTAATGGATACTTCTTTCTTGTTAAGCTTATTTTATCCTTTTTGTTAATTTCTGCCCCTCAAGGATGCCATGTTTGTCTTAACCTGATGTCATCAGTAGGAAAATGCTTCAGGGCATAGTGTAATCCCTCTTAGTCCTAACCTCTACTCCCCTGATACATGCACCAATATGGTCCTAATAAAGTGAGGTAAACATCTAAGTGTATGGGTGCTTAGAACTAGAAGAGCCTTTGTAGAGCATCTAACCCAGGAGTTCTTAAATGTTTTGTGAGTGTGTGTGTGTGTGTGTGTGTGTGTGTGATGGACCCCTTTGGTAGTTTGGGAAAACCTGCAGTCCCTTTCTCAAAAATATTTTTAAATGTATGAAATACATAGGGTAACAAAGGAAAACTATATTGAAATATAGTTATCAGAATATATATGTATATAATCAGAATATATGTATGTGTATGTATGCATGAATATGTATGTGTGCATAAAAACACATCCTTGGATACCAGATTAAGATCTACTGGTCTAGCACATTCCTTTCATTTAACAGATGAAGAAACTAAGGTTAAGTGATTTACCTAAGGTCACAAAACTACTATAGTTGTTGGCCGAATCTAGAAAAAAAAAAAGCACTTTGAACTCCAAGTTTCTATCATATATTGGTGATTCTCAAGTGGCAAGAGGGACTGATCTTGCCTAGTAGTAACTTTTAAGGTTGACAAGCAAGACTTCTCTAATCCCAATATCTCTGTTGATATTTCCTGAAATTCCTATTTTACTTATTCCACTGAGTCACACCATCAAAGGTCCCTGTTATAAAGACAGTGTCATCTGAGAGTGATGATGTATGATATTATACAACAATAATAATAATTGGTCAAAAACATTTATTAAACCCCTATTTTGTGCTAGACTCCATGGTATATGCTAGAAATACAAATACAAAGACTGAAACAATCCTTACTCTCAAGAGAGTACACCTATTGACACCTCTGCTCAAAACTAATCTGTCTTTATCTTTTAATCTCTCCTCAAGGTCAGAGAAGTTTAGAATTTAGAAGGGACTTTTAAAAGTTATATCATCTCATGCCAGTGGTCTTACACTTGGTATAGATTTTAGGGTTTCCATGAATGTGGATGGCAATCAAATTAGATATTTATTTCATTATATTTGATTTCCTTCGTAATCCTATGCATTTTTATTTTATGAATTTAAAACATAATTATGAGAGGAAGTCCATAGGCTTCACCAGACCATGACTAAAGGTTCCCATGACAGCAAAAAGGTCAATCTCTGATCTAATTCAGTGCAGGAATATCCCCACCCTCACCCCCAACATCTCTTGGAAATTTCCAGGGACAGAAAACTCACTATGGTGCATTGCTTGGGCCTTAGGTTGTGGGAGGGAGGAAGGAAGTGATAGAATGGGGATGAAAGTCAACCAATCTCATAATTTTGTGAGAAGCTTCCCTGCAAACAATCCACCTTTAGTCTGCTGTACCCAGGCCTCCTCAGCTCTCCATTAACCCCAACTACCTCATAGTTGATGACTGAAATCTTCTAGCAGCCTGAAAAGAGAGGGAAGATAGCCTGCTCTGCCTCTTATCAGGACAGAAAGATCTTCAAATAAATGATCATTGGACTGATGGGACAATTTTCTATTATAAAAGGGGATGGGTTATTGGCTTCCTTTGGAGATGTGATTGGAGATGTGGTCTTCTATGATCCATGCAGACTGGATTATAGGAAGCAGCTTCTGTTCATCAATATTGGGACTAGGACTCTTCAAATCTACTCATTCCAAATGAATTCCTTCACCGGCTGAGCTTGAATGTAGATAAATCTATCAGTATTCTTTGGTTAGGGGGGAAAAGTTGTTGACTCCCTGTAAAAAGGGACGTGATGAGAAGCAAGGAGCCAGACTTGGCTGAGAGTAGTTGGCATGATTTTGGACAATTCTCACAGAGCTTTCCTCTGTGTGTCTTTTTCCTGCCAGCTGGTGACAGAACAGTTTCCTAACACTGCTCTGACCTTTCCTCTCTCCTTCTGACTGGCATCTAGAGTAGTTATCTCCTGTTGCTGCTCTGACCTTTTTTCTTTCTTTATCTCCCAGTCAACCCAACAGCTTCTTGGGGCTTTGAACTGGCTCTTTGGGGCCTTTCTTTTAGTCTTCTTCCCTAAAATATTTCTTTTCCTCTAGGATTAACACAAAAAGCAAAGGCCTGACTTATGTCTCCTTCCACATTTTTCTCTGTGATACATTACTGGATTAAGAAGTACTGATTTTTTTTTTCTGATGCCATCTACTTTCCAGGATCAATTATATGCCTTATATTTTGAAGTATTACTAATTTACTTAAAATTTTTTTCATTATATAGATTAGTATGTTCTTGAGCTAATGATTTCCATAGATAATGCAATGGTAGTTTAATCCTTACTAGAATTGTCTGTTTATTATTAAACCATGAATTTATCTGGTGGTCAATGATTTCCATCCTATCTCTCTCTAGAACAAAATGATGATGCCCTTGTTTTATGGAGTTCAGTTTCCCATGTATCTGTGCTTAAGTCCTAAAGATGCTAGGAATTTTGACTTCTAAAAAATTTGGGGTACAGCAAACTTGATAACAGCTGATGAAATGTGGAGGTTGCTTTTGTGAGTAAGATCATTAGCAATGGAGTAGAGTTGGCTAGGGGATTATTCTACAGGGCTTCTGTGTTTGCTAGCCCTTTCCATGCCCTTGACTGGGCCTCTGTAATAATACCTGGAGGCAGGAATGGTACAGAAAAGCTAAAGCATAAAATTATTAGGAAATGAGGGAAAGAAGCTTTCCCATGAATAAATCAACTCTGGAGAGATATCAAGAACTTTTAGCAAAGTGTATTGGGGAGTGGGGATAAGTGACTCAGGAAAAAGACTCTCTCTTTCTTAGCTGGTACTACTAAGGACCTGAGATTCACATATAGGACATAGATCTTCTCCTAAGCTGCTTCCTCAACTTCCTCCTTAGACATCTCCCTCACCTAGGTATCTTTAATTCTCATTTTGAAGGTTATCTCATCTGCATTAAAATATTGGGGACCTGAAAGAGACAGATACACATTTTGTTTTTCCCCAAAATAAGCTGATAACAATTCATCCATTACTCCCCCTCCCTCCCATTGTAGGGATATATTTATCACACCATTAAAAAAATTCAAAACCCAGTTCCTGCTCTTCCATTTTAAGAAATGACCATGTAAAGTTTAGGGATGAAATTTAAACCTATCATACCATATGCACTTGAGAATTCAACTCTGAATCACAGGCCTGCTTAGCTAATTTACTTCCTCTTGCTATCATGACCTTGTGGTTGTCTTTAAAGGTAGGCCTTCAATGAAAAGAGGCTACTTCTCACTCCTTCCTGTCCCTACTGCCCAGCCCCCTACAACGTACCCACGTTAGTAGTCATTTCACCAGGAAATGATCTATTCGTAATAACCTAAATCCCATGACCCTTACTGTGAAATTGTTTCACCACTCAAGTCAGAGGAATATGATATCCACCTCTTTCCTTCCTATCTTCCTCTCCCTAAAATGATTTTTTGGTTGTGTGTGTTAAGAAACCAAATAATCACAGCTCCCTTTTTTATAGTATTTAAAAGTTTACAGACACATTTTTCTATACAAGAAAAAAAACTAGAAGACAGTGGAAAGGGAAGTATCTTTATTTTCCATTATACAGATAAGGAAAGTGAAGATCAAAAATTAAATGATTTGTCCAAGGTCACATTTCTAGTAAAGGGAAGAGTCAGAATTTGAATCCAGATCTGCCTCATTGAAGTTCAGGGCTCTTTCCACTAGAGCAAACTTCGTCTTCTGTTGCTGTGAACAGAAATTAACCCCTTTCAATTAAAATGGAATAATTCACATGTACTCTTTACAAAATTCTTTCACATTAACAAGTACTTTTCCCCATTGTAAGGAAGTAAACAAGGTGCTTAGTTTGGCCATTTTACAAATCAGGAAACCAAGGATTAGAGAAATTAAATGACTCATTCATTAAAGCATAAAGTCATGAGAGTAGGGAGGGTTTAATCGTTTCATCTTTGTATCCCCACCACATCTTGTAGGGCTTTACAAATGGCAAGTGATTAAGAAGTGCTTGTTAGATTCCATTGCATTGTCCCCAACTGGTAGGTAAAAGACATTGGCATCAAACTTAGGTTTTCCAATTCCAAGTCAGTGGTCTTTCCATGATACCATACTGGATCTTGCCTCTTCTCAAAAGGTGTTAACCCACAGAATTATAAATGGAAGGTAAGGATGAGAAGGTGAAAATTACAGGGGCCATTTCAGTTCACCATGTTTTAGGTGATGGGGTACAAAGACAAAAAGAATGGAACAGTCCTTGTCTCCAAGGGGCTTACGTTTTTTTTGAGGAGATGTAATATGTATCCAGATAGGTAATATAAAGTATGTACAATAATAATACAAGTTGATTTCAGGATGGAGAAAACAGTAATAACTGGCAAGGAAGGAGATGGGAGGATGGAATGAGGAAAGGTTTCTTCGACAACACCATGGATAAAAGTGAACAGGCAGTAACCATGAGACATGGTCATATGCAAAGAAAGAGGTGGCAATTTGAATTTCTTGGTTAAGGAATAGCTAGTTTGACTATAGAAGGGAGCTCTTGAATGGAATTCATTTGAAATGACTACATATAGGCAGGAGTCAGATTAGAAAAGACCCTAAAAATTAGAATTAAGATTTAAACAATTTTGTCCTAGAGGCAATATGGAGCCACTGAAAATCTTTGAGTAAGGACATGACATATTCAGGTTGGTGTTTCAAAATACTGCCTTGGTCACTGGCTAGAGGATGGATAGGGAAAGGCAAGACAGTAGAAGCAAGAAAACCAGCCACTAAGGTCATTAATATTTAGGCCAGGAAAGAACTTTCTGCCACTGAGAGGCCCTTTCAAGGCTCAAAGCCCAGAGTGGGTCTTTAGCCATTATCATATGATGGGAGTTTCACTTCCCCCTCCTGATCATCTTTAGTTTCCTCCCTTAAATGACTGTACTTTGCCCTTCCACTACTCAACCCATATTGAAAAAAAATGACTACTTTCATTTCACTTTTATACTTGAAGTGATTTTTGACAGCTGTATTTTCTTCCTCTTTTCAGTAGCAAAAGAAGAGGACAGTATAATAGTGGCAAAAACGGGATTATAATAGACCCTCAGACTTTTGCAATGTGCTAGCTTGGTCAGGCCGTCCTTTTTTCCTTCTTCCAGCACCATTTATATTTGAGCACAGAAGTGGCATCCAGTAGTGGATGTACTCTGCTAATATTTTCCCTTCTTTATTTCCCCTCCCCAAGAGGCAGGTTGTAATTGTACAAAGATGCCCTAAGCAAAACTTGATTTATTTCTACTGATTTACATTTGTAGTTGATACGCTGATAGGGATAGCTGTGTGATTAAAAAAAAAAAAGAGCAAAGCTAACCGTCATTTAAAAAAAAAGTCACTGATGGTTAACATCTTTCTCAGTGTGAAAGAATTAAGCTGGCCCTAATGGACTTCACCTGACTTTTGCTAATTTACTTATTCTTTGTCCTTATTTCCAGTAAATAGCTAAAGACATGGAAGAGTAGCTGGGGCAATCAGCTGCCTTTTCCTCTTTAAGTATTGTCTTATAGCCCTGGGGTTAAGAAAAAAAAATCAGTTTTAAATGTTCATAAACTTACGGTGACATGAGTGAAGGCTTAAGATACTAAGCTCAGTCATGTACGAATGCATCTGAAATTGAACTTGGAAGCCAATAATAACTGAAGACTCAGGCCTGAATATGTTACACTTTTTTGAATAAAGTAAATGGGTTTCTAATGTGATATGGATGTGAAAGGAAGATGTAGTTATTGAAAGTATTGGTGCGATATCACGGAACATAATCACAGACACATCCTCCAATGGGGATATATCCTCTCCCTTACTCACACAAAGCCAGGGCAGTAGGGAAGGCAGTGTGGTTTCTTTTGTTTGGCTAAAATATACACATGCGACAACACAAAAGAATCAGTTCTACTTTTAAGGGCCTTCAGACTGAGACAGAGGTTAGTATTAGTTTACTACTTGGTACTTCCTGTACCCTTCCCCAGGAACTCAGACCTGCACTGACTGTTTTAAGAGGGTCAGAGGGCTGGGAGTGCAGTGGTGATAGATCTTTCCCCCTCTTCCTCCTCTCCCTTAATCACCCAGCACCTGAAAGTGCTCTTTACTGAAGGAGCAAGACAGGTTGAAAAACATTATAAAGGGAAGCCAAGTCAAGGAACTAGGAACGATTATTCCAACCACCTGGGGATAGGAGTCAAGGGATAGAAAAGGAAATGGAGACATCTTGTAACTGCTTCATGGTGGGGGTGGGAGAAGAATGAATTCTTCGCTCATTATGGAGAGTGTGTCTACCTAATAGTGGAGGTTTTCAGGCCACATGGTGGGAAAAGGCCAAAGGTAGATGGGGCCTGCCATCTTTCTCCATGCTGAGGGCTCATTAGCTTCTGCTGGGCTGGAGCCCTGGTTGGTGGGTCTTTTGTTCAGGGCTCAGGAGTATGGAAAGGGAATAAAAAACTCAAATAAAAGATGGATCAACATATGGCAGGAGGAGATAAGAGTCTGATCCCTACAGCCCAAATAATCAATGCCACTGGAAAGCCTTGTGACCTTTCTAGTAAGTAAGTTACTCCACTAGCCACCTAGAGCTTGTCTGTAAAGGACTGGGCAATTTGGAGAGGCCTAGCAGGCCACTCAAATCAAATGATTATTGGTTGAAATTGGGACTCCCCACAAGCTGTAACAGTCTTCTCCCCGCTGTCAGGGGCCACTCAGGAAAATGTAGAAAGCCTGGCCTCCCTTTGGAAACTTCAAAGAAAAATCAAAGAAATGACTTTCTGTCTGATCCTTAAAACTGAATGCCCCACTGATCAGGATAAGGGAGGGATAAACACATTAGTGCCGACATAAAATGGCTTTTGGAAAGTAAGATTTGATCCACTGAGCCGAATGATCATTACAAGCAGTAATCAGTAAAATCAAATTCCACAGCAAATGGAGAAACGTTTGCTCTCCAAGGTGCCCAGCAGGGGTAGATGTACATGGGTCTAGAAAGAGATGGTGCATTTTCCTAGCAGAAAGACACTTTGGCCCCGTTGACCAAAAGGAAAGTGTCCCAGAAATCAAATGCAGAACCATCACTCTCTTGATGTGCACATCACGGCTGTTTTATTTGTTCTGGAGGGGGCATTGTTCTTACAGTTGGCTCTGTTTGACCAGGGTGAGCAAGCTGAGCTTATCCATTGAGTCTGGGCTGTAGTTTTTGGCTCCCAGCAAGGGAGAAGAGGCAGATTTGGCCTGCTGCTAACAGCTGTTCTGTATGTGTTCTAGTTATCAGGGCAAACACAGGTAAACAATATGAATAAATAGAATGCAAATTGAGGGTATATTTAGCATTACCAGATTACCCACCCCACCCCCACCCCCTAGTTAACTTTGGGCCACATTGAATGTTGGTAAATCCCTTTGCTGAAAGCCAGGGAAATTGGAGGGACTCAAAGGGGGAAAAAGAAAGTTGTGTTGTCTCGATTTTATCAATTCTTGCCTGACTGCTTGGTGTAAGAGTCCTTCTTTTTGAGAAGCAGTTATAAGATGTAAGACAACAGCGTTTGGGGGCTTTTTGAAGAAACTCCTTTATTTCTGTTAGGACCTCTGATCAGCTCATTAGATTCTCTGGTTTTCAACTGGGAATAAAAGGAGTCTGTCATTGGCTCCCAGATGTTGGCATCTGTGACACTAAGAAAGAAGGGGCAACAGGAGGATGAGACACAGAGCCAGCTGACCTCTTTCTGTGCACTCATGAAGCTGACATTCAGCTCCTGTGCTCACTGAAGCAGAAAGACCCAGTAGCTTTTCAAGAGAGTAAACTTTCACGGAATCATTGAATCATAGTTTTAGAGTTAGGAGGGAATCTTAGAGGTCACTTACTCTAACTTCCTGCCCAGTGAGAAATCCTTTCAACAGTATCCCTGACAGATGGCCATGAACCCTTTGTTTAAATAGGGTTAGTGTTAGTGAGCTCACTACCTCTAGCCTAGTCCATTGTCCAACCACTCTGTTAATCACAAACATCTTTTTGTTTAACTTAAAAATGGCTCCGTGTACCTTTCACTCCTTCCCAAAGGGAAAGTAGAGTTTGAAAAGCTTTGCTCTAAGACAGGCCTTACCCCTTCCCAAATCCAATCCACTCCTGTCCATCTTATATCCCTTGTATTGAGTAAAGAGATTTAGTAACATTAAAAATGCTTCGAAGTTAGCTGGAGTGTAATTTAATAATGCTAAATACAGCATCAATTGCACAGGAAAAGGGGAAAAATACCCTTAAGTCATTTTCAGGTTGGAAGTTTGCTTTGCTATTTCTGGAACCTAAGGGAAACAAATGTTCCTGTCATGGTGACTGCTGGGAATTTCCAAATGGGGACCCATGCTATCCTTACTGGAGTCTTCACAGGCCCCAGCCCTCATTCATCACCTGAATTTGAGTCATATATCACCATGTGCCGCTTATCTCTACCTGGGTGTCCCATAGTGATCCCAAACTCATGACTCAAAGAGAAATCATTGCCTTTCCCTCTAAACCTGCCCTCTCTTTCCCAGTGCACCACCACCCTTCTGGTGATTCAGGTCCACCCAGAGCAATCTTTGACTCTTCTCTCTCTCTCTTAGCCATCCATATCAAATCAGCTGCTAAGTCTTAGCAATCCTGTTTCTACAGTGTTTATTACCTCCCTCCATTTCTCCACTCTTCCAGGACCACAATTCTTTTTAAATCCTCATTGCCTTTCTCAGAGGAACTTTTGCAACCAAAAACCATCTTCCCAGCTGCCCAAATAATCTTCCTAAAGTATATTTCTCCCCATCACTTCCATGTTCAAAGACTTCAGTTTCACCCTATTATCTCTTGGATAAAATAGAAACTCTTCTGTTTGATATTTAAGGACCCTTCCCAATGCTGCTCCAGCTCACCTTTCTAGACTCTGCATTTCATCCAGACTGCACTATTTCTTCTTCCTTGTATGTGACATTCTAGCCTCTACACCTGAGGTGCTTTTTTCCTCTCTCTTTTGAGCTCTGGTGACATCTTCTATGAGAGGACTTTATGTGTCTCCTTTATTATTAGTTTTCTTCTTCCTTCTGAAATCACTTTTGTTTAGTATGTAAGGACTCTGTATTTACCATATCCCCTTTGATAGAATCTGTGTTCTTTGAGAGCAGATGGTTTGAACAGGTCTAATCCTTTCTAGTCCCCCAAGACAATTTGATGGCTACAGTGCATAGAGTCTTACATATTGGGAAGCACTTTACATGTGTCCACCCATTGGAAGCTCTCAACAGCCCTGAGAAATAGGTTCTTTTATTATCGCTATTTTGTAGATGAGGAAAGTGAGTGGAAGGGAGGCTGTGATTTTCCCAGGGCCAGAGGAGTAGTAAGTCTCTAAGGCAGGATTTGAATTAAGATCTTCTTGGATTCTGAGTTAAGCATTCTATCTAGAGTCCCTGAGCTGCCTTTTTGAGTCCTCAGCCTGTCATCCAGAAGTAGCTACCCTTCCAATTACAGGTGATCTATTCATCTGATCAACATGCTCTCTGTGCCTTTATCCAAGTTATTGATAAAAATATTAAACAGCAGAGAGACAAGCAGAACCATCCAACCCATTCTTAATGCAGCTAATTGTGTCATCTAACCCATATTTCTAGATTTCCTCTGTAAGAATAGTGTAAGATACATTAGTATCTTATAAGATACAATAGTATAAGAAAAATAGTATAAGATACAAATGTGTTGCTAAAATCTAGGTAAACTATCTCTATGATCTTTAAAACATTGCTGACATTGGCTCAGCAATTATATCTGGCATTTTTTTTTTGAATGCCATAGATCACGTGGGGCAGCTGATTTGAATACATCAAGGGCAGCTAAGTGCTTCCTTACTATCCCACTATCCCTTTACATATCTTGGCTAACAAATCCATGTTAACCACTTCTGTACTATCATTTCCAGTACAAGAGTCAATTTCTCCCTGGAAGAGAAAGCAGAAGGAAAATCTAAATTAAGAAGGTCTACTTTCTCTCCTTTGTGAGTTACCATCATCCCATCCACTCCAAGCAAAGTTTTATCCCATTTTTTTATCTTCCTTTTTTTCTTATAGCTTTAAAGAAAAAAAAACCCAGACCTTGCTGTTATTGCCCATTGATTACCTTCCCGGCCTTAGCTCATTTTTATAGGACTATGCAATGTTCTTCTAATCATACTTTATTTGACCTCCAGCTTCCAAGTTTTGTGTATTTCTTTAAATCTCTAAAATCTCTAATTTGGTTGATGGGTTCCCTGGGCACCCACACCTCTCTCTTTAGATAAATCCCATCTTTCCTTGCATTTAGAAATGTTTCCCTCTGCATCATTGAAATCTAATTCTTAGATATCTCACATCTCTCCTGCTCTGACTTAACCCTGTGTATTTGACAATGATGCTACTATTTTCACTGTCTTCTCAAACCTCAGAGTCATCCTTGATTCCTGTTCCTTCCCTATCCACATCTAATTATTTCCCGAGACCTGTTGACTCTATGTCTGCAACATCTCTAGAATTGATTGACTCCTTTCCACTCTCACTGCCAACATCTTAGTTCAGGCTCTCATTATCTTTCACCTGTACCATTGAAATGGTCTTCCACCTAGACTTCCTGCCTCCAATCTCTTTTTACTAGGAGAGTAATTTTGCTAATGCACAATGCTGATATTGTCACTCTACTACTCAAAAACCTTTTAACACTAGAAGGACCAGGACCATCAGCTGATGCAAAAAATATTATATTTTACTATAATTTACTATAATTGCTCCTATCTGTGCAAATGCACTTTAAATACAAATAATTATGAACAAGTATAATTTTACTTTGAAATAAACATTTTTATTCCACTGCCTCTGTTTTCCTTGCTTTATGGATTGAAGGGGGGAAGCACTACACGGACTTTCCAGGTAGTCTAGCACCCTATCTCTTACCAAATAAAATCTAAAGTACTTAGCCCAAAATTAAAGACCATCCCAAAAAATCTGGTTTCAGTTTACGTTTCCGTTTTTGTCTCGTATTCACGCTCTCTAGTCTGGACACTGTCCCTCCAATTTGTCCCAATCTTCATGTCTATATTCCCACAATTCTCTGAATACGAAATGTCCTTCTACCAATTTCTACTTTTGGAGTTTCTCCCTGTCCTTCAAGGCTCAGTACAGACAATACCTACATGAAGTTTTTTTCCCCAATTTCCCCAGGTAGAAATAAATTCTCCTTCTTCAGCATTCTCATAGGACTCTGCATTTCTTTTTTTGTCCTTATTATCTTCTGTTTTGTAAAATGATGTGTGTATTTGTCATCTCCCCATGTAAAACATAAGCTCTTTGAGGGCAGAGCCCATATCTTATTTCTTGGCGTATCCTCAGTGCCCAGCACAATATCTATTAGGCACCTAGCTATGAACTGGACTAACAAAAATATAATATTATAAAAAATAACAGTATAAAAATGGTTGTTTGAGGCATATGTTTCTGAGTTCTCCACATTCAGTCTGTTATAGGGACTTAATGCAAATTATCTTTAATGACCACTTCTGGGACTATAGCTTTATACCCATGCACCTCATCATGCTGGACACAAGGAGAGCACTAACTGGGATTATTGTTTTGAGAAAGAAATTCAAAGTGGCAAGATTTGAGGAAGAAACAAAAGGAGACAAAAATGAACCTGGGGGTAAGGGCAGCTCTGATATTCCTGCTAGGGCTTTCTCTATCCAGACCAGTGCTGGGTTTTAGCTCTGTTTATTTCCTTATGCTTTTAATGATTTTTCCCCTGGTTGTGATACCATTGGACTTGTAGAATTTGGACATTGGTGAGGTGACATCCTGCAGATCTTAAGGGCCTTCCATGAAAGACCCTGAGGCTTCATTGGTGTGCAGCAGTAGGGAATCTGTGCCGTAGAGGTGGCCTTGAGGCCACAGGTTCCCCAACCATGGTGTAGAAAGAGCCAAGAGCCAATCCCAAGCATTAAGATTGTACCCTTTCTGGTCCCTGTAACAGAGCTAATGAGCAACTCTAGTAATTGAGGGTAGGGGACTCACTAATTCCACATCCCATCTCTTGGGGAACTGTGGTGTGGGGAGTTAATATTTGGGCTCATAAATGGTAAAAGGGAATGTGGCCTGAGTTTTATTCCTTTCTTTTCACTTTCTATTTCTGTTCTAACTAAACTCTCTGCTTTCACTACTACAGTGTGAAGTCTTATGAATAATTCCCAGTCAGCTGGGGAAAGAAACAGAGGGAAGAGGGACATGAGAGCATCTGCTGGTCTCCATGCTCTCAATACTGGAACTAAGTTTGAAAATCCCAGAATTTGCGGGCACTTCAGTGATCATGGTTGACACTGACTTCCCCTTCCCCCTCACATCTCTCCATCACTTTCTTCTTTCTGAATGGGAGAAGCCTGATTGTTTTAAGTCTAGCTGCTAGGCTAGGGTCCTGTCACCTTTGACCCAAGTCTGCCTGAGAGAAAGGCTCATGAGATTTTTTGCCCCAAGAATACAGGTTTTTTGCTATCCTCATCTCCCCAATCCATTACTATTTTCTATACAGTTGCCTCAGGAAGATTGTAGAACAGAAACCTGTTGCAACAAGCATTCTCCAGGGATGTGAAGGAACACAAAATTGTGCCAGGAAAGTCACTCATTAAGTTCCATTCCAGGGCTATAGTGCTTTGCTAAAAACAGTCCTCACCTGACCCTCTTATTCTTCTTCCTTCTTCAGAGCTCTGCCATGACATTATAATGGGCCAACTTAAATACCAGCCTAGAAAGTTAGGTTCTCCTTATTTTAAAGGCTGTCTACAAGCAGCCTCAGGGTAGGAGAGAGACCAGTATCCTCCAGGGATATTGTAAATACCCACTATTAGATCAACTGTCCCGACTCCTAGATAGTAGTAGCACATACTAGTCTAATAAAGGAGAAACCTTTCTATGTCTGTGGCAGACCCTAGGAGGGGTGGGGACTCAGGAGGGAGCTACAAGATCCCCACAACTTCATCCTTTTCCTATAACTTCCTTTCCCAAATTTCTCAACCCCCTTAAATTCTTCTCAGCTCTGTCATTCACATGGATTCCCAAGCTCTGCCACTATTACCTCTTAGCTCTGGTCCTTCCCACTTCAAATCAATGACTAACAGCTCCTGACTGCCTGTTCCCTCCCTTTATTCTAACCCCTTTCCCCTCTATTGCTCTCCCACTCTCCTAAGGAAATTACTAGAATGAAAACTTCAGGAAAAGGGATGTACCCTAGAGGGTGGGAGAGAAAGGAACTGAATACTTGTGAATCTCTGACAGTACCCAGAACCTTTGCCATAATTGTCTTCTGATTGACAAGTTTGGCCCTATTTCATCGATTAGAGAGCAAAGAAGGTCCCATGGACAGGCCGGAGAGACATTCCTTATCTTAACCAACATTATGGTGGGTTTTCACCTTACTTAAGTCAGTCATTGTGTATTAAGGACATAATTGGGCCACATGTTGGTTGTTGGTCGAGGCCATGTCATTTGGGGTAGGCCTATAGTAGCTATTTCCTCTGCTTGCTAAAAAGAACCAAAGAAACCTTTGATGAAAATTTGTAAATATTTCAGAGCCCTGCAGTTGCAAAGAAACAGAGCAAATATCCATTGGCCCCAGGCTCAAGATGGGTGTTACAGTTTGGTATAATGAACCAAAGCAATTTCTAAAGCAGTATTTATTTTTTAAAATTATGCACACAACAAATGACCGAGGCGAACTGAATTCTGAGAGCTCAGTGCTAATGCGTAGGTAGGCTTGCAATTTTGAGCACTCGGTTGGGAAATGCAAAAATTATGGCTCTTTCCAAAGTATTGACTCACCCATCCTGTACATTCTAAAGGTACAATTTAACAGACCAATTAGTAATCTCAAATCCTCATTCTCTGTTCTGCAGGTGACTTTATGGATGAGGACCTTTCCCCCCACTCTGGTTTAATGCTGGGGGTGTTCTCTAGAATGTCATTATGAGATGGCTTTGCAGTGAAACGGAGTCGGATTTGGGGCTGGATAAAATAGAAAATATTAGAAAAGGACCACTCAGCTGGATATCTCTCAGGTATACCACTGTGAACCTAACACATTCTACCTGTGTGTCTGTGAGATTTGCATTCATCCATTAAATTGCTGAGTTAATATACCTATGAAGACTGAGCCCAGCATTGGACTGATACAGCGTTATGGAGAAAACCACTGCTTCCTGCTGCCTTTCTGATATACACAATTCCCAGAGGACACCATATACAGTGCCCTGCTTGATAGGTACATGTTTATGTGACCATTTGCAAGTATTCCTCCAAATGGATTCTTTTCTGCTTTGAATGCCTAACAAAATCTCACATTTATATAGAGCTTTGCAAAGAACTTGACACACATTATGTTGCTTGAGTTTCACAGTCATCTTGTGGGGTATAAATAGAATACCTGTGAGGTATTCCCAGTTGACAATTGAGGAAACTAAATCTCAGAGAGGTTAGGTAACTTGCCTAATACCTACACTAGGAAGTGTCAGAGGCAGGATTTGATTGTAGTTTTTCCCTTATTTCCAGTCTATTATATCGGGCTATCTTTCTGACTACTAATATAATTCAACAAGAATTTTTTTTTGGAGGGCAATTGGGGTTAAACTTGCCCAAGGTTACACGGCTAGGTTTTTGTTTGTGTATGCATTAAGTGTCTGAGGTCAGATCCGAACTCAGGTCCTTCTGACTCCAGGGCCGAAGCTCTACTCACTGTGCCACCTAGCCGCCCTCAACAATAATTTATTAAGTGATTAATATGTGACAGGTGGTACAGTGGACAGAGCACCAGGTCTGGAGTCAGGAAAATCTGAGTTCAAAATTTGTCTTAGTAGCCCCTGAGCAAATCACTTAAGTTCTCTGAGGTTTACCTCAGCTGTAAAATGGGGACACACTAGAGAAGGAAATGGCAAATTACTCCAGTATCTTCTCCAAGAAAACCTCCTGGACAGAGTCCAAAGAACTAGACATGATTAAAGACCGAACAACAAAAAAAGTGTCACAGCACATGCTGGCAATACAAAGACCAAAACCAAAACAGCTTTAGGATCAAAAACTGATAATATCGGTGAAGTGCTCTGCAAAGCTTAAAGTGGGATGATCATTATCAAAAAGCTTTTATTTCATAAAAGGAAATAGTCTACTGGCCATAATTTCTGCATTTCCTAACTTGTGGGTTTGTAAGCTCCATAAATAGAACATAAGCCACATGAGGGTAAGAACAGTGGCTAAACTAAGCTTTGCATCTCTCCTAGTCCCTAGAACTGCTCTGTTTACATTAGGAAAATAATAAATATTTGTTGAATGAATGTATAACATCAACTTTCTTTAATTTGGGGAGTATCTTTAAACAAGAACAGTTATTCCTTCTGGAAAGATATTTATTTGGTAGATTTTTAATCAATGGAAAGAACAATCTTATGACAGTAAGAATTTTTCCCAAAGTAGCCCTAGTTTGAATGCATGTAGAAAGCTTCTTTCTAACAGTGATTTCCCTATTGCCCTAAGTGACTGAAAACAAAAGCTGGGATAATGATCCAACCATCAGCAACATCATTTATTTGCTACCCTTTGCTATCCAAAGATAATGGATGAATCTTTAACTTCTGGAGAGGCCTTTGGAAATGATAGTCCTTGAATGGCAAAGCTGCACTCAATGGAAGAAGTGTCCTCTGAGCGTACAGGATTGGCTAAATGGACTCCATGGAACTGTAATGCACTCCTTTGTTCATAGTTACCTCTCAAGGGCAGCAAACTGATTAAAATGAAAAAGGCCTTTCTTACCAATGCACCAAGCCTAGCTTGAGGTGATGCAAGACACTGGAAAGGGAGAAAGGGACCCCAGTCAGCACATTTTAAACTCAAGAGGTTTCTAGGATCAGGAGCAATCCCAGAGATTGTTGTCTAATCCAGTCCTCTCAATTTTAGGTATATCTTTATCAGGCATCTCTGTCAAAATCTCCTAGGCTCTGAGAGATAAATGGATTAAATTTATAGATTCTAGTGTTAGAAGGGACCTTAGGCATATACTTCCCTATAATCAGGAAGGGAAATGAGAGGTGACGTTCCCAAAAGGTCAGATGAGTAATACCCAACAGAACACATATTTAAACCCAGGCCCGCTGACTGTAAATCAGGTGTGCTGGACCACATTGCCTAATTCCAAAGTCACTTAGGGATCTCTAAATACATAACTGGCCTAAAAAACATCAAGGAGGCTAATTCCACAAGCCACACAGAAGCCTATCCCATTGCTTCACAGTCACGCCTAATTTGGGCTGGAATAGCTAGCATTATAGAATGAGGGGCAAGGATGTCTAGTGGTCAATGTCATCTCAGTGTTAAATATAGTATTTACATCAACACCAGAACTTCCTTTTCTCTTCAGAATTACATTTATTCCTTTCTATTGGGCTTTCGTTTCTATTTTTGTGTAAATTATTTGCTTTCTCTATTACCATGTGAGGTCATGGCATTTTGTTTCAATCCCTCTCTGAGTGCTTACAGTAGAACTGAATTCAGTTATTTTTCAGTAGTGTCTGACTCAATTTGGGGTTTTCTTGACAGAAATACTGGAGTGGTTTTCCATTTCCTTCTTCAGATTTTTTTACAGTTGATAAACTAGGCAAACAGGGTTAAGTGACTTGCCTAGGGTCACACAGCTAGTAAGTGTCTGAGGTCAGATTTGAACTCAGGAAGATGAGTCTTCTTGTTCTATGCCTAGCACAGTATGCACTATGGCACCACCTAACTCACAAATTACAGCAACTGTACCATCTTCCTCCTTGTATTCTTTGCCCAATGTTTTGTGTCCTCCCCCCATTTCCAAAGCATAGTATAGAATGCCTCAGTGTCCTCATCACTACAATATGTGGCTACCCTCTCATATTGGTGAGCATTTGCTCTACCCTGATCCTTGTTCCCCATCATCGGAGCAGCCATAGAAGCTCCTTGCCGGAACATATAAGCATGCAACAGTACTCTAACATCATTATACAAGAATCAGATTTGCATGGTTTATACTGAATGGTGCTAAAATTAGTAGACACACACACACACACACATATGCACTGTAATCTACCAGTTCAAGGCTACTGAAATATAAGCAGTGCACGCTTCAGTCCTGCAATGGATTCCCAGTGACCTCTCATTACCATTCCATTTCACCAGGTAAAAAAAAAAACATAACAAGACTAACCCTCCTCAGTCATTTTTAGTACAGCAATATTTGGATTTCACTGGGGATTCAGAAAATTAGTGCAGATGACTCCTGTGTTGGGTTCATGCATTGGCTCATGTCCCTATTTTTAATCCAACTTTCCACCTCCCTAAAGTGCTTACTCCTTCCACAAGCAGCACAGTACAGAGAACATAGGAAAACTTGGCCAACCTGGAAACAGCTGTTGAGAAAATAGCTTGGAGTCAATTTCTTTCTACATTGGTAACTCCTTTGGACTGCAAAGATTGCAGGGTTACTGCCCCATCCTTTTAGTTTGCATATACTGTGAATAAGAGGTGCTTGATTGTTTTGACTGTAAAAATTGCATTCTTTGGAGAGATTTCTTCAGGGTGAGAATGCTCAGATAACTTATTAATTTAGAATTAACTCATCATTTTTTTGACCCAGCTAGATGGTCTCTTGCTCAAAGAACAGAAAATATGAAAGAAAAATATCAGGATAAGAGGAGTCCTTATATACCATTGTGGTATGGGGAAGAACTTAGACTCTGATGCTAGAGGACTGAGTTCAAATCTCACTCTGATATATTAGTTGTGCCACTCTGGACAAGTCACTTAACCTCCCTAGGCCTTAGTTTCTTCATCTATAAGATGAAGGGATTTGACAAGTTACCTTCCAGTTCTACATGTACAATGCCATGATGTTAAAGACAGAGAAAGGAAAAGAGGCAGAGAAGGGAGAGCTAGAGGGCTGCAGATACATGGAATCCAGCCACTCATTCTTGTGTTCTCTCCTAAATCTCTAAGCTTGATCTCTCTGGCTTTCTACCTTGGAAAACTGTTACCTATCCTCACTTTTCCCACCTTCAATATTTGTTGAATGACTGAATGAATGAAATTTCAGCATTTAACTGTAGCACAGAATCATCATCTAGAGTAATTGTCAAACCAACAAACAGCATCATTGGTTTAGAATCTCTAGGTACATTATTCTTAATGAGGAGAATTTGGGTAAGCCACTTCATTTGGAGACAGGGAGATACAGTTGGAAAAAAAAACATTAGGTAGAGAGTCAAAAGACCAGGATCCGAGTCCCTGCTCCAAAACTTAGTAGCCTTATGACTCTCTGAACCTTGGTTTCCTCATGTATAAAATAGAAATAACTTACAAGGTTTGCACTACCTTCCTCAATGGAAAAGGAGGCTGCAGGGGCAGTGGGAGATGGCAGCTGAGAAATGATGGCAGAGTGCTTTCTAGAAAGAAAGACATATTTATAAACCTGAAAGCATCGTTATATGCATGTAAGCTACTATTACTGAGCCTCTCAAAGGTCAGAGTAGGGCAATTAGTAGTAGATAAAATAACAGCATCAAAAAGAGGCAGAGAAACCAGAGAAATAACCCTGAAGATAAATGCAGGAACATAAAGGCAGAGGTAGAAAGCTTACGAGTTAGTTCTTCACAAGCTAATAAAGGAAGAAAGAGACAAGCCTGGGTATATTAGAGAAAGAGGTAAATGGAGCAGGAGACATGGATGTCCTTGCATTCACTGGAGGAGAGGCTCCTGCCCTGTGAAATCTCCTGCCAACAACCAAGGTTGCTTTATTTCTTCTGGCAGCTGAAGACGGGGAAGAGCGGAAAGACTATAGTCATAATTCTCGTATTCCTACACTCAGTTGCAAGGTGACCTTAGTCATTTTATTGAGAATCCTCTTTGCTTATTGAGTAAGGCAGGGCGACTGTCCAGAAATGTATATGATCTCTTCTTCTCTTTGCATGAAAATGGCTTCTGTGACTGGGGCTAATAGGTAGGAGAAGAGGGAGAAAGCTACCTGTTAGTGTTATGCATGGTTCATGCATCTTATTTGACCTGGAAATCTCTAAGTTTAAGTGACTTAAAGCTCCAGTGGGAGTGGTCACCAGGGTAGTCATCAAATTGTGAATTTGAAAAGGGAAGCAAACATCCATATCAGTATTTCAGAGGGCCTCCCCGGTCATGGAAGGCCTTGACTCAACCAAAGTCAGTGTGGTCAATGATCCCAGGCTCCAGAGAGTTATTTACATACCATTGTTAACTTAAAGTCTGGTTCTGGAATAGTCATTTTGGAACCCTTGCTCTTGAGGGATTCCCTCCTTAATAAAAGGAAAGGGGTAACTCCCAGAGCTTTTTCTGTTATTCTTTGTTCCTACCCCACCCAGGCTAAAATCTCAACCAGGACTTCCCTTGGTTTCTAGATTTATTTGGTCAAATGGTATTCTCTACTTGCTTTATTTCTATAACAAGTCATTTTCCTGACTTCTGTCTGAAGCTCACCAAATAAAAGTTGGATGCTAAATCTGAGGGAGGAGGAATGAGGTAGAAATAGAGATTGCCAGATTTTTCTCCATTAAGGTGATGCTGGGGAATGATTTTCCATACTGAAAGATTGTTTTTTGTTTCTTTGTTTTTTTTCAGGAGAGCAGCACTGGCTGACTGGCTTTGGGGAAGACCAACCAACCCATAAACCAGTCACTGTTTGTTTTTTCAGGAAATAGCAGGTTTGACACAGTCTTTCTCTTTGCATCATCTTGAGGCCAGCTTTACAACTCCATTACTGGTCAGTCAACTGGGGATAATTCCTTGAGGGATAATAATAGGGCCCAATACAACAGAAGCACACATGTCTATACACTCACACACATGCACACACACATACATGTAATTCTGACTTCCTCAGAATTTTCACATGATACTGTAAGGAAGCTCAGTGGTTTTGTGGTCTTGTCTGTGTATTCTAATGTCTAATTTGAATGTCCTCTTCAACACATGAACTGTGGTAAGATAGCTTCATTATTGAATAACAAAGGACCACAGAGAGGGGTTCCTGTGTAGAGAAAGCTGCTCCTTTGAATTAATGAGCTAGACTCTAAGAAAGCCACCTCCTCTCCTGGCCCCTCACACCTGTTCATAAGAGGACTCACAGAACCACAGGAGATGAAAGAGTAAAATATTAAGCTTGGGGTGCGGGGAGACACCTGAGGCTCTTGAGGTCTGCCCAGCTGCTCTCTCAGAGGAGATGAGGTCTTCAGAATCAGGAATGCTATCAGGGACTTCGTGCATCCTTGGGAGCACTTATTTATTAAAATAGCAACATAGAGAGTCACTAGGCTTTTGGTGGAAAGCAGAAAGGTCACACGGTGGTGGTTCCCCCTGAGGAAATCTGAGCAATATAAAAATTGGCTGTTTTCTGATTTGTCTGTATAGGAGGCTTGAGCCAGCTTTCCTCTCAGGAAGTCTTGAGGATCAAAAGTGCTGAGCACAAACAAAAGTCAGAGCCCAGCTTCCTTACCCCCTTCAGTTTTTCTGGCTCTCTCTCTCTCTCTCTCTCTCTCTCTCTCTCTCTCTCTCTCTCTCTCCCTTCCTCTCCCTCTCCTTCTGTCTCTCCCTCTCTCTTCCTTTCTCACTCTTTCTCTTTACTCTATCTCTCTCTCTCTATCTCTCTCTGTCTCTCTCTCCCCCTCTCTTCCTCTTTCCCTCTCTGTCTCTCCCTCTCTCTTCCTCTCTCTCTTTTTCCCTTTTCTCTCTCTTTCTCTCTCTCTCTCTCTCTCTCTCTCTCTCTCTCTCTCTCTCTCCCTCTCTCTTCCTCCCTCTCTCTTCCCCCCTTCTCTCTTCTTCCTTTCTTTCATTCCCTTTCTCATAAGAGTTTTGGGGAAGTATTTCTGCCTATGTTCACACCAAGGAGCTCTAACTGTTGTTTGCTTTTTTCAATTGTTTTAAGAGTTTTTGTGTCTTCTAACAATAGCATTTCTGTTATTAAAGAAAATTTGACTAAGTAGATCTTAGACACACCCGCAACCATATGGTCCAGGCCAAGCAAGAAAATGGAAGAAAAAGGCATCCAGCCCATGAAGGCCAGATCACAGTAGAATCCTCTGAATCTAATTACAAATCTTTCAGGCTGGCTTTGTTCTCCCGGCTCTTCCAGGCTTGCTGCAACTTCCTTCTTCCCAAAGGTCGAAGTTCTGGGAAGCCCGGTGCTGCTACAGCCTCAGATGTGCTGAGTGGTACGGTTCAGGCTAATGCTGTTCCTGGAAGTAATGACTTATCTTTATATGCCGCTTTCTATTCTGAAATGCCTCAAAACCACTCAATTCACTTTTTATAGATCTTGGTCAGGAACTACTTCCCAGCCCCTGAAACAGAGCCATCTCGGCCATTGTTCATTTTGAGGGCTCCTGTGATGATTTGCCATCAGCTCAAGTTTTATAGAAGCCCTTGGATTTGCTTGTGAACATTTTTGATAATATTTTTATGAACCTTCAACAACGCTACCTACCACTTCAGAACAGAATTTGCAGAAAATGAGAAATGCTATATAATCTCCCGTGAGCTTTAAGGCATAATCATAGTTAGGCTACATATGGTTCTGCCTAGAGGCGGGTATCTGGATCTGTTGATCTGAGTGGGATCTTAGACTATATTAAGAACTTTTCATAGTTCAAAAGACCAGTAAATAAGGTAGAGTCTAGTGATTAAGGAAATGGCTATTTATTTATGTAGTCCTTTTCATATATTATTACATTTGATCCTCTTAACTCTGTGAGGTAGGGATTATTAGCTTCATTTTTAATAGCTTTTATATGATTTTTATAAATTAACTTCATTTTATAAATGGGAAAACTGAGGTTCCATTTTATAGATAAGGAAACAGAGGTTAAGTGATTTGCTCTTGGTCAGCGAGGCAAGATTCAAACTGATTCTGATTTCAGTTAACCCTCAGCTGTGTCCAAATTTAGTGAGAATGCCAGGGTGATAGCCCAAATCTCTACTTCCACCAAAGGGGTCAATACCGTCCCCCTCCATCATCTTGCCCAGCGACAGGCTCACAAGAAAAACTACTTTATTGGAGGTGTCATAGTTTTAAGGGACATAACTATTCATAAGCAGTTCCCTAAGACTAAAGAGAAGTTGCTGACCTACATTGACAGAATTTCTTCTTCTGGGAGATGAATACCAATAGCAGTGAAACCACAGGTCCAATGCCTCTTCACAGACAATACCAATAGCTTCCATATCTTCACAAGGCACTTTATGCTCATCACCTCTTTAGATCTTTACAGCCACCCTGTGAGGTGAGGAGTATAAGTTATTATTAACTACATTTTGTAGATGTGGAAAATAAATCTCACAAAAGATAAATGAGTAAACTGAAATTCACATGGCTATTGAAGGCCTGGGATTCAAACCCAGGTTTTCTCTTTCCAAGTCCAGTTTCCATCGTATCCAATCTTCTTTCAGTTTTGTGCCCTGACAAAGGGGAGAAGGAACTGACTGTGGTAGGAATCATCCTCTGGGCAATATGTGGTATGATGGTACTACCAGCACTTTCCTGACTCCATCTGTATTTTCTGGGAGTAGAGGGATCCAGAGACAATACTTGGAGACTCTCAGACTGACCCAATCTCCAGTCTCTCATCTTCAAAATTATTTGCAGCGATAGTTGACCATATAGCATGTTGCTGGTTCTGCCTAGAAGTGCAGATTTAGATCAGTTGACCTGAAATAGATCTTTGATTAAATTAAGAGATGCAAAATGTCTTTTCATGGTTCAAAAGACCGGTAAAAAAAAACCACTGATTGGGAAATGGCTAAACACAGTGTGGCATGTGAAGAGAATGGAATATTACTGTGTTGTAAGAATTGATGAATGTAATGAATAAAGAGAAATGTAAGAAGACATATGAACTGATGCAAGAAGAAGTAAGCAAAACAAGGGGAACAAAATGCACCATGACTATAACAATATAAATGGAAAGAACAGCAACAAAGTAATTGAAACCAAATGCTATGAAATTATAATGACCAAGCTTGGCCCTTAAGAGGAAATGTGAGAAAATAACCTGTCTTCTGTTGTAGACATGGGGAATTATGGGTATGGAACCCTGCATATAATGTCAGATATTTTTATGCATTTTTTGTTGAATTATTTTCTCCTCTTTTTTACCTTTTGGATGGCTATCTAGGAAAGGAGAAAAACTTACTGACAAATAGAGGTAATAAAACCAAAAGATAACAATAAAAATTTATTTGAAAGAAAAATACAAAATCCAGAATGAAGTCCCACTGCACAGTGCTTTGGTTAGACCATACCTGGAGAATTATATTCCGTTTTGTGCACCATATTTTCACAAGGATGTTAACAACCTGGAGCACATCAAAAAATGACAAGAAGATTTAAAACTATGCTATGTGAGAATATGGTTGAATGAACCTGAGTGTCTTTAGCCCAAAGAAAATTTAGGAGGTACATAATACCAAGTGGGAAGGGCTGCCCTATGGGAGAAAGACTAACCTGATCTTCTTGGCCTTAGAAGGAAGAAGTAGGAGAAATGGATGAAGTTATGGAGAGGTAGATTTTGTCTCAAACTTAAGCAAAAATTTCTGGATGCTTTCCAGGGCCATCCACAAGTCAAATGGGCTTCCTCAGAAAGTTTCTGTACCTGGAAGTTTTTAAGTAGAAACTGGATGACCACTCATTGTGGATGTTGGAGAAGGGATTCCTGCTTGAATAATGGTAGAAAAAGATGGCCTTGGGGCGGCTAGGTGGCGCAGTGAGTAGAGCGTCGGCCCTGGAGTCAGAAGGACCTGAGTTCAGATCTGGCCTTAGACACTTAATGCACACACAAAGAAAAACCTAGCCGTGTGACCTTGGGTAAGTTACTTAACCCCAATTGCCCTCCAAAAAGCCAAAAAAAGAGATGGCCTTTCAGGTCCCTTCTAATTCTGAGCAGCTGTGATTCTGTGATTTTTCTCAATATACAACATTCCTATATTCCTATTTGCTGAGACTAATCATGCCAGAATACAACTCCATCAATCCATTCATCCACTTGTTTCTTTGTGTTTTGAAGGGGAAGATATGAAAAGAAAAAAATTCACATTAAATATGTTATATTTGTGCCAAAATTGATTATAACTATACTGCAATACTTGAAATACAAATCTAGAATGTAAATGCTAAGCTGCCACATGAAACCCAGTTTCATAATCTTGACAATATTCTTGAGTCTCCCTTCTTGTTCCTCTTCCATATCCAACTAATGGACAACTTTCTTTGATTCTACTTGCAGAATATCTCATATGTCTCTTTTTTTTCCAATATCATACCCACCACCCTACCTCAGCCCCTCATAACCTTTCACCTAGACTATTACAAGTCTCATAATTGTTTTCCATACTTCTATTCTCCCACATCTCCAATTCATCCCTGATACAGAAGCCCAAAACTGGCCCATTTGACTCCTTTGCTCAAAAATCTTCAGCATTCCCCTGTTGTCTCTAGGGTAGCTCATCAGGCTGGCATTTAAGGCCCTTCACAATCTGTCTCCATCCTACATTTCCAGCCTTATTTCATCAAAGTTCCATTCATGTACTCTGTGTTCCGGCCAGACTAGACTACTAGCTGTTCCCTAAACTCAATATGTCAAAGCCCACGTTCACACATGCCATTCCTCATGCATGGAATATTCTCTTTCTTCTCTGCTTGGATCATGGCATCCTTGTCTTTCTTCAAGGCTTAACTCAGATGCCATCACCTCCATGCACCCTTTCCTTATGCTCAGTGGTTAATGCTCTCTCTCTCCTCAAAGTATCTGACATTTCTTCTTTGTGTCCATGTTACATCCCTCTCTTCCTAGAACATATGAGTTGCCTGTTGACAAGAGTTGTACTTCTCTAACAATTTTTGGCATTTGCCCAGACTAGCTAAAATAGTCTCAATTACATGATGATGCAACTGTTCATTTGTAAAAGGAAATTTGATGAGGGGCAGATAGGTGGCACAGTGAATAGAGCACCAGCCCTGGAATCAGGAGGACCTAAGCAAATTCGGCCTCAGACACTTAACACAAAAACTAGCCATGTGACCTTGGGCAAGTCACTTAACCCCAATTGTCCTACCTCCACCCCTCCAAAAAGGAAAAATAAAAGGAAATTTGATGTTAAGTGGTTAAATGGAATTGGGTTCTATTCACTAGGCCCCTAAGAATGGGAGAACATAATTGGTGAGGATTCCAGCCAATTGTGATAAAGACATTCTTAATCCCCTCAGGGAGCTAGACAAGCCTGGGAAGGGAAATGGTAAAATTCAAGAGGTCTGGACCTCAGACAAGGGGTCCAGAGCAAAACCTGCTACTTCTGGAGTGCCATTCAGACATGTGCCATTCTCCTGTCTCCATGAGAAGGTCCCAAGTGTCTTCCAGGTGGATGAGGCCATTTTAGGTAGTCTGTACATATTCCATACCCTGTGATACTAAGGAATATTTGCTTGAAAGTTTCAACAGGAGCAAAACTACTAACATTTCCCAAGAAAAAACTTGGGGATCCCCTCCCCAGCATAATCTCAGTCTGGGAAAGGGAGGAAGGATTAGGCTCACAGCATTATCCCACCAACTTCAAGTCTAAAGTCCTCCTTGGTGACATCTTGGAACACTGGCTTCTCAGGGTTTCCCTTTTGAGTTGACTACAACATCCTGGAATCCTGAATTGCAAGATCCTTGTGGCCTGAATTCTCAAGTTGAACACTGCCTTCCCTGTACCTAGCACTATAAAATGAAAACAATAAAATGAAAACCAAAAATACCAAAACCCCAAGTCTGTTTCTTAGGACCACATGGCCTAAGAAACTGCATGTTTTCATCTGCTGTCAGCAAATGGGGCCTCTGTCCCTAGACACGAATGCTAAAAAGAGTGATGAAACTTTTGTCAGGTGGTTTTTAAAGAGTGTTGTGGCTACAATGCCAGTGGAAAGACTAATCTCAACCACCTGGTAAGCCAATATAGCATGTCCAAACATACCAGATCTTTCTTCCAAGTATCCCAACCAGGTCCCAAGTATCTCCTAAATGGGTGACACCATTTGAAGTGATCTGAGAATGTGCCAAATCTCATTATACTATTTTTTGTCATCATATCCCCAGCATCCATCAGAATGTCTTGCACATACTACAAAGTACAACTAAATGTTTCTTGAAGTCAGTTGATCAGTCCTTTAGGCATAGTGTTGGTTTTTCCTTTATCTCTGTCTCCAAAAGATAAAAGGATGTTCAGGAAACCATAGATGTTTTGGGTTTTGTTTTTTTCATTTCTATCATTTTATCACTTCCTGCTGTTTTTAATTTTGTTATATTAGGCCCTAGGATTTGTGGGGATAATTCTAGAAGAAGAAAAAAAACCCTTCACTTAACAGATTTTCTTTTGAAAGTCTATCATTCTACCAATTACCTTGCCTTACTCTGTTCCTCACACGTCTTGTGACATTCTTTGTAACTTGTTCAGGAGAAGCTCTTTTTTCTTTAATTTTAGCCCTTCCTCAAATAACCTCAATTCTGTTTCTTTTTTAAAATAATTTAATTTAATTTAATTAAAAACATTTTCATTTTCAGTCCCAAATTCTCATCCTCCCCACCACTCCTCTCCTACCTGTTGAGGAGGCAAGAATTACAATACCCATCATACATATGAAGTCATGCAAAACATATTTCCATCAAATATATTTCTTTTAAAAAGTATTATTGCTTAGTGGAATAATCATCACTGCTTTCCCTGGGTGACTTCTTGTTTGAGTCCAACAACTGACCCAATGAAAAAACCTATGAATTTTAATCCTACTAATTCACAATTTTGAATAGGCCTAGACAGAACTCTGGGTGAGGTAGGACAATACCCTTTGTTTCCTTTCCTTGTGTTCTTGTCCTTGGGAACCAGAGCAAGTCACCCATCCTTTTTCACTGGTTCTTCCCCCTTCCCATCCTTTCCCTCTCATCCTAGCCCTCCACTCTCCCAAATCAGCAAACAGGTATTAGGACATAGTCAAATTGGAAGCTTGAAACTTAGTTCCTGCAACTCTCCATTATCCACTCTAGACATTCTATGACTCTCCATTAATCTAAAATAGAGGAAATTTTATTTTTAATCATTTATAGTTGGCTTTAAAACGCATGCCATGATGCTTTTTTTGGCAGCAAATTTACCTTCCTAATTATATTCTATTAAAATTAGGCTGATATTAAAATTAGCTTGGATTCCCTGAACCTGCACCAGCTGGGTAGTAGGGAGAGTTGGACCAAGATGAACCATTTTCAGTGGCTAATCAATCCACACATCAAGAACTCCCTGTGTTTAAAAAAAAAAAAAAAGAACTCCGTGTGTTTCACTGTGAACTATTGATGGAGGTAGCTGAATTCTACATTTGGTTCAATGTTTAGCAAACATTCTTCTTTTGGAGGCCTCAGAGCGGTCTCTATATTAATAGAGAATAGAGATTGGAAGAGTTTTGCGTTGCAAGATAAAATGGACAGGATGCTTCATGTGCAGAGAAGAGAAAGATTCTCTTGGATGATCCTGCAGCTTCAGTTTGTTGTTCTGTTGACTATACAGACCTTTGTCAGCAAGGTGATGTCTCTGCTTTTTAGTATGCTGTCCAGATTTGCCATAACTTTCCTTCCAAGGAGGAATCATCTTTTAATTTTCTAAATTTCTTAATTTCATGACTGTAGTTGCCATCTAAGTGATCTTTGAGCCCAAGAATATAAAATCTGACATTGCTTCCATTTCTTTTCACTCTATGTGCCAGGAAGTGATGGGACAAGTTGCCAAGATCTTAGTTTTTTTTGTTTGTTTTTTTTTTACGTTAAGCTTCTAGCCAACTTTTATACTCTTCTCTGTCACCCTTATCAAGAGGCTTCTTAAATCCTTTTCACTCTCTGCCTCAGAGTGGTATGGTCTGCATATCTGATGATATTTCTCCCAGAAACTTTAATTCTAGTTTTTGATTTGTCTAGCCTGGCATTTCTCTACCTGCATATACTCTGCATATAAGTCCAGTCTGAATATTCTCTGTATATAAGTTAAATAAGGTGACAGTGTACAGCCTTGTCATACTCTTTTTCCAATCCTGAGTCAATCAACTTTTTATGTTTAGTTCTAACTATTGCTTCTTGGCCCACAGGTTCTATAGGAGACAAGTAAGATAATCTGGTACTCCCATCTCTTTGAGGACTTGAGACATTTTGTTGTGATCCACACATTCAAAGTGTGTAGTCACTGAAGCTGAGCCAGGTCCACCTAACTTCATTGTCCGATATTTAACTCTAGATAAGTTACCACAGCATCATGGTTATCACTGTGATGTCAAGATCTTCCTTGTATAGTTCTTTTTCTAATTCTTGCCACCTCTTCTTTATCTCTTCTGCTTCTGTTCAGTCTCTACCATTTGGTCTTTTATCATGCCCATTTTTGCATGAACAGTTTCCTTAATATTTCTAACTTTCTTGAAGATACTTCGAGTCTTTCCCATTCTGTTCTTTTCTTGCATTTCTTTGCATTGCTCATTTTAGAAAACCTTCTTATGTCTCCTTGATACTCTTTGGAATTCTGCATTCAGTTGGGTAAATCTTTCCCTTTCTCCTTTCCCTTTTGCTTTCCTTTTATCCTCAGCTATTTGTAAAGCTTCATCAGACAGCCATGTTGTTTTTTGGTTTTCTTTTTCTTTGGAATATTTTTTGTTGCTGCCTCCCATACAATATTGTGAACCTCTGTCCATAATTCTTCAGGCACTCTATCTACCAGATCTAATCACTTAAATCTGTTTATCACCTCCATTTCATATTCACAAGGGATATTATTTAGCTCACATCTACACAATCTGATGATTTTTCATACTCTCTTCAATTTAAATATGAATTATGCAACAAGAAGCTCATGATCTGAGCCACAGTCGACTTCAGGTCTTGTTTTAATGGACTGTATGGAGCTTCTCCATCTTTGACTGCAAAGTATATAATCAATCTGATTTTATTGTTGATTATCTAATGATGTGCATGTGTAGTTACTTTTGGGATTGTTGAAAAAGAGTGTTTGCTAAGACCAGCAAGTTATCTCAACAAACCTCTATTAGTCTCTGCCCTGCTTTATTTTTACTCTAAGGCCAAACTTGCCTGTCATTTCAATTATCTTCTGATTTCCTACTTTAGCATTCCAATCCCCTATCATGAGTGGGACATCTTTTTTGGTGTTATTTCTAGATGTTGTAGGTCTCTATAGAACTTATCAACTTTGACCTCTTTGGTATCAGTGGTTGAATAGACTTGTATCATGATGATTTTGAATAGTTTGCTTTGGATTTGAACAGATATCACTGTGCCATTTTTGAGATTATACTCCAGTACTGTTTTTCCCACCCTCTTATTGACTATGAGGGTTATTCCATTTCTTCTAAGGGATTCTTGCCCACAGTACTCCATGTAGTGATCACCTGAATTAAATTCACTCATTCCCATCCATGTAAATTCACTGACACCCAAAATATTGATGTTTAATCTTTCCATCTCCTGTTTGACCACATTCAACTTACCTTGGTTCCTAGATCTTTCATCCCATAAGTTCCTGTGCAATATTGATCTTGACAGCATTGCCCCCCCCCCTTTTTTTTCCTCACCAGACACATCTGCAACTGAGCTTCCTTTTGGCTTTGGCCCAACTGCCTCATCAGTACTCAAGTTACTTGTAGTTGGACTTCCTCTTCCCTAGTAGTGTGTTGGATCTTCTGACCTGACGGGCTCATCTTCTAATGTCATTTCTTTTATCATTTTAGTACTGTCTGTGGGGTTTTCTTGACAAAGATACTGGAGTGGTTTGCCATTTCTTTCTCCAGAGGATCACCTTTTGTCAGAACTCTCCACTATGACTTGTCCATCTTGAGTAACCCTGCAAGCCATTGCTCATAGTTTCATTGAGCTACACTAGCCCCTCTGGTGCAACAAGGCAGTGATCCAGAAGTGTTAATAAACATTTATTAAGTGCCTACTGTGTACCGGGCACTTCACTAAGTTCTGGGGGTTCACAGAAAGGCAAAAGACAGTCCATGTTCAAGGAGTTCACATTTTAATATGGGATACAACAAGTGATCAACTAAGTAAAACAAGATATGTTTTGGATAAGTTGGGGGTACTCTCAGAGGGTAAGTACTAAGACATAGGAGGACGGGGCTTTGCTCTTACAGAAGGAAGGTCTGTAGCTGAGACTGCAAGGAATCCAGAAAAGTTAAGAGGCAGAGACAAAAGGAGAACATCCCAGATATGCGGGTCAGAGAGAGAAAATGCTCTGGATTAGGAGATGGAAGAGTAAGGAGGCCAATGTCATTGGATCACAGAGCATGGAGAGGAAGAAGATAAAGCATGAGAAGACACAAAGCGGGAACGAGGGCAAGGCAGCTTATGGAGGACTTCTAAAGCAAAACGGAGGATTTTATATTTTATTCTTGAAGAGATCAGGAGTCATTAGAATTTATTGAGTGGGGTGAGAAGGAAGAATGACATGATCAGATGTAAAATCCAGGAAGGTCACTTTGGCAGCTGAATAAAGGATAGATTGGAATAGGGAGAACCTTTTGGCAGGGATACCAACCAGAACATTATTTCACTCAGGTTCGAGGTAATGAGTTCTTGTACCAAAGTGAGTGCAATCAGAGGAGAGAAGGGGGTATGTGTAAGAGATGTTATGAAGGTAATATTGACAGGCCTTGACAACGGATCAGATAGGAAGGGTGAAAAAGAGTAAGGAGTCAAGGTTGAAACCTGGATTGTGAGCCCAGGTTACACAGAAGATGTAAACAGTTATAAGGAAGTTGGGAAAAGGGGGGCATTTTGGAGAAAAGATAATAAGTTCAGTTTGGGCATGTTGAGTTTAAGATGTCTAAAGGACATCTTGTTCCGGATGTCCAATAGAGAGCTAAAGATGTGAGACTGGAGGTGAGGAGCTAGATTGGGGCTATGTAAGTAAATTTGAGAATCACAGCATAGCAATGATTGAATCAATGGGAGCTAATGAGATCACCAAATGAAATATTCCACAGAGAAAAGAAATGATCGAAGTAGGGCCTTGTGGGACACCCATGGTTAGTGGGTGTCATCTGACAAAGATCCAGTGGAGACTGAGTAGTCAGATAAGAAGAGAATGATAATTAGTAATAATAATGATAAAAACCAGGAGAGAACAGTATCATGAAACCTAGAGGGAAAGAATCTAGGAAAAGAGGGCAGCCAGCAATGTCAGAGGCTGCAGAGAAACCAAGAAGAATGAGGCTTGGGAAGAAGCTATTAGATTTGATAAGAGTTCATTTCTTCCAAAGAGTCAGTCAATAATTGTTTGTTAAGCCCTACCATGTGCCAGGGGCCAAGCTAAAAGACAATCTCTTGTCTTTGGGTGCTCATAGTCTAATAGGGAAGTCAACATTTAAGCAACTAAATACAAGCAGTCTTTATAAAGGGTAAATTGGTATTATTGGAAAAATCGATAGAAGGAGGCACTATCAGAAGAGGAAGAGGGAGGGAGAGTGAATTAATTTCTGAGGGAAGGTACAAGCAGTGAGGAGATCATACATACTCTTGCAGGAGATGGGATTTGAGATGAATCTGGAAGGACATGAGCTGGAAGGGACTTAGAGTCCATCAAGTCCAAAAGCCCCATTTTATAGTTGAAGAAACAGAGGTCAAAGGACTTGCTAGGACCACACAAGTAGTGACAGGAAGGATTTGAACTCAGGTCCTCTGTTTCCAAAGCCAATGCTCTTTTTACCATATTATACTGCTTCTATGTTCAATGCATGGATCAGAAAAACGAGGGTCAGGAAGTTTAGGTGACATGCTTGTGGTCTCCCAGGTGTCCCTGTTGCTCCAAATTCATAGCCCATATTGTTCTAGTTAGTACACAGCAACTGAAGAAGTAAACACTGATGAGATTTGTGATCACATTGACCTGAGAATGTTTATCTGAATGGCATCAGCTCAGCTTATTTGCTGTTTCCTACCTCTGATGTAGCTAATTCACCATTATTTCCCTGACCAAGGACTTGGCTATTCCCATTCTTTTACTCTGTCACACTGGACAGACTGGCAGGGGGTTGAGGGTGGGCAATAAAGAAGCTACTTATAGGTACTGAGTGCAAGAGCTGTAGATCAGAAGGAGTGGTCCATGGGAAGTCTGCTAGCCCCTCCCCTGGTATCAGTTGCCCTCATCCTAATATCCCAGCTCATTATCCAAGGTTTATCCAAAAGTTTTCTCTTTCAAAAACTTTTATTTAGCCTTTTCAACTACTCATGCAAGAGTATCCTTCATAATTGGGAAATTGGGAGGGGCTACCCTTGATTTGAGAGTCCCCTTGGTGGAGGAGAGAAGCCCTGTCAGAGGGCAAGGCAACCATTGAGTATCTGTCTAGGACATGGGATGCTGCTGTGTTAGCGATAGAGATTTGACAGGTGTTGAGACCCTTGTTGGAATCCATTAATAAGCTTTGCCAGCTAAGAGCTATTTTGACCTACAGGGAGGGGTGCTAAGAGAGATGTTGAACTCATAACTAAGTGAGGGACGCTACCATCTCTTCTCAGGGTATTCATGCCAAATAACCTTGTGGATCTTTTGGATGAACCCATGCAGCCCAGTGAGAGGTTGGAATGCAGAAGAGAGTCCAAACTTAAGCTTATCAATATCATTCTTAAACCATGATGCTCACAACAGGGTATTTGGTCTAAGAAGTACTAAGTATAATGGCACTATTACCTCCCTCTTTCTGAAAGCCATGGCCTTCTTAATTCAGCCCAAGATCACATTGACTTTTCCGGCTGCCATATCACAGTGCTCACTCAGATTGAGCTTGCAGTCTACCAAGACTCCAAGACCATTTCTGAACAACTGCTGTCCATCTCCTCCATGTTTTATTGCTGGGGTTGTTTTTTGGTACCTAAATGCAGGACTACGTTTATTTCTCTTGAATTTCATCTGATTGGGTTTAATTTAGTGTTCCAGTTCATGATTCTCTCATCCAGTGTTCAAACTGTCCCTCCCAGCTTTGCATAATTTGCAAATTCAAACAGCATACCATCTATGCCTTTATCCACAGCATGATAAAGATGAGGTTCTGGCCACTACCTTCCGTAGAGAGATGCCAGGAAGAAAAATGGACAAAGGGATTAATGAAGTAGCCATTAACGTTCCTAGCCATCGGAGGAAAGGTCAAGGAAGACAAAAAGAAGAAGATTCATGGAGTGCTTAATAGGAAAGCACTTAGACAAGTCATCCAAACCTTTTGGAGTCCCCGCCCAAGCCCTTGCCATCTGCCCTGTAACTGTACCCTCCAGGCTCCTACGCTTTGCCATCTGCCCTGCTGCGGAACTCTCAGAACCACTGGGTTTGTCCATCTGTCTTTGCAGCTGAACTCTATGTGTGTTGTCTTCCTCGATTAGAATGTGAGCTCTTTGAGAGCAGGGACTGTCTGACTTCTTCTGTTTGCATTTCCAGGACGTAGCTCAGTGCTAGTCTCATAGTAAGCACTTAATCAATTATTTTCCATTCCATTTCATCACAGATGTAGAACTAAAAGGTACCATCAGAGACCATCTAGCTGAGGCCTTTCATTTTGCAGCCAAGGAAACTGAAGCCCATTGAGGTTAAACAACTTATCCAAATGCCAGGAATATGATTTGAACACAGACCCTCTGATTCAAGACCCAGTGCTCTCCCCACAGTCCTTTGCAGCTTCCTGCACAGACTCTCCTTCTCCCTGCCCCAACCTAAAACCAAAGCAGAGATCTGCAGCAGTCCTGGTGATTCAGTAGGAAGGGACCTTGGCACATGCTGGTCATTTCCATTCTTAGAGCACAGAGAGGGGGCTTGGACTAGATGGCTTTTCAGGTTCCCTTCAGTTCTCAATCCATACAAATATGATTTGTTGCTTACTGCCATTTATCTGAGTTGTACCAGTCGGCTTACTTCTAGATCCTTTTCTTTAGACAGGGGTGCCTGGGGGACATGGGACAGTGTAGCAAGCTAGTTTTCTCAAATTTTAAATGCAACGCAGTAGTTGCATTTTAAATGCTCATTTAGTAAGCTGCCTTTGAATAAATCTCAATAAGATGGACCAAGCAATGACAAGTTGCCATATCTGCCAGAAGTCTTCTAATCAGAGGGCAGAGGCAACTGAGGGAGCTGAGAAGGTGTTGAGTATCACAAAGTGAGTCGGTCTGAGCAGTGATGAGATTTCAGGTGATCAGCTTATGTTGGGCAGGCATGATGTTCTGTGGAGTAGAAACCTAGCAGAGAAGCTGATGGAAAATGGAGACTTATCTGGGAAGTGCTAAAAGAATTTCAAAATTATACAAATGAAGACTGAACTATCTATGCCTTTGACACAGAGATTCCACACGGTGGACAGAGTGCTAAACCTGGAATAATGAAGGCTAGAGTTCAAATCCAGTCTCAGATACTTACTAGCTGTGTGACCTGGGCAAATGAGTTGTGCCTCAGTTTCCTCATCTGTAAAATGAGCTGGAGAAGGAAATGGCAAAAATGGCAATCGAGTATCTCTACCTAGAAAACCCTGAATGGGGTCTCAGAGAGTTGAACATGACTGAAAGAACTGAACATTTATTGTTATTATTAGTGAAGCACTTTGCCAACCTTAAATAGCTAATAAATTCTGGCTATTGTGTATTGCTTGTCCTAAATCATAGAAACTAGAGTTGGAAGGGACCTTGGTGGCCATCTAGTCACCAAACTCCCTCATTTTACAGGATGGGAAATTGAGGCTCAGAGAAGGGAAGCACCTTGCTCAAGGTCGCAGAGCCATTAACCTAGCTAAGTAGTTCTTTTCACCACACCACATCTGGCTCTCTTTCAGCTGTTGAGTTTGCAGATGTGGAGGATGCAGCCACTGCTCAGCACAGGGCCGGGGGCAGAGGGTCAAGTCGTGGCATTCCCAGCATCCACACCTGCAACCACTGCATACTTTACTTAAAGAATTCTACCTCATTCCAAAGAACACAGAGTAGCAACGTGGATTCCCAGAAGATCAGAAAGTTTTCCTGTTAAAAATTGTTCATTTACTCCAAGGTACAGATGAAATACAATTCAAACCAGAAATTAGATCCCAAGAGTGCCTTGCTGCTAAATTGGTTAGATAAGTGGCAAGTGCTGCAAATCAGCCTTAAGTGAAACCAGGATTTGAGAACCATCCTGATTATCACTCGATGGGAGAAGAGGGAGAGGATGAGATTGGAAACTGAGTAACCCATCCCTGACCTCCTATTGTCAAGTAATCAAGACCAATCATAGACTCTTGGTTTGAAGAAGGAGGCTTTGTTAAAATGTGGTGGGAGCACAATTATATTTTGGCTAACTGAAACCTCTTTTGCACAAAATTTGCCTTTTTCGTCAGGAGAGGAGGAAGGAGTGTAAATTACAAATTAGGAGGGTTTTAGGAGGGGTGGTTAAAGGAACTAGGAATATTTAGCTTGAAATGAGATGATTTAAGGAGAAAATGAGAGCTACCTTCAAATATTTGAAGGGCTGTCAGGTGAGAGACAGAGATTAGAGCTGCTCTGTGTAACTCCATAGCCTGGATTTAGGACAGGTGAGTGGCAGGCACCAGGAAGCAGATTGTAATTCAACTTAAGGAAACTTTTTGCTATAATCAGAACAGTCCCAAAGTGGGAGGGCACGCCATGACACATTCTTCAATGCTGGAATTATTCAATTTGTTAAGAATTCAGGAAAAGGCATTCTGGGCTGTGAGAAGAGTTTGAACTGGGTGATCTCTGAGGTCCTTTCCAATGCCAAGATTCTACTCACCTGTGATTCACAGGTAAATTTTGCTTAATGTGGGTAAGGTCTCAGAACCCAGCCCTTCCATACCCTTTCCTCCTTCCATGTTCCTACTCTATTAGGTGAGAATATGAACCCAAAGTGATGACTTTGATTTGACTACTCATTCTTTCCTATAATGAACTCCCCCTCCAACCCTCCCATCCCCTGGGATTTTTACGGAATAGATGCTCAACAGGAAGTAATTCGACTTCTGCCAGATATGGCATCTTATCATTGCTTGGTCTATCTCATTGAGATTTATTCAAAGGCAGACTACTAAGTGAGCAGTTGTATTTAAAACTAGAGAAAACCAGCTTGCCACATTGTCCCATGTCCCCCAGGACCCCCAGGCAACCCATCTAAGGAAATGGATCACGAAGTAAGCCAACTGGTAAAACTCAGATAAGTGGCTGTAACCTACAAATCATATTTGTGTGAACTGAGAGCTAAAGGACCTTCTAGTCCAAGCCCTTTTGTAGATGAGGAAGCCAAGACCCTGACAGGTGAATTATCACGTTTGAGATCACACAGACAGTAAGTAACTAAACTAGGATATGAACCCAAGTCCCCTGACCGAAATCTCCCTCCAAAACCCATCTTCCTCTCTTTTCCTAGAAAAAGAGTGATGCCACTTCTCTGTATGCTATAAGAATGGAACTAAGCAATAAACTCCTCCCAAAGCCTTCCTTTATAGAAGGTGCAGAACTCTGAGAACATCCCAGGTAGTCCCATTAGTGTCTCTGCTTGGTCTTGACTTCACTGGTGACCCTTCCTCTTTGCCCCTACCAATGAAACTCTTTATCCTTTTCTCTAAACTCATCTCCCAATTCCTCTGTCTACTGAAGATGTCAGCATCTCAGATACATTGAGTTTGGACTTACTTTTAAGCCTTTACATTTATTCAACTGCCCGATTAGAGAGACATACATGATTTAGTGAATATAGTATAATTTTGGAATCAAAAAGACCTTGGCTTCAAATAATCTCACTTTTAACTCAAACTAGCTTTGTGACCCTGGGCAGGTCACTTAACCTCTGCTTGCCTCAGTTTTTTCCTCATTAAAATGAAGGGTTTCATCTGCATGGCTTTCAAGGTTCTGTCCAGCTCTAAATCTATAACTGACAGATTTAGAGCCAAACTGATATTCCATAACTGGAGCTTCAGTGTTTCTAACATGAGATTTAAACTACACTATTTGCTATTTACAGAACCTCGCAATCTGACTCCATTCTACATTTCTAGATGTATTTAGCATTACTCACGTTATTGAAGCACTAATCCTATGAGCTAATCAGTTGCCAAGTCTTGCTGAATGCATCTCTTCATTTCTCACATTCATCTCCTTTTCTCTATTCGCAAGGCCACTACTCACATTCAGATCTTCATCACTCCTCTCATGGAATATTACAATAGTCCCCTAGTTAGTCTTTCTTTTTTTTAATACTATTCTTTTTCTCAATTACGTGTCAAGACAATTTCTAATGTTCAATTTTACAAGATTTTGAGTTCCAAATCTTTTCTCCCTCCTTCCCCTCCCCTCTTCCAAAAATGGTAGGCAAGTTGATATAGGTTATATATGTGCTATCATGTAAACATATTTCCATAATAGTCACAGTTATGAAAAAAGAAACAGTTCAAAAGGAAATAAAACCATGAGAAAGTATAAAGTAAGTGGAAAAAAATATGCTTTGAGCTGCATTCAGAGGCCATCAGTTCTTTACCTGGATGTGGATAGCATTTTCCTTCATGAGTCCTTTGTACTTGTCTTGGATCATTGTGTTGCTGAGAAGAGTTGAGTCATTCATAGCTGGTCATCATACAATGTTGCTAATGCTGTGTACAGTATTTTTCCTGGTTCTGCTCATTTCACTTTGTATCAGTTCGTACTTGTCTTTTCAGTTCTTTCTGAAATGTGCCTGTTCATAATTTCTTATCGCATAATCCATTACATTTATATACCACAACTTGTTCAGCTATTCTGCAATTGATGGGCATCCCTTCAATTTCCAATGTTTTGCCACCATGAAAATAACTGCTGTAAATACTTTTGTACATATAGGTATTTTCTCCTTTTTAATGATGTATTTGTGATACAGACCTAGTAGTGGTATTGCTGGATCAGAGGGTAGGTACAGTTTGGTTGCCTTTTGGGCATAGTTCCAAATTACTCTATTGAATGATTGGATCAGTTTTCAACTCCACCACCAGTGCCTCAGTATCACAACTTTCCCACCTCCTCTCTAACATGTATAATTTTCCTTTTTTGTCATATTAGCCAATCTGATAGGTATGATCTTTTAGGTTGGTACCACGGAGTTGTTTTAATGTGCATTTCTCTAATCAAAAGTGAATTAGAGCACTTCTTCATATGCCTATAGACAGCTTTAATTTCTTCATCTGAAAACTGCCTGTTCATATTATTTGACCATTTGTCAATTGGTGAACTATTTAGGATTGCTGTTTCCAGTCTTTCCTCTCTCTGGTTCATGTATCACGCGGATGCCAAAAGGATATTGATATGACCATGTTATCTTTCTCCTCCAGAAGTTTCAGTTCCTCTAACCTCAGATTTAAACTTCTCTATTTGACATTTAAAGACCTTCACAATTTCACTCCATTGTACATTTTGAGACTTATTTTAGATTATTGAAACAATAATCTATGTTACAGCTGCATGGTGTTACCTATCGACAATATTTAATTTTCTGATTTTATGCCTTTGGACAGATCATTATCTGTACCTATGATATTCTTTCTTCTCACCTCTGTGGGAATGTCTAGTTCCCTATGAGGCTCAGTTTAGCTTAGGTAAGTCCCATTTTATGTATGATGCCTTTCCTACCACTAACTTCTATATGTGCTTTGAACATACATTGTATTTACTTACACATATATATGTTGTATCTTAGTAGAAGGTAAACTTCTTGAAGGTAAGTACAACCTCATAGTGTCTTGTATATCTCTGGTGTCTAATATAGTATCTTGTATATATGGGACATTTGATAGATATGTATTAGAATTGAATTGACTAATTGCAGGAAATTTTTTAGTCAGACTGTTGACAAATGAATGGACAGAATATTTGCATTTTGAAGGGGACCTTCTGGAGAAATAATTCCTTAACTAAAAGTTTCACTTTTCAGAATGCTAGAATTTCAGACAGTATAGACAGATAGTGGGGAGATTAGGAAGAGTATAATAGAAAGACAGCTGGATGTTATGTTAGATGAACTATGTTGAAGTCCTAGTTTTTCCATCAACAAACTATGAGACCTTGGATAAGATATTCAACATCTCTGAACTTTGGTTTACTAATCTATAAAGTGGAAATAACAAACAGCAACAACTATAGCTTACACTTATTATTTAAATGACAATACCCACCTTACCAGCTATCTCATAGGGCTGTTGTAAGAAGTGAACCAAATTAAATAATGTATGTGGATGACATGCTCGATAGTTGTAGTAAGCTATACAAATTTAAGGTGATATTAAAGAGAAGCTCTGCCAGGATGAGCTTGATAAGACCCTGGTGACTTTCTCTCATGTGTCCTTAAATAGATGATAAATTCTTCTTTAGAAGTTTAGTTCCTTGATATGATGTAATGTTATCTGTCCTAGGGACTCTCCCTGTCATTTTGACATTATGATGTGAAAGATCAATTGTTTCACAGTCAGGTAGTCTACAAATTTTGATCTTGGGCTTTAAAAGAAGACTGGGGAAAAAAAAACAGGAACTAGAGACAAGGGAAAATGGGTACAGAAAATGGCTACATGGACTGCTCTAGAGTGGAAGCCTGCACATAAACCTACCAGAGAACATGGCACCAGAGATGGCAGAGGCTAGACAGTGACCATAGTGGCAAAAATGTCTGATAAATATATATATAAACTGAATAAATAAAATAAATGTCTGATATATATAAACTGAAAGCAGTGGGAGAACAATGGTGGGGTGACAGAGGACTTCCCAAATCACACTTCCTAGACTTATTGGAAGAGATCAGGAACAAAACTGGACTTTGAGCTGAAGGAACAGAGCAGCAACCAAGAGGAACAAACCTAAATTTTATTTTCTACCCAATACCCATAACCGCAAATTCTGTAGCCTGGCAGGTCCAGAGAAAAGAGTCAACTCCATAGCAATCTGAACATTTCTTCCTTTTGGAAGACTTCAATCCCAGTGTAGAACTTTAAATCTGGAGTAATGTATGAGTTCCTAAAGGAGGTAGAGGCACACCAAAAGAGTGAGCCATTTTGACTTTTGAAAATATTTTGTACTTGCAAATGCCTCAGATATTTTCCCTCCAATACTAAGATTCCCCAATCCTAACTTTGGAAGACTATATGGGTCTCTTTCAATTTTTCTCAGGCTCTGTAACACCTATCCTAATATCTGAAGTTGTGTTAGCCTGAGTGCATGCAGAGAAACTAAAGGCCCTTTAGGTGTGTGTTATGTGTGCACATGCTCATGCACGTACACACACACACACACACACACACACACACACACACATACACACACACACACATCCTGTATGGTCCTAGACATGAGACAGATTTTGACATTCCCAAAGGAAAACCCAAGGGTGAGGGGTGGAGGTATAAAAGCAAAATTCTGTTGTTCCAAAGGGAAGCCCAAAGCAGAAAGAGTATGATTAGTGAGAAGACCCAGACACCAGAAGTTCTTTCTATGGGTCTAAACTCTATGGGAAGACCATTCTATCAGGCAAGAGGAGCTGACGGAAGGAAAGACCATAGGTTACTATGCACATTCTTGCTCATCCCTTGAATGCGATGTATACCAAAGAGCTTGTATTATGGTGAATGTCCATTTTGACTTCTTTCTCCTCTAGGGCATGAGGGGGCAAGAATTGAATGTAAAGCATATTTTCTATTCCTGCTTCTTTAATGAGCTAGGTAGGCCATTGTTAGCTCTGCAATAATGATCCTCACTGTTGAGGTTTAAAGACCCCTTAATTCATAAACTGTTCAGTCTGAGGAGGCACTTCCAGAATAACACCTGATAAATCATCATCACTCCATTGTGTGGGTCTTTGTGGGAAACAGGGAGCTTTTAAACTGAGAACACTTAAGAATTTTGGCTTTCTGTGTCTGATGGTAATAGATAGATCAGCCTCAAGGAAACTTCCTGCCACAGTTAGGAGAGCTGTGGTTTTCTCCATCCACCCACCCAAGCCTCAGGAAAGTAGAAATAATGATCAATCATAACAAGATGAATTTTCTAAAATAGCACATCTTTAGAGAGAAGTGGCAGACGTGCTGGTTATCAAGGGAACGCTTATAAACATATGACCACAATTAATAAAGAATCAAAAACTAGGGAGGCTAGGTGGCTCAGTGAACAGAGCACCGGCCCTGGAGTCAGGAGGACCTGAGTTCAAATCCGATCTCTGACACAACACTTACTAGCTGTGTGACCTTGAGCAAATCACTTAATCCCAATTGCCTCACCTTTCCCCCTCAAAAAAAAAAAAAAAAGAATCAAAAACAGATTAGGCAGCCAAAGTACAATGGAAATAATACTGGAGTTGGCACCAGGAGAGCAGGGTTCAAATTCTGTCTCAGTCACTTACCAGCTGAATGACCCTAGACAATTCTAGATAACAACTCTGTAAACCTCAGTTTCCTCATCTATAAAATGGGAATATTTCCATTGTCAATCTCATAGAACTATTGTAAGGATCAAATGAAATGAAGCATATGAAGGGCTTTGTAAATTCAGAAGGGCTATATAAATGTCATTTGCTATTTTTATTGCTATTCCTCCATAAAATATTGCTGAGATATCTTTTCTCAGCATAGAGCTGACCCTGGGTTCTTGGACATTAGGCAGTTTGGTGGTACAGTGGATAAAATGCTGGGCCTGGAGTCAAGAAGAGCTGAATTCAAATTCAGCCTGACATTAAGTGTATGACCTGGGCAAGTCACTTCACCCTGTTTGCCTCAGTTTCCTCAACTGTAAAAATGGGAATGATAAAAATACCCGCCAGGGTTATGATGATCAAACAAGATTGTTTTAAAGGGCTTAGCAGTGCCTAGCATGTAGTCTATGATATATAAATGCTTAATCTTTTCTCTTTCTTCCCACCACTTTTCCCCTTATGCAAGTGTAATATAATCTGATAGGTTATATCATATTGAAAAGACTTCAAATATGATTCCAGCAATAGAAAAAGTCTTTTTTTTAGTTAAATGCAAAGAACCTCATCACCAGAGTCTGGTGACCTGGTGGAGTATTCGACAACAGCAATCCATGAAATAATGAAAAACAATTTAATATAGCCCTGAATTTTATGAGTCCTTCTGCTTCTATGGTGGGAGTGGCAGTGATGGAAAAAGGGTCCCCTAACTGTTAGCTTATCTAAATATTTTATTTGACTGTTCATACTCTAAATTTGAGGTCCAAGTGTCCAGTGACCAATAAGTGAAGAAACTATTAGGAAATAAATTGTGTCAAGTTTGATATTCTCATTATAAGCAAAAAAAAAGAATTTGTGTCACAACGAAAGTCTTCTAAAAGAGGTGAATAAATGGAGTCGGTATGTCATGATTATAAATGTAACATGAAATAAGATTTCATGAATATTGTGTCATTGTGTATATGGTAGTAGCTTGCAGGAAATGCCATATTTATTTATTTTAAGACCACTCAGAAATAATTTCAATTTATATGCCAATAGTTGCTGCAGGAGATAAAAAGGTAAAGAAATTCCAAAACTAGATATGACCCTCCAAATTTATTCAATGTACAGTTTGATACTAATGGCTACACAGAAGCCTCATACTTATATATCTTAAATACACTCTTCAAGAAAACAATCAATAGGTAGTGAACATGATGAACACCTAATAATCTTGCAAAAATGAAATTGATTTTATTTTTGCACACAGGAAACTACTTGTTCTTGATGTGACAGTCATTCCTGAATAAAGTACCTGCATATCTGACCAATGACTTAATAAAGCAAAGATCATAATCAGTACAAAGTTAGAAAAGGGAATAAAAATGAGGGGAAAATATATAGTGTACAATAGAAATAGCTTAATCCTGATCTGCTCAAACAAGTGGCTAATAAGAAAAAGACAGGTAAAATGAGTTGGAGAAGGAAATGGCAAACCACTCCAGTATCTTTGCAAGAAAACCCAAAATGGGGTTTTCAGACATGACTAAAATGACTGAACAACAACATGGATAGAAGAAATGACAGAGATGTAGTTTAGATGATATAAATCAACTCTTAAACCATGGACACAAAAAGAACCTTAATCAACACAATATTTTACTTACTTGCCAAGTTGAGATAGCAGCAAAAGGCAGAACTAGTTTAGAATATTAAATTTTTCTAGAGAAAGATGATGGGATATTGTGAACACTATTGACTCATAAAACAGAGAGAAGACAGTGGAGGGTAAAACCAGTTTAAAGAAAGTTCCATTAGAAATCCAACTAAGTTACCATCTTGAGGGAACTTGTCAATTAAGTTAGAAAAAGGGATAACAAACTGAAAAGAAATGGATAAACTTTGGAAAGATTTTTATAACCAACTTCTTTGTTTTCTCATCGAGGATGTTAATCATTTCACTTGTATTAGAACATCCTGGCTATGTTTGTGAAGTACAAATGGCACCCTAAAGAATAAAGATGGTAAAGGAAACATGTGCTAGAGTTGGCACAATTTGGGGTATTCTGTGGGATCAAGCCACAATGTATCTGAAGGAAGAGAAAATGCCAAAAGCATGGGGGGGGGGGTGGATTTCAAGGCTTCGTAAGGTTACAGGAAGGCAACTAGGAAAACAATAATTAAGACATATGTATATTTTCCCATCTATCTAAAATGTTTGGGGGAACTTTCTCCACATGAATGGTGGTCGTTGTTGATGTAATTTAAGCAGAGCTAAAATTCCCTGGGCATATTAGTAGGCAATAGGCAGGCTTTTCCAGGCAATATTTCACAGTATGCCACATCTTTACCACAACACAATAAACAGAAAGAAGTAGAGAATACAAGATCCTTTTGTGTTTATTATATGTTGATGATGGAAGAAACATTTGATTTGTCAGAGGAAACCACTGCATTAAAACTCCCTTCAGAGTATTTCCCATTGTGGTATACATTTTAAAAAATAACATCAGAGATTACCTTGTTTGCCTACCCTTTAGCCATAAAGAGCAGGCAAGGCACAAAACATGGAGATGTGCTCACCAAAGGTATTTGCCACCATCTTGGGGTAAATTTAGTACAAAGGTCAAACTTAAGAGGAATTCCTTTGGGACAGTGAGGTTCTCCTGATGATTTTATGCATGGCATTGTTCTGGTTATTTCAACCCTTAGCACATTGCTTCTCATTGGAAAAATCCCTGTCAACTCAAATGAGTTTGACATAATCATCCCTATAGGGAAAACCAAGTAGATGAAAAAAAATTATTGCAATTATTTATGACATGCAATTGGAAAGATGGCCTGTGGAGCCTATCACGTGTGTGTATGTGTATTGTGCATGCATACATGTACATACTCATGTGTATTTGCATATGCATATGTGTCTGTGTGTATGCATATATAAGATATAGACTAGACCTATGATTTCATTTGTACAGGAAACTCCTAAATGATGAAACTCCCTGTACCAACAAAGATCTGTACCTTCTCTGCAACCTACATTCTCCCAGTTACCTAGAGTACTAGAAGGTTAATTGACATGCCCAGGGTTAAACAATCATTCTTTATCAGTTAGGATTGAACGCAGCTTTTTCTATTTTTGAGGCTAGCCCTCTATCCACTTTTCCAGGTTGTTTCTTGAACAAACAGCATAAATGGGCAATAAGAAGTTGGACCCAAGAATTAAATAAGAATGGGTTGGATTGCCTTCCGAAAATGACAAAGTTCTTTAATGACCCCAAACCTCTTAGAAATGAAGACTCCTCGTTTTGTACCACAAAAATTCTACCATTATCATATTGCTGTGAGGTATGAGTTACTAAGGTTTATGAAGAATTCAAAGAGAGCATCACCTAGGCAGTCATGGGAAGGCACATAGTGAGTATGTGTGGTACTCACCACATAACAAATAAGGACCTGAGGAGAGCTGGAAAAAAGGATGCCTGAGAAACTTATAATAGAAAAAGAAGATGGGCTAGGAGTAAGGGACAAGAAATAGGTCAAGCTGCTCCACTTCTCTACTCATGATGTAAGGAAAAAAGATAAAAACTGTAACTCTTCCCCAGAATGTTGGTTTGAACCCCTGAGGCAAACACACAGAAGGACCCAGACAACTGCTGCAGGGAAAGAGCAGCCGTGGGGGTATCGTGATTTTCAACATTGGAGAGAACATACAAAGTAATGAGTTCACAGATCCATTTGGGAATTATTATTACTCAGCGATGTCACAGCAAACTACTGCTTGCTGACATCCCTTCACAGTCCATGATCAAAGGAGTAGCCTGCTTGGCAAGTGAACCAAAGACTGAACCAGCCATGAAAATAAACATTAGCCTACAAAGGAACAAAAATTCGGATGTCCTAAAAACAAATTAGGTCATGATTGTTAGAGAAACTTAGGAGGTTTTATGTTCTATTACTGAAGGGTTTGTACATACTACTGTACAGATTTTTAGGGTTTGGGTTTTCAGGCAGATTTTCATGGGTAACGTGTTACAGAAGTAGCACTCTATTTGGAGTCAGATGACGTGGGTTAGAACCCAGCTTGACTTCTTCCTAGCTATGTGACTGTGAGGCCAACTATTTACGTTCTCGGAGGCTTAGATGGTTCAAAGGCTAGAGAGCTGAACTTTGGAGTCAGAAAGACTTGGATCCAAATCCCAACTTAGACACTAATTGTGTGATCACTTACTTATCTAATCTCTCTAAGCTTTGGTAGCCATATCTGTCAAGTTGGGATCATAATGCTGATAGCAGCTATTGCAGGAGTGGTTGGCATGAGGATCTAATGAAATAATGTGTGGAGTCCCTTACAAACTCCAATAGATTAATGTCAGTAACTAATCACTGGTAAATGGAAATAGCAACAACTCAAGGTCATTGTAAGGACATGTGGCTATAAAAATCTGGGGTTTTTTTACATTTAAAAATTATTTATTTTAAATCTGCAACATTCAGTTCCACAAGTTTTTGAGTTCCAAATTTTCTCTCCTTCCCCTCCTCACTTCTGAAGACAGCTTGCAATCTGATATAAGCTCTACAGATATATTCACATTAAACATATTTTCATGTTAGTCATGTTGCAAAGAAGAATTATAACCAATGGAATGAACCACGAGAAAGAAGAAACAAAACAAAACAGAGAAAATACTATGCTTCAATCTGTATTCAGACTATATATTTCTCTAGATAAGGATAGCATTTCCATCACTTTTGGAGTTGTCTTAGAACCTTGCATTTCTGGGAAGAGCCAAGTCTATTAAAGATAGTCATCAGACAATGTGGCTGGTTCTGCTCCCCTCACTCAGCATCAGTTCATATAAGTCTTTCCAGGTTTTTCTGACGTCTACCTGCTCATCATTTCTTATAGTACAATAGTATTCCGTTACATTAACCCACCACAACTTGTTCAGCCATTCCTCAATTGATGGGCATCCCCTCAATTTCCAGTTCTTTGCCACCACAAAAAGAGTTGCTACAAATAATTTTGTACATGTGGGTCCTTTTCCCATTCGTATGATCTCTTTGGGATACAGACCTAGAAGTGGTATTACCAAGTCAAAGGGTATGCACATTTTTATAGCCCTTTGGACATAGTTTCAAATTGCTCCCCAAAATGGTTGGATTAATTCACAACTCCACCAACAATGCATTAGGGTCCCAATTTTCCTGCATTTTCTTCAGCATTAATTATTTTCCTGTTTTGTCCTGTTAGACAATCTGACAGGTGTGATGTGGTACCTCAGAGTTGTTTTAATTTGCATTTCCCTAATCAATAGTGGTTTAGAGCATTTTTTCCCACATGACTATAGATATCTTTAATTTCTTCCTGTGAAAACTGCCTGTTTATATTAATGCAATCAAAATTATTCATTTAGCATTTCATGATGTTATCTATCCCTTGTTTGATCACAAATTCTTCCATTTGCCATGAATCTGACAAGTAAATTGTTCCTTGCTCTCCCAGTTTGCTTATAATATCAGCTTTTATACCTAAATTGTTTACCCAGTTTGACTTTATTTTGGTATAAGATGTAAGATATTGGTCTATGCCTAGTTTCTGCCATCTTGTTTTCCAGTTTTCCCAGCAATTGTTATCAAATAGTGACTTCTTACCCCAGAAGTTGGCATCTTTGGGTTTGTAAAACAGTAGATTACTATAGTCATTGATTACTGTGTCTTGTGTACGTAACCTGTTCCACTGATCCACTACTCTATTCTTAGCCAGTACCAAGTATTTTTGATGATTGCTGCTTTATAATGTAATTTAAGATCTGGTAAGGCCACCTTCCCTAGCATTTCTTTTCATTAATTCCCTTGATGTTCTGGACCTTTTGTTCTTCCAGATGAATTTTATTATTTTTTTTAGCTCTAGAAAATAATGTTTTGGTAGTTTGATTGGTATCAGATATTACTAATTACTAAATTACTAATTAAGTAAATTAATTTAGGTAGAATTTTAATTTTCATTATATTAGCTCGGCCTAACCATGAGCAACTGATGTTTTTCTAATTATTTAGATCTGACTTTATTTGTCTGTAAAGTGTTTTTTAATTGTGTTCATATAGTTCCTGGGTTTGTTTTGGCAGGCAGACTCCCAAATATTTTATAATGTCGATAGTAACTTTAAGTAGAATTTCTCTATCTCTTGCTGTTTGGCATTTTTAGTAATGTTAAGAATTCTGGGGATTTATGTGAGTTTATTTTATATCCTGAAATTTGCTAAAGTTATTATTTCAAGTAGTTTTTTTTTACTTGATTCTCTAGAATTCTCTAAGTACATCAGCATGTCATATGCAAAGAGAGATAGCTTTGTTTCTTCTTTGCCTATTCTAATTCCTTCAATTTATTTTTCTTCTCTTATTGCTAAAATTAACATTTCTAGTACCATATTGAATAATAGTTGTGATAATGGACATCCTTGTTTCACCCCCAATCTTATTGGAAATGATTCTAACTTATCCCCATTATATATAATACTTGCTGATGGTAGGTAGATACTACTTATCATTTTAAGGAAGATTCAATTTATTCCTATGCTCTCTAGTGTTTTTAATAGGGATGGGTATTGTAAGTTTGTCAAAAGCTTTTTCTGCATGTATTGAGATAATCATACGGTTTCTGTTAGTTTTGTTGTTGATATGATCAATTATGCTGATAGGTTTCCTAATATATATTGAATCAGCCCTGAATTCCTGGTATAAATCCAACCTGGTCATAGTGTATTATTCTCATGATAAGTTTCTGTAATATTTTTGCTAGTATTTTATTTAAAATTTTTGCATCATATTCATTAGGAAAATTGGTCTGTAATTTTCCTTCTCTGTTGTGACTCTTTCTGGTTTAGATATCAGTACCATATTTGTATCATAAAAAGAATTTGGTAGGACTCTTTCTTTGCCTATTTTCCCAAATAGTCTATCTAGTATTGAAATTAATTGTTCTTTAAATGTTTGATAGAATTCAATTGTAAATCCATCTAGCCCTAGAGATTTTTTCCTAGAGAGTTCATTGATAGCTTGTTCAATTTCTTTTTCTGAAGGGTTAGTTGAGTATTTTACTTCCTCTTCTGTTAATCTGGGCAGTTTATATTTTTCTAAATATTCATCCATTTCAACCAAGATTTTCATACAGTTGGGCCAAATAGCTCCAAATTATTGCTTTACTTCCTTCTTCATTGGTATTAAATTCACTTTTTCATTTTTGATACTGGTAATTTGGTTTTCTTTTTGTTAATCAAATTAACCAAAGTTTTATCTATTTTATTGTTTTTTTTTTCATAAAACTAGCTCTTAGTTTTATTTATTCAATAGTTTTCTTAATTTCAATTTTCTTAATTTCTCCTTTAGTTTTCAGAATTTGTAATTTGGTATTTAATTGGGGATTTTGAATTTGTTCTTTTTCTAGGGATTTTAGTTGCATTCCCAATTCATTGATCTCCTCTTTCTCTATTTTATTCACATAAGCATTTAGAGATATAAAACTTCCCCTAAGAACTGCTTTTGCTGCATTCCATGAGATTGGGTATGTTGTCTCCTTATTGTCATTCTCTTGAATTAAGTTATTGATTGTTTCTTTGATTTGCTGTTTGACCTACTCATTCTTTAGTATTAAATTATTTAATTTCCAATTGCTTTTCTATCTTTCCATGGTCCTTTATTACATATAATTTTTATTGCATCATGATCTGAGAAGAATGCATTTAATGTTTCTGCCTTCCTGCATTAGATTGTGAGGGTTTTATGCCCTAGTATATGGTGAATTTTTGTGTAGGTGCCATGTACTGCCAAAAAAGGGTATATTCCTTTTCATTTCAATTTTCTCCAGAGGTCTACCATATCTAACTTTTCTAAAATTCTATTCACCTCCTTAATTTCTTTCTTGTTTATTTTGTGGTTAGATTTATCTGGTTTGGGGGAGGGGAGCTGAGGTCCCCCACTAGTATAGTTTTGCTGTCTTTTTCTTCCTGTAACTCCCTTAACTTCTATTCTAAGAATTTGGATGCTATACCATTTGGTGCATATATTTAGTAATGATATTGCTTCATTGTCTATGATGCCTTTTAGCAGAATATAGTTTCCTTCCTTATCTCTTTTAATTAGATCTATTTTTGCTTTTGCTTTGTCTGAGATCAGGATTGCTTTTTTGCCTCAGCTTTTTTGCTTCAGCTGAAGTATAATATATTCTACTCCAACCTTTTACTTTTACTCTGTGTGTATCCCTGTTTCAAGTGTATTTCTTGTAAACAGCATATTGTTAGGATTATGATTTTTAGTCCATCCTGCTATCCACTTCCATTTTATGGGAGAATTCACATTCACAGCTATAATTACTATTTTTGCCTCTCTCCCCATCCTATTCCCTCCTCCCCTCATTTATGCTTTTCTTTCTCCTTTCTTCCTTTCCCTTCTCACTAGAGTTTTGCTTTTGACCACTGCCTCCTTCAATCTGCCCTCCCTTCTATCAGCCCCCCTCCCTTTTCTTTCCCTTTTCCCTTACTACTTCTTCCCTTCCTTTTATCACTCCCTCCCTTTTTTTCCTCTTTCCCTTCCAATTGCCCATAGGGCAAGTTAGATTTTTACACCTGAGTATGCTATTTCCTCCTTTAGCCAAATCCAATGAGAGTAAAGTTCAAATAATGCTCATCTCCCTACCTTCTTTCCCTCTCCTGTAATATGTCTTTGTGCCTCTTTGTGTGATGTAATTTACCCTTTTCTGCCTCCTTTTCTCTTCTCCCATTACAATCTTTTTTTAGTGCTTAATTAGGTTTTTTATCATCACTCCAAAACCAACTTACACACCCTCTATTCAAATATCTCCCTTCTATATGACATAATAAAGATAAAGTTCTCAAGAGTTGTAAGTATCATCTTCCCAAGTAGGGATGTAAATAGTTTGTCCTTATTGAATAACATGTTTGGGGATTTTTTCCCTTTCCTGTTTACCTTTTTATGCCTCTCTTGAGTCTTATATTTGAAGATCAAATTTTCTGTTGAGCTCTGGTCTTTTCCATCAGGAAAGTCTGAAAGTCCCCTATTTCATGGCATGTCCATCTCCTTCCCTGAAAGATGATACCCAATGTCTCTGGGGATCCTTGGTTGTAATTCAAGCTCTTTTGCCTTACACTTCTCTCTCACCCCATTCCAACAGACCCCCGGCTGTGCTGAGAGGTCTGGGAATCACCACTGCTGCCAGTGATTCAGTCCACTGTGTTCTGCTCCAGCTTTGCTATGGTCGAGTCTGTGCTGGTACAGCCTGTGTGCTACACTGGACTCCTGTCCCAACCTGTTGCAACAGATTCTCCTTGTAGACCTTCCAGGTTGTCTTTGGCTGGAAATCTGCCACACTCCTTCTTTGTGGATTCTGCTGCTAGACTTTATTCAGATTCACTTTTTAGAAGTATTTGATGGAGTTTGTGGGAGAATTCAGACAAGTCCCTTTACCATCTTGGTTCTGCCCCCCCCATGTGATTAACAATAATAATTATTATAAATAATATCATCTATGACACACTTTGAGGTTTGCAAAGTGCTTTGATCTGATCCTTACAATAATCCTGTGAAGAAAGTGTTGTTAATATTCCCATGTTACAAATGAAGAAACTGAATGCAATGTTGTGCATAAAGGGCATCACCCTGAGACAGAGGGGACAGAGATCTCTTCCAAAAGGCTCAGTAATGATCCAGAGTTTGGAACCACCAGCATTATGCCTTCCACAAAGAAGGTCATTGGGAGAGCCTCCAAATTTGTAGGGAAATGCCTCATCAATTCGGATTCCATGCTATATCTCCTTTGTAATGGGGCAAACAACTTTTGCAAGCATATATCTCCATTTTTATGCCTCATTTGACATTTAGGCTCAGAGGATGGTTGAACAAGTTTATCTCTGTTCTGTCTTGAATAATTTTGATGTATGGATTGGAGATAGGAATTCTTTAGGCAATGTTTTACTCTTCCAAATCAAATACTTTTGTCTAATTGTCATACAACAAACACAGTAGGATTGAGAATTTCTACATCTTTCAGTCAATTAGGTCTACTGTGGAATAGAGCTAACAAAAGCCTGCCTGTTCCCTGCTGGCACTTTGTGAGTCAGACAAGTGGGAGGAGATGTTCCCACTGGGAAAGTGTCCTTCGACTACAGTGACTGTGTTCTGAAGGCCAATGCAGTGGGCCATATGGGGGTATCATAGGTCAGACTGTTCTTGCAAACAATTTATGAAGATGGGCTAGCAGGAAGTGTGTTGAGACCCACATCCCCATCCCTCTAAGTCCCTTTGATGAGTCAGTTTTCCCCAAGGAAAGCATGTGCTTGGGGATAGGGCTGGGGGGACAGTTGACATTAATGGGGAGAGTTCTAGCTTGATAACAATATCCAAAGTGAATTGATCTTTAAATAAAAACCTATGCGACTTGTGATAAAAGTTAATCCCACACTGAAGCTTAGTCAGGGGCCAGAACAGTCACTGCTTCAGAAGGACACGATCCATGAGTACATCTCCTCCCCTTTGTCTGAGTCAAAGTGTTTCACAGAACAAAATGGGTTTTAACTCCCTCCTGTTGACAGTCTGAAACAATCTGACTTCAGAGGTGGGTTTCTAAGCTTTGTGAATCATTAAGGAAGGCAAACCTGTCAGCTAAGTCCTTGTTGCAGATGGGAGGAAACAATCCGTTCCCCATTTCTGTCATGTGCAGGCTAAGGGGGACAAGATGAAATTGAAGCAGGGGAGAATTAACATGTTCTCAGCAAGGAGCTGGGGCTGTAAGAGTCATGAGGTGTTCAGGGTTTGAAGTAGAGAAGAAAATGAACAGGTGGTTTGGTTCAGTTCTTTTCACCAGCTAATGGTAGTGATTCCCTCACCTGCCCAGACTGGCTGTTGCTCTGGATACAGAAGAAGAGAGTAGGGGTAAAGAGAAGCTTTCTGGGGAGGATAAAAGTTGACAAAATTCTACTGGAAGTGTATTTATTTTTTTCTTTTTATTTCAATTGGATTAACTCATTCTCTCTTTTTCCTACCCATTTAGAGAAATCCTTTCCCTCCCCCTGCCCCCAGGTCCAGAAAATAATCCTTTAGTAGCTTGATTGGTATGTCACTGAAAAAGAAAATTAATTTAGGTAGTATGATCATTTGTGTTATATTGGTATGGCATCCCCATGAGCAATTAATTAAAATATGGAATGCATCACAAATTTGCATGTCATCCGTGTGCAGGGGCCATGCTAATCTCCATATCATTCCAATTTTAGTATATGATGCGCTGCTGAAGCAAGCACCCTACTGTCATAAGATCTACATTTGAATTCTGACTCTATTATTTAACATCTAGGTTATTTGGGGCAAGTGATTTCACAGTCCATTCAAAATCAATCCAATGGGATCTATTAGGTATCTACTCTATGTAGCCTATGGCAGGCCTTGGGGATATAAGGGCAAAGCAGAAAACACTCCTCACCAGGGATGTCCTGGCAAAAGTTCTCTTGGGAGAAAAAAAAAGTCTGCAAGACACACTCTTAAGTTTAATGGGCTTTATTAACATTATCACTGTCACTTTCTTAAGTCTACACAATCAATGAAACAGTCCATCGGGTCCTGCTTTCTACCATTCCCCTTCCCAAGGTGTGAATGCTCAGACTGAAAATTTAACAATGGGCTCTAGCCAGTATAAACTGACTTTGGCATAACCTTGAACCCTGCCCTCAAGGAGATTATAATTTACTAGGAGATACAACATGTAAAGAGATATGTAGCTACCTGATAACTTGAGAAAGGAGTACCCAGAACGGAGGAGGTGGGAAATATCTGGATAGATGTCCTGTATAAGGAGGCCTGTGAGCCAAGTATCCAAGTAGGCAGAGGTGACAGAGGTGGTAGGATTGAGTTTCCTCATCCTTATAATGAGGTAGTTGAATTAAGTGATCTCTGAAATGAGATATTTGAACTGTGATCTCTGGGGTTCTTCCCATTCTAAATTCTAAGACCTCGTGATTTCGTCTGAACCTCCCAATGATGTGGTGAGACAGGGGGTGCAAATAGCATTACCCCTCACCTTAGAGATGAGGAAACCAAGCACAGAGAAATGAAGATACAAGTGGTATTTGTTACCAGTTGCACGTCAGTACTTGGCCCCTATTCCGATGTTCCTCTATCGCTGTATTTGCCCTTTCTTTGTGAGATGCTGAGAATTTGGGAGGATACAGTCTCTAAATGGATGAACTTATAATGATGGGGCTTTCAAAAGGAACATTCTTCTGACACCTCTTCTAGAGATCAGTAATTATTAGTGAACATTTTATGAATAACTGTGCATCATTAAGCTTTACCCTACTCAGAGGCCTGTACTTAAGAATCAGAAGTCACAGGATAATCTCATTTCCACCACTCCTCTTTAGTGTCATTTGGAAATGGCTGGGATGAGTACAAGGCATACAGTAGCTTCCTTGACCTGCTTAAATTAAGGAGTCCTGGGGAAACTCAAAACCTCCTGACAATGGAGGCTGAGTCACCCTGTCAGAGGAAGGCTAGAAGTAATGGCCCCATCAGCAGGAGGTTTGAATATCAGCTAACCACCAATTCCTCAGAAGTCTTCCCTTACACCCCCTCCACCAGCATGCATCAGTACTAGTCCTCAGGTCCAGGGTCCTCATTCCCTTCCCTCAATGCCTAGTTCTCTGGACCCAAATAAGAACCCTATAAAAACCCACCAGAATTTATTGCTTGGGGGTAGAATGCCCATTCCCTTTGGGGCCCCAATTCCACCCAAGGCTGCAACAGGAAGCTCCATTATACCTGGGGGCCCAGATTTGTTTCTCTCAGTCTTCTTGACTGCCTTTTTCTCTGTGCATATCTCCCCCAATAAAGCCTGCTTGCTTTACTATATTATCTTGAATTTCATGTTTCATTGTATTGGGCTTTTGGTAATCAAACCTCTCTAAGTAAGTGTTAGGACAATGAGAGATGCCAACAGGCTTTTAAAGACCTGGCCAATTGCCTCAAGTAGGCCATGGGTGTTGAATCATTGCAAGATCCAAGCAAACCCTTTGCGTTTTACCTTGATACTCACCTGAATAGCTAAGTGCCTTGTATGGGGGCAATCTAGTATCAGAAGAGGGAGGTCTACCTAAATATTTACCAGTAGAGGGCTTAAAGTCCATGAAACTTGGAATTTGGAATACAAGTTGGAATTCTTGGCTTTGAAATGGGTTGTCACACTGATAAATTCTGAGGCTATGTGTATGAACTCAATTTCAAGTATGAATAGATAGCAACCCACTGACTTATCTTGACAAGTGCTAAGTTAGAAGCTGCCTGCCAAAGGAAAGAGGCAATGCTGGCCAACGATGAGTTCAGCATACATTACCGGCCAAGGAAGAGTAATGTAGATGCAGGTGCTCCATCACCCAGGCCATGTGAGTCCAAAATTAGGCTGATTCTCATTGAAAGAGTGGAAGCACTCAGTGACATTGGAGGAACAGGGTAGCAGTCACAGCAAAGGACAGCAGAGATTGTACCCCACTGGATGTAGTAGACATTGAAATGTTGTACCAGTCCCCTTGTCTCAGTTGTCTTTGGACGGCTAGAGGAGGGTGAAGCAGTGCAATTATCTACAAGAAGAGAAACAGAATGAGAAAGAGTGTGAGACTCAAATACCCAAGCTTCATTCCACAGAAGGCATCCTGTTACTGAGAGGATTACCAAAGTTAGAGCTAGATCATGGAATACATTGTGAGATATGAAAAAGTGTCTGGTATTGTATAAGACATTTCACTTTATGGCTAATAAAGCACTCCATGATTATTTTTGGAAACAGGTCAAGAGATAACTCTGGATCTGGATCTTAGTGTCCCAATAGGGCAACAGGTATCCATACAGAAGTGTGAGACTTGTAATCAGTGTGTTCAAAGGAAAGTGCTACCAATTTAGACCATACTTCAGAGCTTATATATAAGAGCTTTTTATCTTTGGAAGAGAATGAAAAAATAATAAGTAATATATCAGTGATGAGAGACCATTTCACCAGTATCGATGGACCTATTCAACTAGTAACCAGGATGCTTTAATAATTTGCTAAGATTTGAGGGTAAGACTATTTCTTTATATATACATTCTCTAACAGGATCCATTCTAATCAAAGCAGAATCTTGGAGGGCAAATGACTCAAGGAAATATTAATTTATACCAAAAAGATGACTAGTTTCTTTGGAAAAATCCAAGAAATCCAAAACTATTATATTACCGTTTACAAGGAAACCCATGGTCTTAGCATTTTAATCACATACTATTAAAATAGCAGGGGGCCTCTGAGGCTTGAGCAAGAAGTTCAGTGGTGGCAAAATGTGGTATTTCTACTGCATCCATATAATAATAACTAGATTGTTGCAATAGACTTCATCCCATCTGATGTTTGGGGAAGAGTCAGGTTCACCCAATGATTTGTGCTTTGGAATCTTTAAGATGGAGAAAATGTAGAGCCTTATATTGGGTAGGTCACTTGGCCCTAGATAATAGGACCCTGCAAAGCCAGTATATCACACTTAAACACTGGCTAGTTGGTTGTACTATTTGGTGCCAGGGAGTAGATGAACAGGGAGCAGAGTTGGCTATGTAAACTTCAAAAAAGGCCTATTCATCAATTGCAAATAGACTACCAGAGCTAGATAATAACTCAGGAGATACTTTGGAGGAAGGGAAACTATGTGTTGCTGTCCCCAAGTCTGTCTTGGACTAAGAGGGACCTTTATTCAGACAGAGGGTGTACTGAATCCAGAAGCTGCAAGTCATACTCCAGATGTGGAGGCCCCTAGAGACCAGATGCTATCTACAGAACCTAGAGCCAACAGTAGCCAGGACTAAGATGGAAGGTCTGTAGGCCAGTGTAGTCTAGAACCTCCATACTCACATTACTTTTGTGAGGGGGGCTTTGTTATATTTTTATGCAGAATTTAAGGTTTTCAAAACACATAATATATAATCTCATTTCATCCTCACAATGACCACATGAGGTAGACAATATTATCCCTATTTTATAGGTAAACAATCTGATGCTTATAGAGCTTCTTGGGCTTGCCCAAGATTACCCAGCTAATTAAGTGTTAGAGATAGGACTCTGAACCCATATCTTTTCTGATTCTAAGTTTATAGTTCTCCCCACTTTACCACACTGTTTCTCTAATAACTGACAAGAGTTCTGAAGATTTTTAGGTGATGCTAGGAAAACTGTCTTTGTGGATTGCCTGCAAGTACATCCTAGAACAATGAGTTTTCACGGTCTCCTCTAGTCCTATAAGATGAATTTGGATGGCTTTAATTTTATCTTCTGGAAATTATTTTCTGGATTGAAAGACAGGTAAAGAATACCGGTGTGTTTTTTCTTGTAAGCAGTGAATTTGTTTCAGACATCATTAGAACAAAGATAAATTAAGCTTTGCATAGCAATTTTAGTCATGTTGCTGACAGAGAATCAAGCCAGTGCTGGGGAATAGGGGAGGTGGCAAATTGAGGGGGGTGAGAAAAGGAGAAGGAAGTGGAGGCTGCCATGGGCAAAATGGATGCTCACCTTTCACTAACAAGATAAAGTGGAGCTTCTTTTGTTTCCTCCCTCCTCTGGAGAGGCTCTGCTCTAACATGGCATTGATTCCTTCTTCCAATCATCTTTGTTCTCTACATCCTGAAGTGCAGGGGGGCTATGGATTGATGGAGAGGTGCTGGCTTCTCTGAGTGGCGGGGGCACGCTTCTGTTGTTTGAATCCCCCACTTAAGGTAAGCTTATCTTGATTAAAGGAGAAACAGGCACAGGTGCTCTGACTGTTTCTTGCCCAGGAAAGCTTCCATGTACCAGCATAAAATAGTATCATGAGACATGGGTCATGAAGTAGTTTGAGCTACTGTCCTTTCTTTTGTTGGAAATGGGGTGAGAGGAATAGGTGGATTTCAGCAAAGAGCATATATCTGGAGAGAGAAGGGATTAGTCAACCTGAATGCAGCTGTGGTTCAATGAAGGGGGTAGGTGTGGGATTGGGAAAGCTGAGATGGGAGAAGTGGGGAGGGTAACTGGCTTCTACCTGAAGTTATCTGAATGATAGTTCCCAGAGGAGTAGATATAGATAGATAGATAGATAGATAGATAGATAGATAGATAGATAGATAGATAGATAGATAGATAGATATAGATACTATATAGATTAGATAGATAGATACTTCCTAAAGAAGTATCAATCAATCAATAAGTATTTTTTAAATTCCTGCTAAGTACCAGATACTAGGATACAAGCACAAAGAATGAAGCTATCTCAACTCCGAAGGAGCTTATATTCTAATGGGGGAGAAAACTACATCTATAAAAACACACAGCATAAATAGGGAATGAATAAATATAAATAAAAACAAAATTGTTAAATATAAGGTATTTAGGGGGAGGGGAAAATCAGAAAAGGCTTCATGAAGATGATGCTTGAGTTGTATCTTAAAGATGAGAACTCTGTGAGGTAGGCATTAGAAGGGAATGTATTCCAGGCAAGTGGGAATGCCAGTGCAAAATCATGGGGAATAGAATGTGAGGAACAATGCAAGAATCCCAACAAAGACATTCTAGTACACTCAGTGTACATTTACCAGGGCCAGCCACATGGTGCAGTGAATAGAGTGCCGGGAATGGAGTCAGGAAGACTAGTTTTCCTGAGTATAAAGTCAGCTTCAAAAACTTACTAACTGTGTGACCCTGGGCCCAGTTTGCCTCAGTTTTCTCATCTATTAAATGAGCTGGAGAAAGAAATAATAAACTCATCTAGTATCTTTGCCAAGAAAACCCAAATAGCATCACAAAGAGTTGGACAAGACTGAAACAATTGAACAACATTTACAGTTGCCTTGATGAACTGACCCCCTCTCCCCACTCTGGTATTTCTGGAGTTTGGGATATAGCAGTGGGATGGCATGAGTTATGCAAAAGATGCTCCCTGGCAGTGTGGGAAGAAAATGTAAGTCATGTCTGACAACAAATACATTATTCCACACCCATAGTCCACCATCTTTCTATTGACAGGGGGTAGGGGGAAAGTCATGTATTCCATTAGCATCCAAGTGCTCCCAGCTCTGTAGTAGTGTTTCAGAGGTACACAAGCCTGTTTATCAAAGGGTGTTGATGCTGAGGAACTGGGTTCAGCTCATAGCATATAATATGGAAGTATACGTAAGTGAAAAATATTGGAGAGCATAAATATTTGCTGTCATCATCCTTCTGTGGCAAAGAACTCTGGGAATTTTGAGTGGTTATTGATATGTTTTAGATTAATAATTCATGGCTAAATGAGCACTGATATGGGTGAAGGCTTCATATCTTGTTAGCAAAGACATGGATTAGACAATTGGGAAGAGGGGATCCAGACCTGCAAAGACATCTGTATAAGGGATTTCCAGGGAAGAAAATCCCTCTACTAATGCAAATTGGCAACTGTTCTCTAACCCATACTTCTGGAGTTACCCTGGGCACTAAAATTCTAAATAACTTGTCTAGTGTCTCAAAGACATTTGTATTAGAATTCTGGAATTTGAATTTGGGTCTTTGCCTATTCTCTAGTGGAGAAGTCATTTCTTACTTAGCCATGGATAAAGAAAAGGCCCTGCCCACCCACACCCACTCCCAGTAGAGAGCCTCAGTTAGGTCTAACCTAGTAGGAGCAGGGAACCTCAGTGTCCACAGTAAAGGAAAGGACCCTGGCCAAATAAAGGGGCCCCAACTTAGTTTGAGGAGGGTGGTCCTAAAAATCAACTCCTTTAGCAAAAGACCCCTGGTGTAAAGGAAAGGCCTCCTCAAGGGTATTGTGGAGAAGGGACCAGACTTGACCGTCAGATGAGGAGCTGGATCTCAGTACCGAAAATGAGCAAACAACAACAATAATAAAGAACTGTGAGGATGCCAAGGAGGCCAGAGAGAAAAACCCAGTAGAAGAGAATAACTCAAAATCCCCCAAAAGCAAAGCCTCAAAGACAAACACAGCATGCTCATGAGATAAAGGGAAATTCCCAGAAGGAATCATACTATTTTTTTTTAAAGAATTCAAATGAAATTATAAATGAAATGAGAGCCATAGAGGAAAGAATTAGAAAATAAATGAGAACTATGCAGGACAGACTTGGAAAGAGAATTAACAGCTTAAAACAAGATGTACAAGACCTTATCCAATTGGTAGACTCCGTGCAAATCAGAATGGACCAAAATAACTAATAGCTCCCATTTGTATAGCAGTTTGCTATTTGCAGAATTCTTTACAAGTAGTATTTCATTTGATCCTTACAACCACCCAGAGAGGTAGGGCTATTATTATCTCCATTTTTACAGATGAAGAAACTGAGGCAAAGGTTGAGTGATTTGCCTGGGGTCATGTTAGTGTCTGAGGCCAGATCTGTTCTTAGGTCTCCCTGACTCTAGGTGAAACTTTCTATCCTCTGTGCCATCTAGTTGCTTCTAGAAGTTAATGAACCTAGGAGATAACAAGAAATATCTAAAATATCCAAATTAATGAAAAAAAATTGAAAAAAATATAAGATATCTTATATAAAAAAAAAAACAACTGACCTAGAAAACAGATCAAGGAGGAATAACATGAATTATTAGTCTACCTGAAATTCATGTTAAAAGAAAACATCCAAACATACTTAATCATAAGGGAAGAATGGAATAGGACTCACTATTTAATAAAAAATGTTGGAAAAAACTGGTCAAGAGTAAGCCAGAAGGGGCGGAGCCAAGATGGCGGAGTAGAAACAGCGTGTCCAAGCCACTCTGCCCCCAGATTACCTCCAAACTATGTAAAAGGGAACTCTGAACAACTTCAGGAGCCCCAGCACCCACAGAACGACACAGAGAAGCTAACCTCCCACTGAGGACAGCCCAGAAGCCCAGCAGGAAGGACCAGTGCAGCAGTCTGGGAGCCGGCAGCACAGTGTGCAGAGCCCGGGGAGCCGAGCATAGCTGAGCGCCTGAGTTGCGATTTTAGCCCCAGGGTGGCAGGGCCAGTAGCCGGCTGGAGGTACCACAGAACACCAGCAGCTGTGGCAATTCCAGAATTATCAACACAGACATGCCTAGGATAAAGTGAGAGGTTAGTGCCCTATGGACTTTGGGACCAGTATTTGGGGAACACATCAGCTTCCTCCCCTGGGGGCTAGAAGCCACTGAGGAGACATGCTGTTTTGTAGTTTTCAGAGGCAGCTCCAGCTCCTGGCCTGCGAACTGTAGGGAGATCCAGTGATCAGTCTTGGGGGGTAATCACTCTTGCTTTAACCTCCCTGGATCTGGATTGTGATCTGGGGTGGAGGTCGTGGGTGGGTTTCCAGCTTGTTTCAGTTTCCAGGTTTCCAGTTTCACTTACCCAGCAAAATTATTTTGTTTCAGGGGAAAATATGGTCATTCAGTGGAATAGAGGACTTTCAAGCATTCTTGAGGAAAAATCAGAATTGAATAGAAAATTTGACATCCAGACACAAGAAGCAAGAGATGCCTGAGAAGGTAATCAGGGAAAAGAAATCAAAAGGAACTTATCAAAGTTGAACTATTTACATTCCTATATGGAAAAGCAGTAACTGTGACTGATGATATCTTTCTCACTATGAAAATAATGGAAGAAGGGGGTGTGGTCATATGAATACATATGTGAATGTGTGTGTATATGGTTACAGTTATATATGGATAGAGGGCAGAGGTTGAATTTGTTGGGAAGGGAGAATACTCAAGGGATGAAATTATGAGGTGAGAGAGGAAAGTGGCAAGAGGAGATGGGGAGAGACAGGGTAGGGTAAACTATCCCATGTAGAAGAAGCAAGGGGAAGTGGTTGCAAAGGAGGGGGAGAATAAGGAAGGCTAAAAAGGCAAAACCACATTCACATTGAATTTGGTTCAGGGAGAAAATGACATACATACTAAATGGGATATCTCAACCTGCAGCAGGATAGGGGGAAGGGGGATGTGAGGAGGGATGATGGATGAGAGGGCATCCTTGGGGTGAGGGGAGGTTGGAAGTACCCACTATAGAAGAGGGACAGGATCATGTAGGGAATGGACCAGGTGGGGGGTGGGATGAGTGGGAGGGAATTATAAGCAGCCTTGTACAATATATCTACTATGATAATGTTTTGCATAACTAGACATGTACAACATATACTGAATTACTTATCTCCCCAGAGGGAATGGGTGACAAGGGAGGAAGGAAATGGATCTGAAATTCAAGGTCTTAACATTAAATGTTTCAAATATATATAAATACTATTATTAATACTCTTTTGCTTGTAATTGGGAGATAAGATGTGCAGGCATTGGGACACAAAGATTCACCTTCCTCTAATGGAAAAGTCGAAGGGGGTATGGGAGAAGATATGGGAGAGAGCAGATTGGAGGAAGCGATATCTTGTGGGACTGCTATTCTGGGAGAGTGGGTAGGGGAAAAACAGGGGGGAAAATAATTGTAACTCAAAATCTGGTGGAAATGAATGATGTAAAACAGAAGTTAATAAAGCATTTGTTTAAAGAAAAAAATAATAAATAAAAAAAGAGTAAGCCAGAAATCAGAACAACATCTCACACTTCATTACTAAGATTCTCTAAATGGATACATTGCCTAGATGTAAATGGTTGTACAATAGACACATTATAGGAAAAGGGAAGAGTCCTCAAGAATAATACTGCCCACTTATGACAAAGACATGATGGATTAATATGCAGAATGAGAAATGTATTTTTGATATAACCAATGTAGGAATTTATTTTGTTTAATTATGATTACATGATAAAAGAGTTTTTTTCTTTCTTCCTCCCTTTCGTTCCCTCCCCTTACCTTTCTCTTCTTTTTTCTTTCTTTATTTCCCCACAGTGGATAGGAGAAAGTGGAAGAAAAAAGAAGTTTTAATAATTGGAAATATATGTTCTGTGTGCATATATATATATATATATATATATATATGTATAAAGATACATATGTATGTGTGTATGGATATATACATATATTCTCAAGTGGTATCTTATCTGCCCTTAAGGATTCACTTGGCTCCCTCTCTCTTGATGGAAACCCCAGAATATTAGCTTAACATTAGCTTCTAGGGCTTCTGTTTGGGGGCTGCATTCCTGCAGCATCAGAAAACCACATGGTGGAGACCCTGAGTTGTACCAATTATCAGTCTTCAGTAAGGCTATGGATCTTTGCAATCATAGTGCTTACTTAAGGATAAGGACCCACTTGCCAGAAGGGAGTCCTGCCACTTCAGTACTATATATTTTCCTCTTGAAATGTAGTTGAGAGTATACTCTGAGGATTATAGATGGTAAAATGGTAAACCCCAAATTTGGAACACACAGCTTTTTGTGGTCCAAAATGGTTTAGAAGAACTTAACAATTTAACTGTAATTGGATAACGCACTATTTCAAACATCTCAATATGAGCCTTCTTTCCAAAGTACTTATGGTAGATACAGAACAGAAATGATTAGTGGTTTCTCAGAGGCAACACTGTGCTCTCAATGATGGGTGGCAAGAGGCTTAAAGATGTAATAGACATCACGTACATAAAAGGGCTTCATAAATTGCAATGCACCATAAAATATAAAATAATTTTATTATTGTTATTGGTGGTGTTAAGCATTGCTCTTGTTGTTTTACAAATACCAGGAAACTAAAGAAATAACTTAGGTAACCTTGTTGCTTTTCCCATCAGTGGTAGGGTAGGGGAGGAGGAGAGAAGATGCAACCAAGGACTCTGATTTAATTTACACAAATACAGAAGCCAGATTGCTTTGTATTGTGATTATTCTAGTCCAAGGGAAAAGGTAATTTATTGTGCCAAGATTCAAGGTTTCTTGCATTACTCTAAGGCAAACCACTCCCCTAACAGAATATAGAAACATGCTGCTGGGACATAACTGAGGCAGCATGAGTACAGAGGGGCTCTTTGTCTAAAAGAATGAGTGTAATGGTGAATCTATTTTTAAAATCTCCTCTGTTGGTGTCTAGAGGATAGGTTCTCTGATCTGAAGTGGTCAAAATCAGAATCTGCTTCTTTTTTTTCTTTTTTTGATAATTGTGAGCTTCAAAAAATGGGGGTGGTCCTTCAGCTTCTTACCTCCCAAATCAGTAAATTCCTCTGTTTGGGTTTTTAACTGAGCCTTTTTTTTTTTGGCCAAGTTTTCTCCTCTTTACTTCTGAGGACTCTGCAGCAGCATCTGGTAAGGGTGTTTATTGACATCTATGATGGACATTTCCTAGGGGTGTTTCTCTGTTAGTGCATAGAACATGTGGATACTCTTGATTCTCTGTTTAGTGGACATGTGAGATCCTAGCAAATGAATCTGTCTTTTGTCTGTGTTTTACCCTTTTAGAAAAGTGTGAAATACAGTAAAATAACTGAATATTTTTAGAAAAAAAAGGAAACAAAATCCACTTTCCTTCCTTCATGGCTAAATAAGCCTCCAGAAGGATGATTGTTCATGACCCATACTTCCCTCTTTCTGGAAGAAAAAATAACAACAACCACCACTACAGTACTGTCTTCATTTTAAATCCCTACCTCCATCATCATTAAAAATAACCTCCTTTTACAATCCACCCATTCTCTCTCCTCTTGCTCTAGAAAACCAGGCATTCAGAAGTCTGTTGTAGCTCAAGGGCAATTAATATCATGAGATGACAAGCAATCTTGGAACAACTGTAGAAATGGCTACAGGAGGGAACAGGCCCTGGCTCAAAGTCACTGTAGGTAGTTTGTGCCCTGTCTAGCATATGCTTTATGCATGAGAAATGGAGAGATTTCCATTGCCTCGCATAATGCAATTAAAATGTACACTGCCAGAACTCACCCAAAGCCAATGTATTTTATATTGTGCTTAAGACCCCCGGGGGCAGAAATGAAGTTTGGAGGTCACACATCTTGAACCAGCAGGATTAGACCTGCCTCCTTCGGCGGATCCTTAATGGGACACATGGACACGTGTTCATCGACCATAGTAAGATGCTATTATAAGCAATAGGTAGGAGTGGGCAGGGGAGTTCTGAGCTAAGGCACTTGGGTAAAGCTAGTAAATACGATGATTTCTGGCCAAGCAGGTCTATTTTTCTGTCTCCTTTCTTTTTATGTTTTCAGCCCTTTTGATGTACATGTGCATTTTAACATGAATAGAGAAAGGAGAGTGACTGTTTCTAAATGCCTAAAAATGACAGAGTATTTGTTCTCTTTGATGCTATTTTATTTCAGTAACAGTCTTTTTTTTTTCTGATTAGCACCATGGCACAGACTTTTTTGTACCTTAAGGTCTTTTAAAAAATTTGTTTTAATCACATCAAAATGAACTTAATTCAAGTCTCTGTTAAACAACAGGAACCATCTGCCTTGACAATTGCTCTGACCCTGAATTGGCAAAAGCTTCTCAGAGATGGAAGAAGCCCCTTACTGACTAAAGCCACAGACAGCTGGAACAGCCCACAGAGCTGAGTGTTACTCTTCTCTATTTGCTTGACTGTATTCAAGAGAGGCAGCAGTGATTAGAAGAGTTTATACGTATACTGCACATTCCACTTTGCTAAGGACCTGCTTCATAACAATCCCTTGAGACAGAGATTAAAGGTGCTATTCTCCTCATTTTATAGCTGAGGAAACTGAGGCTCAGTGAACTGTGGTGACTTGGCCAACTTGTAAAAGGGTTGTGTCATTGTAGGTTGTGCCATTATTTACTGTTCTGTTCCTGTTACAAAAATGCTTATGGATAGGCCACATGCATAGACTCAACTAGGCTTCCTCCCTTCCCTTATTCTACAGGCATTTACTGCCACCAAGTCTTGGCTGACACTTCCAGCTGAGGGTTTCAGCATATGGCGAGGACCACAAGTATTGTTATATCAGATTGTGAAGAATTCGATTATTTGCTGTCATGTAGGCTTCAAAGCAAGAAGGGGATTTTTCTCTTTTTGTTTAACCTAAAAATCTCTGTCTAGGATGAGCAGCATCAGAGAGCTAGAAAGTGGCATGAAGAAACAAAAAGAGGGAAGGGAGAAAACATGGAACTCAAGGGATTGTGGAACTGAATGTCGTAGACTAAAAGTAGATAAACAAATTTAATAAAATAAAGTTAAAAAAAAAACAACAGGTCTACAAGCTGATGGTTATGATCATCCAAACAGACTAGGACTGGGGTGGTTAGGTGGCGCAGTGAGTAGAGCATCGACCCTGGAGTCAGAAGGACATGAGTTCGGATCCGGCCTCAGACACTTAATGCACACACAAATAAAAACCTAGCCATGTGACCTTGGGCAAGTTACTTAACCCCAATTGCCCTCCAAAAAGCAAAAAAAAACAAAAACAAAAACAAAAAACAGACTAGGATAGGAAATAACCTGATGGGTATGGAAATGGATGAAGATGCCTTAATGGTGCAGCCATGGTCACCCATGGAAAATTTAGCCCCCTGAGTGGTGGGAATGGTTATGTTTTATTGTATTGGTTGGAGGTAAGAGTGGCAGGTCCAGCCAAACCAAAAACCAGAAGAACAGCTACAGGGTGAGTGCTACAAGAGATTGACTGTCCCCCATCTCTTAGTGATGAAAAAAATTATATCTTGAAAACTGTACCAACTAGGGGGAGGGGAGGATCTCAATGGATCACTAAACATAAAGTGGGGGAAAGGATTTTTTGTTTTATTTTAAAGAAGCATAATCCCTCTATGAAGAGTTTGAAGTCTGGTTCTCCACAATTGTAACTAAAATTTTAACTAAAATTGTAACACAATTTTAACTAAAATCTCATCCTCTTCAGAATTAATAGCACTAGGGAGCATGGGGTAAGGGAAGGAACACTGAGCAGAAGTGTATACCCTGGAATCTAGTCTTGGGTCTCCCTCTATGTAGCTTCATTTAATTAACTTCCTTGGAAAAGTCCTTTAAACTATTTGGAACTCAACTTTCTCATGATGTCTCTGAGGTCCATCCCAGCTCTAGAATGTTGTCATCCTGTCTTGTAATACTTCCTACACTGTTGACTGGCATTGTTATTTGATTCACATGGTTATTTATGTGTTCATTTTCCCCCCTCTGTGCCAGGCTTTTTACCTAGATGGTAGTTTCCATGAAGTCAAAGACCATGTCTTATATTTCTTTGTATACCATCACAATATAAATCTAGTTCAGGATCCTATGCATTACATACAGAAGCACAGAGTCTGATTTAGAAGGCACCTCAGAGACCATCCAGTATTCTTTCTACTATATCTTCAATGAAGATTAACTTGGAGGTTGAAGGACCATCCAGGATTTACTAGAGGAATCTCATGGGACAGTAACTACTCCAGATGCAGCCCTTCTGGATAGTTTTAATTGTCAGGGCCTTTTTCTTTGTATCTTATCTAAACTCTCCTCTCTGCAGCTTCCATGCACTCACTTATCTCTACCTCTGACCACTTAAACCAGTTAGGTAAAAAGTAAATCTCTCTGTTGCATGACAGCACTTTGGATACTTGAAATCAATGACCATTATTACCTGTTCTCCCTTGCAAAACTCCTCTCCAAGTTTTTTCTTCTCCAGGTTAAACATTTCAAGTTCCTTCAACCCATTTCATTTTTGTGTGGTATGGTCTCAAGATCCCTCACCATCTGAGTCACTCTCCTCTGAATCCTCTCCAATTAGACTTCCTAAAATATGAGAACCCTAACTGATGAAATTATGGAGCAGCTAGGCAGTGCAGTACATAGATTGCTGGCCCTGGAGTCAGGGAGATCTGTGTTTGCACCAAGCATCAGATACTGAGTGACTCTGGAAGAGTCACTTGAATTCTCAGTTCCAGTTTCCTCATCAGCAAAACAGGGATGAAGCACCTAATTTATAGGATTTGTTGTGAGAATCAAATGAGGTAACACATGTAAATGACTTCACAAACCTTAAAACACTATGTAATATTAACTATTATTATTTGCTATTATTATGAACATAATTATTCACATATAAATTGACCAGGGCTGAGTATAGCAATAATCAATGGCACTCAAAGTAATAGATTCTTTATACATATTTATTCATTAATAAAAGTAAAATGGCCTCCCTTCAACTCAACTATCTCCATCCCTAAAGCACAATAAAGGATTATAACTAAAGAATATCAAAGTAGAGATAGGAGTAAGAAAAATAATCAAGAAAGGAGCACATCCACATGAATTTCTCAGAAGGTTCTTTATGTATTTTTCAATTCCAGTGGCAAACCAAGGGGTTGCTCTCATCCTGGTGTTCATTCCACATTCTTGTAAGTATTCCTTAGCCAACTGACTTGCTCAGTTTGCTTAAAGCTGACTCTGATTGTGTGGAACCATGGTTGTCTCTGAATCGATTGGGCCAACTGGAGCTGTTAGAGTAGGGTAAGGGTAAGATAAGTAAGGGCCCAGATAAAATTGAGTTTGCTCACAATCAAGAGCACTCAGGATGCTAGAGAGGATCAGGGAGAGGCCAATAGCAGTGTTTTATTCTTGAAGAATAATTTTTACTTTTTTAAAAAAATACATTTTATTAATATCTTTTTACATGTCCCTTCATGTTCTTTCCTTCTCTCCTCCAAGACTCTATCCCATATAATAAAGAATTTTTAAAAGAAAATAAATGGGCAAAACTTTAGACAACTGACCAACATATTATTAAAAATCAGACAATATATACAATGGTTCACATCCATAGACCACCCATCTCTGCAGAAGAGTAGATGGAATTGTCTTTTCATATTTCTTCTTTGGTATCCAACTTGTTCTTTATAATTTTATATTCATTTTCAATTATTTTGTGGTCATTTTTTCTCCATTTACAATGTTGTATTTATTATGTATATTGTTTTCTTGGCTGTGCTTACTTCACTCTGCATCAGATCATGGAAATCTTTTCATACTTCTCTATATTCATCATAGTTGTCATAGTCTTAAAGCATAGTGATATTCCATTATTTTATGTAACACAATTTCCTTAGTCATTTCCCAATCAATGGGCATCTATTTTATTTCCAGTTCTTTGCTGCCATAAAGCATTACTATAAATATATTGGTGCCCATGGAGCCATTCTTTTTTATCAATGGCTTCCTTAGAGTACACACTAGTAGTGGAATCTCTCAGTCAAAAAGTATAAACATGTTAGTCACCTTATTTGCATAATTCCAAGTTCCTGTCTGGAATGGTTGTACCAGTTCACAGCTCTGCCATCAATGTATTTCACAGTTTCTCCAGGATTAGTTATCTCCATCTTTTCCAATTTTCTAATAATGAGGAAAAACCTCAGGGTTGTTTTGATTTGTATTTCTCTTATTATTAGCAACTTGGAACATTATTAGTATTTGCAATGATTCTTTTGAGGAGTATTTATTCATCTCATTTGATGACTAATCTATTTTGGAATCATTTTTATTATGTGTCATAGAGAAAGCTAACAGATATTTGTACAAATCATAGATATATGTACATATACATTATGCACCTATGTATATGTACATATCTGTTAGTTGTTTCCCTATCTTGGATAATAAACCTTTATCTGAAAAAATTTAAACGAAGATTTTTTTTTTTTACAACTTCTTCCCTTCTTATCTCCCAGATGCTTTGTTTGTATAGATGTTTTTCAATTTCATGTAATCAAAAATACCTATTTTATCTTTTGTAACTACGTCTATCCCTGGTTTGGTTACTTTCTAATTTTCATAGTGTATTCATAATTCCCATTTGATCTTCCCACCAACCCTGACATGTAGATAAGATCATATTAACATCCTTGAAAATATAAAATGGAGGACATTGGATCCTGATAATGCTACATCAATCCTTCCATGTCCCTCTTTTATCTAGATGGCAGCTTAAGTTGGGGGCTGGGCAGGTATAAGAGTTCAGGTGTGGAAGGTTTTGGGATTAAAGAAGAGCTAATAGCTATAGTCTCCCCCACCCTAAAAAAGTTTAGAACTCTATCAACCAAAAGGCAGCCAAGAGTCAACAGTTTGCTTTTATAGTTGAAGTAAAAGCTTAGGTGACCTAGTCACCATTCACAATAGTTAGAGAAAGAGAATAAAATGTACATGGTCTGAAATGGAAGGTGTAATAAGTGATCTTTGTATGTAACTTTTTTATAGCTTCTAAATCCAATTGAAAGGGAATTTTTTAAAGAAAAAAAAAACAAAAGTTTTTTGACAACTAAAGGGCATTTTCTTTTCTAGAAGAACCAAATATTTTTCTAAAAGCAAATTTTATTTTCCCAAATATTTGACAGGAGCAAGCTGTAAAATTCTGAAGGAGTGTAGTCAGCTGTGCAGATTGACTTTTGAAGTGTAAAATAAACCTTTACTTAACAGATGTCAAGATGAGACTTTGCAAGATAATGACAGTTTTTATAGTAGGTTGGTGGCAAGATTTCTGAGAAGGATGAATAAAGTTTTGGTGCCAAGTCTTAGGAAAAGAAAATGACAACATGATTATTAACAATTGACTGAATTCAGGAAAGCAAAAATCAAGGTTTTAATTTGTATGATTAGATGGCACAAATTGCTCAGTAAATAACCGTAGGATGCAGTGTTGTTGTTTTTTTTTAAGGATGGTCTTTTTTATCAGGTAGAAATTAGAGTTAATCTAAATCCCTAGCTTTTAAAAAAAATCACTCTGAATAAGAATGATTTAAGAGAAAATTCAAAAAGCTTTGGGCAAGGAACAGATAGCCATGGAGGAATTTTTAATCACTGTGTTCATAATCTGCCCCTCTGGCAGCAGTCACAGCAGAAAACAGAGAAGGACCTTTAGAATGTCAGGTCCAATCCAAATGGAAAATACTTCAGACACTTACTATGTGACCTTGAGCAAGTCCCTTAACCACTTTGCCTCAGTTTTCTCATCTGTAAAATGAGGAGGTAGAACTATGCAGCCTCTAAAGTCCCTTCCAACACTGCTTATGAGCTTATAAGAACTCCTATCTCATCTGGAGCTTTTATTTACCTTAAAGTTTTAATCCATTCTCTTTTGTCTTTCCCTAAAACAGTGAATTCCAAACCTGGTTCTGCAACACCCTAAGGTGTCTCTAATTGTTTCAAGGGATATCATGAAATCCTCAAATCAAAGCTAACTGAGTCAGTTTAATTTCAGTACAGCCTTTTAGGAGGGCAGAGTATCAACAAAAGAATCTCACAGCTATTAAAGCTGGAAATTCATGTCCTGGAATATCAGGGCTTATTTTCTCAAGCCCTTTTGGCTCTTCTGCATGAATCAGTATCTAGATATTCAGGAAAGGGTCTAGTTAGACAAGTAAAAGCTGGTGTTGATGGTTTCAATTGAATATTCGAGGCTTCTGCTTTTAACAGCACTTGCAACATCTTGTTGGTCAGGTACTATAAATATCCTGAGAGAAGTATGCTTTCATAAAAATCTCCTTATAATAACAAGACCAACATAAGTGGAGTTTCAGCATTGATTCTGTTGAAACTAATTCATTAAACCAGAGCTTCCTATATTAATCTTTGAGTTACCTTCTAGTTTGCCTTAAAGGGCATCACAATTATAGGATCACGGGATTTAGCCTTCCAAGGGGCCCCATAGATCATCTGCTTAAATCCCCTTGTTTTCCAGATGAGATGAAGTAATTTACACAAACCCACCCAATTTATTAGCTGCAGAGCTTAGGTTGCAACCCAGCTGCTTTGATTCCCAATCCAATGGTCTTTGCATAGTGCCATGTAACAGACAGTTACATGGTATCAGGGTCCCAAAACATTAGTTGAGATGTACTAAATCCATTGTAACATTTAACAGTGACAAATATAATGTCCTAAATTTGGGAATCCTAGAAAAAACTGTACAAGCATAGTATAGGAAGACCTGGCTAGAAAAGTTAGCATGAAAAATCGCTGGGTATTTTCATTGTGTGAAAAATTACGATGAGTCATTAGTGGGATAAGGTAGATGAATAACAGCAGCAACAATAAAATACAAACAAGCCTAACTTAAAATCATAGACCTGGAAGGAATTTCAGAGGTTGCCTAGTCCAGTCATTACGCAAATCATAAATCTTAAGGTGCCCAGAAGAAAGTGCTAGATTTTGAGTCAGAAAATCTGAGATCAAATCTGCCACTTACTTATCTCAATTGTCTTGGGCATGTCATTTAACCGATTCTAGCCTTTGTTTCTCATCTGGAAAAAGGGGGAGTTGGATTAGATAACTCTTGAGGTCCTTTCCAGCTTTAGATCCTTCTACCTATGACCATCACCAAGGAATTGGAACCCAGCAAGCTTAAATGTTTGCTGATTAAAGTAGCCTCTATGAGATGTTTGCTAAGGCTTTAGCAAGATGGAAGAATCATTATGTTCCCCCTCAACCCCACCCCAAGATAGAAACCCCATTTCTCTTAGGAGACATTGAGGCATTAGGAGACAGTATGGTATAGTTGATAGAGAATTAGCCTGGAAGTCAGGAAGACCAGGTTCAAGTCTTGCCTCTGATACATATTGACATATCATCCTAGGCATATCATCTTCTCATTCAGTCAGCAAGAATTTATTAAGTGCTTACTAAGTGTCAGGCACTCTACTAAGTGCTGGTAATACAAAGAACACTAGAAAGAAAAAATTGTACTTCACCTCAGGGAACTTACATTCAACAAGGGGAGACAGAATATAAAAGGGACCTGAAAAGGGAGAGAGGGAAGACAAAGATACCCACAATAGGGGCATGGTAGAGGAAGTCCAGAGTACAACCTAGAGAAGACAGAGATATGTCTGGCCTACATGCCCTCCCACCCCTTGAATGGAGGTCCTGGGAAGAGCCATCTAAAGAGAGAGGCAGTAAGGGCAAAGGTTATTTCCAAAGCATGAACTCCAAAGCTAGAGTAAGGCTTCAGGATGAAGAACTGGACCATGGTAGGGGGAAGTCTAGAGTAAAGTCTAGAGAGATTCTAGGTAACTCTCAAGAATATATGCTGTAGAAAATATGCCAACCTGCATACATGTAAGGAGTTTCTTCACTTGAGAGTTGTCTATACAATGGAATCACAAGCCCAGTCCCTATCCCTACTGTAGCATAGTGTATTGAGAGCTGGCCTCAGAGTCAAGAAGATTGGGGTTCGTAGTCCTACCTTTGGCCGGCTGTATGAACTAGAACAAATCACTTAATCTCCACTTAGTGTCCAGGAAAATCACTAAGGCTAAAATTGCCTTAGTACTGACATGCATTCAGAGAGGGAGCTCTTCACTGGGAGCCTCCTAAACTAATTACAGCCCCTTTACTTATGTTGATACCCAAATGCTTTCATTTATTTCGTGTTTTCAGTTCATTGGGGTGTTAAGATATAGACTAAAGAATAGAAAGGATTCGCAAAAAAAGACAGCATTAACCAATATCCATCTAATTATTTTTCTACTCAGGTACAGGAAGAATTTTATATGCATTAAAATCAAGGTAACGTGTGGCTATACTCCCTCACAAAAGAGTAGCTGGATGTGTGTAGTCCACATGCATACACACTGACTGGCTCAGTTGAAGTAAAGTGTGAGTGGACTAAGGCTCTGTTCACATCTGTTTCTCTCTATGTTCTTCATAGGAAGGGGATGGACTTTCGTTAAGACTGCAAATTTTTACACACGGTGGACTGATACATGGCCACATAGACATATAGCTTAGAATACCCACTGGTCTAGACCTCATATGATGCTGAAGGTGCAAGCCTCACAGCCAGTCTCCGGGATTTGTATGAGATTGTTGGCGAATGAATGAATTCTAACAGACCAAGTTCTCTTTGCATTTTCCTAACCATGCATTGTTTTCTAATTTTACTGTAGATAAAATCTCACCATTCAGAGTGAACTGTTTCAGTGGGAAGCGGAGCCTTACCTCAAGGAGACAGAGTAGTTTTTGGTGATTTGGTTTCAGCTGGTTACAGTTATAAGAGGCACTGAATGGCTAGATGAGACCACTTGTAACCAGTCACCCATAATTGTATGCAGATAAGCAACATTTCTCTGGGGGAACAAGAAAGTCTCTTTTAAAGAAAGAACAACTACTAAAAGAATAAGATCCCTAAAATTAACTATCACGCGTCCACCTCTCCCTCCCTAGTCCAGGGAAGGCTGTTTTCATGTATAATTTCTTATCTATAATCTTTTTATAGTGATTGTTCCCATCAGGGTCATATAGAAAACATTTTATTTTAATGGTCCCCCAAACAGTTATGGAGACATAAAAAATAGGGTAGGAAACCACACACCCTCTTTCCTTCCGCCAATGTCAACATTTAACTGTCAACCAGTCTTAGGCCTTCCACTGGTGATTTAATTGGTTGTTATACTTTGCTTATTTGTCTGACAGACAGTTCAACCAATGAGTGACATTGGTGAAAGGGGATAATAGTGGGGGAACAGAAGAATGTGGGAAAATTCACACATCTCAGAGCTCTAGGCAAATCTCTAAGACTATAAATTGAAATAAGGGGCTGACCTGCACTAGTAGGAACGAGTACTTATTCACTGGTCTAGTTTAGTGACGATGAAAACTATTAGATATCAGAATTTACTGATGAAGATTGTACCACTTCTTTCCTACTTAAAACCTAATGGAAAATAATATATTTTGCATCTCTCTTAGCCCTGATATGTTTTATATCTTTTTTAAAAATACAAATGTATTACATTTATATTCTGATAGCAATTGTACTTTTTTTTTTTTTGGAGGGGGGAAGGTAGGGCAATTGGGGTTAAGTGACTTGCCCAAGGCCACTCAACTAGTAAGTGTTAAGCATCTGAGGCCAGATTTGAACTCAGGTCCTCCTGACCCCAAGGCAGGTGCTCTACTCACTGGGCCACCTAATTACCCCAATATTTTTATATCTTGATGAAATATAAGAATGGAACAGGAAGGTTGTAAACACAGTTTTCAGTGGCAGACCTTGTTTTCACAATTGTAGTTGACTGAGTAGAGCATACCAGATCATATTATATCTTTTATTAATGCCAAAAAAGCAATTGACTCAGTAAAACTTTTAAAACTCAGCTTAAAACTAAGTTTAAAGTCTCCTCTTTAATAAAAGTGTACTAAATGGCACAGTGGGTGGAGTGTAGGGTCTGGAATCAGAAACACTTGCGTTCAAATCTATCCTCAGACTCTTTCTACCTGTGTGACCCTGGGCAAGTCACTTAACTTTCATCTGTAAAATTAACTGGAAAAGGAAACAGCAGACTACTCCAGTATCTTTGCCAAGAAAATCCCAAATGGGGTTGTGAAGAGTTGGACACTCCTGAAATGACTGAAAAAAAAAACCCAAAGATGACTTTATTTAATGTTCTTTTCATTTACTAGTGAGCAGGGTGTACAACAAAGAGGGTCATAGACATAATGGAAAGGGCATTGTGTTTGTAGTCAGCTACTAACTACCTGAGTGACCTGGGAGAAGTTAGTTCATCAATCTGAGCCTTTATTTTCTTATCTGTAAATATAAGGACTTGTTCAAAGGCTTTTCCCAGCTCCGAATCTGATGAACAAGGCAGACATACACTTAACAGAAGCGTTTAGCAACTGCCAAATATGATGTTCTCTGCAAAGTCCAAAAGAAGAGTAATTCTGTTTTTGATACTCCTGTTTCTTTGTTCTAAATCCATTCAGTCATGAAACACTTAAAAGGCCTTGATGAAACCCACTGCCATTCCAAAGAGGTTAGCCTAGCAGATAAATTCAAGACATGTAGTTAGTTAGACGGGCACCCTGGGACAAGTATCTTGGGCAAGTATTACAGATGTACCAGATAACTCCAGAACTGACTAAGAACAAGAGAGCAGGCCATGTTTCACCGCGCTTCTAGTGGTCCCAAACTGCTCCCTAAGGTAAAGGCTTGTCTTTTTAAATACCATTGTTCTTTTATTGATGCTATAAAGCTATGAAACATGGAATATTCATGGTCTTAGAAGAAGCAAATGGTAAGTGGTACAGATGCCCTTACAGAGATGTGTGATGGGTGTAATTGGGCCATGTATTATTAACTATTACTCATGAACAAAAAGTGAAATTAAGGTAAACATTAAGGACACAGATAACCAGAAGAGGAACTGGGTCCACCAAGAAGGAAGCATGAGGGATGTCTTGACATTTTAAGTGTTATACTGATATTTCAATAACATTGAAATATTAAGAAACCCTGACAAAGCATATCCAGTCTACTGGATAGATACTCTCTGGAGAATTTATGGAAGCACCTAAGCGAAAGTTGTACAGGATATCAAGGTCCAGATGAGGGGCGATGGTGATTTGAGCCATTGGAAGGAGTACACACATTGATGAGTTGTGGATCCATGAGAATCTCTGAGTTTTCCTTTCACTGAAATTTCAAACCCACGTTGTGAAGAGGAAATACACCCACCATTATTAAGCCACACAGGCATTGGGCATGATGCCCTGAAGTAGCACAATGATGGTTTTTAAAATAGTGATGCCCAGGCAAAACCAAGATGGCGGAGTAGAAACAGCTCATCAAAGCCACTCTGCCCCCAGATTCCCCCCAAACTATGTAAAAGGGGACTCTGAACAACTTCTGGAGCCCCAGCACCCACAGAACGACACAGAGAAGCTAACCTCCCGCTGAGGACAGCCCAGCAGCCCTAAAGGAAGGACCAGCGCAGTGCTCTGGGAGCCAGCGTCGCGCAGTGTGCAGAGCATGGGGAGACAAGCCGAGAGGAGCCCAGGTGCTGGTGAGCCGAGGTTTTAGCCCCAGGGCAGCAGGGCCAGCAGCCGGCTGGAGAGACCCCAGAACACCAGCAGCTGTGGCGACTCCAGAATTATCAACATAGACGTGCCTAGGACAAAGTAAGAGGTTAGTGTCCTACGGACTTTGGGACCAGTATTTGGGGAATGTATCAGCTTCCTCCCCTGGGGGCTAGAGGCCACTGAGGAGACATGCCATTTTGGCTTTTTTGTTTTTTTGTTTTTAAACAAATGCTTTATTAACTTCTGTTTTACATCATTCATTTCCACCAGATTTTGAGTTACAATCATTTCCCCCCATTATTCCCCTACCCAACCTCCCAGAATAGTAGTCCCACAAGATATCACTTCCTCCAATCTGCTCTCTCCCATACCTTCTCCCATACCCCCATCGACTTTTCCATTAGAGGAAGGTGAATCTTTGTGACCCAATGGCTGCACATCTTATCTCCCTATTACAAGCGAAAGAGTATTAATAATAGTATTTATATATATTTGAAACATTTAATGTTACGACCTCGAGTTTCAGATCCATTTCCTTCCTCCCTTGTCACCCATTCCTTCTTGGGAGATAAGTAATTCAGTATATGTTGTACATGTCTAGCTATGCAAAACATTATCATAGTAGATATATTGTACAAGGCTGCTTATAATTCCCTCCCACTCATCCTACCCCCACCTGGTCCATTCCCTACATGATCCTGTCCCTCTTCTATAGTGGGTACTTCCAACCTCCCCTCCCCCCAAGGATGCCCTCCCATCCATCATCCTCCTCTCATCCCCCTTCCCCCTATTCTGCTGCAGGTTGAGATATCCCATTTAGTATGTATGTCATTTTCTCCCTGAACCAAATTCAATGAGAATGTGGTTTTGCCTTTTTTGCCTTCCTATTCTCCCCCTCCCTTGCAACCACTTCCCCTTGCTTCTTCTACATGAGATAGTTTACCCTACCCTGTCTCTCCCCATCTCCTCTTGCCACTTTCCTGTATTCTCCCTTCCCAACAAATTCAACCTATGCCCTCTATCCATAAAACTGTAACCATATACACACACATTCACATATGTATTCATATGACCACACCCCCTTCTTCCATTATTTTCATAGTGAGAAAGATATCATCAGTCACAGTTATTGCTTTTCCATATAGGAATGTAAATAGTTCAACTTTGATAAGTTCCTTTTGATTTCTTTTCCCTGATTACCTTCTCAGGCATCTCTTGCTTCTTGTCTCTGGATGTCAAATTTTCTATTCAACTCTGGTTTTTTCCTCAAGAATGCTTGAAAGTCCTCTATTCCACTGAATGACCATATTTTCCCCTGAAACAAAATACTCAGTTTTGCTGGGTAGGTGACCCTTGGGTTCATTCCCAGTTCTTTTGCCCTCTGGAATATCATATTCCATGCCCTTCGATCCCTCAGTGTAGAAGCTGCCAGGTCCTGGGCTATTCTGATTGTGTTTCCACAATATTGAAATTGTTTCTTCCTGGCTGCTTGTAGTATTTTCTCCTTGATCTGGGGATTCTGGAACCTGGCTATAATATTCCTGGGAGTTTTTTTTGGGATCTTTTTCAGGAGGTGATTGGTGGATTCTTTCAACCTCTATTTTGCCCTCTGGATCTAAAACATCAGGGCAGTTTTCCTTGAGAATTTCTTGAAAGGTGATTTCTAGGTTCTTTCCTTGATCATGGCTTTCAGGTAGTCCAATAATTTTTAAATTGTCTCTCCTGGATCTATTTTCCAGGTCAGTGGTTTTTCCCATGAGATATTCCACATTGCCTTCTAATCTTTCATTTGTTTGGATCTGCTTAACAGCATCTTGATTTCTCATAAAGTCACTAGCTTCCATTTGCTCCAGTCTAACTCTGAAGGAATGAATCTCCTCAGTGAACTTTTGAGATTCTTTTTCCATCTGGCAAATTCGACTTTTTAAGGCATTCTTCTCCTCAATGGCCTTTTGGGCCTCCTTTGCCATTTGAGCTAGTCTATTTTTTAAGGTGTTGTTTTCCCCAGTCAGGCTGTTGACCCTCATTTCATACTTTTCCTGCATCCTTCTCATTTCTCTTTCTAATTTTTCCTCCACTTCTCTTATTTGATTTTTAAAGTCCTTCTTAAGGTCCTCTATGGCCTGCAACCCGCTCATGTTTTCCCCTGGGGCTTTTGGAGCAGGACTTCTGACCTCACAGTCCTTTTCCCGCTCTATGCCCCCAAAATAGGAGTCTAGGGTTGCATTTTTCTGTTTCCTTTGCCTTGGCATGTTGCCACTTAATTACTTGACTTTTGGGCTTGTTGCCACACTATGGCTTTAAGGCCAGATAGAGGAATTTTCGTCCCGAACGTGTGGGGGCAACTTCCGTTTCTGGCAAGCTGTAAACCCACCCACGACTTCCACCCTAGATCACAATCCAGATCCAGGGAGGTTAAAGCAAGAGCGATTATCCCCCAAGACTGATCACTGGATCTCCCCACGATTTGTAGGCTGGGAGCCAGAGCTGCCTCTGAAAACTACAAAATGGCGTGTCTCCTCAGCGGCTTCTAGCCCCCAGGGGAGCGAGCTGATGCATTCCTCAAATACAGGTCCCAAAGTCCATAGGACACTAACCTCTTACTTTGTCCTAGGCATGTCTATGTTGATAATTCTGGAGTCGCCACAGCTCCTGGTGTTCTGGGGTTCCTCCAGCCGGCTGCTGGCCCTGCCGCCCTGGGGCTAAAACCTCGGCTCACGCGGACCTGGGCTCGGCTCGGCTCCTGCACTCTGCGCTCTGCGCGCTGCCGGCTCCCAGACCGCTGTGCTGGTCCTTCCTGCAGGGCTGCTGGGCTGTCCTCAGCGGGAGGTTAGCTTCTTTGTGTCGTTCTGTGGGTGCTGGGGCTCCAGAAGTTGTTCAGAGTCCTTTTTTACATAGTTTGTGGGGAATCTGGGGGCAGAGAGGCTTGGAAGAGCTGTTTCTACTCCGCCATCTTGGCTCCGCCCCCGACACACCATTTTGTAGTGTTCAGTGGTAGCTCCAGCTCCTGGCCTGCGAACTGTAGGGAGATCCAGCGATCAGTCTTGGGAGGTAATCACTCTTGCTTTAACCTCCCTGGATCTGGATTGTGTTCTGGGGTGGAGGTTGTGGGTGGGTTTCCAACTTGCCAGAAACTGAAGTTGCCCCCCACACATTCGGGACGAAAATTCCTCTATCTGGCCTTAAAGCCTTAGTGTGGCAACAAGCCCAAAAGTCAAGTAATTAAGTGGCAACATGCCAAGACAAAGGAAACAAATTAAAGAGAAAAATGCAACCCTAGACTCCTACTTTGGGGGCAAAGAGGGTTGAAGCATAGGGGAAGAGGACTGTGAGGTCAGAAGTCCTGCTCCAAAAGCCCCAGGGGAAAACATGAGCGGGTTGCAGGCCATAGAGGACCTTAAGAAGGACTTTAAAAATCAAATAAGAGAAGTGGAGGAAAAATTGGAAAGAGAAATGAGAAGGATGCAGGAAAAGTATGAAATGAGGGTCAACAGCCTGACTGAGGAAAACAACACCTTAAAAAATAGACTAACTCAAATGGCAAAGGAGGCCCAAAAGGGCAATGAGGAGAAGAATGCCTTAAAAAGTCGAATTTGCCAGATGGAAAAAGAATCTCAAAAGTTCACTGAGGAGATTCATTCCTTCAGAGTTAGACTGGAGCAAATGGAAGCTAATGACTTTATGAGAAATCAAGATGCTGTTAAGCAGATCCAAACAAACGAAAGATTAGAAGGCAATGTGAAATATCTCATGGGAAAAACCACTGACCTGGAAAATAGATCCAGGAGAAACAGTTTAAAAATTATTGGACTACCCAAAAGCCATGATCATAGAAAGAATCTAGAAATCACCCTTCAAGAAATTCTCAAGGAAAATTGCCCTGATGTTTTAGATTCAGAGGGCAAAATAGAGGTTGAAAGAATCCACCAATCACCTCCTGAAAAAGATCCCAAAAAGAAAACTCCCAGGAATATTATAGCCAGGTTCCAGAATCACCAGATCAAGGAGAAAATACTACAAGCAGCCAGGAAGAAACAATTTCAATATTGTGGAAACACAATCAGAATAGCCCAGGACCTGGCAGCTTCTACACTGAGGGATCGAAGGGCATGGAATATGATATTCCAGAGGGCAAAAGAACTGGGAATGAACCCAAGGGTCACCTACCCAGCAAAACTGAGTATTTTGTTTCAGGGGAAAATATGGTCATTCAGTGGAATAGAGGACTTTCAAGCATTCTTGAGGAAAAAACCAGAATTGAATAGAAAATTTGACATCCAGACACAAGAAGGAAGAGATGCCTGAGAAGGTAATCAGGGAAAAGAAATCAAAAGGAACTTATCAAAGTTGAACTATTTACATTCCTATATGGAAAAGCAATAACTGTGACTGATGATATCCTTCTCACTATGAAAATAATGGAAGAAGGGTGTGTGGTCATATGAATACATATGTGAATGTGTGTGTATGTGGTTACAGTTATATATGGACAGAGGGCATAGGTTGAATTTGTTGGGAAGGGAGAATACTCAAGGGATGAAATTATGAGGTGAGAGAGGAAAGTGGCAAGAGGAGATGGGGAGAGACAGGGTAGGGTAAACTATCTCATGTAGAAGAAGCAAGGGGAAGTGGTTGCAAGGGAGGGGGAGAATAGGTAGGCAAAAAGGCAAAACCACATTCTCGTTGAATTTGGTTCAGGGAGAGAATGACATACATACTAAATGGGATATCTCAACCTGCAGCAGAATAGGGGGAAGGGGGATGAGAGGAGGGATGATGGATGGGAGGGCATCCCTGGGGGGAGGGGAGGTTGGAAGTACCCACTATAGAAGAGGGACAGGATCAAGTAGGGAATGGACCAGGTGGGGGTAGGATGAGTGGGAGGGAATTATAAGCAGCCTTATACAATATATCTACTATGATAATGTTTTGCATAGCTAGACATGTACAACATATACTGAATTACTTATCTCCCCAGAGGGAATGGGTGACAAGGGAGGAAGGAAATGGATCTGAAATTCAAGGTCTTAAGATTAAATGTTTCAAATATATATATAAAAAATTTTTTTCTGTTTCCCGTTTTCATTCTTTTTGGCTTTTGGTAGGGGGGAAGGTGGGCAATTGGGTTTAAGTGACTTGCCCAAGGTCACGCACTAGTTTTTGTGTTAAGTGTCTGAGGCCAGGTTTGAACTCAGGTCCTCCATGACTCCAGGGCTGGTGCTCTACTTACTGCTCCAGCTAGCTGCCCCTAATTTTGCATTAGTTTCTACAAAAGCTTTTTAATTTCATATAATCAAAACTATCTGTTTTCCTTTCTGTGATACTCTCTATTTCTTTTTTGGTCCTAAATTCTTCCCTTATCCATAGATTTGAAAGTTTCATAAGGTACATTTTTCCATGTCTCCCTAATTTACTTATATCATCTTTTATATCTAACTCATTTATCCATTTTGACATTACCTTGGTATATAGTGTGAGATGTTACTCTATACTTGGTTTCTGCCAAGTTGCTTTCTAGTTTTCCCAGCAGTTTTTGGAAAAGGGTGAGCTCTTACTACAAAAGCTTAGGTCTTTGAATTTATCAGACACTAGATTACACCATGGTTGTTTACTGCTGTGTATCATGTACCTAATCTTTTCCATTGATCCACCACTCTATTTTTTTAGCCAGTACCAGTTTGCTTTCATGATTCCTGCTTTATAAAAATAGTTTAAAATCTAGAACTTCTGAATCACCTTTCTTCTCATTGTTTTATTTTCTTAACCTTTTGTTCTTCCAGATAAATTTTGTTCTTATTTTTTCTAGGTATATAACTTAATTCTTTGGTAGTTTGATTGATGTGAAACTGAATAAATAAATTAGCTTAGGTAGAATTTTCATTTTTTTCATTTCATTTTTATTATATTGGCTTAGCCTACCCATGAGCAATAAATATTTCTCTGATTGTTTAGATTTGTCTTTATATGTGTGTAAATTGTTTCATATTTGTGTACTGGGTTTGTCTTGGGAAGTAGACTCCCAAGTATTTTATATTGTCTGCAGTTATTTTAAATGGAATTTCTCTCTCTTTCTTGCTGCTAGGTTTTGTTGATAGCCTATTGAAATACTGATGTTTTATTTGGGTTTATTTCCTATTCTGCAACTTTGTTGATGGTGTTAATTGTTTCAAGTAGCTTTTTAGTTGATTCTTTAGGGTTCTTTAAGTATGCCATCAAATCATCTGCAAAGTGATAGTTTTGTTTCCTCATTGCTTATTTTTATTTCTTCAATTTCTTTTTCTCATCTTCTTGCTATAGCTAATATTTCAAGGACAAGATTGGGTAATAGTTATGTTAAAGGGGGGACAGCTAAGTGGCACAGTGAGTAGAGCGTTGGCCCTGTAGTCAGAAGGATCTGAGTTCGGGATCTGGCCTCAGACACTTAATGCACACACAAACAAAAACCTAGCCGTGTGACCTTGGGCAAGTTACTTAACCCCAACTGCCCTCCAAAAAACAAAAAACAAAAAAATAGTTATGTTAAAGGACATTCTTCCTTCATCCTTAATCTTACTGGGAAGGCTTCAAAATATCTCCATTACAGATCATGCATGCTGCTGGTCTTAGATGGATACTATTGTTATTTTAAGAAAGGCTCCATTAATTCTTGTGCTTTCTAGTGTTTTTAATAGGAATGGGTGTTTTGTTTTGTCAAAAGATTTTTTTGGGATCTATTGAGATAATCATATGATTTTTGTGGATTTTGTTATCGATATGGTCAATGATGCTGATAGTTTTCCTAATATTGAACCAGCCCTGCATTCCTGGTATAAATCCCACCTTGCCATAGTGTATGATCTTTGTGACATATTGCTATAATTTCTTTGCTAGTATCTTATTTAAAAATTTTACATCAATATTTATTAAGGAAGTTGGTCTATAGTTGTCTTTCTCTGTTACTCTTCTCCCTGGTTTAAGAATCAATACCACATTTGTACCATAAAAGGAATTTGGTAGGATTCCTTATTTACCTATTTTTTTCAAATAGTTTGTAGAGTATTGGCGTTAATTGATCCTTGAACGTTTGGTAGAATTCACTTGTAAATCCATCTGGTCCTGGGAATCTTTTCTTAGGGAGCTCATTAATGATTTATTCAATTTCTTTTTCTGAGATAATTTTTAAAGTAATTTATTTCCTTTTCTGTTCATCTTGACAATTCATATTTTTGTAAATATTCATCCATTTCACTTAGATTATCAGTTTTGCTGGTATATAATTGGAAAAATAACTTCTAATAACTGCTTCAATTTTATCTTCCTTAGTGGTGCATCTAATTTTTTACACTAATAATTGGGGTTTCTTGTTTTTTAAAATATCAAATGAACCAATGGTTTATTTATTATATTATATGTGTTTTTTAGATTGGTTTATTAGTTCAATTTTTTTTAACTTTCAATTTTATTTATCTCTACTTTGATATTCAGGATTTCCATTTTGGTTTTTAATTGGGTATTTTAAATTTGTTTTTGTTTTTCTTATTTTTTTAGTTGCATGCCCAATTCCTTGATCTGCTCTTTCTCTCTTTTATTGGCATTTAGAGATATAAAATTTCCCCTAAGAACTTCTTTGGCTGAATCACACAAATTTTGGGATGTTGTCTCATTGTTGTCATTCTCTTTCATGAAATTGTTTATTGTTCTTTATGATTTGTTCTTTGGCCTACTCATTCTTTAGGATTAGATTACTTAGTTTCCAGTGAATTTTTAGTCTATGCTTCCACAACTCTTTATTAAATGTAATTTTTATAGCAGTATGGTCTGAAAAGGGTGCATTTAATATTTCTGCTTTTCTGCACTTAGTTGAGACCTTTTTATGCCCTAATATATACTTAATTTTGTGAAGGTGCCTTTACAACTGAGATAAAAGGTATATTCTTTTCTACTCCCATTCAGTTTTCTCCAGTTCTTTGTAATGTTAATGGAATATGAAGATCTTCCATGCTCCTTTGTATGGGCAAGTAAGCAGGTACTTAGCACCTTGTTTCAAGTTAACACCTTGCTTAAGCTATTTAATTAACACAGAAGTCGTTAACACCTTGGGATGAAGTTGCTGATGTAACAAGAAGGGGCAGAAGAGGAAGGAACTGTACCTTATATACAGAAGAATACAAGCTGGACAGACAGAACTTCTTGGGACAAGCATCTGGAGGCAGAGCCCCTGCTGACAGAGAGAGAGAGAGAGAGAGAGAGAGAGAGAGAGAGAGAGAGAGGGAGGGAGGGAGGGAGGGAGGGACAGGGAGACGGGAGACAGAGAGGGAATTTCTTTCAGTGAGCATCTGGAGGCTGGGCTGCTACTGCTGGACTGAACTGAGAATTGAGAAGAACTGAGAAGAGGACTCTTGTGGTGGCAGAATCAAGAAGGAGAAAACTTGTGGTATCCCAGCACTCTGTTTGTCTGCTCTGTCTGTGTTGATGTTTGTTTGTGACACTTTGTACAGAAGCCCTGGGACCTTACTGGAAGCCCTGAAAGAGGACTTTCTGCTTGTCTGTTCACAGAAGTCCTGGAAGAGGGTTTTGGAGGTCCTGGGACTTTAATGATAATTTGTAATGACCTCTTGGACCTTGTTTGTGGGTCTTTGTTGATTTCTATGTTGATGATTTGTGTTGAGCTCTCAGACCTTGTTGGTGGGTCTGAGTTGATTTCACAGGCAGATAGTGAATTGATGATGGTGCCAGCAATGTGTATGAATATTATTATGGCTCTGTTAAGCTTTATCTTCCCAGAAACAGGAACTGTGAAGGAACTGAAGTGGACTGGACATTGTAAACTTCAATATGGAATGGGAACTGGATGAAGAACTGGACAAGGAACTGGGAGCTGCCTGCCTTTGAACCCAGGTGACAGTTGGATCTGGGACCATAGAAGAGGAACCATGAAAGCTGAGAGCCAGCTTTGAGTCAAGGTGAAAGGAGACTTTACTTGGATACTGTGTACTGACTGAGAAGATTATGATTTACTGTGAACTAGGGGTGGAGAACTTTGACTTTTGTACTTTGTGATTAAATTAAGGATTTTGTGATTGACTAAATGAATGTACTTTGTTTAAAACCATGTGACCACTTTGATGAAAACTCTGACCATTTTAATGATAAGTTGTTGAGTTGTAACATTATGGATGCTGTATTTTTGTTTTCTATGGATGTTTTGGTCTGATTTGTTATTGAATAAATAGAGAGCTCACTATGTTATGTAATCAGAACCTTGAAAGCTGTTCACAGCAGCAGTCCTCTGAAAAGCTGCTGGTGCATGGCTTTACATTCTGCCATATCTAACTTTTCTAAGATTCTATTCATCTCCTTGAATTCTTTCTTATCTATTTTATGGTTAGATTTATTTGGCTCTTAGAAAGGAAAATTGAGGTTCCTTAATAATATACTTTTACTATTTAGATGCTATGCTATTTGGTACATATACATTTAGTATTAATATTACTTCATTGTTTATGGTTCTTTTCTTTTTTAACATTATTTTTATTAAATTTTGACTTCCATATACTTACCCTCCTTCTTAGTCCTCCCCCCTCTCCCTAAGAAGGCAAAAAATATGATATCAATCATACATGTGAAATCATGCAAAACATATTTCCATATAACTCATATCACCAAAAAAAAATACTGAAAGTGGGAAAATTATACTTCAGTTTGCCCTCAGAGTTCATCACTTCTCTCTCTGGAAGGGGATAACATTTTTTCATCATGAGTCCTTTGGAATTGTCTTGGACCATGATATTTGAATTGCTTCTTTCTGGCCAATTAAAGTATTTTCTGACTGCTTGAAGTATTTTCTCCTCAACCAGGGAGCTCTGGATTTTGGCTATACTATCCTTGGGAGTTTTCATTTTGTAATCTCTTTCAGGAGGTGATTGGTGGATTCTTTCAATTTCTATTTTACTCTCTGGATCTAAGATAGTAGGGCAGTTTCCTTGATAATTTCTCTAAACATGGTGCCTATGCTCTATTTCTTATCACATCTTTCAGGTATTTTAATAATTCTTAAATTCTCTCTCCTCTATCTATTTTCCAGGTCTGTTGTTTTTCCAATGAGATATTTAACATTTTCATTCATCTTTCCATTCTTTTTAATTTGTTTTACTGTTACTTGAAGTCTCATGGAGTCATTAGCTTTAACTTTTCCAATTCTAATTGATTACAATCAATACTGATCTTCAGGGACCCTGCTTCCTTAGGACCAGAAGATACTGTTCTCCTGGGTCCCTGATCCCTTTTGACCAAAAATAGTAGTGCCACTCAGGGCTTTTATTCCCTCTTCACCAAAAGTATTCCTTAATACCTGTGAACTTGATCCAGAAATGAGTATAAGCAATGAAGTTGTTAACGGAATTGTCTTGTCCTGCATCCGGTGCCAGCACAAGAGTCCCCTGTAATCTTTTTCTGAACAATTACTAGGATACCTTACTATCTCTGACTTGAGAGCTCCTGAACCCGCTGTTGCTTCTGTCACCACCACCTCCCCCCACCACTGTTGTTTCATCCAGGTGGGCTTCAAGTCAACCCACAAGACACTCTTGGGTCATAGATCTTTCCAGCCTCCTATGTTGTCCTGGGCTGGAAGAATGTCTCTCTCTTTGTCTCTGCCACCCCAGAATTCGATTTGAGGCATCATTTGAAAGTTGTTTGGAGGGGGACATTTGTGGGAGCTCATCTGAATGCTTTCTCTACTCTGACATCTTGGCTCTGCCCCCAGAAGTTTGATCATATCTATTTCCATGGATTCAACTGTTATAGCTATTCACCTGATTCACAGAACCATATATTGAGCCCCATTCTTTCTCCTGAACACCAATCCCACATCACTGACTACCTGCTAGATACTTTCAGTAGGCTAACCCTTCAAACTAAACCTATATGAAACAAACAGAATTTATTATTTTCCCTCATGATCCTGTTTCTGCTTAAAACTTCCCTGTTTCTTTGAAGGCAACACAGTAATTCTAGTCACCAAGGTCCAAATCCTATTGCTAACTCCTAGTCTTGCCCCTTTCTCACCCCAATATAGCAATTTACATGGCTTATTATTTCTATATCCACAATATATCTCATACCTGTACCCTTCTCTGCACTCATATAATCCATCACCTAGTCCAACCCACCATCACTCTAGTTCGGGTCTTCGTCACCACTCATCTGGCCTATTGTAATAGCTGTCTAACTGGTCTCCCTGCCTCAAATCTCCCCCCTCTCCCATCCATCCTTCAAATAGCTACCCAAATAATCTCCTTAGGCCAAGTCTGGCCCATGTAACCTTCCTGCTCAAAAAAATTCTGCATTTCTCTGTTGTCTCTAAGACAGCTCATCAGCCTGACATTTACAGCCCTGCAGAGTTTGGCTCCAGCCCACCTTTCCAGCCTTTTTTCATCTTAGTTACTTTCATGCATTCTGTGTTCCAGCCCAACTATTTCCTAAATTCAGTATGTCAATGTATCTCCAACATTCACACAGGCGAGTCCCTATGTCTTGAATACACTTATTTCTTCCCTCCAACCTCTGAATCTTTTATGCTGCTACAAAGTCCAGCTCAGGCTTCACTTTCTTTATGAAGTCTTTCCTAATCCCCTCTACCTGTTAAGGTTCTTTCTCCTCAATTACCATGTATTTGTGTCTTAAACGTATATTGAATTCTTCCTGTAGAATGTAAACTCTTTGAGGGCATAGCCCTTTTTGGTCTTTGTATACCCAGTCTTTATCAGAATGTTAATTTTGTTGTTGTTGTCGTTGTCGTTAACTTAATAGGTGCTTAACAGATGTGTTGACTAGAAGCGATTTGTCTTTATCTGGTTCTACCCATCCTAGTGGCAGAGGGACTTTGATAGCCCGACAAAACTATGAGTTGTGTTGTGCAAGGTCACACAATATCGAAAGGTCATAGTGGATAGTTCTGATAAAAGGTGATCCACTGGAGGAGGAAATGGCAAACCACTTCAATTATCTTTGCCAAGAAAACCACAGTATTAAAATGATAAAAGAAAGGACAGTAGAATATGAACTGCTCAGGTCAGAAGGTGTCCAACATGCTACTGGGAAAGAGCAGAGGACAAGTAGTTCCAGTACTAATGAAGCAGTTGGGCCAAAGCCAAAAGGAAGCTCAGCTGTGAATATGTCTGGTGATGAAAGGAAAGTCTGATGTTGTAAAGATCAATATTGCACAGAAACCTGGGATGTAATATCTAGGAACCAGGTAAGCTGAATGTGGTCAAAAAGGGGATGGAAAAATTAAACATCAACATTTTGGGTGTCAGTGAATTTACATGGATGGGGATGAGTGAATTTAATTCAGGTGATCACTACATGGAGTACTGTGGGCTAGAATCCTTTAGAAGACATGGAATAACCCTCATAGTCAATAAAAAGGGTGAGAAAAGCAGTACTGGAGTATAATCTCAAAAACGACACAATAATATCTGTTCAAATCCAAGGCAAACTGTTCAACATAACAGTGATACGAGTCTGTTCTCCAACCACTGATGCCAAAGAAGCCAAAGCTGATCAGTTCTCTGGAGACCTACAACATCTTCTAGAAATAACACCAAAAAAGATGTCCCATTCACAAAAAGGGATCAGAATGCTAAAGTAGGGAATCAGAAGATAATTGAAATAACAGGCAAGTTTGGCCTTAGAGTGAAAATGAAGCAGGGCAGAGACTAATAGTGGTTTGTTGAGATAACCTGCTGGTCATAGCAAACACTTTTCCAACAACCCAAGTGCACCTCTTGGTTATGTGCTTTGCATCCAAAGATGGAGAAACTCTCTACAATGAATTAAAACAAGACTTGGAACTGACTGTGGCTCAGATCATGGACTTCTTATTGCAAAATTCAGACTGAAGTTGAAGAAAATGGGGAAAACCATAAGACCAGATAATTCTGACCTAAATAACATCCCTTATGAATATGAAGTGGAAGTGATGAATAAATTTAAGAGATTAGATCTGGTAAATAAGGTGCCTGAATATCTATGGACAGAGATTTTCAATATTGTACAAGGAAGCAGCAACAAAGGCATTCTAGAGCAAAAGAAGAGCAAGAAAGCAAAATGACTGTCTGATGAGGCTTTCCAAATAGCTGAAAAAAAGAAGGAAAGCAGAAGGGAAAGGAGAAAAGGAAAGATATACCCAACTGAATGCAGAGCTCCAGAGAACAGGAAGGAAAAATAATAAAGTTTTCTTAAAGGAGCAATGCAAAGAAATAAAGACAGCAGAAAGAGAAAGACAAAAGACCTCTTCAAGAAAATAAGAGATATCTGGGGTGGCTAGGTGGCACAGTGAGTAGAGCGCTGGCCCTGGAGTCAGAAGGACCTGAGATCAGATCCGGCCTCAGACACTTAACACACACAAACAAAAACCTAGCCGTGTGAACTTGGGCAAGTTACTTAACCCCAATAGCCCTCCAAAAAGCAAAAAAAGAAAAAGATTCTGCAAGGTAGGGTTTAGCAATATGTAAACTGAGAATTACCAGAAGAGCAGGTGGGTTTTCAAAGAGACAGAAGAACTAGAAACCAAATTGCCAACATTCCTTGGATTATGTTGAAAGCTAGGGAGTTCCAGAGAAAACATCTGCTCCTGCTTCATTTAACTGTGTGGATCACAACACAACATGACAAGTCCTCAGAGAGATATAGGATTGTCTGATAATATTACTTGTCTCTTCAGGAACTTGTATGTGTGTCGAGAAGCAACATTTAGAACTGAACATGGAACAATTGATTGGTTTAAGATTGAAAAAGGAGTACAACAAGGCTGTATATTGTCACCTTATTTATTTAACTTGTAATGTAGAATATATCATGCAAAATACTAGGCTGGATGAATCAAAATCTGGAACTAAGGTTGCTAAGAGAAATATCAACAACTTCAGAAATGCATATGATAACACTCTTAAGGCAGAATGTGAAGAAGCATTAAGAAGCCTCTTGATGAGGGTAAAAGAGAAGAGTGTAAAAGCTGACTTGAAGTTGAATGCAAAAATAGCAACAATAACTAATGTTGTGACTGGTCCCATCACTTCCAGGCAAATAGGAGAAGAAATGGAAACAATGTCAGATTTTATATTCTTAGGCTCAAAGATCATTGCAGATGGCAACTACAGCCATGAAATTAAAAGATGCTTGCCCTTTAGAAGGAAACAATGGCAAATCTGGACAGCATACTAAAAACCAAAGATGTCTCCTTGCTGACAAAGATGAATATAGTCAAAGCTGTGGTTTTTTTCAGTAGCAATGAATGGTTGTGAAAGTTGGACTATGAGAAAAACTGAGCAATGCAAAAATCAACTCTTTTGAATTATTGTGCTGGAGAAGACTTTTGAGAGTCCCTTGGATAGCAAAAAGATCAAATTAGTCCACACTTAAAGAATTCACTCTTCATTAGAAGATCAAATATTGAAGCTGAAGCTTAAATACTTTGGCCACAAAATGAGAAGACAGGAGTCACTGGAAAAGACCCTAATTTGGGAAAGTTTGAAGGCAAAAGGAGAAGGGGACAGCAGAGGATAAGGTGGATAGCATGGAAGCAATGAACATAAGCTTGGACAGACTTCAAGAATGAGCGGATGATAGAAAGATGTGGCTTACTATAGTCTATGCCATCACAAAGAGTCAGACTTGACTGAACTACTGAACAAGTCTGGGTTTAATGAAGTGACAGTTACATTTGCTCTCTCTTCATCTACCTCTCAAGTCTGGAAACTCTGGCAATCAGTTATTCAGGAGTCTTTTTATCTGAGCCCTTTCATAGCTATCAATCAAAGGTATCACCAGAGGTACTGGGGGTACAAGGACAGCATTTACACATGCCTCCCTGATTTTTTCTCTACACAAATATTTTAATATGATTAGGCTTATTTATATGGTATACACTGGATATACAAATATAAGCAAGCAAGACAATCCCTGAACCTCAAGGAGCTTACATTCTAATAGGGAGGACATGGCACATCCATCATCTAAAGCCTCTCAGGGTCCACTACATTTTTCTGTGGAGAGAAGAATACTATGTCTGGATCTTTCTTCTCCTTTCTCCATTCTGACTTTATTTCAGATCTATCCTAAGGCCATGAAAGGAATGAAGAGTCATATATAGTAGTTTGGATTTGGAACTTGAAGGGTTGGTTTACTGCAAAATAGAAATGCTTTATCCCACTAATAACTAAGTGCCCTAGGTGATAGAAGTCACCTGAAAGATGAGCTTTTTAAATGAGTTTAGAATATGTTATCCTTGAAGAAAAAGTGAAATATTGGCTTAGTGAATCAAGTGCCGGCCCTGGAGTCAGGAGGGCCTGAGTTCAAATCCAGCCTCAGACACTTAACACTTACTAGCCATGTGACCTTGGGCAAGTCACTTAACCCCAATTGCCCTACCTTCCCCCCTCCAAAAAAAAAAAGGAAAATATTTCTTTTGTCCAGGCAAGTCTATCTCTCAGGAAAGATCATGTTGGTATTGGTGGGAAATAGGGGTTTTGGTGGGTGAAGTGAAATAACCACTCTCATGACAAAATAGGAAGTTTTTCAAAAGGTACATGATAAAATTGAAAACTATACTATTTTAAATTTTTATTTCTATACAACCTACACTCAGGTCTAGTAAACTTTTGACTTGGCTACATGATCTATATAGTGGATTCTGGTCCCCAGCTCTATCACTATTTACTTATGTGACCTTGTCCAAGTCATTGGGCGGACTTGAGCCTTAGTCTGCAAAATGGGAGAATGGGACTAGATTATGTCTGAGGTCCTTCCAACTCTAGTCATTCATGGTTCAATGATTTTACCAAATTGAAAGTGGGGAAAAATTTTGTTTGAAAGAGCATGTGGAGTGTGTCATTTTGCCAACTGACAACATAATTTTTTGAAAAGGCGTTTGTAGTGGAATGTGTACTTGCTTTAGGGTAAGAGGTCATTGGTTTTAAATTTTAATTTTCCTAATCACTACCTGTAATACATCAGGCAAACTCTCTGGGCTTCAGTTCCCCATCAAAAATGAGTTGATTGGGCAAAATAGCTGAGCTAAATCTACATTCATATGAATTTTAAGCTTTAAAAAACCAGGGTACCCAATTTCATTTTGAAGTACAGCTTTAAAGTGTGATCCATTTATTGCTTGAAAGAAACAAAATTTAAAACAACCCATCATTGTGAAGTTATAGTCTATTCCTGGCCCCCTAACCTGCTTAAGAAACAGGGGATGACTATGTTTTGTCATCATTTCTAGTCCTGGAAATGGTTCAGAATGCAGCTGAACATGAAGCACTTATAAGCACCAACAGGTTCATGAGCCTCAGGCGATATGATCCCCCTGCCAGTCATGGTCCTCAAATATGCGTGCTGTTTTCACCTCCACAAATGAGCACCACCATTCTGAGGCCCCCACTACATCTGTTATACAATCTTCTGATCAGAGCTTAGGAGCAGGGACCAATGCCACCCACACTAGGATACTTACTACTTTGCCAAATGTTAGCAATTGTGCAGGGAATGTTTTCCTCTCTTTCTCAAGCTTTTAGTTCACCCATCAGTGGAACACTGGAGCTGACAGGTAGAGACAGAAATTTTTGCTGCCAAGCCTTCACCCACCCCCAGGTGCTGAAAGTAATGTTGTCATTCTTTGGAAGATGGGAGAAAATTATATAAGGGAGTAGATATACACTCAATGAGAATGATCTCCAGATGAACTTTTTATAATAGAATTAGAGAGCTATCAGTGACCTGGACAGGCCAAATAATCTATTCACCTGCCTTTATACAAGGTTGTACCTAAACCACTCTAGACAGAAAAGATGCTACCTCATTTATAAGGGCACCCATATAGATCTCCCATCCTCCATTCTGTACTTTCACAACCCCTGGGCTGGGTTTAACTGAGATTAGTAAAATCTTTCACCCAATAATTATATTAATTCCCTCTTTGTGCTATAGGTATTCATGGAGCTAGTGAAGGGAATTATGACTGGTTAGTATCTTTGACATCCAATTAGGAGGCTTGGGCCTTGGGAAAAACTATCTAAATAAGAAATTGGACAAAAATAGAGAATACACCGGTTTTGCCATAAGCTAGGATGCTGCCATCCATCTCCACCTGTACAAGTTTGCTTTCTGTACCACATTAGTTTGCCACCATGTGGACCTGCCTTCGTTTGCCAAGAAATCTTTTCCAGTGTGTTAAGTCCCTCAGGCTATGAGAGTTTGCCATATGTAGTATGTATGAAAGTGTCTTTCTAAACAAAGAAATTATTGGGGAATCCTGGAAACAGTTGTTAACCTAGCTGGTATGTGCAATTCAGCCCCCTCCCAGAAGTGGTCCATGCCTTCTTCTAAGAAACAATGAATGAAATAATGAAACATTTATTAAGTATTTAATATATGCAAAGCAGTATGAGGAAGTGCTGGGGATATATAAACTAAAAGTAAGAATACCCTTCCACTTAAGGAACTCATATCATATGTGTGTATATTCACATACATATGCATACATATGTATACAATACATATACATGTATGTTTCTAATTATATGTAAAGACAAATTTTAACATTTCTTTAAAAAATTTTGCCTTCCAAATTCTCTCTCCCCTCTCTCCTCATTGAGTAGGCAAGAAATTTGATATAGGTTATACATGTGCAGTCATACAAAACATATTTCCATATTAATCAGGTTATGAAAGAAAAAGCAGACAGAAAAATACAAAAAAGTGAAAAATAGTATACTTTGATCTGCATTCAGACTTCATTCTTTTTCTGGAAGTGGATAGCATTTTTCATCATAAGTCCTTCAAAATTGTCTTGGATCATTGTATTGCTGAGAAGATCCAAGTTATTCACAGTTGATCATCATATAGTATTGTTATTATTATGTACAATATACTCCTGGTTTGGTTCACTTCACTTTGCATCAGTTCATGTAAATCTTTCCAGGCTTTTCTGAAAGCATCCAGCTTTTCATTTGTTATAGTACATTAGTATTCCATTACAATCATATACCATAATTTGTTTAGCCATTCCCCAATTGATGGGTATCCCCTCAATTTCCAATTCTTTGCCACCACAAAAAGACTTGCTATAAATATTTTTGTCCATATTCATCCTTTTCCTTTTTCTTTGATCTTGTTAGGATACAGACCTAGTAGTGGTATTTCTGAGTCAAAGGGTAAGCATAGCTTTATAGCCTTTTGAGCATAATTCCAAATTAAGGAGCTCATATTATCATGGATATAGATAACACATCTGGAAGGTTTCAGCTACAAGTCAGATGGAAAGGTCCAATGGTCCTTAGGATACAGTGGCAAAGCAGATGTTAATGCCATATCTGTAATGTTATTTCCACTGGGGAAAAAATTATATCAATTTGGGATGTTGAACTATTTTTCAGTGCCAAGGACTTTTGTGGCAAGAACTTTCTTGAATCTAAAAATTCTCAGGAAACTGGGTCTGTATCTTACAAGCACTTTTACTATCTACCTCATAATATAGTTCTTTGCATGCATTTCCTAGTTCCCTTTACTGTACTATAAGTGCTTTCATGGCAGGGCCTATGAATTCTTCATCCTTGAATTCCTCACAGTCTTTTACTCTTAGTAGGATATCAATAAATGATTTTTTAATTTACATGAATTGAACAGAAAGAACTCTATGTGTATGTATGTATGTATGTATGCATGTATGTATATGGAGAATATAAGTTCCAGTACAAAGGAAAGTCCTCAAAGGTAGAGACTAATTATTCTTATCTTTGTATTCCCAGAGACTGACAGGTATAATAGGAGATTAATATGTGCTTGTTGAACTAAATTAAGTGATGAAGCTGTTATTTGTCATTGTCAACATCAAAAATAATGGTTTATTCTGTGCATTGGGAGATGAAGTATGTGAAGTCCTAAAAATCTTTGTAAATGTGAGCTGTCATTATCCATATTCCCCTCATCATAATCAATGACTACCATCAATCATCATCATCACCATCATCATCGTCATAATCAATAATCACTATTCTTCTTCATCATCATCATGTCTATATGTAAATTGGAAATACCAAACTAGGTTCTGCAGGGGGAACAGATAGGAATTAGACACACTCTCTACTCCAAAGATGCTCGCAATCTGGTTAAAGATTCAGGTCATGTCTGATGAAAAGATCTGAGAACCAGATGAGTAGATTAGCCAAGAAGAGCTCTAGGGATTTAAAAATGAAGCAATATCTACACCGAGTACAGATATCATGAAAAAATGCAAAACGAAATGAAAATCGCCCATTGCACTCAAGTCTTTTTAAGCAATTTTTTTTGGCCTGGCAATTCATTCATAAGCAGATCCCCCACAATAACAATCAGAGACTCTAAGCAATGTATCTTTTATCACTATCCACACAGCATCTTAAAATAATCACCAACCAAGATCAGACAATGAATTTGTATAAATATGGCTTTCCTGTTCTGCATCACTCCCAAGAACAAACATATCTCCATGCATGTCACCTGTGACTAAGTCTGAACCCAAAATGGGACTGAGTCCAAAGTGGGAGGAAAACCAAGAAGACCTTGGTTAGGCAGGAGAATTCAACAGGGAGCAAGGTAGGTAATTTTAGGTCGCTGTTATTGACCTTACACATGGGGTGAAGCTGGGCTAGTAGAAGCCAGAAGTCAAATCTGGAGAAAATAGAGTTAGCTCTGCCCTTTCATAGGGAAGCCAGGACTCAGAGATTTGGAACCTGGACAATGGAGAAAAGGCTAGGAATTTAAGGAACAGCCACAAAGGCAACAATGATAATTTACAGAGCACTTTAAAATTTGCAAATAACTTTACATATAAGATCTGATTTGATCTTCACAGTAACTCTGTGAGATAGATGTTATTATCCCCATTATGCAGCTAAGGAAACTGAGGCTGAGAGAAGTTGAGAGACTTATTCAGAGTCACCCAATTTAGCAAGTGTTAGAAGCAGGATTTGAACTCAAATTTTCCTGTTTTAAGCTCAGCATTCTGTTCCCTACACCACCCACCACACCCCCCTTCCAGGTATTCTTTCATTTTAAATGATATTACTTGCTGAATTTACATTTAGCAGAAATATTCAGCACTCCATCACTGAATGCTTGATTCAATGATTCAATTCCCCCCAGCAATAGCACTACTCTGAATGGCACTAACCACCTGCAATAAATATTAAATAATATAAGCAGTGGTATCCTTTTATCTCTATGAGTTACTTCAGACATCCTGTGGGCTGTCCATTTGAATAATGGAAAACAACACAGTAAAGTCAGCATTATCTTGACAAGTTAGCCTTAGAATGCTTAAGTGCCCATTCAACAACTGAACTCTATAAACAGAATTAGAATGTTTGAGGGGAGAAGGGACATTCTGAGCAACCACATCCCTAGGCCTCCAGGTAATCCTGAATCCAAAGAATTCTAGCAAGATCAGGCATCTGTCCTAGTAGAAAAGAGTTCCCTTCTGTGTCATGGTAGTAGTCGTAAAATAAACCATTCTTAGATGGCTCAGTTCTAATTTCAAGCAGAAGACTGCAAACCGGTTTTTCTCTAATTTATTGCTTTTTTCATAATCAGATTCTGAAATATACCTGCCATTGTTCTTATGTGTCCACTTTCATGTCCCTTCCTTAATTCTGGCCTTTATCTTTTTTGCCTGGTGTCTCCTAATTGTCTCTTTCCCCTCTGGTACATCCTTTACAACCATGACAAAAGCATTGCCCTAAACTATTGGTCTGATCACATCACTATCTTCTAAAAAATTGCCATTGTTTTGCCTTTGACCATTTAGTTAAAAAAAAAAATCCTTGGGGGCAACTAGGTAGTGCAGTAAATAGAGCACCAGCTCTGGAGTCAGGAGGACCTGAGTTCAAATTTGGCTTCAGACACTTGACACATTTACTAGCTGTGTGACCTTGGGCAAGTCACTTAACCCCAATTACCTTGCCTTCCTCCCTTAAAAAAAACAATCTTTGGCCTGGTATTCAAGGATCTGCATTTAATTTGGCTTTAACCCATTGTCTCTCCCCCATAGGTCTTCTCTTCATAATCTCTAATCCCTAGCCAGCTAGACTTCTCATTGTCCCCTGATCCTGCCTTTGCAATTATGTGAGCTAAAATCTCCATGCTTGGAGAACTCCAATAATCTCCTCCCTATCTATGTTTTTCACTTATTTCTTCTCCTTTCAATTCAAGCTAAGATGCCATTTCCTTTATAAGCTTTCTCTGATACCCCCACCATCTCAGAATGATCTCTGATGGCCAAAGTATATGTGCAGGCAGTTTTCAGAGAAAGAAATTAAAGATATCTATAAGCATATGAAAAAATGCTCTAAATCACTATTGATTAGAGAAATGCAAACCAATAGAACTCTGAGGTACCACATATCACTGGCCATATTGGCTAAGATGACAAAACAGGAAAATGACAAATGCTGGAGAGGATGTGGAAAAATTGGAACACTAATACATTGTTGGTGGAGTTGTGAACTGATTCACCCATTCTGGAGAGCAATCTGGAACTATGCCCAAAGGGCTATAAATAATTTCATACCCTTTAATCCAGCAATACCACTTCTAGGGTTGTATCCCAAAGAGATCATAGAAGTGGGAGGAAGACCCATATGTGCAAAAATATTTATAGCAGCTTTTTTTGTGGTGGCAAAGAAATGGAAATTAAAGGGGTGCCCATCAATTGGGGAATGGCTGAACAAGTTGTGGTATATGAATATAATGGAATACTATTGTGCTATAAGAAATGAGGAGCAGATGGACTTCATATTTACCTGGAGAGGCTTATACAATGTGAGCGAGAAGAGCAGAACCAGGAGAAATCTGTACACAATTACAGACACAATGTATGTGTGATGACCAACTTTGATAGACTGGACTTTTCTCAGCAATACAGGGTTATAAGTCAACTCCAAAAGACTCATGATGGAGAGAGATGCCTACATTCAGAGAAAGAACTAGAAAGAACAGAGTTTGAATGCAGATTGAAGCAAACTACCTGCTCTCTGTCTTTTTCTTGTTTGGTTTTATCTCCTCTTTCCCAATGTTCATTCCATCAGTTGCAGTCCTTTATAACCTGACTAATGTCTCATGTGAAAGTTTTTGCAGATCCTATACTTGATTGCATGCCCCCATGGGGAGGGTGTAAGAGGGAGGGGGTGAAAATTTGAAACTCAAGGGATTGTGGAACTGAATCTTGTAAACTAAAAGTAAATAAACAAATTAATAAAGACAAATTTTTTTTAAAAAAAAGAATGATCTCTGATGCCACCTTCATTGACTATTTAAGCTCTGTTTCATCTTTTCTATGCTAACCATATTCTACTTTACACAACAGCTTTTTTGTCTTTGGTCTATAAACTTTGTCCTCTCAGTAGGCTGCAAGCACAGTCCATTAAATAAACCATAGACTGTGTTCTTTGCCATTTTCATTTTGTTTTTCCTGGCCATTGATTCCTCTGAAGAACAGCTCTTCCTTCTTCATATACTCTTTTTTGTTTTCCATAACCCTGCCCTCTCCTGGTCATCCTATTATTCCTCTGACCATTCCTTCTGTTTCCTTTTTATTCATCCTCTTCCTACCTCTTACACATGATCTTCGCCCACGTTCCTATGCTTGGCCCTTTCTCCTCTCCCTATGACTCTTCCTTGGTGACCTCATTTCCCTCTCCTTCACCCTTTCTATATAATAAATTCCTAAGTCTTACAAATTCTTCCTTTGGCAATAATCTTACTGTTACCTGGGCACATAGTAGGAGTTATGTGAATGTTCATTCCCTTTCACCTTCAACTTGCCTTATTTTTAGCATAATCTCATATTATTCCCCATCAGATATTTATATTTCAACTGAGAGGAATGGTTATTAATAATCAATAATTTGGGGAGATTCAGATTCCCCCCCCCTTTTTTTTTCTTTTATCCTCATTTCAAGACCTGTCTCCGATGATTGAGCTAATTTTCTTCTCTATCCAGACCCCAGGAAGCCATTGGGCTCTACTCAGGTTTGGGTGGGGATAAATTCTTTGAATCAATTACCTAAGGCTGGGAGTGACTTAGAAATAAATGACATAATCAAAGTTCAGGTCTGGTCCTTCATTGTAATATTTATTCTCTCATTACTTGTTAACCAATAAGAGTTGACTGCCACCCTTAGGAGTACTCCTCTTCCAATGGTCACATCAGGATAAGCCCACCACCATGATTGTCTTTGGGTCTAAGAGAGAGGAGTCAAATGACCATCCTCTTATTAAAATACTTGCATCATTAATAAAATGATTAAATTACCCAGAAATTATGTTTCTTGGACCTTTTTATTCACCACACAACCAAACCGGACTTATCCTGCACTTCCAATTTTCATCTTACCCTGTATGACTTGCCCACCACATCCCTCATTCCTGGTATGGAGTCTCCATTCGCAGTTCTTTGTTGAAAATCCCATCTCCTCCATCAAGTCTCCCTTCCCATCCCCATCTAAAAGTGACCCCTTCCATATACATTTTTGTCCAGACCATCCATTTGAATTTGTACTTATCACACTGTTCTTTGTATTATAGCTCCTTATGTACATGTCATTTCCCCTTTATTAGACTGCAAGTTCCTTCAATCAGAATCAGTGCCTTATTTACCTTAGCCGTGTAATTCCTCAGCTCAGCATAATGCCTTGAACATAGTGGGCACCTAATAAATCCTTGTTGACTTTGCATGCACCAAACCTAGCACATATTAGGAGTACAAAAATTTTGTGAAATTGAATTGAATTGAAATAACAGCTGCATATAATTAGATGAGCAAAATATTTTATTCTTTCCAGATAAAGAAAAAAATCATATAATATTATTCAATCAATAAACTTTTAGTAGGTGCCTATTATTTGTAGGCATTCTAATTGCAGAACAAAATCAGAAATTAAAAACAATTCCTGCCCTCAAGTTATATACATTCCACTGGAAGAGATCCTTCCCCTTCTGTTAAACTAAGCTTTGTACAGAGGTAGGTGACTTCAGCAGACCTAAATGTTTTTCTTCCTCTTTGATTCACTTTGCTGAGTAAATCTTGTTAATGGGCTCTAGGATCAGCTGAACAGCCCAGTAGCTAAGGCCATCATTAGCTATTTGCTTGGCTAAGACAGTAATAACCCCTAAATTGTCTTCATTATTTCCAATTACCTAGGAAAATATGTGGTATTCCAGAAACCCTGATAGGAACAGAGATGATATAATGTTGATGGGAAAACCTGGCTCACAGTTTTCACCAAGCTCTTCATTAGGAGGAGTGGGAATGGGGGGGGGGGGGGAGTAAGAAGTGAATGGGGAATAGAGGAGGTAATATATTTTCAGTTTCTGAAGTCAGAGAATCACAGAATTTCAGAGTTGTAAGGTGCCTCAGAGACCAGCTAGTCCAACCTATATCTGAAGAAAAATACCCTCCAAAACATACCTAAATGATTATCTAAGTTAAACTCAGGCAAAGCTATTTCAGCTAAGTAGCACAGTGGATGGGGGGCCAGATCTAAAGTCAGGCCAGGAGTAAAATCTGGCCTCAGACACTTACTAGCTTAGTGACCCTGGGCAAGTCACTTAACCCCATTTGCCCCCAGTTTCCTCATATTTAAAATGAGTTGGAGAAGGAAATGTCAAACTTCTCCGGCATCTTTGCCCCAAATAGCGTAACAAAGAGTCAGACAAGACTGAAACAGTTGAAAAACCACAAAACCTAAGAATGCTTGAAGATTTCCAGTGAGATACAATGTAAAATACTGATTCTAGAATGAAAGCTTTTGGGTTCCTACAACTTGTGAGTCTGTCATGGCCCTGAAAACCTCAGTCCTAAGGCTCTGCTTCCTCATCTCTAAAATGAAGGAATTGGATTTAGAAGTCTTCCAAGTTCCCTTCTAAAATCCTATTACTCTTGCCCTTCAGGATTAGCACCTGAGCTTAGTTCAAATTCTAATTCTCATTCTAATTCAAATTCTAATTCTCTTGAAATTCCCTTACCAGGGGTTCTTAGCCTGGGGTCTATGAACTTTCAGAAAACTGTGTTTCAACATACTTGGTTTCTTTCTTTTTTTTTTTAAACAAATGCTTTATTAACTTCTGTTTTACATCATTGATTTCTGCCAGATTTTGAGTTACAATCATTTCCCCCCGTTATTCCCCTACCCACCCTCCCAGAATAGCAGTCCCACAAGATATCACTTCCTCCAATCTGCTCTCTCCTATACCTTCTCCCATACCCCCTTCGACTTTTCCATTAGAGGAAGGTGAATCTTTGTGTCCCAATGCCTGCACATCTTATCTCCCAATTATAAGCAAAAGAGTATTAATAATAGTATTTATATATATTTGAAACATTTAATGTTAAGACCTCGAATTTCAGATCCATTTCCTTCCTCCCTTGTCACCCATTCCCTCTGGGGAGATAAGTAATTCAGTATATGTTGTACATGTCTAGCTATGCAAAACATTATCATAGTAGATATATTGTACAAGGCTGCTTATAATTCCCTCCCACTCATCCCACCCCCCACCTGGTCCATTCCCTACATGATCCTGTCCCTCTTCTATAGTGGGTACTTCCAACCTCCCCTCCCCCCAAGGATGCCCCCCCATCAATCATCCCTCCTCTCATCCCCCTTCCCCCTATTCTGCTGCAGGTTGAGATATCCCATTTAGTATGTATGTCATTCTCTCCCTGAACCAAATTCAATGAGAATGTGGATTTGCCTTTTTTTTTCCCTTCCTATTGTCCCCCTCCCTTGCAACCACTTCCCCTTGCTTCTTCTACATGAGATAGTTTACCCTACCCTGTCTTTCCCCATCTCCTCTTGCCACTTTCCTCTCTCACCTCATAATTTCATCCCTTGAGTATTCTCCCTTCCCAACAAATTCAACCTATGCCCTCTATCCATATACACACACATTCACATATGTATTCATATGACCACACACCCTTCTTCCATTATTTTCATAGTGAGAAAGATATCATCACTCACAGTTATTGTTTTTCCATATAGGAATGTAAATAGTTCAACTTTGATAAGTTCCTTTTGATTTCTTTTCCCTGATTACCTTCTCAGGCATCTCTTGCTTCTTGTGTCTGGATGTCAAATTTTCTATTCAATTCTGGTTTTTTCCTCAAGAATGCTTGAAAGTGCTCTATTCCACTGAATGACCATATTTTCCCCTGAAACAAAATACTCAGTTTTGCTGGGTAGGTGACCCTTGGGTTCATTCCCAGTTCTTTTGCCCTCTGGAATATCATATTCCATGCCCTTCGATCCCTCAGTGTAGAAGCTGCCAGGTCCTGGGCTATTCTGATTGTGTTTCCACAATATTGAAATTGTTTCTTCCTGGCTGCTTGTAGTATTTTCTCCTTGATCTGGGGATTCTGGAACCTGGCTATAATATTCCTGGGAGTTTTCTTTTTGGGATCTTTTTCAGGAGGTGATCGGTGGATTCTTTCAACCTCTATTTTGCCCTCTGGATCTAAAACATCAGGGCAGTTTTCCTTGAGAATTTCTTGAAGGGTGATTTCTAGGTTCTTTCTTTGATCATGGCTTTCAGGTAGTCCAATAATTTTTAAATTGTCTCTCCTGGATCTATTTTCCAGGTCAGTGGTTTTTCCCATGAGATATTTCACATTGTCTTCTAATCTTTCATTTGTTTGTATCTGCTTAACAGCATCTTGATTTCTCATAAAGTCATTAGCTTCCATTTGCTCCAGTCTAACTCTGAAGGAATGAATCTCCTCAGTGAACTTTTGAGATTCTTTTTCCATCTGGCAAATTTGAGTTTTTAAGGCATTCTTCTCCTCATTGCCCTTTTGGGCCTCCTTTGCCATTTGAGCTAGTCTATTTTTTAAGGTGTTGTTTTCCTCAGTCAGGCTGTTGACCCTCATTTCATACTTTTCCTGCATCCTTCTCATTTCTCTTTCCAATTTTCCTCCACTTCTCTTATTTGATTTTTAAAGTCCTTCTTAAGGTCCTCTATGGCCTGCAACCCGCTCATGTTTTCCCCTGGGGCTTTTGGAGCAGGACTTCTGACCTCACAGTCCTTTTCCCGCTCTATGCCCCCAAAATAGGAGTCTAGGGTTGCATTTTTCTGTTTCCTTTGCCTTGGCATGTTGCCACTTAATTGCTTGACTTTTGGGCTTGTTGCCACACTATGGCTTTAAGGCCAGCTAGAGGAATTTTCGTCCCGAACGTGTGGGGGGCAACTTCCGTTTCTGGCAAGCTGTAAACCCACCCACAACTTCCACCCTAGATCACAATCCAGATCCAGGGAGGTTAAAGCAAGAGCGATTACCCCCCAAGACTGATCGCTGGATCTCCCCACGATTTGTAGGCTGGGAGCCGGAGCTGCCTCTGAAAACTACAAAATGGCGTGTCTCCTCAGCGGCTTCTAGCCCCCAGGGGAGGGAGCCGACGCATTCCCCCAAATACGGGTCCCAAAGTCCATAGGACACTAACCTCTTACTTTGTCCTAGGCATGTCTATGTTGATAATTCTGGAGTCGCCATGGCTGCTGGTGTTCTGGGGTTCCTCCAGCCGGCTGCTGGCCCTGCCGCAGGTAGGCGGACTTCTGGCTAAAAAGTCTGGCAGACTTTTTAGCCCCTGCCGAGGCTAAAACCTCGGCTCACCGGCACCTGGGCTCCGCTCGGCTCCACTTCCTGCGCTCTGCGCGTTGCGTGCTGCCAGGTCCCAGACCGCTGTGCTGGTCCTTCCTGCAGGGCTGCTGGGCTGTCCTCAGCGGGAGGTTAGCTTCTCTGTGTCGTTCTGTGGGTGCTGGGGCTCCAGAAGTTGTTCAGAGTCCCCTTTTACATAGTTTGGGGGGAATCTGGGGGCAGAGTGGCTTGGATGAGCTGTTTCTACTCCGCCATCTTGGCTCTGCCCCTCCCTTGGTTTCTTTTCTAATCTTGGGTATTTCATTTTGTACATTTATAAAAATTTACTCTGAGAAGGGGTCTGAGATACCAAAAAAAGGCTAAGAACTCCTCACTTAGACTATATACTCTTGTTGTGTTGAAGGGGCTTACTTTTGAGTGTTCCAGGTAAAAAAAAATGGAGTACTGGTTCCTTAGCTGCACCCTTTTATCAATCAATCAGTCAATAAAAATTTATTAAGCACCTACTGTGTGCCCAGTACTATGTATTATCTTGGTGACTCTGGCAGACTTTTTCTGGTAGAAATTTTCAGGTAGTGAATTTCCATGATAGGCTTCCTGACAATAGCCCTGAGGCAAGTGGACTGAATGAATACTGTGGCCTTTTTTTTTGGCTCATTATTAGAAGTCAGCAGAAATTCTTTCCAAGAGACATATTAGGAAGAAGGCCCAAGGTGACCTGGTGTTGTTGCTGCTGCCAGTTTTCAGGAACCCTTTACATTCCTGTTTGTTTGAGTTGGTTGTTCTTTGACTTAACCACTGGGAAAGAGACTTGTTATTTGAGCTCTGCCTAGAAGGAAAACAAGGCTTTGTTATTTACTCTTTCTCATTTGCCTTCTCTGGTAAGCAGAGCTGTGGTTCTGTGCCTGGGTGGCAGTGGGCATTTGCCAGGCTACTCTGATCATAGACAGTTCTGTGGCAGGCCCTCCGTGCCCCCAACCAGCTTTGTGGGTAGGGGAGGAAGAGCCTACTGGTCCACTGGGCCCTGTAATTTTCATGTGGAAAAAAAAGTATATCCTAGGCCTAATTTTTGGGAAACAGAAGTAGCCAGTGATTATTTTAAGGACAAATTCCAGCAACACAGTGGAGACATCCCTGGGAGGTCAGTTCCTGAAAGCACTCACACCTTCCACCATGGCCCCCACCCACTGAGAGGCATTTGGGCTAACGTGTGATCTTATACAAGCTGTGGACAAGTCAAGACAAGTAATCAATATTTCATTTCTATATTTATAACTGCCATGATGCAAGACTGATAAACCAAATGTTCCATTACTTTTTTAAGAGGAAGGGAGGAAAGGAGGGAGAAAGAGAGAAATAGAGACAAGGAGATAGAGACAGAGAGAGAACCAATAGACAGAGGCCTATATGTGCCTTCCAAGACTTCTTACATATATTCATGAGAATGAACTGAAGCCACATCCTCAGAAGGGCTCATTACACTCAGGTTAGGCCTCTTCTACTCACCAAATCTGGTTCTTTTTGACCATTCAGCAATTAGTGCTGTGTCTGAAAGGTTATTAAAGGGAATTAGGAAAACAAGAAGAGCATCCAGCCTAGGCCAGGTAAAGAGATGAGGTCTCAACTTGCATCTCCCCCAGCAATTTAAAACATTTAGTGGATAAATTATGGATCAGCCCTTCGTTTTGATTTACTAGACCTGAGATTACAAAGTACTCCTTTTCAGAGGTTCCTGAGTTCCATCTTGGAGCTGTAATAGAAGTAATAGGAGGCTAACTGAGCTCCTGGCTTTTCATGGTTTCCTTTTTAATAGGATTTAGACAGTTTTCAAAAATGAAAAATATGACAATGTGTCAAGTGGAGTGGAGAATATACCACAGTGCACATACTAATTTTTCCAAGACTAGTCTACTAAAAAAAATGTTTTTGAAGAACTTCTTTGCACCAAGACAAGTATAACTTTAGATGGACATGCCTAATCTCAACTGGGCAGATGTGGGTTTGTGTGGGGCCAAGAGCATAAAGGGTTGGTGGGAGAAAGGTAAGACCATTTCTCCTTTCTTTATAATCATTGCTGTGCGTCAGTGTCCAAGTCCATTATTTGTATGTGTGTGTATATGTGTGTGTGTGTGTGTGTGTGTGTGTGTATGTATCTGAGGTGAAGAAACAGAGACATAGATGTTCTAGTAGCTTTTCTAAAGTCATGGAGTTAGTAAATTAACTGAGCTCAAAGTCAAAACTAGATATCCCAACCCCTACCCAATTGCTACAAATCTACCAACTTTCTTTTCTTTCTTTCTCTTTTCTTATTTTTGGTTTTTGTTTTGCTTTTGAAATGTATGTGATTATTTGCATTACTCTGTCTAGTACTTCCCATCTGGGATTCTACACAGAAGGCAGAACTTAGGAGCAAAGTGTAGATATTTCAGGAAAGCTGATTTAGGCTTGATGAAAGGAAAAGCTTCCCAACATTCAGAGCCATCCCAAAGTGAAATGGGCTGTCTCAGCAAAGTCTGAGTGACTGCTTGTCAGTTGTTTTAGAGCGGATTCTTCTTTGGGTAGGGATTGGACTATATGGCCTCTTAGGTCCCTTCCAACTCTGAAGGTGTGGCTCTCTTTCCATATTTCCACTTCTTCTGTTTCTTTAAATGATACACTAAAGTACAGGCCCCCAGATTTCCTCTTTTTACTGTCTCTCATTAGTTCTCATATTCTTTCTGTCTATCTGATATGGAAAAGAGACACTAAAGTACAGGCCCCCAGATTTCCTCTTTTTACTGTCTCTCATTAGTTCTCATATTCTTTCTGTCTATCTGATATGGAAAAGAGACACTCCCCCAATGTGGCCAACATCTGGCAGCTAGAATCCAGTGCTGTGCCTGGAATCAGGAAAAGTTCAAATATGGCCTAATATACTTCATACCTAGGCAACCATTATCTTCTGTCTGTCTTGGTTTTATCAACTATAAAATGGGGTTGATAATAGGATGGGCCTTTCAGGGTTGTTGTGAAGATCAAAGGAGATAATATTTGTAAATTACTTCTCACAATGCCTGGCATACAGTAGGTGCTTAATAAATGCTTATTTCCTTTCTTCTTTCTGTCTGACATGAAATGAAGCACCCAGCCAGTATTAGGTGGATTTCTGATTGATTCCTCTAGCTTTCCATCCTTATTCTTACCCCATCAGCATCTTCTTCCAGTTGGTTCTCTTTGCTGCTTCCTGCCAGCTAGTCCCTTCTGAAGCTGGATCCCAACATTTTTAAAATTTCCTGTTAACACTAAATGGGCTCCAGTTCACTACACTGGACTTCTGTACCTGGTATGTTTAGTTGTAAATTGAATGGCTCCAAATAATGTTGCTCTTCACCTAAGACAGTGTCATCCTCCACTTCAAAGAAACTAGAAATAACAGGACTGAGAATGGAAAAGATCTTAGAGACCCCCTTGTCAGCTCCTCACCCCAAACTCTGTTACACTCCTCCCCTTCTCCTGCACAATTGTCTGGATGGGAACTGAGGCCTGGAAAAGGAAGGGACTTGGTGGATTTACACAACTTGTTTTTGTTGTATCGTTTCAGTCATGTAGGACTCTTCGTGAACCCATTTGGGGTTTTCTTGACAAAAATACTGGAGTGGTTTGCCATGTCCTTCTCCAGCTCATTTTACAGATGAGGAAACTGAGGCAAAGAGGGTTCAGTGACTTGCCCAGGGTCAGTGTCTCAGGCTGGATCTGAACTTAAGTCTTCCTAACTCCAGGTCCAGCGTTCTATTCACTGCACCACCTAGCTGTCCCTTATACTATGAATAACTGGGATTGTCAGGATTCAAACACAGGTTTTCCGATGTCAAATTCAATGGTCTTTTACCAGGTTGTACTTCACATTGAAGGGTTGTTAAACCTGGGCATCAGAGGAGGATAAGAGAAATATGTCTTTTTTTTCCCCTCTTGGAATACAAAGGAACTTCAGACTAATTTTTCATATTTACCTGCAGGCTGTAAGAGAATTTCATAAATCAGATCTGGAAAGGCCCTATTAAGCCACCTTGTCAGTCCCGCTGAGGGTGTTACTGCTCCCTCCCACGAATCCTATCGTGCCTTATCCAATGCTGCTTAGACCTTTCAGACTAAGTTTACAAATGAATTTTTAAGCTGGATCACCTCAAGATAAATTTCTGTGCTCAGTGAGATGTTAGCGGCACATTCTTTGGGGGGTGTGAAATGGGAGTTGAGTGGGGTTAATTTCTCTCTCTCCTCCTCTCCTTAGGCTAATGATGGAAGAAAGCATTTGCAGACCTGGGACTCCTCATAAGTCATCCCTGCCTCCTGCTCCTCCAGAGTGGGGGCTCATAAATCTCTCTTTGTGACGACATAATCAGTTGCTCTGGAGTATGTGCATTGTTGCCAGCTGAGGATTACAGCTGCAGCTGGCGAACTCGGATACATACGGGGAGTCAAGAGCCCTTCTTTTGTCAGGGAACCCATCCTGGACTAGGGCTGGCAGAGGCAGCAGCAACCTGGAGACAGAGGAAACTGTCCCACTGGGCCATGGGAAATCTGACTGGGCACATTGAAAGACCGAATTCAAGGATTTTGGTAGAATCTCATTCAAAATGAAGCTATCTTAACAGAAAACATAGACTTGGCAAAAGTTAAACTTTGCAGGGACTCTGATATCAGAAGTTCTGGGTTCAAGTCTTACCATGAATAATTCCTATCCATTTTCTCATTTGAAAAATGACAGGGTTGGTATAGAATCAGGGATGGAGAGTCTGTGGCCTCAAGGCCACATGTGACCTTCCAAATCCTCAAGTATGGCCCTTTGGCTGAATCAAAACTTCAGCTTAAGTCCAAATTTTCAGCCCACACTTAAGGACCCAGACGGCCACGTGTGGTCTTGAGGCCACAGGTTCCCCACCCCTGGTCTAGAGTGCTTTAGATTTATGATCCTAGGATAATGAAAATTGAACCTGGATCAAGTAGCATGCTTTCTCTCCCTACATGAATAGAATGAATGCATTAAGACTTTGTCTATATCTCAAGAAAAAGGGCAAACTGGACCCTCTTTTGTCTCAATTCTTGCCTAGTCCTAAGTCATTGAATGTTCATTGTCTCAGGCAGACAGGCCTGGGAAGACCTTGATTTAGAAAGGCCATCCACTGCATCCTGGGTCATCACCAGTCATCCTAATTTCTGTCTTGCTATGGAACTTTAATGACTCTGGAAGAGAGAGGGAGGCAACTCTACCCCACTTAAATCCAATTCATGTGCAAGTCTAGACATTACCCTTGAGATAACATTGGTTCTCTTCCATACCAACAGCAAGAATAGCAAAAGAAAGGGTGAGCAAATAAAGGAGAAAATATACTATAGATTGTTAGGACCTTAGAGATCATTTAACCCAATGCCCATATTTATCAAGTGGAGACCCTAAGGCCAAAAGAAGTTAAGGGAACTGCCCCAATTCATGTAGCTGCAACCACACACACACACACACACACACACACACACACACACACATACACACCACCATCACCTACCACCACCACCACCACCACACCAAGTAGTATTAAGAAAAAAAAAAAACTTACTAATTAACATTCTGATAATAACACAAGTGTCCAGGAACATATTTTGCTTTCCAAATACCAAGTTTCAAAGAAACACAAAAATGACAATAGCCATGGCCAATCTGTATTTTTACTTCTAGTGAGTCATATGCACAGTGTTTTACTCTGCCAATTTTTTAAACATTTTAAACCAACATTTCTTCAAATCAGTTTTATTTTGAAGCCAACAAATTTTTAAAAACTGTTTACTTAGTGGAAATGGCATTTTTTAAAATTATTGATAAATTATTTATTCGTCAACTCTTATATGCCAAGGATTTGTCATTGGACCCCTGTGGGACTCACCTAGTAAGATACTTCATACCAAATGTTCATTTCCTCTTTTACTTTCAAAAGTTTTCATTGTGTCACACTTTCCCTTTAAAATTTGAGAAGTTTGTTTTTAATTTTACTGTGTTCTATTTGTAAATGCCTTTTTCATTTTTGCCAAAACTATAGAATGCTTGAAAAAAATTGGCAGCATAATTCACCACGCATGTGATTCACTAGAAATAAAAATATAGATTGGCCATGGCTATTATCATCTTTGTGTTTCTTTGAAATTTGCTATTTGGAAAAACAAACTACGTTCCTGGATGTCAGAATCTTAATTGATAAGGCTTTTCTTTATTTCTTAATACTGTACTTCTTTAATTAATTACATTTGTAATTAGAACTGATAATATAATAAATGCAGATATATAATTAATACTATATATACATATGTACACACACACACACACACACACACATATATATATATATATATATATATATATATATATATAGTAAGATGAAGAATATTAGTGGAAACCAATTATCTCGTGTGAACAAACTGATTGTATGTAGTATTATGATCTACTGATTGCATGTAGTATATTATTGGGTAAGTTCAGTTATTTATTCTAGACCAAGAAGACAGCAAGGTATTGGTCACGTGGCCTATCTGTGCCAGGATGCAATGACTGTCCCTCTTACCTAGATGCCCAAACTGTGCGTGGCTAATAGCCAATGAAGTGTTCGGGTTTCCTATAGGATGTTGGGGGGGGGCAGCGCTCTTTGGACCTAAGGATTCTATGGAATGCCACTCAGAAAACTCAGCATAAGGTGAATCTGACAGAAACAATTCCATGAGGTTTAGAAGCATCCTATTAACAAGAACGAAATCACTGCTGTTAGAAAGGAAAATAGACATGGACCTACTGTTTTTACATAGAAAATGGAAATGTGGTCTCCTTGAAATTGTATATCTCAGGGGCATCTAGGTGGCAGTGAAGAAGAGCACCAGCCCAGCCCTGGAGTCAGGAGGACCCTGGAATCTGTGGGCCTCATAAATAACTGGCCCTGTAATCTTGAGCAAGTTACTTTACCACAATTTTTTTTAAAAGAAATTATATATCTCAGTGGCTGCAAGCTCAGTTTCACCAACTGTAAAATGACAGGATGGGCTGTCAGGTCCTTTTTAGGTCTGACATTCGATGATTTTATGCCTCTGTTAATCCCTTGGATCTCCTCTCTGAGACAGACACTCTTCCCACCCTGAGATACCATTCCTTCAGAACCTCAAATAGGCACTAATACTATGTATGCTACAAGCAGCTTGCTTTTCACATGAATGGGAAGGAGGGAATACAGTCTTGTATCTGGGCTGGGCTAAGCTCACACCAATCCAATGATTCAGGCTCAGGACTGGAAATGAATGAAAAAGTCAAGGATCATAAAATGCATTCAAAATAAATGTGTTTACCATAAGACAAAAAGGAAAACATTTACTAAAAAGGTTGGCATTTCCCACCCCCTCTGAATTTCTCTGGGCCAGAAAGATGTCTTATAGGGTAGAGAGAATTCTGCCAAACCTCAGCCACACCAGGGCCTGATTGGTTGGGGTTTTTATGCCATAGTCCTCTGAGCCAACTAAATCCTGAGTATAACCTCCTGTTTTCCCTTAAGGGAACCTGTCTCTGTCCATTTATGTAAAAAGCATATCATACCTGACCCTGGTTCTCTTCCTCAATTTTCCCTCTCTGCCATGGGTCTAATTCACATTGCTGCTGCCTGTATTTCACAATGCAGCTGTGACAATAGATGTCTTTGTAGGGAGATAAGAACACAAATGGACTATGAATGAGAAGCAGTAACACAGATGCAGCCCATAATAGTAGCACCACCACCCATTGGTCATAGACATCAACTTGGCTGACTGGAGCGAGTAATTAATTAATCCCAGGTTGGCTCACCTCTGCCACCCTAAATTCATCTGGGCTCCTTTGCCCCAATGGCAGTTGGTTTATGCTCAGAGGAAGAACCTATTTTTAATTTTGGCCTAAGTCAAACATAATTAGGAAGGTAAATCAGCGGCTTCCGTGAAGAAAAACATCCCCAAGCTAATTATCAGTGATTTGGGGTCAAGGAGTGGGGAGAGCAGCCGTTATCTGCTGTTTTGGGTGCCTGGCTTAGCCCAGGTAACTGAGAATTGACTGTAATTAATTTTATAAAACCTAGAGAAAGGCTTTATATGAGGAATAAATCTGGGTTTAGTTTCTCTACAGCTGGATGCTCCTCCCTCCTTTTCCCTCAGATGTAAACATTTTGGGTGAAAAGCTTCTCAGAACAGAATAAAAAGCTTCCTACCATTTAGTGCAACCTGAAAGCACAATGAATTCCACCAGGACTTGGTGAATTCCCTGTAATTAGAAGGTTTCAATCAAAGACCAAGCAACCAATTGTCAGTCATGAAGCAGAGGTGATCACTGGCCAGGCAAGGGAGTTAGCCTAGATGGTCCCTAAAGTCACTTCCAACTATGAATCTGAGTGATTATGTAAATCTATTTAAACAAGAAAGAAAGGAAAGGAAACAAGCATTTTCTATAGTACCTACTGTGTGCCAGGAACCATCCAAGCATTGACAATTATTTCATTTGATCCTCACAATAAGCATGGAAGGTGGGTGCTATTGTGATCCTCATTGTACAGTTGAAGAAACTGAGATGAAACAAAGTGAAATGATATGCCCAGAGTCTTGCAACTAGTAAGTATTTGAGGTCAGATTTGATCTCTGGTTTTCCTGACTCCAGCAATCTATTCATAGCAATTGTGATTTAAATTTAACGTAGGATTTCTAACCAAGAGCTGGGAAAGCTTTACCTTAGAGGCCACCTAAAATAATCTTCTCATTTTATAGATGGGGAAACTGAGTCACAGGGAAATTAACTTGTACAACTCAAGGTCACATAGCTAGTCAGTGGTAAGAGACAGGATTAAAGCTTGTGGCTTTCAAGTCCAGAGCTCTTTTCAGTATCAGTAGAGATTAATCTTCATGGTCTATTTGCCCAGTTTACTCCCTATTTGTCTATCCTACAGGTTAAGTGCCCTGGTGGGTGTGGGGTTGGGATTAAGCAGAGTAAAATTAAGAGTCCAGCATATCTTGACTCTCACCTGGTTGCCTCTTTCCAAGTTAGGAATCTCTATAGAATATAGGTGAGTGGAGAAGAGAAGGTAGAGAAGACCCTGAAGAAGTCTGTCCTGGAAGCCAGCTTCAATAAGAAAAGCATTCCTTACTGCCACATGGCATCTCAACAGTCAAGGGCATTCCCTTCAAGGAACAAAGAGGAAAGTGGGTGCCTGGCCCAGGGGTCCACCGTCTATAGACAGCAATGCAGCTGTGCAGTCCCTCACTTCTAGTCTTGTCTTCTGTAAGGGAGTGGCGATTGTTTTCATATGAAGAAGGAGAAATTAAAAGATGACTCAATAATTACATTGAAATATTTCTATAATTTTTATGAGAAATTTTGTTGACTCTCTAGAAATCTCCTGGGGATTGTGAGGCAATAAACTTAAATTCAAGCCAGAAAGATTTAGATTAGACACAAGAAGGAACTTGTAGGAGTTATTAAATATTACATCATAGGCACTTACTCCAGAGTAAGGTAGTCTCCTGCCTTAGGGATCTTTCATTAAATTCAGTCTCCTTCACCTACTTATTTGTCACCCTGTTGGTATCACCTGGATTGGGGGATGGAGTGGGCATGGGGAAAATGGTGCCCCCACTTTTTTGGTGACTTTCATTCCAATCCTGTACCTCCGGTCCAGTGTAGACCATTACAGAACACCCTGCCCCTCTTTTCCTGCATCTCCCCCCACTCACTTTAAATTCCAATGTAGGTCACTGTTGAGAGGAGCCAATACCATTTCCACCCCAACCCCACCCTTTATACACATATATTTCAAGACATGCATGTCTTAGGGGCATTAACTGAATCATGAAATCATAGACAACCCGGAAAACTTAGCAACTTAGTCCAGTCCCCTCATTTAACAGATGAGGAAACTGAGACCTGGAGAAGTTACCCAACTAGCTAATGGCAAAGCCAGAAATAGAATCCATATATATCTCTGGGTTCCAAGGCCAAATGTAAACCATAGTACTATATGAGTCCAGAAAAATCAGATAAGTCTGGGTTGGGCTAGGATTCATTTCATTCCCTGCTACCTGACTGAGGACTGATCTTCACAAGACAAAGGGCCCCCAACCTCAGTTTCACTTTTGACAGTATGTCTCTGGAATGAGTTAGATATGGTCTTCCAGGAAGCAGGGGTTCTGTATCAGGTGGCATTTGGGGATTATTTCTTAGCCCTTTTCTATCCATACTCCAAACTTACTCATCTCCTCTCTTGGCCTTCTGCAAATTCCTCCAACCTCACAGCCTGACTTCACCTAAAAATGTCAGCAGAAAAAAATTTGGGTGATTTTGATAATTAGACAGCTACAAATAATTATATTGTCTAACTGTGACTGAAAGTGGCTTACTTTGGGATGTAGCCTGTGAATCAAATCGAAATGTCCTCAATGAGTAATATCTGCATAAACTCAGACAAAGATTCATTGATGAAAAGATATTGAATAAGTGGCTGAATCTTGCATATTTGTTTATAGAAACAGAAGGGTTTATGATGGAAATTCCTGACCAGGTCATTGATGTCAGAAATTACACAAGAAGTTCTGATTTAGTGATAAATGCAGATTTATGCAGGGAAACAGTAGAAACAGTGAAACATCGCACTGAAGTCAATAAAACTTTAGCACCTACTGAATACCTAGGAAGACATGATTTGGTGGCTAGAATAATTCATGACAGATGACAAATCACCATGCTACAAATACAGACTTCAAAATGTCCTGGTGAGTTTCTAGGAAACCATACTGGAACAGGCCCATTGTCACAGACCTAACCACAACCCACAATCACCTGGACATAACACTGATGCATAAAAACTGAAGAATGGCATCCATATAAACCTAATCTCCATACTATATGGAACAAAGGCTTAAGCTATAGAGACCAACAGAGAAGATTACAATTATGTGAGAATTAGATGAGGTGCATATCATCATTGCTGTTCTGTCTACTACTTGACATAGAAGGCTATAATCTAGACTCTTCCATCATGGTCCATAAAGCCCTTTATCCTGGAAAATCACTTCAATCCTGGAATTCACAGCTCAGAAGTACCGTCAGCCATTGGGGCCCCTCCCTCTGACTGGATAGCTTCTCCCACTACCTCCATTTCAGGAGGATACCCAGACCAGCCATCTCTTCATTTCTTGGCTATGATTTAGACTCATCCATCATGCCCCTTTGGTGGGTATTTTCCTTACCCCATTCCTGCCTTTTTCAGCTTATTTTTATGGCTTATCTATCTTTTAAGTCCCTTAAAGGTCTGGGATTGGGGCGGCTAGGTGGCGCAGTGAGTAGAGTGCCGGCCCCGGAGCCAGAAGGACCTGAGTTCGGTTCCGGCCTCAGCCACTTAACACACACACCAAAAAAAAAAAAAAAACCTAGCCGTGTAACCTTGGGCAAGTTACTTAACCCCAATTGCCCTCCAAAAAGCAAAAAAAAAAAGGTCTGGGATTGTCTTTCCTTTTCCTTGTAGCAGTATTCCCAGAGTCTGGCAAATAGTAAGTACTCAATAAATCCTTATTGAAGGTTGACTGACTGAATGCTTTATAATGAGCCTACAGAGGAACATCCCAATACTTGTATTTAACTACAAAAGGCAGTTATTTAATAGATCTGTGCAATAACTCATATAACATTAAATGGAAAAGGATTATAGCAAGACAGTTATTTATTCCATGGACATTTCTATTGGACCCCCATCCAGTTCAAGATGAGAATGAGGTGAGAAAAACAAGTCAAACCTATCCTCCATACTTGGGAAGAAGGGACCCATTGGATAGAGACTTGGTTTTTGAATGGAGAACACCTATTCACTTAACCTCTCTGTGCCCTCAATTGTTTAAGACTGTGTGATGCATAGAAGGGAAAGTGGACCCAGGAGAAGTGGACAGTGGTAGGGAGATGTACACATTGGGAGCACACATAGCCCAGCTAACTCACATCTCTGGCATGACTGGGATGTAATGTCCTCTCTTTTCTTGTGCTGTCCTCATGCTGCACCTCCTGGATGTAGCAGGGCAGCTTTGTTATCTGGGCTGCCTGGGTTTGCTCACCTCCTCTAAGAGTTTCGGTGACTGACCGGTGCGCTGACTCTTCCCAACCGGCAGGGGTCATGTTCCTAAGATCCCTCCTGCCTTGATTTTGAACTGGCTTCCAGTCCTGATGGGTACAGTGTTTTCTACTGACCAAGTAGATCCACCATAAAACTATAGCCAATGAGGGATGAAGAAGAGAGAGAACTCCCTCCCCCTTTCCTTGAGAGACAAGTAATTCTCCTCAAGGGATGGGTTCTTTTCCCAGAACTTAATCTCTTTGCTACTGCCATAAGTCACCTTCTGAAAAGTCACCTTATACCTTGGCTCTTTTTAGAGAGTTACATTACATGTGATGACCTTTTGGATAGTATCAGCAATTGTCCCCAAGAGCAAATATTATTGTCCCTATTTTAAAGAATGAGGAAACCGAGACTCAAAATTGTTAGGTGACTTACCCAATATCAAATGAGTATCAGAGATAGGAAGAACTTCAAATAAGCCTTTAATTGGTAGAATGGATGGAAGGAAAATTTGGAGGGGGTGCCTACCAATCTGCTCCCCCATACACATGCCATAAGGACAGCAATCAACAACTTCATGTCACTTTTGAAGGCCACAAGAAAGACAAGCAAGGTAACTTGAATTTATTATGTACTCAAAAAGAAAAACAAGAACTGTGCAATCGAGAGTCACATCTTCATATACAGGCCTCTTGGTTCTATTGCAAATACGGAATTGCTCATTTTATGTGATATTTATTAAGTTCAGAATTATTTTAGTGGAAAATGAACATAGCTACTCTTTCCAAAAAGGCTGCTAGCTCCTGTCCAAATGGGCAAATGATCTACTAATATGGAGTGGGTTGAGAACTATAGAGAACCACACATCTTAAAATTTTTGAGTCTATAGCCCTGGTAAGTCTAAAGGGGATACAAAGCAAAGGAGAGGATCAGGATTGAGTGGGTGAGTCTAGAAGGCCTCAGTGAACCAAGTTCTAAATCTGGTTTTTAAAAAGTAGATGGAAAAATGTAAATCTGGTCCCTTCCCCCATGATCCCCCACCAAACACATGTTTTGTAAGGGGCTGGGAATACAAGGACAGACTGGGGATTGCCTATCAAAAGAGAATAGTGAAGCCAAGTTTACTTTGGGGTCTAACACAGTTCCTGGAAGCTATTTGCTGACTGGTTACTAGGAAACAGCATGAATTGTTTCTTCTTTCCCATTATGGCCACCTTTCAACTATTTATCACCCAGCATGCTGTATTAAGACTAATAAAATCTTTTTGGGGGAAAATGTATGCAATATAATATTACATGATATAATATGATATACAATAAATTATGATATATGATATAATATAGTATTAATACAACCAGATCTGCCTGATACCCCTACAAAACATCCCAAAAATAAAGGGGAAAAAATGACTGGACTCTAGGCTCTCATTACATATTAGTATTTTATATAAAAAAAAACATAAATGTGTGCCTCTCTATAATTTTCAGCCCATTCTACATTCGTATGTATATGTTTATATACACAAATATACACATTTTCCCCAAAAAAGATATATATGTATATATGTATGTGTGTATGTGTGTGTGTGTGTGTATATATATGTATATATGTACATATATACATATATATACACATACACATATATCGGGTGTATTTTCTATATCTAAATCTATAGCTTAATCTGATATACTCTATCCTAGAAAAAAGAGAGTAAATCATAGAAATTAAATGATTTCAGAAGTTGAAATTTACCAGGAAAGCATGTGACCTGGGCTTACTGGCCAAGGGATTTGTTGATGGACATGCATTGCAATGGGAGCGATAGGTACACACAAATTCGCATGCATTTGGATGAGGTTGACTGGAGCTGCTTATATTCAATATTCTCATTATTTCTCTTCTTCACACATTCTATTCATTCCCATTGACTGGCTGTCCCCATACCCAACATTCCATCCCCTTTCTATGCCATTGCTTGGGTGGTCTCCCATTTCTGGAATGTTCTCCCTTCCTCACCTTTGCCCCTTAGAACCAGCAAATTCCTTCAAAGCCCAATTCAAATACCACTTCCAACATGAAACGTTCCTAAGCCCCCTAGTTGTCGGGTCTCCTTTTTGCCCCTTAAATAAGTCTGAACTAACTTTGTAGATATTTCACATTCATTCATCTATCTCCTCAGCCCTGTCCCATCTCCCACCCAGTAGAATATAATCTACTTTTGTCTCTATTTTCCCAATGCTTAGTATGATTCTTTGGACATAGTAGACTTTTAATAAATGTGAGTTGTGGAATTGAATGAATTCTGCCACCTTCTGACCTACTGTCCTTATCCTATGATACAGCTCTCCCTAATATTTATCTGACAAGAAAAGTAAATATTTCTTTAATTATCTTAGCATATGACATGTTAGCAGCAAACATTTTAATAAGCTGGGATGGGAGGGGTGGGACCTCACGTATGAGGAAGAATTCTAATCGAACAGTTGTTCACAGACTGTGTATGAATCAATGTCTACCAGCACATTTGAGCAGATTTAAGAGAGGACATGGCCCCAAGTTACACAAGATGGACTATGATAGGCCTCATTAGTGGGAGTCTCAACTCTGATGAGCTCATAGTTCCATTGGAGCACTGGAGCAAATTGTAAACGAAATGAAAAAGTATATGTAGACAAGAGTTAGCATGCAGGAAAGGTTTAATGAGAACACATTTATGCTTGGAGTACAAAGGCATGGTCAACTTCTATAACATACAGCTTGTCAGTGAATGGAAAACATACAGATATTTGAATGCATTTCCATAACAACAAAAGAGGGTTGTCAGAGACAAGGCCTACCCAAGTAATCTTTAGCCAACAGGAGAAGAAAAATATTTTAATATCATCCCAAGACTGAAAAATGAACTATGAAATGCAGTTTGGGGAACACTGAGGGTAAAATGTCATTATATGAAAGTAACTCAGAGAAGTTATAAATATCTTTCTCTTCTTGTCCTATATACATAATGTGATATTACCTTCTAGAGATGTGCTACTGTGCATACACTTCAATCAACCAACAAGCTTATTAACCACTGTGTGCCATACATTGTGCTAGGTGCTAAGGATACAAAAGCAAAGGTAAAACCGCTCTGACCTTCTATCAAAGAAGGAAATATGAACATAAGTTAGAATATGTAAAATAAATACAAAGTAATTTTATTTTTATTTTATTTATGAGGGGAGGGCACTAGCAGCTGGGAGGAGGGTCAGGGAATGCTTCACTTTTATAAAAGATAGCTCTTGACACAAGTTCTAAACTCAATATATCCGATTGTTAATGTTAATGATAGTACAGTAAGGTGGCATAAAGGAGCTTGTAATCAGGAAGACTCATCTCCCTAAGTTCAAATCTGGCCTTAGACACTTAATAGCTGGGTGACCCTGGGCAAGTCACTTAATCCTGTTGGCCTCAGTTTCCTTATCTGTAAAATGTGCTAGAGAAAGGAAATGGCAAACCACTCTAGGATTGTTGCCAAGAAAACCCCAAATGGGGTCACGAAGAGTCAGACATGACTGACAAATGACTGAACAATAATATGATGGATGTCACAGAGAACTGGAAGATGAGATACTTGAGTTCTAGTCTTGGCTCAACTAATGCTCTGTATAAGCTAGGAAAAAACCAGAGCTGTAGTTTCTTCTTCTATAAAAGAAGGGGGTCGGGGGGGCGGCTAGGTGGCGCAGTGAGTAGAGCGTCAGCCCTGGAGTCAGAAGTACCTGAGTTCGGATCTGGCCTCAGACACTTAACGCACATGCAAACAAAAAAAAAAAACTTAGCCGTGTAACCTTGGGCAAGTTACTTAACCCCAATTGCCCTCCAAAAAAAAAAAAAAAAAAAAGAAAAGAAGGGGGTCGGGCTAGATCAGGGGTTCTTAAATTGGGTGGCATTGAGCTTGCTTTTTAAAAAATTATAACTATTTCAATGTAATTGCTTTCCTTTATAATTCCATGTGTTTTATCTTAGACATTTAAAATATTATTCAGAGAAGGGGGTCCACAGGCATCACCAGACTGCCAAAGGGGTTTATGTTTAAAAAAAAAATTGTTTAAGAACTTCAAACCTGATCATTAACGTTCCCTTCAACTCTGAAATTCTCTAATTTTCTTATTAATTGTATACTAATTCATTACAAATAAGTTCTTCTGGATTTTTGTCATTAATTCTTTTTTTTTTAACAGACATAAAGAAATCCAAAGTATAGGATCATCTTAGTTGTGCTTCTCCACGGAAGCATCCGAGGGCGTGCTGGAAAGCATTGAATTACTTGTTCTTCAGAAAGAGCAGAGAAGAAAGCAGGCTTAGGCCAGAAACATCCCAAGACTGAAAAATGATTCAGTAGATTTTACTGGGATTGCTGCTCCAGGTCTAGACAAAATTTACATATGCCCATCAGCTCCTTCTAAAGCCCTTTAAAAAGTGACAGCAGGGGGATAAGCAAGAGTGTCTTGTCATAGAAACTGTATCCTGAAATGCCCAGAAAAAACCTAATTTGAAGCGGGGGAAAGTTCAAAGAGTTTCCAAGGTTTGGGACTATAGCCTGTGAACCTTGATCCCCGGCTGCCTCGGGAAGTCCCAAATGTACTTAGGAAACTAAGGGCAGATTGACAGGCTGTTTGATGAAAAAAGCCTGAGAAACACTCCAGTCCAATATTGCTTGGTATTTTTAAATGCTTCTTTCCCAGTACATGAGAAGTGGTGTTGGTTGGATGGGGAGATGAGAGAAGGACAAAAAAGCATTTCTTGCATGAGAGGTGGATAAAGGGTAGAACTATGGCAGTGTAATCCAATCAAGCCAACATTACAACAGGGTACAGAACCAAGAGATAAGCCCATTAATCACAGGCCTGAATTTAACTTCAACTAGCCAAAAGGTATGCCTACTGATGCCTCTTGACACAAGAAATGTAAAGGGTGGCATTGCGTCTGTGGTAGGCACTTTAATCAAACTTAAGGCCCTTCTATGGAAACTCAATTACTTTAAAATTTAGAAGCTAGTTAGAAATTCAGCCTTTGGAATTTCCTTTTGCTGGATGTCAGGAGCAGCTTTTTAAAAGGGGGCAGGGAGAGTGGCTTTTTATTTTTTTTTAACACTTTGGTGGTGAGAACTTTACCTGTGGCTTTTGTTTTTCATTTTTGACCCCTTACTTATAAACTATAGCCCTTCCCCCACTTTGAGTATGCATGCATGCATGTGGATATGTGTGTGTTTGTCTTAGCATCATAGATTTAGGACTTAAAGATCTTAGAGGATCATAACAGGATTTGAAGTCTCTTTGAAACTCAAAATCTAGTACTCAGGCCACTTCTGTATGAAGGTGCCATGTGAGTTCAAGCCAGGAATTATTAGAATGTGCCTTTAATATTTTGGCCTCAAGTGCTCTTGACTGGCTTCCAGTGCTCATAATGACTGAGACGGGGAGGGATATTATCCAGTGATGAAAATTCCAGAATTCAGGGACTGTATCTGGAGGTGGGAAATTGGAAAGAAAATGGAAGTAAGCAATTAGGTGACCATATGGAAAGGGGAGTCATGGGGCATTCCTAATATCCCAAGGGCAGAGTTAACTAGCGTTATTGTGGGACATCATCTACTGAGCAGAAGATGCCCAAGCTATAGCCTATGCTTGGAGAACAGAAACCCAGTCCTCAATGAAGAAATCTCTGCTGTACGTAGATTGGGTGAATTACTAGGAGCACACTAGCTCTTCCAAGGTAGAAGGTGCCCATTATCCTTATTCATATGGGAAAAATCACAAAATTTCAGAGTTGGAATAAATGAATGATTGAATGAATGAATGAATGAACAAGTATTTAGTAAGAGCTTATCTACATATGAAGAACTATGCTAAGCCCTGGGAAATCAAATGGAAAAGTGAAAGTCTTGATTACAAAGAGCTGGAATTCTCCTAAGAGGAGATGACAGGCAGGGACCTCAGCAGCTATCTGCTCTAATCCATTCTCTAAGAGAGATCCCTATTGCAATGTGTTTAACAACTTTGTTTTTGTTGTTGAGTTATTTCAGTTGTGTCTGACTCTTGGTGGCTCCATTTGGGGTTTTCTTGGCGAGGATGCTAAAGTGGTTTGCCAAAAGGTTCATTTTTACAGATGAGGAAACTGAGGCAAACAGGGTTAAGTAATTAGAGATCTCTACAAAATGCATTTTCCTTTTGGACAGTATTAATTGTTCTGACCTCTGGAGTCAAATGGAACAAATCTAATCCTTCTTTTTCAAATTCTTGGCGATAGCTGTCCTATCTACCTGCCCACCCACCCTCACCCCCACCAAATTTTATCTTTTCTACCTTAAACATCCCTACTTCCTTCAACCACTCAACCAAACCGAATTTGGATGACCTTTTAAGTCAGGACCATGGAATCACCTCAGAGGAGAATAAAGAGAATAATAAAGGAAAATAAAGGCAATAAGCAGGCTAATCCTTGGTTCATCGGAACTCTTTGAAAATGAGATAGGAAGAAATCACTGCCTAAAGAAGGGGCCTGGTGTGGTCTGGGGGAGCTTGCAGATGAGAGGCCAGTGCCTAGATCCATAATTAATTAGGATGTGTACTCTACTTTAAATGGCCCCACCATGACTTCATGGTGCCGGACTGTCCGGATCAGGGCTCTTCTCCACTCAGGCCCCTGCTACCCTTGGCTCCCACTATGGACTAAATAGTTTCTCTCTGCCTGAGGCCAGCCTTGCCAAAGATCCTCCTCACCAAACAGAAACAAATGTTTCTCTTTCTTACTCTGCCCAAGTTCATTCAAAAATGTAGGGAAACTGGTCAGGGGCTATTTATAGACAATCAGACTCCGATTGTGTGAGACAAAGCAGCCAGGCTCTGGGAGAAGATAACTGTTTGGAAGTGCCTTCAGGAATCACAATACAAAGCCCTCTGATTGGCGGACACTGATTTCCTACCCTCTGCTAACAATCCCCAGTTCTGCCTTTGTTCCTTGTTTTCCTTATTTGAATGTATTCCATCGCACAATAGCAGTAAGGTACCCAAGCTGTGCATTTCAGGGTCATTACTGCAATTCTTGGGAAGTTAAAACCCCCAGCCTTTGACCTTATGCTTTCTAATACCACCTAAGGTGTGGCATAATTGCCCACAAATGCACGCTCTGTCATATCTTATTGCTTAAATGAAACCCACTTCCACAGGCAGCTAAGAAAAGAGGGGGGTAGATCTCCTGCTATTTGCATCAGCACTTATCCTTGGGAAATGCTGAATCTGGGCACTGAACGAAAGTGTAAAAATGATGAATTTGTCACCTAATATGGACCACTGCTCTCCCTAGACTGCAGCTCTGTACGTTAATGGAGATTAGGATATCACTTTTTTAATTTGGAGCCTCATTACACAGTATAAATAAAAATAGAACCCCAACTATATCATCTTTAATTGCCTTTAGAAACAGTGCTGATTGTCTCCCAAATTTGAAACCATGTGTTACCGTAGAGCCAGAGGGCTTGTTCTCCATTTCTAAAGTGAAGTCACACAAGATATGTGGGCATCATTAAGAGAGGGCAGGAAGCTGGGTGGTTACTGGCCAATGGACAAAGGATGGCTTGGCCAACTGATCTGAGGTCTTCTTATAACATAAAGTTTTCGCTTGTTTGTTTTTTCTTTGGGGGCTGGAAGCGAAGGAATAGTGAGTTCTAATCTTAATGCAAAAATCTATCTACCCCCAACTTAGCATTCCTGTTACCTAAGCTTTGACAGCAACCATGGTGCTAACTCACAACCTGGCAGAGACCCAGAGAGAGATGCTGATAGTCAAAGCCGCAGCTGCTGAATCTTTTAGCATCCCTTGATACAACTGATTAAAGCAATTGATCAATACTAAACTTTGAGAGAGAGAGGAAAAAAAAAACAACTAGTGTGGGTATGTTACAGACGACATCCCATGAATAAATAACTCAGATAATGGCATTTGTCTTACTATAAAGCCCATCTATAATTTAGTAAGAACAATTCCCATTAGAAGAACACCTAGCCTGATCACTGCCAAAATAAAGAGTTAATTGGTTTCTATCTTCTGGGAAGTCTCTCAAAATAAGATAAGGAAGGGAAAGTAGATGCATACTGTATATAATGAATGTAAAGCAGCTCCCAGAAATATATACATATCTCTTTCTCTGTCTGGCTGCCATGATGATTCTTTTCTTCAATAGCTTTTCAAATGGCATCTTTTGCTCCAACTTCTAAGGCTCAATAGAAGCCCTTAGAGAAGTCTTTTCTTTTCCACATTGGGATCAAATCAGTATCATGAAAAAAATGTAACTCACCGTGCTTTAAATAAATGGTTTTGCTGAGCATTAAGTATAGAGAGTGTAAAGTTCTCTTGGGGTTGCAATGTTTTTGCAATATAAATGAAGCATTCTATTCATAAGATACTCCTTTTCATCCCTAGTGGTATAGAATGGGGCTATGGAAGACCAGGGATCTGGGCTCACTTAGACTGGTGCCTGTCAGTGAACAGTTTGTGGGATCCTGGATCCTGGATTAGTCTAGGGACTAATTGTAGGAAAGCCAAATAGAGTGTGGAAACCCTGGAGTGGGCACAGAGAGGGCAGGCAGACATCAAGTCAGAGAGGAAAAGATCATAGGGTTAGGAGTTAGAAGGTCAAATCTCCTTATTTTATAGATGAGAAAACTTTGTCCCAGAGACAAAGGTCATACAGCTATTACACATCCGACCCTAACTCAAGCCAAAATTGCTCTTTTCTCCAAACCAAATATGGAGCAGGGTTAAGAGCATCCCTCTAAAGTGACTATTCTTGTTTTGTAATTAGAGAAACTGAGGCATAGATGAACTAGATAGTTTGGCTAAGGTTGATATAAACAGGTCGGTATCCGAGTGACTTAGCTTTGGCACTTTGTAGGGATAAGACTAGCAATAGTGTGTATTCTATCGGGACATCTAATGATTTACGGTATCAAAATAATTTGACATCTTTGTTAGATTATCAAGTAGCATCAAAGTTTCCCCTCACAGGGCAGTTTGCCAGTAGATTCCCTTGAGTACTTTAAAGTTTGGAAATCATCCTGGAATAGTACTCCCTCCAAGGACTTATTGGGGGCAAAAAAGTGTCTTTCACATATTATTCACACTTACACCGATATGGTAATTATCTTAAATAAACTCAAGTATTTTACTAATGTCCTCTAGAAATGCTGTAAGTACCATTTGCTCATATTTATGACTGGTGATCAAACTGGAGTTAAAGCTATAAATCATTACTCTGGATATAATATTTTTGTTTCATGAAAGTCTGAGCCTTCAACCCCAAAGCAACAAATCAGTTCTCTCCTTATTGAACCTGTCACAGTCCCATCCTTGAGCAAGACCACGTTTATTACCACTGTCAGCTGCATATTGTAAGACAGTAGGACAGAGAAAAGGAGAATATAAATGTAAAGTGAAGAGTGGATACTTTGGAGGGACAGCTGAACCGAGGAGGAAAGTAACAGGACGTGGAGGCTTTCACCTTGAGGTCACTGGCTTGATGGCCCATGTCTTGACATGGGGATCGGGTTTCTCCATCACCAAGAATCTGGCAGTTAACTGTCACCCTTGTTGAGAGATGCAACAGAATGGGGAAAAGACTCAGTGGGGAGGAAACTGAACTTTCACCCTATCAACTGACCCCTAAATCACTTTCAATTTCTCTGAGGACAGGTCTCTCAATGAAGGAATTGCCTCTGATTATCTTCTAAAGAAAGACACCTGAGATGGGAGCCATTTGCTTGCCTGCTGCAGAGAATGGGGATACCGTAACTCCCACTGCTGTGTCTGACAGATTTCAGAAACCCCTAAACAAATTTCACATCTCAAGAGAGAAAAATGTTGCTTTTTTTTTTAAACCTCATAGGGAAAACCTCCATCAGAGCATAGCCTTCCATGACAGGAGAATTCCCATGGAACAAAATGGAGAAAGTGGGATTTCCAATGGCAAAAGTAAATCAGAAAACTTGAGACCATGACCTAGAGAATTAAGAGAAGGAAACAGTGACATGGTTTTCATGTCTCATTGTTGGAAATCATTGTAGAACAATTTTGGTGTTTGGTTTTTATTTCAAATACAAGGTCCTTAATTCCTCTAGCTCAATTCACTTTGCCAATAGAAACCTAGTAAAAGAATAGGGTTTGTCTTCAAAGACTAGCTGAAGTAATCCTTCCCTGTGTCATGGGTCCATAGCCATGATGCAGGACTCACACGGAAATGGGCTGGATGCTACGGCTTTCCGTGTCCATGAATCAGATCTAGTTCAGGTCACAGAATCACAAAATTTGAAAGATAGAAGAACTCTTTTGGCTATCTAGTCCAGTCTACATACTGAGCTAATGCTGACCTTAATATATCTGACAAGTAGTCCTCCAACCCTCAACTGAAGAACTCTACTGGAAGGGGAATCCCCTCTCTTGAGATCATAGCTTCTTTATCAACAAGCAATGATCAAGCACCAATGGACACATGATAATTGAGTGTGCCAGATGTGAGGGGCCTAAGTGTGAGCTAAACAGATGCCATCTTTCTGTCCCTCTACTTTACAAACTAAGGTGGGCAACAATAAATCATAAATATTGTTTTTCATGGAGTGTGTCATCAAGAGATGAAGATTTTTGGAATTGTGTAACCTGGGTTGTTTTTTGTACTACTTCAGCTTGACTTAATTGAAATCTGCTGTTAAAAGGGTGGAAGGATTAAAGAGCCATTAAGTTTCATGCCTTTTTAGGGTTGTGCTCCAATTATCTGTTTGGGATTCATAGATTAAAAGATAACAACCAATGCCAAAAAAAAGTGAACCAAGCCCTTTTAATTTTCAGACTTCTTATTCTTGATTTTTGCTTCCACATGGTTTTAATCTCTCCATTTATAGCTTGGTGCCCAGGGCTGACCCCCTCTAGCTGTGTTAAAATTCAAACACCATTTATGTACTTATAAAACCTAAAGCCAACATCTTACTCATTCTAATTTGACAGAGAGGATTTCTGTGGCATTCCCCCTGAAAACAAGTAGAGGCAGAGGGCTAGAATCAATTGAAAAATGGTCTGGGAGGGAAGATGCTGTCCTTACTGTGATGTGAGTACAAGTCCTTCACTCTTGCCACCTATGCCCCAGCTTCTCCCCTTGTAATTGAGGACAAAAATTTTTATGGGGATATTTTATGGATTAGTGCATCAGTCTATGGCATGTGAAAACCACAAAGTAATCCACCCTTTATTCTCAACTTTGTGTAGGCCTCTTATTGGAGAGCTGAGTTTAGCTTCAGGCCCAAGGCCTGGAATAAAATATGGAGAATTTGGAAAGGGTCCAGGAAGAACAAAAAATGAGTCAAGGGTGGGAAAGGGGCTTCATGAGAAAAGGTTAAAGGAAATGGGATTATTTAGTTGATGGATGAGAAAGCACACGGAATCTAGAGTGAAATCCCTTGAGGCCAAATCTCTCCTCTGATACTACACACTTGACCTTGGGTAAGTCACAACTTCCCTGGGGTTCAATTTCCTCATTTATAAAATTGGGGCTTGGGGGTGGCTAGGTGGCATAGTGAATAGATCACTGGTCCTAGAGTCAGGAGGACCTGTGTTCAAATCTTACCTCAGACACTTAACACTTACTAGCTGTGTGACCTTGGGCAAGTCACTTAACCCCAATTGCCCTGCCTTTTCCCCCTCCAAAAAAAAGGAAAAAGATAAAATTGGGGCTTGGACTAGATGCATTCTGTGGTCCCTTCAAAGTCTTGATCTATATTATCATTATATACAAATTCAGTATATGAGAATTCTAATTTATAAAATTTGGGTCAAGAACTACCTCATGATTCAATTTACAGAGATTTTATTTACTTCCCAAGTTGTGTGTTCTAACCCACATATTCCTGAATTTCTTCAATGAATGTTATTCATTTGTTAACTTTTTGCCTATTACTTCAGCCCAAACCAACCTCAATCTCTAAAAACTATCAGCTTCTACAAAGTGCTAAGACCAGTGCCAAGAAACCAAAAAAAAAGGGACATTTTCTTCTTCTGTTTAAAAAAATATATATTTATTAAAAAAAAAAAAAACCCGGGATAGGTTTTAGAGAAGCAAAGTGACTTTTTAGCCTAGTGTCTTCTGCTCAGTTGTCGCTGTTTTTTCTTTGACTCATGTCAAATACAGAAACAACTTATTCTGAGTTTTATCATTATTGCACATTTATAGTTTCCTTTAATTGTTTTTTTTTTTATTTTTAAGTAAAATTTGATGACATCTTTGAAGTAAATGTTTTCCAGAAGAATGCATCTTCAATTCTAAGTTGAAAGTCATTGGGAAAATTAGGAATTCCATCGCCAGGCAACTTATCAGAAATAAATCTGGTGTTGATTCAAAGGAGATCACTGATCAGATTGGTAGACTTAAAGGGTGCTGCACTTTTGTATGGGACTTTACGTGTGTCTTCTGAAGGAGGAGATGGAATTAACCCTGGGTGCCTGCTGAAGGATGCAGTTTATCTCAATATGAACTGGTTGGCTTTCACTGGTATGGGATGGGTTTCTGGAGGAGGAGCCACACCTTTGTATCTAGCATCTAGATGGGAGCTTCCTCTTTTTCTTTTCTTTTGGAGGGGGGTGGGGCAGGGCAATTGGGGTTAAGTGGCTTGCCCAAGGTCATACTGCTAGTAAGTGTTAAAGTGTCTGAGGTCAAATTTGAACTCAGGTCCTCCTGACTCCAGGACTGGTGCTCTATTCACTTCACAACCTAGCCATCCCATTCGACCTAATTCTTGAGATGGAGGAGACAGTAGATTTGCTGCCCAAGGGGTCATTAATGACTGCCTAAGGAAGAGGCATATTGTAGAAACAGATGTGCTTACCCCCATGACCTGAAAGGAGAGCTCATGGGCAAGGTTGAGTTCCTTGTCCCATTCTTCAATAGTTAGTGGCATAATTTCTCAACCATACAAGAACCAAGGAGAGGGGAACCAAGTAGCAAGATGGTGAGAATTCCTCAGGATTGTCTCTTTAGAGCCCCAAGTTGGAAAGTTCTAGAATCTGGCCTTCTAGTTGGAGAAGGGAGATTTCCTAGGCAATGTGATCCCAGAGTTTAACCTTTAAACTAGAGAAAAGAGAATTTCTTGGACACAATAGCCTCAGGATTGTCTTAAGAACACCTCCAAGTTACAGACTCTTAGGATCTGGTCTTCCATAAAGAGTACTTTCCTAAGTAGCACACCTCTTGTAAAGAGAAGATCATCATACATCTGGCCTCCAGTGACAGAAGGAAGAGCAACAAGGCAGTAAACTATAGTATAGTATAGTATAGTATAGTATAAACTATAGGGGGAGTAAAGGGCCTGGTCTTTCCATTCTGCTTTTATTGGGTCTTATTTGGATGATATTGGTTTAATGGGATTAGGGTTGGCCTGTCTTTTAGCCCCAAGTATATCTCCATGCTATGGAATTCAACCCAAGGGTAGTGCTCTGAGTCTAGGGTTCTACATGGGAAATATAGAAAGTAAGATTCAGTGAGGGGCAGCTAGGTGGTACAGTGGATAGAGTGTCAGGCCTAAAGTCAGGAAGACTCATCCATCTTCTTGAGTTCAAATCCAGCCTCAGACATTTACTAGTTGTATGATCTTGGGCAACTCACTTAACTCCATTTGCCTCATTTTCCTCATCTGTCCAATGAGCTAGGGAAGGAAATGATAAATCACTCCAGTAACTTTGCCAAGAAAACCCAAAATGGGATCATGAAGAGTCAGATATGACTGAAAAAGAACAACTAAAAAATTCAATGAAATGTCAGAGGGGCTTGACCTCTCAGTTATTCTAAATTTGTTTCCCTTTTGAGGGAAATGCTATGATTTTGGAGGACTTCAAGACCACGTGAAAAGGGAGAAGAATTGTATTGATTAGTTATGGGTTACTCTGACCTCTGTACATTTTATTTCACTGTTTGAGGACTGTTACTTCTATTTCCCCCCCCCTGCATTTCTGCAAAATGAAGGCTGTCCTATCTAAGGTATGCATTAAGGAGAGCTTGTATGGAGTCTACATAGACCTAGGCACAAACAATATCCAGAGAATTTCCCAGATTAACTGTACATAACAAAGCAAAGAAAGAATGAAATGTTTTGGATAGCCCTTAGAACTGGACCCAACTTGTATAAATATAGAGCTTGGGGCAATGATCCAGGGGTTACACACATATTTCTTGAAGTCAGTTACATCGATATATGACATCTTTAAACTTGTTAAATAATAATAAACAGCTTTCTGTTTCCTTTATATAGGCCCAGAGGAACACTTAAGATAAACTTTGCCACTTCACAACTTTCTTTCCCTTGGAAATGGGATTAGAACATCCAAGTATTAACTCATTCTCAACAACTCCAAAGCACAGTCCATTCTCTTCGCCTCAAACCACACCTACAAAAGTAAAGTTCAGCAATCTATGGACAGGGCAGGGACCTTCTCTATGTGCTACTAATATGAGTATGAGTACTGCCTAGACAAGAGAAGGACCTCAACTATGGGGTAGCTGAGTAATTAAAGAGACATTTCCTTAATAATAACATACATTTACGTAGTGTTTGATGGTCTATAGCACTTCACAAATGCAATACTTAATGGTCTGTGTTCTCATTTGAACCTTGTAACAACCCTATGAGGTAAGTACTTCAAGTCTGATTACTCCTGTTATATAAATGAAGAAAACAAAACTCAGAAAAGTCAAGCCACTAGCTCAAGGTCACACAACTAGTGAATATCAGAAGCTGGATTTGAACTACACTGCCTCTCAAGACCCATATGACTGAATTCTTCAGATTCAAATTGCAGGCTCATGTCAGTTTTTGAGAGAGCCAAAGAGAAAGCTCTTGATAGAGGCTGTTATTCTAAGACTGCCAACCCTGGTAAAACATAGCCAAGAAGTCTGGAGAAAGTTTGAAGAACTTTTAATGCCACTCAAATAAAAAATTAAAAACAAAACAAAACCCAACCCTCCATACTTCCATCATTGTCTACTGGAGTGTGCTTTCAGTCCGTCGTAGAGAACCACAGTTCTCTGACACCCCCAGCCATGACGGACAACAAAGATGGAGGAGAAAGGAAAAGCTCATGTGACTTCTTTGTTATTCACATCTCTTTCCAAGAATATTGGCCCATTCTTCCTCACTCACATCATGTCTTTTTTCCCCTTGTCTTTACAGTGCTTGTGCCTTTCAGAGGACAAAATAATGAATCAATTTGGTCAATCAATTCAGTCAAACTAACTGGCAGCTCAATAGGAGGGAAATCAAACTAACTGTCTGAATTGACCGGTTGTTTCCCTCACTTCCCCAGCAGACTCGGTGAAATCAGGAGCCCCATGTATGCACAGCATATATGTCTCCTTTTTAGCCTGTGAGTCTTTGGGAGCAGGGATCTTTCCTCTTTCTGTTTGTTGTTGTTATTTTTTTTGGCACTCTTTGAACATTAGATGGTAGTGATTGTCCAGACCTGCTCTGATTATAACTTATTCTTCCTAAAGGTGAAGAGAGCGTTATTTGTTAAATAGCATTGTTTTATGTTGCATGTTTACATATATCCAAAGAAATACAAATAGGTTTGGAAGTACCTGTTATCTCCAGGGACCCTCATGGAAATGAGCTTCTGTGTCTCACAAGGCACCCTTGGCAAATGTAATTTGTAAAACAAAAAAATAATCCATATGGTGCACACCATCTCTCAAATGAAAAAATAAGGCTTTCTGTGCTAAGGAGCCTTAGGGGATTCTAAAGTCAAATTGCAAGGAACAAATGCGCTATTTTAATTTTGGCCTCAAAACTTTGTTTCCTGGATTGGTCTCAATCTCAGCTAAATAGCAGCCTCCCAACCAGAGAGCCCAGCTCTTTTCTGCTTTCCTTGCCTTCTAAAAACTCAACAGGATGCTGGGAGAGGTTTTCAGCCCTGGCCAGCATGACCTTGAAGGGAGACAGGTGATCACAGTTAAATGCAGTGGAAACTCAGAGTAGTTCAGTAGGCAGGCATAAACTTCCCACCGCTAGTGAATAGGAAATTTTCCCACCCCTCCCTTGCCCTGGCTTCTTTGAGGCACCTGCTCCCACAATGGAAGGACCCATTATTGTTCAGCAGATGGTACTGTAGATCACCATAGACTTCCTAACAGCTGTGAAATGTGTATTTCATTCCTGACGCTTAGTATGGCAAGGACGTTAGTGAAGTAAATTGAAAGCCTGCATCCAGCTAAGACAATTTGTCAGTCTTCATTATAGCAAGCTGTGTGGTAGCACTGCTGGAGTTAAGGGTCAGTGTGGCTTCCAATTAAAACTCCCTATTTAAGGCGGATTTATGTTTGGTCCATTTCAAAATACACCAGGCTGCAACTTATCATTTATGCTGTCAAGTTAGAAGTCTTTTTTAACTTTCTTTCTTTTTTTGTGCAAAGGGTTTAAAGGCCATTAATTTATTTTAAGATGTAAAGGTATTAATGAATGCATTAGAAAACCCAACAAAAACAAAACAGCAACCTCATCCAGATGTTTTCTCAACTTGCTGAACACATTCAAAAAAGTGAGTAAGGTTTAGAGACTCTTTGTCCCACGCATGGGGTATTTCTACTTTTAATATGTTAACCATGGGAACACTGTGGTGAAAGGAAAGGACAGACTACTTTTTTAGAGGACACTCAAAATTCATGTGTTGGAAATTTTGAACAGAACCCAAGTCTTTTGGTGGGAGAGTTCCGTTAACTCAAGGCAAAACATGACTTCCTGTTCTTGAGAAGGGAAACACACACACATCCTTATCCATATATTTGAAATACATTCAAATCTCATGTGGAGCTTAAAAGCTTACATGCATGTGAGTTCTTATCATTGTTATTATTGTTATTGATAAAGTTCAAGGACCTTGGACATTAAAACGGTCTCTAGATGTAACATTTGAATGATGTAAGCACAAATGAAGCAATCACATATGGAAGAAATTTCCCTTATCATACCTGTGGTTTAAAATATTAAAGAGAAAAGGGGAAAAAGAGATTGGCAAAATGGATCCAAGGTCTTCTGGCTGAGTTAAATCAGAGGGGAAGGCCCCCAGATAACCTTTGCTTTACAAATGAGAGCAAGAGGGAGGGGAGGAGGGAGAAAAAAACAGGAGAGGAATTTGTCTCCTGCCAAGGGGGACCTAAAAATATCAAATACAAAATGTCTTGACTAACAGATCTTTTGTTAAGATCTCTATCTTTGGCTTCCCTTTAATCTTTTTTTTTTTTTGTTTTCACAAGGACTCATTAGCAGCTCCCAAGCCAGGTTTGGAGAACAATAAAAAGCACCCAATGTTCCTTATTTCTTTTTTGATAACCTTATGTCCCCTCTCTCCACCTCTTCCCCCACCCCTTCCTTTCAGTCCACCCAAGAATTGAAGTTTTGTTAGGTTACCATCCACTTTGTATATGCATTAGATTGGAAAGCTAGCTTTGCCAGAGGCACTGTTCCCTTCTGCCACTGGGATTCAGGGCTCTCCTAGGAGTTGTTGACCTGCAATCCAAGATGCTGTAATGCCTCCCCAAAGAATGTAAACTTCTCAAATGAAGTTATTATTTCAGTTTTAAAAATTTTCCTCTTCCTAACTACTTAGTATATACTAAGCCCTTAATAAGTCTTTCCCCTCCCTACCTTTCACTTTCTAGTCATCTAACACCTTCCCCACTCTTCAAGCCAGCCTTTCTTGACACAGGCCTCTTTGCTTTTCCCTTCCTCAAGGTACTTAGTCCAGGTCCCAATGCCAGGCATTTCCCCTGATTGTCCTACAGGACTGGGGACTCTCTCTCCTCATCTCTGCCTCATGTATTCCTTGCCTTAGTTTGAATTCTAGCTAAAGTCCCAGATTTTACAACAAGCCTTTCCTCACACCTTTAATTCTGGTGTCTTTCCTCCCTTCATCATTTCCAATTAATCTCAAATATATTTTGTTTGTACATTATTGTTTCATGTTGTCTTCTCGTCTAGATTTTGAGTTCCTTGAAAGCAGGGACTATCTTTTTGCTTTTCTTTATATTCTGTGCTCAGCATATTGCTTCAGACATAGTAGATGTTTAATAAATACTTGTTGACTAAGATGAAAATGAAGGAATCCTGGAAGCAAATCCTTAGAAGGAGACTGTCGGGAGACTTTTTTTTTTTTTTTTAGGATTTGTTTTGAGCCAGAGATGATCTAGGAATATTGACAACTTTTATGGTGTTCTCCATCTCTGTTTCATTCCCTAAGTAGTAATCAAGCATTTATTAAGCTTCTACTGTATGCCAAGCACTGTGTAAAACTTTAAGGATACAAACCAGAGCTTACATTCTAACCCAGGAATTGTTAACCTCAGGTCCATGTGGTCTGTAGACAACATTCCAAAAGCCTATAAACTAGGATCAGAGGGAAAAAAAAACAAAAACAAAAAAACAACCTACAGCTTTATTTTCATTAACTTCTCACTCAAAGTTAGCATTTCTGTCAGTTACGAATGGAGGCTACAAGCCACAATTCTGAGAAGAAGTTCCATAGGTTTCCCCAGACTGATGCAAGGGTACATGCCACAGAAAAGAAAAGAAATGGATGGATGGGGTGGGGGGAGAGAGAGAGAGAGAGACAGAGAGAGAGAGAGAGACAGAGACAGAGACAGAGACAGAGACAGAGACAGAGAGACAGAGAGAGAGAGAGACAGAGAGAGAAAGAATAAAATAAAATCTAGAACTTCTGGTCTAAGCCTTGACATGAGCAAGGGGAGAGAAAGGGCTAAGGGGGACTAAAAGAGGTTCTTCCTTATTTCCCAACTGAAAGCAGAATGGTATGATCAAAAACAATGGGCTTGAAGTTAGAAAATATGGACTCAAATTTCGACTCTGCCACTCTCTGAAGTGGTTTCCACATCTGTAAAATGGGTCAGCACTTGCTCCACCTCTATTATGGGGTTATGGTGAAAATCAAGTGCAGAAATAGACATTAAGCACTTTGTTAACCTTAAAGTTGTGTGTTTGTTGTTGTTAGGTCACTTCAGTCATATTCGACTCTTTGTGACCCAATCTGGGGTCATTTCCTTTTCCAGCTCATTTGACAGATGAGGAAACTGAGGCAAACAGGGTGAAGTGACTTTCCCAAGGTCACACAGCTAGTAAGTATCTGAGGCCAGATTTGAACTTAAGAAAATGAGTCTTCCTGACTATAGGCCTTGCTCTCTATCATACGCTTGTACCACCTATCAGGTCTCTAAGATACCTTTGGTACTTATATAGGGCTTTAGGGTTTGCACAGCAAAGCACTATGTATATTTAAATTTTTAAAAATTTATTTATTTACTTTTAGTTTACAACATTCAATTCCACAATCTCTTGAGTTCCAAATTAGCACTCTATAAACATTAAAACTTCACAATGACCCTATGAGGGAGATGCTGTTATTTCTCCCATTTTTACAGATAAGCAAACTGAGATTAGGAGAGTCTCAATTTCTAAGTGTCTTGCCTAGTGTCACATAGCTAGTAAGTATCTGTAGTAGGATTTGAATTCAGGTCTTCCTGACTCCCAAGACCAAGCTCTAGTCACTAGACCACCTGGATTCCCAAACCATAGTGACCTCTAGATATAAAGGAACTTCAGGTCATAAAGTTTATTACTTTCCTCTCACAGATGAAGCATCTTGGGTCCAGAGACATTAAATCACTTTCCTGTGGTCACATAGGTAATAAGTTGGCAAAACTAGGATTTAAATATAGGTCTTGGGCAGATATAGGTGGTGCAGTGCATAGAATGTTGACCCTAGAGTCAATGAGTTCAAAATCCAGCCTCAGACACTTACTAACTGTGGGACCCTGAGCAAGTCACTTAACCCTATTTGACTCAGTTTTCTCATCTGTAAAATGAACTGAAAAGGAACTAGCAAAACACTCCAGTGTCTTTGCCAAGAAAATTACCAGAAAGGTGTCATGAAGAGTTAGACAAGACTGAAAAACAACTCAACAACAACAACTTGTGGTTTTTAGTTTGGCATTATTTCCATTGTAACACATTATATCCAAGATGAGAAATATAGCCAGAGAAATCCATCAGAGAAATATAGCCATGCTGCCATCGATAAACCCCAGGGCTGAGCCACTAGGTATCTGCATAAGAGGTCTGCAAGGCTCCTAAAATAGGACAAATTATTTCAAAAGTCTGTTCTCTTTCTGGAAAAGGGTGATCTGGCTCTCTGACTGCTTTACCATGAGAACATAAATGTGTTAAGTAAGTAAATATACACAAAGAAATAAAACCCAGTCTGAATAGTCTCCAGGACTCAAGCAATCCTCAGGGGTTATTACAACATTACAAGACTGTGGGCAACAAAACCCTACCTTCAGTATGCTGTATTTGCAAAAGCCAACTTCTTTGGATGGGGAACAGAGGACAGAGTGAAGGATGCTGGGAAAGTGTGTGTGTGTGTGTGTGTGTGTGTGTGTGTGTGTGTGTGTGTGTGTGTGTGTGTTTCAGCACAAATGAGTCTAATTTTCCTTTTAAGGTCAGATTTTGCATTAACAAAGTCCACAGAAATAAAACCAAGCTCCACCTCAAGCCAGTGATCAAAGGAATTTATCAAATGGAAAGGGTTTTTTTTTTAAGTTTGTCACTAAATAAGGTTCTCAGTCAGAACTATCTGAATAGGGAATTGAGCCAGATACATTTGGTAAGAGTAGAAAATGCTTTGGCCAGTCAGTCTTTTTTTTTTTTCTTTCTGTCCAGGCAGAGGAAATGAGTCAGCCGATTAGAGGTGCAGAAGTGGAAGATGTCGTTGGCATTACCCTGCCCAAGACCCAAGAGAGCAGTTGGGTTTCTGACTTATCAGCACCAAACTGTCTCATCAATCTAGGTTTTAGCAGGAATTCAATGGCAGGACTACAAGATGAAAGTAGGAAAGAGGCCGGGGTGCCCGTGGCACAGTCTTCACAGTGACTGGGAGGCATATTGGTAAGAAAGGAGGCTGGAAAAGCTGGAAATGGGCTTTTCCTACAGCATGAGCTTGATAAACAGCACAGATCATTGTCTTTATCTCTGTCTCAGATTGATAAGTGCAGCCTGAGAGTGTGCTTCAAAAGATAAAGCAACAGCTTTGCTAACTACAGTGTGTGATCTGTGGGTCAAACCAAACCATTCATGAAGACCTGGGTGAGTTTTCTCACATAAATACTTTCCCAATATCCTTTGCTTCTTCCTCTGTTCCTTGGCCAATGGACTCATTCACAAATATGGCCGTCTAAAGGTAAAGTCCTCTTACCCACATTCCTATGATAACCCTTGAGAATCATTCCTTTAAAAATAAAGGAATCAGAGGAAAATTCTGAACTCTAACATTGTATTGACTATGAGGGGGAAATGTCTATGCTAGGGTAGGTGCTGGGGCCTCAGGAACAGAGGAATATAGATCTAAGAACCTGAGGGGTTGAACCTCAAAAACCAACTTATGTCTATGACACATACTCTCTCCACTCCTCTCTCTCTCTCTCTCTCTCTCTCTCTCTCTCTCTCTCTCTCTCTACAGCAAGAACAAACAAACATTCAGGCATTTTCTTCCCCCAAAACCCAGGGGGAATGCAGGGATAATCTTCCCTTACAGGATGTTAATCTCAGGGAATACTCTTAAAATTTAGCTTAATTCCTACAAAGCATTGCTTCCACCAAGTTCATGTCCAGATGTGGCAGTCATGTTTCATGAGTTCTCATCTCACCTTCTCTGGCCCAGGTCCAAAAGGTAATTTTCAAGGTTCTCAGGACACTGAGAACTGGTGCTGGGTTGGCAACAAAATTCACCCTGAATTCCCAACTCATATAGCCCACTACGCTGATATTTCAAAACTTGAAGATCAGAGACTCCAATCCATTAGCCTGGAATAGAAAAGAACAAACACAGAAATAAAAGAGGGAGGTCCATTACATGGGGCTGCATGGCCTTAGTGGGGAGAAGACCCAAGCCTCTCTCCTTTACACTGGACACCATGAGTGAAGGAGTTCAACCACAAAGTAGCTAAAGGAGCTGAGGCAAGAAAAACTCCATCTGCTTTTCTTACAGATAAAGATACCAAAGTCCAGGAAACTTAAGTGATTTACCCAAGGTTGAACAAGAAGTGACAGAGAGATTTGTACCCAGGTCCTCAGACACCAGAACCAGGGCTCTTTCCAAAGTTCAGATCCTTAACCAAACTATTCTAGGAATAGAGATGTAAGAATTACTTTTAAACCACGTTTCAATACTCATACCATTAGTTTCTGATTCCTCTGTCAGCACAAGACTGAAGCAGGAATGTGGAAGATTTGAGAATTTTATAGGTGATTGGCCTCTTACATATATCATGACTTCTTCTTGGGCTGGTTCCAGTTTTGGAGGAAGGTCCATATTGATGATTTAGTAACTTTGATCCAAACCAGATTTCTCTCATTGGGATTTGACTTGGCAAGATTTATATCCTACAAGGAAGGATCTGGAGGCTTTTTTTTAAAGCTTAAAGAGCGCAGTTTAGGACATAGGAAATAAAGTAGTGAAAAGACAAAATACCAATGGTAGAAAAGGTAAGCAAAGTCATCTTAATAGAGTTTTCAGTGAGGGGAGTAGGAGAGAGGCTGTTTGATGACTCATAGTCACATTTCCAAAACTATGGGAAAATCCATTCTTCTTCAATCCTTTTTTTTTTTTGGAGGTCAATTGGGGTTAAGTAACTTGCCCAAGGTCACAAGTTTTTGTTTGTGTGTGTTAAGTGTCTGAGGCCAGATCCGAACTCAGGTCCTTCTGACTCCAGGGCCAGAGCTCTACTCACTGCGCCACCTAGCCGCCCCTATTCTTCTTCAATCCTAATACCCAGACCATCCTACAAATTTATATTATGGTATCAAAATAAAAGCCTGAAGTCCAGGTCCTTGTTATTTGGAGGATTTGGTTCTATTATTCTGTCAAATAATTACCACATAATACAGCAGAAAGAACACTGAATTTGAATCCATAGGTCTCCAGTTCAAATTCCAACTCTGTCACTTAATAGCTGCATGACCTTGGACAAGTAATTTAACCACCTGGGGCCTCAATTTCCTCATCTGTAAAATGAGATAATTGCACTAGATGGCCTCTACATCTATGTTCCAAAAGGGTATGAAGACCATCATGGTAGTTTTCTTACTTCTATAGCTTTAATTATCATATCTGTGTGGATAATTTCAAAATTTTTCACCCTAGTCCTCTGACTAGAAATATCTATTCCTCCATTTCCAATTACCTGCTAGAATTTTGCATCTAGCTATTAATCAATAAACATTTATTATTAGTGTAGTTGATAGAGTGCTAGGCCTGGAATCAGGAAGACTCATCTTTGTGAGTTCAAAATCTAGCCTCAGATACTTACTAATACTAGTTTCCTCATCAATAGAATGATCTGGAAAAAGAAATGGCAAACCACTCCAATATTCCTGCCAAGAAAATCCCAAAGTGGGTCACAAAGTGTCTGATACAACAGAAAAGCAACTCAACAAATTATGTGCCAGATGCTGTGCTAAGTACTGAAAATACTAAGAAAGGCAAAAATAAAATAAAAAATAGTCCCTGCTCTCAAGGAGCTCATAGTCTATTGGGAGTGACACCACAGAAACCATTATGGACAAACAGGACATGTACAGGATAAATCTCCCCTGAGAGAAGGCACTAACATTAAAGGGGATCAGAAAATGCTTCCTGTAAAAGGTAAGATTTTAGTTGGGACTTAATGGAAGCCAGTAGAGAGATGAGGGAGAAATTCTAGGCATGGAAATGCCTGGAATTCCAGCCAGGATAAAAGCCCAGAATTAGGAGATGGAGTATTTTGTTCAAGGGACAGTAAGGAGACCAGTGTCGCTGGATCCCAGATTATACAGAAGGGAATAAGGTGTGAAAAGATTGGAAAGATAGGATTATAAGGGACTTTGAATGCTAAATAGAGGGTTTTATATTTGATCATGGTGCCGATAGTCTCTAGAGGGGTTTCATGATCAGAACTGCTCTTGAGGAAGAACAATTTTACAACTAAATGGAGGACATACTAGAGTGGGGAGTGGATTGGGGGCCAGAGATCAATCAGTAGGTAATTGCAATAGTCCAGGTGTCAGGTGATAAGGGTCTGCACCAGGATGGTGGCCGTCTCAGAGGAGAGAAGGGGTGTGTGTAGGAGAGATGGTGTGAAGATAAAATTGACAAGACTTGGCACCAAATTGGATATGGGGGGTGAGAAAGAGTAAGTAGGAGATAAAAAACCCCCTCAGCTATGAGCCTGAGTGACTGGGGAGATGATGGTGACCTTTACAGTAATAGGAAAGTTAGGCTGTGGCAGAAAGACAATGAGGGCTGAGTTTAAGTATACTGCCAACACTTCAGATGCAGTATATCCAAAAATAAATGTATTATCTCATCTCCATGCCTCAAAATGTACTCCCCCTTCAATCCAATCAAAAGTTCAATTCAATTAAACCAATATTTATTAAGTACCTACTATGTGCCAGATGCCATTTCTATATTTCTGTTGATGACACCATCCTCCTCCCATCTGTCTTCTTTGATGTTTCCTTATGCCTCATTCCATACCACACACACACACAAACACACACATACACACACACACATCACATCATTTGTCAAGTCCCATTGATTCTTCTGTCCTTCTGCAATGTCTCTGAAATCAAGCTCTCTGCTTCCACCATGACTTTTCAAATTATGGTAAAAGTCATCATCTTTCTAATCATGTCAATTCCCCATTCAAGAAACTTCAGTCCCCAGTGCCAGTCAAATAAAGTATATCCTTCTTAGTCTGGTATTCAAGGTCCTCTTATTTATATGCACATAGATATACATATATTTGTGTGTAAATATGTATACATAAACATATGTATCATTGTGTATATATACATATGTGCACAGGCCATTAAACTCTCCCCATCCTTTCTTTTAACCCCCAAATCTGCTTCTAAGATTAAGGGTGTGTATCAGTCTATCCTCAGGTTTCACCCCCTTGATGTTTCATGAATTCTAAAATGGAATAATGAATTCTTCCCAAACTTCTCATCATTTGTACTTCAGTGAGTAACTCTTCCTCACTGATAAGCATCAAATCCAGAATAGCAGGAAACAAGGGAAAAAGCATTTATTGTGTATCAGGCACTGGGCTAAGTACTTGCCCAATGCTATCTCTTTCCTTACTCTATTGTCTCAAGGATCAAGGCATCACTAAGGCAAATTAAGACTCTCTCAGTTAGCTTAACTAAAGGGAATGTGGGAAAAATAATAGTGAGAGCCTGCATATGTATAGCATCAGTTATGGGCCAGGCACCATGCTAAGTGGTTCAAAGTAGGTGCCCTTACTAGCCCCTTTGGACAGATGAGGAAAAGTTAAGCGAATTGCCCAAGGACATCCCCAGTAAATATATAAGGTTGGATTTGAACTCAGGTCTTCCTGACTCTAGGCCTGGTACTTTATCAACCCCACCATCTAGCTGCTCTGTATATGTTGTGGTTGGTCAGTCGTTTCAGTAGTATCCAATTCTTTGTGACTACAACCACCACCACCACCACCACCACCACCATGTAGCAGCAAGCACCCCAGCATCCCCAGAGTGGCTTCCAGCACAGGTTCTTAGATCTGCTTTTGTAAAGGAAAGCAACTCAAAATGGGTTAACAAGCTCACTTTAATCAAACAAACATATATTACCTAGTTCAGGGGGAAAAGTCAGCACCCCAAACTTCAGAGTATACAGACAGATTAAACAGACAGGCTTCCAAACTGTCCAACCATTATCAATATCAAAATCACATTTACCAGAGAGGGAAGCATCAACATCTGGGTTTTCAAAGCCGGAGGGCTCTCAACAGCTGCCCAGAGTCTCATCTGGTCAAATCACACAGCTCTTCTTAAAGTGAGCCCCAAAGCCTCAAATCAGGGATTATATAGTTTTCTCCTGGCTCAGAGAATGTAACCACCCTCTTGACCCACTGCCCAATCACACAGCATCAAGGTGTGGTCATTCCTGAAAACCAAGCCTCCTACCACAGGCTCCATGTGAACACATTCAGCCTATTAGGGGGCAAAGTATACTTTCAAATTAAAGAAGGTTCTCAGAGTCACTTAAGTCAGTCAAAGTCTCTTAAGCCAATCAAAGGGCCTAGGGGCAGGGAAGATCTTCAAATCTGCATTTCCATTACACACCACCACCACCACCACCACCACCACCACTACTACTACTACTACTACTACTACCTTCCTCACAGGATAACCATGAGTAAAGCATTTTATAAACCTTAAAATGCTGTGTAAATGAAATGCCCTCATTTCTCCCTGTGCATTTCCTGCCCTGCAAATACTCATCTGGTTTAGCAATCCCTCCCTGGCCTTGGTCAGCATGTATGTAATCTCTGTTACTGGCCTTATGGCAAATGTCTAACTTAACACCTTCTTTAAACTGCCCCTCCCTTTTTTCCTGTAAGTTCCGGCCTTGACTCTCTGTTCTATTCCCATGGTCCCCTTCTGGTCATGGTGCCAGAGGTGCTTCAGTATTCTGATTGGCCTGTGATCTCATGGCTATATGAACTCCCTCCAACAGCATTGACCCTAACCCACCCATATCATCCCAAACAGGTGCTCCCATAATTCCTCCACAGGGGCTTAACCCAGCATGCCAGGAGACTCCCTCTAGTTCTTCTGACAGTACCTACAGATCAATAGAGAAAACAAGGGGATTCATTAAGTGCCTTCTGTGTGCCAGGCACAGTGTTAAGTACTTTTTCAATGTGATCTCATCTGGTCCTCATAATGACCCTGTTTTTATCCCTATTTTAAAGTTGAAGAAACTAAGGCATATCGTGATTAAGTGACTTGCCCGGGTTATATGTAGTTAGTAAGAACAAATCTGAATCCAAATTTGAATTCAGATCTTCCTGATACCAGATCCACTGATCACCTAACTGCCTCCACCATGCATCAATCGCAGGTTATCCTTTCTTCATGCTATGTGACTAACCCAACTTTCTTTTCCAATCATGCATCTCCCTGATGTTATCCTATATGCCAGTTATTGTGAACAATCTGTAAGATACTGCAGCCTAATCATAGACACCAGTCAGTAAAGAAGTATTCCTTAAGCACTTCCTGTATGCCAGGTGCCCTACTAAGTGCTGAGGGTACAAAGACGGGTCAAAGTAGATCCCTTATTCTGAAGGAGCCACCAAACTCCCTCGCATGGTTCTCTAGCTGACTTTCAGGTTTGATTCTTCAAACACCGCGGCATTCTACAATCTGAAATCATACAGCTTCTCTAAAGGAACATTTTTCAAAAGATGGACTTTTGCTTCAAGTAGAAACTGGAAAAGTCACACAGTTTCTTCAAAAGCAATCTGGCCTATTTTCTTGCTGCTTATCTCTTAGCCAAGCTCATTGCAATGTCTATTCAATGTTTGTGTTGATGGACCAGGTCTATGTGTTATATCATCTATCTAAATGCAGATCATAGTTTGAATTCTTCATTCACTTTTTTTTTCATATTTGTGTAGTTAGGGCAATTTTTAAAAATTATGGATATGGGAGGCAATCTGGTATAATAGAGTCTTAGTATAATATAGGTGTTAAATTATTATATATAATATATATGTTATAATATATAATATTATATAATAGAGAGATACTTAAACTCAGGAAGACCTGAGCTTGAATCCCATCTCTGGCATACTAGTGTGAATTTGGGCAAAGTCACTCCATTGTTCTCAGTATCAGTTTCCTTATCTGTAAAATTAGGATAAAGTTATCCCTTCCACAACTGTTTGGATCTGGAAAATGCATGTAAAATTTTTTTTGCCCTTTCTTTGTGCCAGAGAAGATGTGTGAATTATGATGATATTAAAAGATAATATATGTTAATATTATATAATGCTATATATATATTTTATGTATTTCTGAATTTCTAAAATTATTCTGTGTCATCTGCTGGCTTTTTGTTTGTGCTTCCACGAAACTCCCCCAAAATTCCTATTTAATTTCTTATGCTGACCTGCAGTATGTCAAAACGATGATGGGAAAAGTCATGATGTGGGAGGGATGACTATAGAACCCTCTATGGACCTTTTCCATGAGTGAGAAAACACATTTAGTAAGCATGCTTCTCTCTATTTTATGCTTCATTTGATATTAATAATCAGAGGGTTACTGAACGGAGTTATCTCTGTTGCTATATCTCCAAAGGAATCTTGCGTGATTTTGACATATGCAGAGCAGACATATTGTTGGAAGAGAGCCTTTAATTTGGTGTTTGCTTTACAGAACAAAATGCATTTTTAAAGTCAAACAATAAGTACAATGGAATTTTGCATTCTTTATGCCGTTCAGTCATCTGTAACTGTAAAGATGGAGACGGTCAGAATGTTTTCTTTTTGCTGAAACTTACCTGTTTCCTCCTCTAACCCTTTTTTTTAAACAAATGCTTTATTAACTTCTGTTTTACATCATTCATTTCCACCAGATTTTGAGTTACAATTATTCCCCCCCTGTTTTTCCCCTACCCACCCTCCCAGAATAGCAGTCCCACAAGATATCGCTTCCTCCAATCTGCTCTCTCCCATACCTTCTCCCATACCCCCTTCGACTTTTCCATTAGAGGAAGGTGAATCTTTGTGTCCCAATGCCTGCACATCTTATCTCCCAATTACAAGCAAAAGAGTATTAATAATAGTATTTATATATATTTGAAACATTTAATGTTAAGACCTCGAATTTCAGATCCATTTCCTTCCTCCCTTGTCACCCATTCCCTCTGGGAAAATAAGTAATTCAGTATATGTTGTACATGTCTAGCTATGCAAAACATTATCATAGTAGATATATTGTACAAGGCTGCTTATAATTCCCTCCCACTCATCCCACCCCCCACCTTGTCCATTCCCTACTTGATCCTGTCCCTCTTCTATAGTGGGTACTTCCAACCTCCCCTCCCCCCAAGGATGCCCTCCCATCCATCATCCCTCCTCTCATACCCCTTCCCCCTATTCTGCTGCAGGTTGAGATATCCCATTTAGGATGTATGTCATTCTCTCCCTGAACCAAATTCAATGAGAATGTGGTTTTGCCTTTTTGCCTTCCTATTCTTCCCCTCCCTTGCAACCACTTCCCCTTGCTTCTTCTACATGAGATAGTTTACCCTACCCTGTCTCTCCCCATCTTCTCTTGCCACTTTCCTCTCTCACCTCATAATTTCACCCCTTGAGTATCCTCCCTTCCCAAGAAATTCAACCTATGCCCTCTATCCATATATAACTGTAAACATATATACACACATTCACATATGTATTCATATGACCATACACCCTTCTTCCATTATTTTCATACTGAGAAAGATTTCATCAGTCACAGTTATTGTTTTTCCATATAGGAATGTAAATAGTTCAACTTTGATAAGTTCCTTTTGATTTCTTTTCCCTGATTACCTTCTCAGGCATCTCTTGCTTCTTGTGTCTGGATGTCAAATTTTCTATTCAACTCTGGTTTTTTCCTCAAGAATGCTTGAAAGTCCTCTATTCCACTGAATGACCATATTTTCCCCTGAAACAAAATACTCAGTTTTGCTGGGTAGGTGACCCTGGGTTCATTCCCAGCTCTTTTGCCCTCTGGAATATCATATTCCATGCCCTTCGATCCCTCAGTGTAGAAGCTGCCAGGTCCTGGGCTATTCTGATTGTGTTTCCACAATATTGAAATTGTTTCTTCCTGGCTGCCTGTAGTATTTTCTCCTTGATCTGGGGATTCTGGAACCTGGCTATAATATTCCTGGGAGTTTTCTTTTTGGGATCTTTTTCAGGAAGTGATCGGTGGATTCTTTCAACCTCTATTTTGCCCTCTGAATCTAAAACATCAGGGCAATTTTTCTTGAGAATTTCTTGAAGGGTGATTTCTAGGTTCTTTCTTTGATCATGGCTTTCAGGTAGTCCAATAAGTTTTAAATTGTCTCTCCTGGATCTATTTTCCAGGTCAGTGGTTTTTCCCATGAGATATTTCACATTGCCTTCTAATCTTTCGTTTGTTTGGATCTGCTTGACAGTATCTTGATTTCTCATAAAGTCATTAGCTTCCATTTGCTCCAGTCTAACTCTGAAGGAATGAATCTCCTCAGTGAACTTTTGAGATTCTTTTTCCATCTGAAAAATTTGGCTTTTTGAGGCATTCTTCTCCTCATTGCCCTTTTGGGCCTCCTTTGCCATTTGAGTTAGTCTATTTTTAGGGTGTTATTTTCCTCAGTCAGGCTGTTGACTCTCATTTCATACTTTTTCTGCATCCTTTTCATTTCTCTTCCCAATTTTTCCTCCACTTCTCTTATCTGCTTCCTAAGGTCCTCTATGGCCTTTAACCTGCTCATATTTTCCTTTGGGGCTTTTGGAGCAGGATTTCTAACCTCACAGTCCTCCTCCTGTTCCCTGCTTCAGTCCTCTTTGCCCCCAAAATAGTAGTCTAATATTGCATTTTTCTGTTTATTTTTTTCCTTTGCCTAGGCATGTTGCCACTTAATTACTTAACTTTTGGGCTTGTTGCCACAGTAGGACTCTGCCACCAGACAGGGGAGCTTCCATCCCGAATGTTTGGGTCCTCACAGCTTCCGGTTCTGGCAAGTTGGATACCCATCCCAGACCCCCCCCCCCCCCCCCAGATCACAATCCAGATCCAAGCAGGTTAAAGCAAGATCGATTAACCTCCAAGACTGCTTGCTGGATCTCCCTACAGTTCCCAGGCCAGGAGCAGATGCCACCACTGAAGCTGCAAAATGGCGAGTGTGCTGTGTCTCCTCAGTGGCTTCTAGCCCCCAGGGGAGGAAGCTGATGCGTTCCCCAAATACTGGTCCCAAAGTCCATAGGACACTAACCTCTTACTTTGTCCTAGGCGTGTCTGTGTTGATAATTCTGGAATCGCCACAGCTGCTGGTGTTCTGGGGACCCTCCAGCTGGCTGTTGGCCTGGCCACCCTGGGGCTAAAACCGTGGCTCCTGTGGACCTGGGTTTGGCTCTCCGAGCACTGGGGTGTTGGTTCCCAGAGGGCTGTGCTGGCCCTCCCTGCAGGGCTGTTGGGGTGTCCTCAGAGGGAGGTTAGCTTCTCTGTGTTGTTCTGTGGGTGCTGGGGCTCCAGAAGTTGTTCAGAGTCCCCTTTTACATGGTTTGGAGGTGGTCTGGTTGGAAAGCACCTTGGAAATGCTGTTTCTACTCCGCCATCTTGGCTCTGCCCCTACAAAAATATTTATAACAGCTCTTTTGGTGGTGGCAAGGAATTTTAAAATGAGGGCATGCTTACCAATTGGGAAATGGCTGAACAAGTTGTGGTATATGAATGTAATGGAATACTATTATTCCATAAAAAATAATGAACAGGCAGATTTCAGAAAAGCGTGAAAAGATTTATATGACCTGATACTAAGTGAAGTGAGCAGAATCCAGAGAACAGTGTACACAGTAACAGCAACATTGTGCTATGACTAACTTTGATAGACTTAGCTCTTCTCAGTAATACAAGTATCTAACATAATTCCAAAAGACTTGTGATGGAAAATGGTATCCACATTCAGGGAAAGAACTATGAAATCTAAGTGCAGATCAAAGCATACTATTTCTTCTTTTTTCCCTTTCTCTTAGTTTTCCCCCTTTTTCTGATTCTTCTTCACAACATGACTAATGTGGACATGTGTTTAATAAGTTTATACATGGATAGCCTATCAAATTGCATGCCATCTTGGGGAGGGAGAAGGGGAGAGAGAAGGAAAAGTGTAGAACTCAAAATCTTATAAAAGTGAATGTTGAAAATTAAAAATAAAGAATTTTTTATAAAAATCTTTGCTAATTTTCTCTGTTTTTTAATCTGTTTATTGTCCTCAGTCCAGTTTCATTCTTAAATGCCATGGGAATGACATTTCTTAATAGCTTAATTTGACTTTAGAGGTATAAAACTAAATTATCACTAGGGAATAGAACATTTCTACCCAAGAATAATGGGAATCAGAAGATTTGCCTTCATCTTGAATTATGTTGATAATAGAAAAATGTGAATCTTGAGTACTGGAAACTGTCCTTTCTACATATTTCCTTTATTCTTTTTTTTTTCCCCAAAGAGAACCATGCCAATCTTGTCCCTAAGTCAAATTAGGAAACGATTTCTTTTCACCCATGCCCTACAAATTATAGAAAAGTGATGAGGAAGATTCTGGGATATCTGTGGCACCAGCAAATATGTACAATTGCCCAGCCCATTACTAAAGATCTCCACTACCACTGGGTAAAGCCCAAGAAGTGTTTTCTGGGGTCCATCTATATTACTACCAAAGAACTAGAACATAGAATGTCTCGATCTAGAAAGCCACATCTGAATCCAAAAGAAACTTAACATCAATTTCCAATCAGCTGATTAACTTTTCAGTCAGCAAAGTGAGCAGGGTAGAAGCAACTTAGGCTGGAATAGAAGGCTTTAAGTATATGAAGCCCAAAGGTCACAACAGGTTTTAGGACAGCTCTCCAGTAGGATGGTAGTGGTAACAAAAAGAGCTGATTATTAATTTTGCTTATTATTCTTCCAATATTCTAACATCTTTCACGCTGTACCAAGCAAAGAAATATGTCCCAATACTTTCATTTTTTAAGGAATGATACATTTTGTTTTGGTACAATAGACACTTCCCAACAATCAACTGAAAGAAAACATTCCTTACAAAACTCGTTCCTTGAAAAACACATGATCAGTCATTAACATTAACATTTTTTCACTGTATTTGATCAGAATTTTGTTTCCTCTCCACATTAGTTTTCTTTGCATTGTCATATTTAAACATATAGTTCATCTGAATCCTTTCTTCACTCTACATCACTTTGTAAAAGTCTTCTCGTGTTTCTCAGAAATACACACATTTTTAATTCCCTGTGGACCAGTAATATTCTATTATATCTACATACCATAAGTTTTTTTAAAATCTTTTAAAATTACATTTTCCAGGCATTGGGCACATGCTATTGTTTCTAACTTTTAGCATCACAGATAATAATACTATAAATATTTTCATATTATGGGTGCTTTTTTGAAGTGAAAAACTAGGGTTATAGTTCCAGTAGGGGAATCTTGGACTCAAGAAGTATGCATAATTTCAGAAATATCTTGCATAATTTCAGATTGGTTTCTAAAAATGGCTTGAACCAAGTCTTAAATCCATCATGAGTTAATCCATGTGTTTTCTTTACCTTAGTTCTTCTAATTCTCCTAATTTTCAAGATATTTGCTGGTGAGGTGATGCATCAGGGCACCTTCAATTTGCACATCTTCAATTATTAGTAATTGTGTGCAATTTAAAGGTGTTCATTAATTGATTTCTTCCCTTGAAAACTGTTCATGACTCAATCTTATATAGGGATTGGACTTGTGACTTCATTGGTATAGGAAACTCTCAGGTGAGAAAGCTACATCTACTAAAGCATGTTGGCAACTTCCTTACTACCTACAGTCTTAGAGAATTACCTCAGTCATTGAGAGGTTAAGTAACTTTCTCAAGGTAACATAGCCAGTAGAATTGAATTCATCTTCCACACACATATCATGGTACTTTCATACAGTGTTGGTATGCCCATGTTAAACTTCTCTGTGAGAGGCCTTTCCTAGCCCTCAGCTGATGGACCTTCCCATCTATGGTTACCTTGTATCTCCTTTGTATCTTTTTTTAAAAACTAATTAATTAATTAATTACTTTATAGTTTTCAACATTTACTTCCATAAGTTTTTGAGTTTTAAATTTTCTCCACCTCCCTCTCTTCACCCCTTTTCTCCCCCTCCCCAAGATGGCATACAATCTGATATATGCTCTACATATACATTTTTATTAAACATTTTCACATTAGTTATGTTATATAGAAGAAATAGAATGAATGGGAGGAACCAGAAGAAAGAAAAAAAAACAAAACAAAACAAAACAAAAAAGAGAGAGAGCAAGTAGTATGCTTCAGTCTGCATTCAGACTTCATAGTTCTTTCTCTGGATATGGATGGCATTTTCCACCATGAATCTTTTAGAGTTGTTTTAGGTCCTTGCATTGCTGAGATGGGCTAAATCTATCAAAGTCAGTCATCACACAGTGTTGCTGTTACTGTGTACAATGTTCTCTGGGTTCCGCTCACTTCACTCAACATTAGGTCATATAAGTTTTTCGAGATTTTTCTGAAGTCTGTCTGCTCACCATTTCTTATAGCACAATAGTATTCCATTGCATTCATATGCCACAACTTGTTCGCCATTTCCCCAACTGATGGGCATCCCCTCATTTTCTAATTCTTTGCCACCACAAGAAGAGCTATAAATATTTTTGTACATATGGGTAATTTTCCCATTTGTATGATCTTTTTGGGATACAGACCTTGAAGTGATATTGCTGGGTTAAACAAAAGGTATGCATAGTTTTATAGCTCTGTGTATAGTTCCAAATTGCCTTCCAGAATGGTTGGATCAATTCACAACTCCAGCAACAATGTATTCATGTTCCAGTTTTCCCACATCTTCTCCAACATTTATCATAAGATTTTGTTTTAATCACAAACTTTTTTCACCACTGATGAAAGTAGATCCACAATTTAAACTTGAAAGTTGCAATTCTCAGTTTGTTCAAGGGCAAGAACTATTCTAAATATGTGTGTGTATGTATGTATATATGTATTATAAACACACATCACTTAGTTCCTGGATCATAATAAGTGCTTAATAGATGTGTGTTGATTATTATTTTTCATCAGTATGCATTATTGATATTGGTCTATACTTTTCTCTTGTTTTGGTATAAGGACCATGTCTTTCTCCTAAAGAATTTGGTAAAGTGCTTTGTGAATAGTATATAGAAAGGAGTTTAGCTGTTCTTTAAATGTCTGAGAGAATAGAACCATTTGGATCTATGATTTTCTTGGGGGTTCATTGAAATATTTCTGAATACATTTAAGAACCTGGGTTTTTAGAGTCTCCATTTCCTATTGTTACTTTGAGCCTTTTTTTATATTCATCCATTTTGTTCTTTTTAATTTTATTACCATATAATTGGGTATGGTACTTTCTGATAATTATTTCATTTTCTCACTAATGTGAATTTTTCTTCTTGTTTTTTATTTTGACAGTTTGGTTTTCATCTCTTTCTTTTGATCATCTTTGCTAGTGGTTTCTTAAATTTATTTTTTTGACTTTTCTTCTTAAATTTATTGATCTTTTCCAAATATAACATGGTATTTTGTTTAACAAATCTTACTTTCAATTATTTCTGTCTTTTTATTTTTGAAATTTCTACTTTTTGCCTCATTGGGAATTATTCATTTGATTTTCTAAGCTTTGAGAGATTGTATTTTCCATTCATTGTTTTTCTCTTTTCTTAACTAAGTACAAGAATTCAAAGAGATCCTGACTTTTCCTATACGGATTGTATTAGCTATATGCCACAAATTTTGATGTGTTTTCTTTTTTGTTTTATTTACCTTAATTATTCTTCTTCTAATTTGTCCTTTGATTCACTCTTTATTTAGAATAATATTATTTAGTTTCCATTTAAGTATATGTCCTTTGCTCATGGTTCCCTTGTCCATTACAATTGTTATTACATTTTAATAACAATAGTAATGGACAAGGGAAACATGAGGTCTTTATATTTATTTATTAGGTCTTTATAGCCTAACAAGTGATCAGTTTTCGAAAAAGTATAAGATGCTAACAATAGTTATATTAATCAAAATTCAATAAGCACCAAATTTCTAGCACATCTAGTTTTTTCCCCAATATGTCTTCTGGTCCTTAATCTACTTTTAACTTAGCTGTTAAATTTGTCCAAATTTGAAACAGGCGCATTGAAGTAATCTATCATTATTGTCCTTCTATGTAGGTCTTCAATTATATTTCCCTTCATTTATTTAGTTGACATTGTATGTAGTACACATATATTTAAAATTGCTTTTTTTTCATTATCTAAGATGCATTTTGGCTTAATCTAATTTTCCTGCTTTTCTCTCTCAGCCATTATAATATACATTTTAATATTCCTTTGTCTGAGGTCATGATGACCGTATCTACTTTTTTGGATTCAGTGAAGGCATAATAAATTGTACTCCAACCCATCATTTTAATTCTATATTAATCTTTATTTTAAATGTCTTCTTACATTCAGGTCGTTGGGTTAGGCACTAAGGATACAAAGTTGAAAAATGACTATAATGTATTTGGGGGAGGGAATGTGTACACAAACAAGTATATACACATAGGAAAATTAACAAATGCATAGGACAAGGGGTCACAAGTAGCATGGCAGGAGAAATTCAGGTAGGAAAGGAGTACTTCCATTTAGGGAGAATCACAGATTTCATGGATAATGTGAAATCCTTTATCCATTAAATATAAATTTAACACATTCCATCTAAGATACTAGGGATTGTTGGGGGCTTGGGGTGGGAGAGAGGAGTTCTATGGTTTCGTAACAAACAGAAACAGGGGAATTTGGGAAGAGATTGGGGAAGGGTAAATTGTCCAGTCTGGCTATTGTGCAAAGTGCAAGGAGAGAGTACCATGAAATAAGAATGAAAGGGGAAGTTTAGAGCCAAATTGTTTTTTTTTCATCTTTGCCTTCCACATAACACAATAATTTTGTATGTCGTAGGCACTAAATACATATTTGTCAAATGAATAATAGATCAGTTTAAAAGTACATAGGAGAATAAATGTGTTGTAATAGATAGTCAGCCTCAGAGTTGGGACATGTAGGATTGAGCTCACCACACGATCACTGTGTGATCGTGGGCAATTCATGTGATTTCTTGGTACCCTAGGCCACAGGTTACAAAACAGTTCCCAGTTTGCATTAATAAGAGTTTCCTTACCAAGACTTTCTGACATGAATGAAATCATAAATTGGTCTGGCCTGCAATGAAAAAAAGAGAAAAAGGGCCTCAAGACAATTCTTGGTTTTATGTGGCTACAACACACTGCTGCTAGTCTTGTCCTAGAGCAGTATGTGATAAATCAGGCTTTTATGTCCAGGAGCCCCAAGTGGTTTGATGTTATAAGTGGGGACCATGAATGTACAATAAAATTAAAAACCAGTAAAACATTCATTAGATATTATGGGATGAGTGGAACAGTCAATGGAAAGGGGACACAAAGTAGGACCCTTTGTAGTGGACAGTGCTACAATGACATTGAAAAATACAGCCCAGTGAATTGTGGATCATAGATTTGAGTCGGATGGGACCTGAGACATCATCTGATTCAACCTCCTCCTTTTACTGGGGAAGAAACTAAAGCTCAGATAGTTTCTCTGAAGGTCACATAGGTATTAAGTGGCTAAAGACAACACTTGAACTCAGAGCTCCCTCTACTAACACCCTACTGCACTCTTTCAAGTCTCCCCTTTTTCTTCCTTGCTTGGGAAATCCCCTGCATTGACTTTAAGGAAGTTATTTGACTCTTAGAGGGAGAATGTGATGATCTTAACTTGCCTAGGGAATAGAAACTTAGGCTAGAAAATGAAAGAATGGGTAGACCGATTATCTGTAGAAGCAATTGCTGAGAAGCCAGCCTTATGGCTTCTAGAGTTTTCAATGCACTTTGGATTGATTAGAGTACTTTGGCCTTAATGCTTACAACAGGGCTCCAATGAATCATTTCCAAAGAGCCCTGACATGCTGTGCATTTGAACTCAGATTCTACAGACAACATTACTGAATGCATATTCCAAAGTGCAAGGCAAATATGTATCAGGGACAAGCTGGACTTGCCAAATCTCTATAATGAAGGTATAGACTGTACCAAATAGGCCTTTAAAAATGTATCTGGGAGAATTTTACCCTAATGAGTGATGCCCTGCAGATCTTTGAATATTTTTGGCTAAAACATCAGTACTAATCACAAGGGCCTACACTGTGATTTTGTTGATGTTGTGCTGTTTGAGCCTGCCCCTCTCTCAATTACCCTTACATCTCACTGAGCAGTTACATTCCCTTTCCCTAATGAAAATATATGGGCCCAATGTGTCCCCATGGCTATGTCCTTTTACCACAGGACATAGCCTCCCCCTTTATCTTCAACCCTGGATTCTACCCCCTTTGCCCTTTGCCCCAGCACTCCACCTTGATTCTTGCTCAGAGTGTGAAGTCAGAAGGGAAAAGTATGGTTGCATTAAGAGATCATTCTCCCAAATTCTACAGCTGCTAGCCTTCAATAAACATGTCTAGAGAACCATTTTATAATAGTGAGTCTTGGGCATGCATGAGGCAGTCGCTAATTCTCATTCAAATTAAACAATGAGAGCGAGTCTGTTGGCCGCTTTGTTAGAAGTAGAATCACTCAGGCATGGCATTCAGCTTGGGTCCAAAATGAGCTATCTCAAATGGAGTAGCTCACTTTAGCCTGGTAAACAATGACCACCTGCTATTCTTTCAACTGCATCCAGAGGATAAGGAGCACTTTATTATTTTAACTAGCATGTAGCCCCCAGTGGCTGTCCCAGTGGCTATCAATCACTGAATTTACAGCTTGTAATGATATCAAGCAGGATATGAGAATGTGGTGTCTTAAGAGTCTTTTCCATAAAATATGAAGTCAAATTGAACTTTAATCTTCAAGGCAAAGAAAATGCATCCTTGTCCCCTGGGGAATTTTTTTTAATGTGAACAAATTGTAAGTGACTTTTAAAGTATACAATACAACTGCCAGTCCTATTCATGGGGAAAAAAATAATTGGCACTTTATGTCAGTATTTTCCATGAATTATTTGAAAAACAGATAAAATGTGTCATTTATATGAAGCCATGTCCCACTGTTCTTCAAAGCTCTGTTCTACTGAATAAGTAATCACCCGTCATTGGTGATTGGCAGATGTGTCTAACTCTAAACTTGGGCAAAATATGCCAGAGAAGCCAGGGGCTAGTTTTGTATGCAACCTATCCAAATTCTTTAGGAGAAAATAAAAGAATTGGAAAACAAAAGATTGGTTCTAAGCCTGTTACTTTATGGTTACACATGGAAGTTACTGTCATCTCTCTAGTCCTTTGAATTCTGAGTACCTGGTAAGCTTACTTACAAGTGGCTTCTACTTTTGTCTGCTTTCTCTGACTGCTCCTTTGATTCCAAGATGCCTAATGAACAAGTGTGTATTACCTCTTGCAGAGTTTTACCTACATTTTCAATAGTTGCCACTGATGGGGGCTTCCCTCCTTCATTCTTGCTTGAACCTGAAATTTTTGCTCATTTGAGCCCAAGTTAATGAAATGATTCTGAGACATTTATCCTTTTCAAAGAAAGATTTTAAAAAGGCAATCTTGGAAAAATTAATTTTTATGTATATGCATCCAACTCCTTTGTATTTCTTCTCATCTTGTTCTTATATCTGAAACTACCAGCTTTTAAAAAAAATTCTTCTTGTCTTTGTTTTGTGAGAAGTTGAAAATTTTCATCAAAAGTTTACCTTCCTTTAATAAAGAGAAAAAGATATTGAGAGAACTTTGCCATTGTAAGTGTGGCAGATTGAATATGGAAAAGAGGTGAAATTTCTTAGAGACACATATTGTATAGCTTCTTGGCAAAAGAATCAGGAGTGGGTGTGTGAAGTTAGCATCCCAAATCATGTTTCCATGCCCTTCTTCTGGCTACCACGTGACATAAAAATCTTCAGCAAAACAATCAAATGCGTAAAACGTGTACTACATTCATATGTTGACAGTCTTTGCGTATCATCCCCTTCATTATGCATGAAAACCAGCCCAGCATGTAGATTATGTATCTAATTCTAATTCATATGACTAATTCTAAAAATTCTTCCACAGATTTTTCCTTAGGAATTTTTCATAGATCCTAATAATTCAGAATCAGAGACTTGCCAGTAAGAGTGAAATTAACCATTTATTTAAGCTTATTTTAGGAGATAGAAGTTTTTTGGTTTTTGGTTTTTATTTTGTTTTTTTACTTTTGCATTCCTATTTTGATCATGGCAATAGTACATGTATGGCCTGATAGTGATATATCACATTTTGTTTGATTGAATTCTAATCCTTCAGAGAAAGATAAAGTAAGATGTCCTTCAAAAGAAAGCATTTACTTTAAGATTGGGAGCTCCTTGAGAGAAATAACTGTTTTTCCTTTCTTTGAATTTCCAGTGCTTATACTAAGGGCTTAATAAATGCTTGTTGATAAGTATTTCTTTTTTTTTCTTTTTGAAGGGCAATTGGGGTTAAGTAACTTGCCCAAGGTCACACAGTAATAAGTATTTCTTCAGCACTATGTGCCAGGTACTATTAGGTGCTAGTGGGATATGAGTGAAAAGAATAAAACAGTCCCTTATAAGGACCTTACATTCTGATGGTGAGACAAATACAGATACACATTATATATATGGAAGGCCCCAACTCTCCACTTTAGAGTATGCATAAGAATTCTGTGACTATTTCTGCCTGCTAACTGTTGGCCTTTTTAATTGACTGCTAAGCTAGAACTGAGGGTGCATGCCAAAAAATGGGGGCAAGAGAAGGCAACTTGTTTTCTTTCCTGCCTAACTACATTGGACTGTGGAATATGAACTCCTCTGGGCCCCCTGCTATTTCCATCTTTTGTTTTATATTTTATATTTCATAGGGCAACTATCTTAGTATCTCAAATATAGTAGGTTTAGGTCAGTTTTCTTGACTAATTGAAATCCCATCTCTAATATCCTCTCATATTTATCATTTGTTCAACAAGGATTTATTGGCAGCTATGTGTACCAACATCTTTCTAGGAACCAGGGATCCAAAGACAAAAAGTGAAGTAAGTAATCACTATCTTCAAGAAGTTTACATTCAATCCATTTCTTTTCCTTTGGTACATTTGTGGAATTCCAATGACATCTAGCATGAAGGGGATATGTAGTCATGTTTACCATAACCCAGGCCTTCAAAAGAAAACTGCACTATACCATCACAATACTCTGTCTCACTATTTAGCATTTTGTTAGGTTTCTATGGCAAAAATGAACTTATAATGCAAATATCTTTATAAAAATTCCCAAAAGATAATATAAATAAATTTTTATATTAAATATTTGCTCCATAAAATGTAGACTACTAGTTGAATCTGATGGGGATGGGGGGAGCAGATTCTGTTAAACAAATTTTCTCATAATATAATATGTTGTAGTAGACTTGGCCTATATAAGTAATAATGGGTGGCTTAGAAATAGCTCTAAGTGTTTTGGAAGGGAAAAAAATGACCTAATTCAGTCTGTCTGGTGTCCCCTTGAAAGACTAGAACCAAATTGGTATTCTGAGGTTGTTGCCCCAATCCAGCAATTTCATTTGGAGGCTTCCCATTAGCCTTGGACTTTGGGAAAAGTTCATTATAATTGAGGTTGGAGGGTTAGTTCCTACACTTCATTAACTCCTGTGCCAAAAAATCTCTTCGTGTTAATTATATCTCCACCTAAGATGACATTTTTTCTCTGAAAATTATTGGGCAATAAATGTATGAACATAACTCACGTGATACAATAATGAAATTAATGTAAGTAGAGATGTAATGGCTCCTCTGATGGATTGTTGGACAACTGAGTTGACCGAGAATATAGTACCTTTTAATTAGACAAAGGAACGATTTTTTCTTCCAAATATTAGTGCTTCTGATTCTTGTTATACCTAGCTACAGGTGATTATTGATTACAGCCTAAATGGAGGGATTCATCTGGAAAACAAAAAGCTTTGTTTTATCGCATCCGCTTTTTCCAGAGGAGGGGTATGATATAGTATAGTATGATATAGTATATAGAGAATTGACTTTGGAGTCAGGAAGGCCTCGGTTCGAATTCCACCTCTAATATTTACTTATTCCTCTAACATAGTTATATCTTCATGGTAAAGTCTCTTAAACACTTTAGTATCACTAGGCAACTGGTTAAGACCAAAAGCTGGGGTGTCTTATTAGGGAGAGTGCTTGACATGATGTCAGGAAAACCTGAATTCAAATCCTGCTTCAGACACTTATCAGCTATGTGATTCTGGGCAAGCCATTCAGTTTCCTCATTTGTATGGAAATAATTATAATATCTACCTCAAGGTTCTTAGTAGTAGAGATTGTTTCCTGTCCTGTATTTGTTTCCCCAATGTCTGGCACAGCACCTGGAAGGTAGTAGACACTTCATAAATCCTTGTTGATTGACTGTTGTGAGGATCCAATGAGATAAGATAGGTACAGTGCTTTTTAAGCCACAAAGAGCTATGTAAAATTACCTATTAATTTACAGATGAGCTGTCAGTCTATATCAGTGGGAAGAATTTCCCTCACTAATGAAATCAGAAGTATAGACCTCCAAAAATGCAGAGAGACCTTTCAAGGCATTAAATCAACCCCCCCACCCCGCCCCTTTCCCCATGACCATTACAGAAGATACTCTTTTGCCTCGCCTTTAAAAAAAAAAAAATCTTGAGTCCATTTCTACCAAATATTGTGAGTAGCAGTGGCACTGCCTTGATGATTCTGATTCCACTCTAATTTTGATCTCCTTTACCAGACCACAATTCAAATCATAACCTTTAACCTGGTAGCTTGTTTTTTCACAGAAACTCCTCATATCTGGCTAGTTTTAACCATATGAATTCACCTCCCTCATTTAAAAATGGAATACCACATTTCCATATTCTCAAATGTTCTAAAAGTTTAACATATTCTTCCTCCAGAACATTTCCATGAAGTAGCATAACAATCTTATCTCTCTTTTGTAAATGAAGAATCCCAGGAACTAAGGGGACCAAGAGGTTAAGGGACTTCCCCATGTCACTGAATGAACCATTCCCAAAGGTTGGAGTAAATCTCCGTTCAATGCTTAAGCCATTCAACCATGTGTATCCTTGGTAACCTGGTGTCTGCTTGCAGCTGTGATGCTAGAAACATATTGGGAAAGCAGGGAGGCAAATTCTGAAGATGCCAGGCTATTGGGAACTATGTTTACTGAAACCTGGGGATGATGAGTGTCTGGAAATGGGTAATGGTATATTTGATGTGTCTGGAGTGGGGGTTATAGATGAGAAGCTGACAGGGCCACCACAAGTTGGGTATATCGGGAAATGGTACAAGGTGGCAGTTGGAGAGAGAGCATAATATGATAGAAGGAACAAAAGACTTAGAGTTTAAAGGGGAAAAACCCTACTGAGTTCAAATCTCAAGTCTTACATTTTCTACCTGTGTGACCTTGGGCAAGTTATTCAGCCCTGTGGACTTTAGTTAAGTTGGGCTAAATGAACCCTTAAAGTTTGTGGTTCTTCTTTGGAGAATGTGCTATATACAAGAGAGAGTCAAGAGACAGACAGACAGACAGACAGAAACAGAGAGAGAGAGAGAGAAAGAGAGAGAGAGAGAGAGAGAGAGAGAGAGAGAGAGAGAGAGAGAGAAAGAGAGAGAGAGAGAGAGGCACTACCCTCCCTACTTTAGTCCTTTTTTTCAGATAAACATCCCCCACCCCCACCCCCCACCATGTAGACAGCATAGCTATGTGGCACAGTGAATAGAGTGCTGGACCTGGTATCAGGAAGACCTGAGCTTAAATCCATCTACTTACTAGCTGTAAGTAATTTAACCTGTTATTTTATTTTGAGTTATGTTATTTATGTATAAAAAAAGACTAGCTGTAAATAATTTAACCTTGAGCAAGTAATTTAACCCCCTTCTGCCTCGGTTCCCTCAACTGGGAGACATTAATAACACCTACCTACCAAGGTTATTGTGAGGATCAAATGAGACATTTGTAAAGTACTTAGTAACGTCCTGGCACATAGTAGGTACTTTATAAAAGCTTGTTTCTTTCCCTCCCTTCCCACTTCCCTCACTTTGGCTTCACACTACTTGTAACAGCTGATATAGTGTGTTGTTTTATATTTTTAATTTTTGTATTGGTATTCTTTTTTTAAATAAAATTTTATTGAAATCTTTTTTTCCTATTATATACATTCCTCAATGTGTCATCCCTCCTTCCCCCACCAGAGACTCATCCTTTATTTGTCAAATAAAATGTTATTGATATTTTTGTTTTTTGCTCATATATACTTTTCAATAAAGCTATCACTTCTCCGCCTTCCAGAGAGTCACCCTTTATTACAAGGAATAAAAACAAGAGAAAAAGTATTTAAGTAAAACTAACCAATATATATATAGTCTTCCATACTCATAATCCTCTACTTCAGCCAAAAAGAGAGAGGACAAAGGTAGAGAGATACTGGGAGGAAAATGTTTTTTAGTTGTTTTTTAGTTCTTTGGGGAGGGGTTGTTTGGCAATTATAATTTTGTAGAATTCAGTTTAGATTTCTTTCCATTTACATTGTTGCAGTTATCGGGTATACTGTTTTCCTGGTTGTGGTTACTTCATTCTATATCAATCTGTATAAGGCTTCCCAAACTTCCCTCTTCTCTTCAGTTAAAATACTATCTCCTTCATAAAGTCTGCAATGATTGCTCCCCAAATCGGATTCCCTTTACCTCTTCTATGTTTTTATCCTATATCACTTTGTATTCTGAATATTTGTCTATGTTATACCCCTCTACCAAACTATAATTTACATTAAATTAGGTGCATAAATTCCCTCTTAAGTGAGAGACAGGATGATCTGGATTCAGATCCTACCTTGTTGTATACTAGTTATGTGACCCTGGGCAAGTCATTTAACCTCTAAATGCCCTGGGCACTCAAAGACTATAAATTACAAAAGAATCATGGTTCTGCATTAATGGAGAGGATTTTGCCTCTCCTATTGTGAAATCACAAGTTTATTCCCAAAATAAAACAAAATCAACAAAACAACAAAAGAAATACTAGGAGCTATCAAGGGTAATTCAACTGAATGCTGAACTTCATTTATGTACCCCCTCCCCTTCCAGGCCTTGTTATCCCTGGAATTCTCTTCCTGGTTCTTCTGAGCCTCTCACTTGTAGCAATAATAGAGATGCATCTCCTAGCCACCATTTTCTGAGCTGAAACACCACAACTGGTGGAGAGCAGCAAGTGAAGAAATCTACTCACTTGGGGGCAGCAAGCAGGTCATGCTGGCAAGCCACACTTTTTACAAATAGTGGTACCTGGCAAACACAAAGAAAGACCACCCAGTCCTTGAGCTAAGGGCAGGCAAGACCATTCCCATTCCAAGTGAAAGAGCCTTTCAATATCAGCTGAGGTCTCTTAATGGATCTGACAGAATTTGTGGAAAAACTAGGAGAATGGGGCAGGGAGGTGATACTTTTCCAAATCAATCAAAACTGGGAAGGTGGAGCTTAGTTTTGTTTAAGGACTAGGGCTCACACTTGCCCTCCATTTTCCTCTGAACCAGTTCACCCGTCCCTAATTACTTTTGAAACCTCCTCATTTGCTGACATTATAGTCGTATTTAAGCATCACTATATATAAAGGGCTGCCATTGTCCTATAAAAATCTGCATGTAGAATCTTGCTCAAAGCCACAGTTATTTGACCTCTGCTGTACCAAGGGCTTCATTTGCAACCTCCCAGAAGCCCAGTGGCTGCACTTGATTTGCATGGGTATTTACATAAATCTACATATGATTGGTCTGCAAGCATAGAATATGAGTTGATTGTGTCTTATTTGCTCTAAAAGTTCAGTCATGAAAATAATAGGTGAAAATTACATGAACCCAAAGGTGGGGGGGGGGGAGAGTTGTTGTCCAGAAAGTTTTTGTTTAACAGTTATTCCTTGAATATTTCTTTTACAAATTAGGTTGAAAGTAAAAACCTAACCTTCAAAATTGAGAAGTAATTCACTCTTAGAAATAACTTGGTTCATTCCCTTCTGCCTTTAGCTAGACTTCATCAATACCCTTTCCAGAGAGATGGAAACTCTGGCATGAATTCAATCTCCATCTTGTGGCATACTGTTGTCATGTTGATATCCTATAGACTAGATCACCCTGTTCCCTACCCAGCAATCTCTTCCATCAACAGAAGAAAGGGAAAGTCAGAAGCCCATGACTTAAATATGTTATATGAGATAGAATCTGACCTTGTAGCTTATCATCACCATTTTCTTTGATGGCAACTTGCCACATGAGTGGGGTGTGGACAAGGACTCAGATCAGCACCCTGCCTCCAATGTAGTGCCTATTTTTGTGTCTCTGTCACTGATTCTGTCTGTCTCTCTGACTGTGTGTCTCTGTCTCTGCCTTTCAGTCTTCTTCTACTCTACCCTACCAAATTCCTCCCTCAGGTTATATACAATTGAGTCATGCTTTCCATGCATAGCCTGCTGTTGATCTAGTATGCAGAACCCCTCCCCTCCCTTGCTCCTATATATATATTTATATATCTTCTCACTGAAATCACTATCATACTGAAATCTCTTCCCCCTTTAGCTGTCCTTCCCAACACTTTCCCCTGTTTCAAATCCAGTCATTAAATGGAGCCTTAGAATTGGAGGTAGCTTCATTACATGCCTTGGTGCCTAACTACTTTTCCTTTCTCTAGCAGCCCCAGTTCTCTACCCATTCTTTCTCTATATATCTTGCTGTCCCTTTCTCTTCTTCCCAACTTCTTAAAATGAATGTCTCTGGAATTTCTCTTTAGTCTTCTATGTTTCTCTCTTTATATCTACTTTATATCTGTCATGTCAATATCATTATTCCCAAGACTTTAAGCAGAAGACTCAAATCAGTATCTCTAGTTCTATCTTAAAATCTTCAAGATTGTACAGTCAATTGCATTCAGGGTAGTTCTACTTGGATGTTCTACCAACACCCCAAATTGTATAATATTCAGATGATTTCTGTTAAATACATCTCTCTAGTACACAATTATATAATTTCTTTCCTTGAGGGTAGGGACTAGCTTTTGTCTCTTTGTATCCCCAGTGCTTAGTATAGTCCCTGGCATATAGCAGGTGCTTAATAAATCTTTATTGATTGATATGTCCAAAACAAAACTTATATCTCTCCTTTAAAAAGTGTTCTTTCTTCTGACTTTACTATTTCTGTTTGTGGTATTTCCATTCACCCAGTCTCTTATGTTCACCATTTTGGTATTGTCTGTCTCTTTCTCCTTAGTCATATCACATTATAAACAATTTCTAGATTTAATAATTTCCTTTCCTATAATATTTCTTGCTCCTGTCCCTTCCTCTCCATCCACATGTTAGCAGTCTACTACAAGTCTTCAGTACTCCCATTCTAGAATATTACAATAGTCTTTTAATAAATATGCCACCAATACTCACTCCCACCAATACTCCCCAACCATCCTTTACACCATTGGCAGGTTAACCTTCCTTGTTAATAGAGCCAGTCATATGATATCCTAGAATGCTTCATTGGATTCCTATTTTCTATTGAATAAGGTTCAAACTCCTTTGGTTGGCATTCAAGGCTCTCCACATTCTGTTGCCATACTCTTTCCAGCTCTATCCCATAGTGTTCCATGTTCCATCCAAACTGGACTACTTCCTAGCTTTGGCTTATGGTAGTTCTACCTGCTACATGCTCCCCATCCACTACTTCACTGTATCCCTGTTCATCTTTTAATGCCCAAGACAAACTATCTCTATTAAGCATTCCTTGTAGGCTCCTTCCCCCAGGACTTCCCATAGCAATTGGTTTGCACCATTCTGATAAAAGTATCATGTTTTATTTTGTAATTAATCAGCAAGTACTTGTAAGCACCTACTATATGCATTATGTTAGACTCAGGATAAAAGTATAGAAGTGAAACCATCTCTGATCTCAGGGAATTTATATTATTTTATGAGAATACAACAAACTCATAGACAAATGTAAATATGGGATATGAAACTATTTTAAATGACTCTTGGAGGGAGCATTAACAACTGGGGGAACCAAGAAAAGCTTTTTGAGGGAGGAGGCTTTTGAATTGAGTCTTGAAGAGAGTTACAATTGTATGTATTTATCATATATGCCTATTAGACTGTAAACTCTATGAAGTCAGGAACCATGTCTAAGTTTTGGGTCTCACCCAGTACCTCCTATGTTGCTTTGCATACAGTATGCACTTCATGCTTAGTGAGTTGAGCTGAATCTATTAATGGCCTCTGATTTGCCTACTTCCTATTATAGGTACAATGTGGTATTTAGTTTTGGTCACTTTTTAGTAGTGTCCAACTCTTTGTGACCCCATTTGGGGTTTTATTGGCAAATATACTGGATTGTTTTGCCATTTCCTTCTGCAGCTCATTTTAAAGATGAGGAACTGAGGCAAATAAGTGACTTGCTCAGGGTCATACAGCTAGTGACTATCTGAAGCCAAATTTGAACTCAGGTCTTCCAAACTCCAAGCCCAGCACTCCTGGAGCCACCTAGCTGCTGCAATGTGGTATACAAAAAAGGAATTTTTAAGGCATAGTCCCTACCCTCAAGAAACTTATAATCAATTTTTGGGGAAAAAAGACCAATATGCACAAAACCATTAAAAATAGATATAAGAAAATGCATGTATAAATCCTAAATTGTGTTGAATAGTCCATTTGTGACATAGGATTTCAGAGATGAATGAACATTGGAGTGGGCTTTTCTGGATCTGTAGCTAGGTCTTGATGGCAGTCTGGGATTTGCATATACAGTGGGAAAGGGAGAGGAAATTCTTGAGGTAATGAGTAATGTGCACAAAACCAGGAGAAGACAATGAGTGAATCATGAGGTTGGAAGTTACATTAGAGGCCATCTAATCTGACCTGTACCTGCACAATACTCCTCTCTACAGCATACCAGCAGGTGGTCATTGTGTATCATGGGTGAGGCAATGAAGAAACAGACCTGACAAGAGGAGAAGGCTCACTTCTTACAAACCTCCCTTGGTTTAAGTCAAAGGTTATTTATAATATCCAACAAAATGGGACATTTTCTGCTATTCTTACATATCTGTGTTCTTTCAGTAAATGCTTAAATTAAAACATAAATTATTATTAAATATTACATATGGTTCCATTGATGGTTGGACACCTTTTTCTGTTCAAAAACCTAATTTCCATAAAGTTTGGTTTTAAATGATCTGAAATTCTCCTCCCAACACTTATACCTAAGCCCTACCACAAATCCCCTTCCCCATCCCAGCCTTCCAAAAGTATTCTTCCTGGTAGCCTCACATTTCATTTCCTTTTGTTCTTTTCTCAAGGCAGATGGAACAGGCTCTGGGATGGTGTCTTGTATGCAGTAGGCATTCAATATGTGTTATTTCATGGTAGTGGTAACAGCTGATCACCAACTTATTCATAAGTTGTTATGTTGGAAGATCCTTATGGAGTCATTCTTTGGCCTTCTGTTTTCCAGAACACATCATCCCAATTCATTAATCTTTCTTCCTGGGCTCTATTTTCTACCTCTGAACATACTGAATTCCAAATCAAGCTTCTTCAGTTGCAGGCCTTCAAATGACTTGGAGGTGTCTGAAACACATTCAGAGTCTGCCTCTAAGGGACATCATGTGCATTTTTTTCATGTATATACATACATGCTAGTTAAAACCATTTTTTGGCATATGGATATTTTTCTTCTGTTCCCCCTTTCTTACCAGGGAAATTTTATTCCACAGTTAAGTGGAACACCATGGGATGGGGAGGGGGGCTGGAGGATTCAGAAATTTACAGATGCTTGTTTGAAGGCAAAGCCCTATAGTGGATAGAACAGATGATCAAGCTTTAGATGACCTAGGTTCTAGGCCTGATTTGACCATTATGTGAATAAGGAAAACTCACCTCACCAATTTCCTTGTTTTACTTTTTTCTTCTCTAAAGTAGAGCTGATTCTAGTTTCTTCTCCCATTTTATAGGGATACTGTGAAGATGAATGAAGGCATAGAAACAAAAGTGCTCAGACCACCTTCCAGGAATGACTCCCTGTACTCCAGTGAGACATTGTTTTTTCTCATTTCTCTTCGGTTCCATCTTGCTTCATCCTCTCCCACTTTATGGCTGTTGGTGTCTATATTTTCTGCACCAGGAAGAAGAATGATTCTTATGTTATTTTATTTCACTTAAAATCTATATGGTCAACAAAGACCTCTTTGCTGAATTCCAGACTAACATTTCCAACTCTTTGCTAAATGGCTCCATTGAAATGTACTCCCAGAGGCACAAATTCGGCACATCCTAAACTAAACTCAAAATAAGATTCCCAAATCTACATCCTCATGACTTTTCCATTTCTGGCAATTCATTCCCCCTGCTGCCCAGGCTCAATGTCCACTTTTCCTTCTCCTTTTTTCCTCACCATCAACATTTGTCTATAAATCCTGTTGATTGTATCTCCAAAATGCTCCTGGAATCTCCTCCCCTTTCCTCATTTCCACAAGCTTTCATTGTCTCTTTTCTAGCCCATCACTATATCTTCCTACCTTGATTCCCTCTTTCCAATATTCTCTCTTTCCAAAAAACTTCTTGTGTCAATTCTGGATTAATTTTCTCAATGTGTGTGTCTGCTCATGTTACCTATCTGCTCAAAAACCTTCAATAGAACTTCATGATCTAACAAATAAAGTCCAAACTTACTTAGCTTGGTAGTTAGATCCCTCAATTAAAAAAAAAAAAAAACATACAACTTTGCTCACTATGTGTCCTTTGACTGCCATGCCTTTTACTCCCAAATCATCTTTATAGTTCTGATTCCCTCCTTCAAGACCCTGAGCACTGCCATTTTATTCAATGAAGTCATCCCTGACTCCACGACCTGGAAAAATCCTTCCTTTTCTGAATTCCAGTGACACCTCATATCTCTTATTCAACTTCCACCTTCTTCCTTACATCGTAATTATTTATGGCCATGTCTTTTCCCTCCTAAGTCGTAGTTCCTTGAGGGCAGGGAATAGGTCTTATTGCTCTCAGCGATTGCCTGGCAGAATGCTATGCATACACAGTAGTGGATTCTAAATAAATATTTGTTGAAATGAACTTCTCACTGCCCATAATTGTCTTTCTCCATATGTCCTCTTTCCCCTGCTGCCTCCGGTTTTCTTTCAAAATGGAAATGTGATCTCTCTCCTCAACACTTATCTTTCAGACACAGCATTAAATGAACATCCCAGAGCTGTAGTAAAACTAGGCTTGATTTGGAGTGAGACTACGAAATTCACACCTAACCATTTGCCACAAGATGGGAGACCGCTCCTACATACTGGTTCATTAAGAATCAATTGCTAGCTCAGAAGTAGAACCTTGTGGTTGTATTTCTCCAGGAAAGTCTCTATTAGGAAATGTCCCTTCTAATGATGCAGAAAAGATAATTATGACAACTTGTTCTCCCTAATCGATTCTCCATACAACTTCTTTGGGTTGCTTGCTACCTTTGTGTTATCATGAGTCAATGGTGAAAAGCAACTCTTTAGGAGGAAACCTCTACTTATTTATCCACGTTAATAAATTTTAGCGGAACAGAAAAATATAATTCCAGAAATCATCCCTTCTCATGTAGAAGACATTAATTTACCCTAATTGAATCATTCATTCAAGAAAGGAAGAAATTTGTCATCTAGAATTGTAGAATTTAGGTTGACAGAGTCCCTAAAGATCATCTAATTCAAACCTTTCATTTTATAAATGCAGAAACTGAGGTCCCAATGGGAGAAGTTATTTGTCCAAGTCCTAGTCTACTGGTCTCAAAAGGCAGATACAGATACCTTAGGAAATCAGTGTGGTACAATGGAATGGGCTCTGGTTATGGAGTCAGAGAACCTAGGTTATCCCAAATCTAGGGGCATCTGGTGGTGGGGTGGATAGAGTACTTGACCTGGAGTCAGGAAGACCTGAGTTTAACTATGGCTTCCAATATTTACTAGCTGTGTGACCCTGGGGAAGTCCTTCCATCTCTGTTTGCCTTAGTTTCCTTAACTGTAAAATAGGGATAACAATAGTACCTACCTTGCATGGTTATTGTGAGGATCAAATGAGAAAATATTTGTAACAAGGGCTTAGCACAGTGCTAGGTATATGGTAGGCACCACATAAGTGCTTATTCCTTGTCTATCTTGTAAGTAACTTTGGGCAAGTCTTAACTTTTCTAGACCTCAGTATCCCCACCTGGAAGAAGAGGGATTTGAGCTAGATAGCCTCGAAGATCTGATTCAGCCCCAAATCTATGATCCTTAAAGCTAATGTCAGCCTAGGGACTCAACTTCTTCCTGATAATCGCAGATTTTCTCAGAAGTCCAGTCACAAGTAGAAATACCAGCTGATACTCATAAAGATGTTTGAATAAGGAAAATCTACCTTAAACGTAGTCTGCATCTCCTTCAATATTTCACGAGAAAGTATTGTGATCATAAGTCCATATTTAAATAGATGACATTATAGCTACTCCCATTAAGCCAAGTTGGATGAGTCCTCAGATGTCATTTAGTCACATTCATTCCTGAAGGAGTATGGACAGTATCCCTGACAAGTCATCATCCATTCACCAATGGCACTCACTATATCCCAAATCAGCCCATTCCATTCTTGAATGGCTTTGAGTTGGGGGCCATTTTTCTACTCTTACTCCCTGCAGTTTCCACACATTATTCCTTAGGCCAAACAATCCCTTTAACAAATAACACTCCTCCAGAAACTTGAAGGCTGTTATTCTTCCTCTTCTCTTCAGTTCATTATCAGTTCTTTCAATAGATCCTCATGTGGCATGGTCCCCAGTCCTCTGATCTCATTATTGCCTCCTTCTTCATGAGCTCTAACTTGTCAACAACCTTCCTAAAAAAGAAGCATCTAAAACTGAACACAGAAGCCCAGAAACTCTGACCAGGGCAGGGTACATCCCCTGACTATTCCCTTCTTCATTCTACATGCTATCCCTCTTTTAATAAAATCTAAGTTCACATGAACTTTTTGAACTGCAATGCCATTCTGTTGACTCATATTAAATTTTATGTTCAGTCATTTCACTCATGTCCAGTTCTTCATGACCCCATTTGGGGTTTTCTTGGCAGAGACACTGGAGTGGTTTGCCATTTCCTGCTCCAGCTCATTTTATAGATGAGGAAACTGAGGCAAATAGGGTGAAGTGGTTGCCCAGGATCACACAGCAAATAAGTGTCTAAGGCCAGATTTGAACTCAGGAAGATGAGTCTTCCTGATTCCATGCCTAGCACTCTATCTACTGTGCCACCTCACCACCCATATTAAACTAACATTCCACTAATAACCTCAGATATTTTTCATGGGGACTGTTATCTATCCACAACTCTACTGCCTGTTTGAGTGAGAGATATTTGGCTCCTTATTGAGCCATTGCACATACTAACCACTCCTTCCAGCACCATCATCCAAAAATTTGATAAATATACCTTCAGCAAAATCACCACCAAAATGTTAAGTAGCACAGGACTAAAGACAGACTTCTAGAGTAGTTTTAGTAGAGATCTCCCTCCAAGCTATTACTCTTTGACCCTGGTCATTTAACTGCTTTCAAATACACCTAACTGGAATACATCTCTTTGTCTTTTCCACAAAAATATCAGGAGAAACTCCAGCAAATGCTCTGTTGAAGTTTTGCTCTCCTAATAGCATTCTTCTTATCTGTCAATCTAGCAGACTTGTGAAAAAAGAAATGAGGTTATACTGTCATGACCTATTCTTTTTATCTTTTTGATTTATTTTAAAACATGTTCTATTAATGACTTTTGTTTCTATATCCATGTCCTTAGCCACCCACGCCTCAGATTGAAACAGTCCTTGTGACAGGGAAAAACAATGAAGCCAAAACTTCCCTTTGGAGACCTTATCTGATAATGTAAACAATATTCTGTCCCACCTCTGTGCATAAGGAAGGAGGTTTGTGGCCTTATCTCTCCTCTTGGACCTTCATTGGTTTTTCCATTACTCAGATTTCAACTTCCTTTTAGTGACCTTTTCATTTATATTGTTGTTGTCTTTGTGCAAGTTGTTCTCTTGGTATATGGCCTTTTCTAAATAAACAAATTCCTTTTGCAAATTTTCTCCAACAAACCCTAGAATTTCCCCAGGAATTAAACAAACAGCCATTAGACTTTGAATACTCCATGGTTTTCCACCCTTTTGAAAGTTAGGGCAATATTTATCCATCTTAAAGATATTAGTGGTTCAGTAATCACATGTTCCTGTCGGTAGTGGTAGTGTTTTTATTGTTATATAGTACTACAGGTTAAAGGACCTGATGATTTGGACTCATTGAGGACAGATAGGTCTTCTCTTATCGTCTCCTCAGTTAGCTAAAGTGTTCATGGTTCCCTGTCAACCATTTTGTTACATTCTTCACCATTTGATATCTTCTGCTCCTCTCAATCCTCTTCTGAGCCAGGGTTAAACAAAATAGGAAAATTCATGAACTTTACTGGCTCCTGCTTAGAGGAAGGAAGGAAGGAAGAAAGGAAAGTCTGTAATTCCTGGAGTGGAGTTGTAGCCTGAAATAACCTGGCAGCTCAAGATACCAAAGCTTGGCCGTTCAAGTTGAGACAGTGAGGTGGCCCTCAATTTTTTAGAACCCGATCCCTCTTGAAATCAATTTGTATATACTTAGTATGTATGTGTTATATCCCCCTGTAGAATGGGAGTTCCCTGAGGTCAGGTGTTTTTTTGTCTTTGTATTCCCAGGTCACAGGAGCACAATGCCTTGCATTTGGTAAATGCTCAATAAATGTTTGTTGAATTAGATTGAATTGATTCCAAAAAATTCCACACTGTATTATTGCCTTGCATTGTCTATGCCAATAATAACATTCGTTTTGTTTGAACAAAGCCTCTCTGTGTCCTTTATCTTTACAGGAGAGGCAATAAAGTCCACATTCTTTTAACATTTTGCCTTTGCTATGGAGGCAAAACTAGCAGTAAAAACACCAGATTCACTTCTGAGAATTAAACACATGAATAATGCTGAAACTTGTTTATAAAACTGGAAAGGCAATTTCATGCAAAGGCCTAATGGGAAAATTGGTAGCTTTCTTCCTCCCTGGAATCCCCAAACAAACTTTCTTTGATGCTTTACTCATTATTTTTATAATTAGACATAAAATGATTCACGCTTTAGCCATCATTTTAACAGATCGTTGTGGTTATTTCCATTTAAGATGAGTATTTCTGCATATTGCAGATAAGCAGTCAGTCATATGTGGCATAAAGCTTTTCTTTAAAAAAAATAATTAGGCCTGTGAAATGATATTTAGAATTTCTCAAACTGTCTGATGAATAAGGGATAATCAAAAATTCATAAGAAATATAAAAATCTGTTGTCAAAGTGATGAACCTAGAGGAGTGTGAAGCTGAAATTAAAACATCTTCGTTGTAGAAAGAACCTAGAAGCATGTCTCTAAGTGCCAGGCCTTCCAAGTTTGAACCAACGGTAGCCAATACACAAAAACATTTTGGTAGACAACAACAGCAACAAAACCCACAACAGTTAAGAGTTGAGCCTGAGATTATTTTTCTCAAAGTCATTGCATGTCATTGGGGTTGCAGTTATAAATACATTCAACCACAGGCCACTAGAGCGGATGATAAGCATTTTAGTATGTGCAAGCCTTTCCATGCGGAACAACTAATGACTAGAAAACCATAAACTGAATAGTCAAATGATAAAGGCTATTTGTATATTGGTTATTGAGACAGGAAGTGAACTTTTATTGCCTCTTTCATTTTTATTACAGGAGACAAATTCCTTCTTACATGGTGGGCAGATGACTGTGTGGTGTACAGTATTGCTAATGACCACAACACAGAGGGCAAAGGACTGCTCTTGGGGGCCATGTGATGGGGTCAATCTTTTAGCTACTCCAGTCTTTCCTACTCCTAACCTTTGCCTGAGAAGACTGACTTACTGTTTGGAATTATCAGGGCTTTTTTTTTTCTTTTTGGAGAGCACTTGGGGTTAAGTGACTTGCCCAAGGTCACATGGCTAGTTTTTGTGTTAAGTGTCTGAGACTGGATTTGAACTCAGGTCCTTCTGACTCCAGGGCTGGTGCTCTATTCACTGCACCAGCTAGTCGCCCCTATCAGGGCTTTTTTTAAAGTACCCAGGCATCACTAAATAAGTAGGGATTGGCTATCCTTATTTCCCTGAAAATACCTGTTAACACTGAAAATATGCATGTAAAACTGTGTACCTGAGGTATAGGTTCAGGAATGGGATGGGGTTTGTGAAGAAGTGCCCCAGAACACTTTGAATGATTGTTTTCCCCTGAGGTTTATTTTTAAGAAAGAACTTGGTAGAAAACATGCTCATAAACATTATCACCTCTTGCTCCAGGGTGTGGGAAGATCAGCAGCTTTATGGTTAAATGTTCAGATTAGTTCTCTTTGTGGTTATTAAAACTGTCCCTTGGCTTTGGCCAGCTTTCTGAACACTTTCTCCACCTGCAGTCCAATTCAGGCCATGCCATTAACCAATTTTCTTAACTTGGGTTTTTTGTTGCATAGACATGGTATCTCTACTGCATTTGTCTGCCACTGGATTTTTAACTCTTTGGGCTCATTCTAAGAGCTGTTTACTTTTACTGCTGGTTTTTCCTCCACTTCTCACCTCAACTCCCAGAACTGAGAAAGATGGAGAATGTATCCATACAAGATGACGTTTTAGACATGTCAACAACATGATAGGCCATGTTGTTGTTGTTGTTTGTCCTTGGACATTGTGAATATGATGTCCTGACTTGTGTGTGAATTGGATCTGAGTGAGGTAGAACTCTGTGAAGTCATCAACCTTACTCTTTGCTTGGGAGTCATCAGAGTCCAGTGGCAAGACAAAGATCAGTATGACTGATGATGACCTAGGATGTAGTGGGTGAACTTGGCCTTTCTCAATTACAAGGTCTTTCCCAGGTCTGTTTTCTGATGCCACACCCATTCAGTGACTAAGGCCTAGGTAAGAATTGAGACAAAGATGGCCCAATTTACCATCTCAAAGACATCAGTCTGGGAGGGAAGATTCTTAGAATTTCTGGAATAGACTGCATGATATCTTTGTTATCAACCTCTTTGATTGGGTCAAGATGCAAACAGCTTATTGGTTAATCAAACAAGTTAACCATATCTTTGAGGGCTTTAAATAGAGGAAGTTCAGCAGCTGACCACTCAAGTAGTGGACCAAGATAGCAGTAGAAGCATTCTAGTTGAGAGTTGGAATGAGAAGTGGAGGAAAAACCAGGTCCCTGAAAGGGCATGATTGCCCTCTCTGTATTCCAAATCCCAGGGGGCCAGTCAGTTCTCAAACCCCTATTATATTTGGCTCATTGGAGCTGCTCAATAAAGATTTGTTTGTTTAGAGCCTAGCAAGATGCTCAGAATGCTATGAAATTTCTTCTTTTTCTTTCCTCTCAAAGAATTCTGTGCACCTCATTTCAGCCCGTCTTTTTCTGATAGTCCAGATCTGGACAGTAACGTATATAGGAACTCCCTGCTAAGAAACTTCCCTCTATTAATACAAATCAAAACTTCTTAGGTTTATCATCTTAATGCATTGTGTAAATCAGCATTACCAAATTAAAATAGACGTAGATCCTTGCCTGGGGAGAGAGATTCAGAAAACCACAAATTAACATTATCCATATTATACCATGTTTTTATTTATTTTCTTAAACTTTTTCTAATTATACTTTAATCTGGTTCCTGACCCAGTGGGTTTTTTTGCCAGTTTGACACCCTCTGAACTGGGATACTAAGCTGAGAAGTTTTTTTTGTCCAAGGTCACCCAGAATGTCATAGATTGAACCCTACGGAGGCTCTCTATGCTCTATAGCAGACTGCTTCTCATTATAATAAAAACAACAACAATAACAATAATAACAAATTATAGTTATAACTTAGTTATAGAATAAATAACACAAGGAGAAGAAGGCCTATGATTTCATGGATGTAGGGCACTCCTAGTTCAAGAAGTCCCTGCATTAATGCAGGTTGGTACTTTCTCTGGAAGTTAGGATATTAGAGAGTTGCCCAGGACACTGACAGGTTAAGGAACATGCCCAAGGTCTCCCAGTCAGGATGTGTCTGAGACTGGGCTTTAAACCAAGGCTTTCTGGCTCCAAGGCCAACTCTCTAGTCACTATTCCAGGCTTCCTGTCTTTTAAAAATCTATGTTAACTTATTCGTTTTTCACAATAACCTTGCACAGTGTAGGCATGCCATATGAGAAGGACACTGAGTTTATCACTGGGCTAACGCCATTAATACCTGATTGGTTATGCACATGGTCATGCCTTGAGTTTTGTCTACTTTTACTTTTGTTTTATCTTATTTATTTTACTTTTTTTTTCAAACCAGATTAGCTTACGTTGGACCCAGCAGCCCACTCCCAGGTTAAAACATCCTAACTTTCCCATTATAAGTTCCTCCTATCCTACTGCATCCTCTCAAGGAGCTTTGTACAAGATGACACCAGGGATATTATGAAGGTGCAGCCAATATTTTTTTTTTTCCTCAGACTTCCTTCAGGTTAAAAAATTGCTTTATGCCCTAGAGGGCCCTGAGCACTCAGCACAAAAACTGGCGGGTCCCAGCTGCTGCCTGTACCTTCCTGGTTGTTTATCTATGGGACCTGCCAAGTTCAAGCAACCTGGAAGCTGTTTTCTGAGAGATGACACATTCATTGCACTGTCAATTTGGGATAGGCTGTGGCTACATCCCATAGCATCCTATAGGGAATGGGGTTGTGGAATGACACCTACCCCTGTGTGCCCTAATAAATCTTGAGTAGTTGCTTCCTGTACCTCTTCATCTAAACTGTAGCACTGATTGGCTTAATCATCTGGTGATAAAACCAGGGATTATTATTCCCATTTTACAGATGATGAACCAAGACTCACAAAATTTAAATGACTGAAACAGTCATATAGATGTCAAACAGTAGAGTTGAAAACACAACCAGGTCACCTGATTTTAATTCTAGGACACTGTCTGTCACCACCCCACTGTTTCCCTCCCTATTCCCTTTATTGTCCTTTTATCTTCTCTAACCCTTCCTAATATTTCAGACTCTCTTTTCATTAACATGATTACTAAATGGCAGATGGAAAAAGTGGGGCCTTTCTAAGACTTATGAGGGGCATAGGGTCACCAGAGACCAAACATCTCTGAGAAGTTGTCTGGTGGTCCAGCATTCTGGACGTTTATTCTCTTGTGTTTCATGGAAGTCTAACCCCATTCCTTAAATTCACTGGCACCATTGCTCAGCTGGCACTCTTTGCTCTACCACCTCATAGACTCCATCATGATCTCCAGGGGACCAAGTGGTTTCAGGCCACTGGAACTCTGTGATGGCCAATATTGCTTAAAAGAATTGAACATTCAACTGGGAATCAGGCAGCTTTATTTGAGGAGACTTTCATTTGAATGCTATTTTTACGTAATGTCCATTAGCATTTTGCTAGTAGGACAAATGAGGTAGCCATCACCAGTGGAGAAGGAGGAAGAGGATAACAAGGAACTCAACTACAATGCTGACGTTTCGGCAGAAAGGAGCCTTCTAGTAGCTTCTTGGTTTTACTCCTTGTTCTTTCTGATTAAACTCTAAGTTCATTTTGTTTAAAATCTAAAAAGTGCTTACAACATTCTCTAAATCCTGGTGTCCGAGGCAAAGCTCTAATCACCCTGAAATAATTGTAGCTGTGTTTTTATTTTTTTTATTTTTTTTTTTAAAGCAATTGGGGTTAAGTAACTTGCTCAAGGTTACACGGCTAGGTTTTTGTTTGTGTGGATTAAGTGTCGGAGGCCGGCTCCGAACTCAGGTCCTTCTGATTCCAGGGCCGGCGCTCTATTCACTGCGCCACCTAGCCGCCCCTTGTAGCTGTGTTTTAATATAATGAGATGTGACCTGCACTCGGTTCTCCTTGCCCTGGAGTTAACTCTGGACCTCTATCACCTGTTCTCTTATATCTTATATTTGAATGGAAGAATCAATTCAGCTCCTCCCTTCACATCCAACCATACCAGAAGCCAGTCAGAAATGTGCCCTGTAGCCTGTGTGTTGGGCTGTTTTGGGAGAAGATTAGGAGCACCAGGAACCTGATAACCTAGGAAACTAATGTCTAATCACCAAGAATCATACGGGGATTTGCCCAGGTTATTTCACAGAGGTGGTATAAACCTATTGCCTTTCCACTTCTATCCAAGCCTGAAATTTCTCAATGGTAATATGGGGCAAAATCTTTTCTACACCCCAAGGTTGGGAGGAGGTTTATTCTTACCACAACTGACCTCTAATCCCTGCCAATGTTGAATAAGCTACAGAGTATTACACATTAATGTAATGGATTTTTTGGCATTGGTGCTTGCAGTTCCGGAGCTGATGCTATTTTATGTACATATCTTTGAGACCAGTTGTGAATTGAATCCCTAAAGAGGCAAGCAGACTTTGGACTCATTCAAAACTCTGAATTTCGAGCTGGCTCTGTAACTCAATGAGTCACCTCGTCTGCTCCTCTGTGATGATGGTGATGGAAATACTGGCCTATATCCCAGAGATCTTCAGAGGAGGAACGAGATGACTTTAAAGAGGTCACAAAATCTAAACTTTTTCCCCTCCCACTCCCATAAATGAGAAGGGGATACTGGGAAGAGAAGGAGTTATTACCAAGATGGGTCAGAGCATGATCATTCTTGTGTTCTCTAACTTATGGGAAAGGGAGACAGAAAGAACAAGCTTCCCAGTCCTCAGACAGTGGTACATCATCCTATATCCCTAGGCCACAAAGAGATCATCCCTAAAGGCATAAAGGGGATAAGTCAATAGGTTTATTTCTTTTTTTTTTTCCAACGTTTACTTTCTAAGATTTTGAGTTCCAATTTTTTTTTCTTTCTCCCTCCCCTCCCCAAGACAGCACGCAATCTGATATAGGTTATACATGTACAATCATATTAAACATATTTTCCCATTAGTAATCCAACAGGTTTATTTCACCTCCAAAAAGTAAACTTGGTAAATTCACATGATGCTTTGTGGGTAGAATTTTCCAGGTGATTATGTTACTGATGCTTCCACTCTTCCCCAGAAAAGAGCCCCAATCACAAGCCATGGGCATATGCCTGACTAATTTCTGGTATAGCTGAACCTGGGCATGGATTAATTGAGTTGATTCTCCTATTCAATAACTTTTCCTAGTAACCCAGTTGTTAGTGCCCCCCACCACTACCACCAAAAAAAGAAAAGAAAAAAATCCTTTGCAAGTAGTTTGTATATATTATGTATTAACTTGTATTTCCTACCCACCCACCCTCAACCCTACCCTGAATGTAAATTCCTTGAGGACAGTGGCTATTTTCTTTTTTATATGTGCAACCCTAGTTTCTAATATAGCACTTGATACATAATAGGTGCCTAATAAATGCTTGTTAAATTGTGCTTCTCTGGTGCCTTCTGAGCATGTTGAAAAAACTTCATTAATATGCATCGAGCACTTTGAGATGGAGGGAAGACATTGCTAGATGAGGTAGTGTGTTGCTGAATAGCACTGAGTGGTCCTCTCTTCTGTAAGCAATATGACCATTAAAGGGCATTTGGCAAAAGCACAGAGATTTACTGCCCCTGTAGGCTGAAACTGACAGAGCCAAGTATGCTCAAGGTCAAAAAGAAACCGTTGTGGTTGATGTATTTGCATGCTGTTTCCTACGGATCAGTAGGTGCCTGTATTTCAATGGCTATGTTCTCCATAATCGGGGGATTGCTCATTGCTGTGTTCAGGAAAATAAGTAATTACTAAAAGGTTACCGGGCACCCTTTCTCATTACTAGTAACCCATTGCAAGAGCAGAAGACGACGAATCTTTGCATCTAAGGAAGAGTCATTATCTGCAACAGCTCATCAGCTGGACTGAACTGGCCTCTAACCTGTGGATGGCCAGAGCCAAACAGAGAAGGCTAGAGACAAGGAGAGCTAAGAATCAAGCAGAAATTTAATTTCAAGGTGAGGGAAATGGCTTGCAAGCAAGGGGGCATCTTAGACTTATGTGCCGGGGTCCCATCCCTAGTGGGGAGACGCACTTTAGAGTGGGCATATCTCAATACTTAACCAATGGCTACCCAGTGAGCTATAACCCTGACCATGAGGGGTAACAGCAACAATGTGACAAGATTTATTGATAGCAGGATATCATGACCAGAATATGGATACAACATGTACTTGTCCAAGCTAGTGCTGGTCAAAGCAATACAATAATTATATGATACCATCCTGGGATTTTGCTGTGGTTGAGATCAACCTGAAAGTGAATGCAAAGGATTGTTGTCAAGCCAAGCTCACAGCTTGCTGGGCCTTAGCTCTAGAAAACAGGGTGTCTCCTAATATCTTGACAAGGTTTACCCAGGAATAGGGCAGTATTGCATTTTCCTTGGCAATTGCCAGGTTAATTCATAAAGAAATCCACTATATGGGGAAAACATTCTAAGCTCTTAAGGCAAGTTATTGCCACAGCAAGGGAATATTAAATTTTTGTTTTAGAAATAAAATTAAAGGGGCATTTGGCATAACATAACTGGACATTAGGGTGGCTTCCATTTCTTAGAATGCAAATGATTTGATTACAAAGGGATGGCCATGACTTACAGCTAACCGTTTGCAGATGCTGTTATTTTCGTGTGCATCTTTATACTGATGTCATTGAGGCCTATGCCTATGCATGGCCTGAAAGCAAGGTCCAGAAGAAATGTTAAAATATGAGGTTGAAATAAATTGGAGAGTGATATACATTTGAACTGTACCACTTAGCATCTGGAGGTTAATTTTCAAGGTCACTAGAGAACATTCCCTTCGAGATTCTAGTGACTCACAAAACAACTATACATACAGTACACGGTGCTTAGAGAAGGAAACATTCTGTGATTTATTTGTAACTCAGGGCCACAAGCCAGGATTCATATCCTGGTTCTTACCGATCACCATGAATTACTTTTAACTGTTATATTTCTCTTTTTCATTATCTGGCAAATACTATTTGCTTGGTCATCTCTAGAGGGGGAATATCAGGACTAATTAGTTCATGTTTGCCGAGAACTCTGAAGATGAAAAGGTCTGAATTAAGACCTAAGTATTATTACTATTGTCAGAAAACTCAGAGGGTCTCAGAAATGTATCCAATACCTAGATTTCTACCTTCTAGACTGCTGAAAAGATTCAAGTTGAACATCATGCCATTGAAATAGAAGTCAGGAGACCAGAATTCTAGCTCTTTCTTGGCCATGAACTGACTTGTGATCCTGTACAAGTTATTGCAACACACTTAAGTCTCAGTTTCCCCATCTATGAAATGAGTGAGTTGGATTAGGAAAGCTCTAAGCTTCATTCCAGCTCTACTATTTTTTGATTCAACTATTCAAATTCTAAAGATTTTTGGCCTACAGGATGGAAAAGACCCAAAAAATATACTACCACATAAACTACTGACCAAAATATTGGCCTTGTTCTTCATATAAAAGTGAGTGAATTAGATGAGCTGCTTCTCCCATTCGATAACTACTCCCAATACTCTACTTGTAGCATTAACCTGACCCATCCTTGAAATCACTTTGTCTATCTTTTGCATTTGTGTCTGTGTATATTTTGAGTTTCCCTAGTAGACTGTAAGCTCCTTGAGGGCAGGGACTGTTTTCATTGTTATATGTGTATCCCTACCACCTAACACAGAGGAAGACAAATAGTAGGTGTCTTGCTTGTTGACTTGAACCATGAATGACTATAAAAATAATCACTTACTCCTATAAATCATTTCACAAACAAGTTGATAAAAATATCACTAAAGAGCTGTGTTCTTGTGTTTGTCTCACTTAACATATTCACTTCCTGATCTGTCTCTTTCTAAGGAAGAGCAAAGTGCCATCACCTAGAAAATGTGATTGGCATTCTATAAACAGCAGGAAAGGACGATAAGCCAATGCTAGCGCCCAGGGGCTAGCAATAATCCAAGAGAAAATACTGGAGAAAACAAAACACTCTCTTGTAATGATTGTAAGTTTAATGTGGGGAGGGGTTAATATATGTAATTTCTGTATATACACAGACATATACATATGTATGTCATTCCTATATATGCATACCTATAACACATACATATACATGTATATATGTACATGCAAATACACACCTGTGTATATACCTCTCTATGTGTGTGTGTGTACACATATACATACATACACATTCCACAGGACTCAATACAGTACTATTCACTTAAGAAAAGCTAACATTTTTATAGTATTTTCCTCACAAGTACCAGCAGGCAAATGCAAATATTGTTATATTTCCCACCTTTCAGAGAAGAAACAGAGGTTCAGAGGCTTGCCTGAGTTTTGTGGTTCAGTAATTTCGGTCATATCTGACTCTTCATGACCCCATTTGGAGTTTTCTTGGCAAAGATACCAGAATGGTTTGCCATTTCTTTCTTTAGCTCATTTTTACAGATGAGGAAACTGAGGCTGCTTCTAATACAATGGACATAAATACAGTAAGTTCATCTCTGAATTTTTAGCCTTTCCAGTTTGGTGAAATCTGCTACAATTTGTACTCTCCTGCCTTAGCCTTTGAGAATCTGAGGTTAGTTCTATACCATGCCGTAGACTTGGAAACAACTATCATTGGAAGTACTAGAACTATTTTCCTTTAATTTTTTTTTGCATTAATTTTGTTCCAGTAAATAAGGTAATGGCTATAAGGCATTTTACTCCCATTCATCATAGATGTTTACAATATCATGATAAAACAAACCAGACACAAAATCACTAATTCTCTCTGTATTTAACAATCTTTCCTCATAACAAGATAATCTTTCCCTTAAGGACTTGTATAAGATGAATGACCATGAAGTTCACTTCATTTCTGAACCGAAGAGGGCACGGTGGGTTAACAATTAGGCAAGCCTTCCCTTGCTTTATCTTAATCTATAAACACAGGTCTATGTTTTGATGAATATTGCACTGAACACAAGCCAAGATATATTGATATCATGGGCTAAGCGTTTAACATGATGCCTGGAAGATGTATACCCAAAGCTAATTAACCTGGACGTGTTTGTATCTGGAACCCTGGGCCTACCATGTTGTGGCATTCTAAAAATATCTTCCTAGAACTCTAGAACCAACGATTTACAAAAAAAAAAAAAAATGCAGGAAACCACACAAGGAATCGTACATTTCCCATATGTTGTTTTTTAAAAGAGTCTCTTTTCCTTGGTTGAATTTCTGCTGAGTTTCTGGGAGACCTTTAGCTCATCTCAGCTGTTTCCCTCATACTCTCTCTCCCCAACCCCCTTAGTCATTTCAAGAGCATTTGCTGTGGGGAATGTGGGTGACCTCCTCAGTGTTGGTGTCTGTGCCCTGATCTTCTCTAGAGGAAATTGCTAAATGACCATCTTGCTTGTTTTCTCTGAGTCCTTCTTGTTTGTTTGGTTTGGTTTGGTTTTTTTTTTGGGGGGGGGGGTTTTGGGGTTTTTTTTTTAATGTATATCATTTTCTTTTTGAACTGATCATTCAAGTTTTAGCACAGGAATTAAAAAACACCAAAGGCGGGATGGGATTACAGTCTTTGATTTAAAGAAACTTCCTTACAGAGAATTCCAAGGAGTAGGATAGAATGCAGATTTTGAATATGAAATAATGATGTACCAATTCTTCCCTAACCTTACACCTCCACCTAATTCCCACTCAATTTCTCCATATCCTAGTCTTCCTAAAAGGGCTTGGTATCAGGCAAGAATCTTTCCTATCCCTCCTCACCACCCAAGGTTGGGGGCGGGGGGAGGGGAGGCTGCGGGGGCGTGGCAAGAGACTCAAAAGGCAAACAATGAGAAAGAGGAAAGAATGAAGGAAGGGAAAGATTAAAGAGAAGCAAGATCAGCAAAGTCCCAGCTTCCTTCAGCTTCTCCCCAGCCTGTTTTCTTCTTCCTGTTAACCTCTCTAAGAGGGAGTGAAGTGTGGGGGGTGGAGATACTGTAAGGGATGTCAGGAGGTGCTGGGGGGAGGGTTTGATGCTGGTAGAGGAAGGATGAAAAGTCAAAAAAATTCCAAAGACCCAGCAGAGAAAATGGAAAAGCTATAGAAAGGGGTAAGTGGAGGAAGAGATTGGGGTTGCTGTCATGAATGGAAGAAACCACCATGATGAAGGGAGGTAAGAAAGGCAGGTGGGATGAGATCTTGTCACAGAGCCAAATCATGTTTTCATGGACCCAGATTTTATCCCATATGAGTTGGTAAATGACTGCTCTGTGCTGGGCTCTGTGAAATGCCTGGCAGTCCTCTGAAATTCTTTCACCATTCCTGGTATTTCAGTAGATGCTTGCCATATACAATATTTCAGTAAGGTTGCTATAAACTGCTTTCACCAAGTAAAGAAACTTCCTTTAAAAAAAAAAAAAACTTTCCAGAGTACCCACTCTTCCAATCTCTATATATGAGAAAAGTGATAAACATGGAGACATTGTCATTAAAAAAAAAACCTCAGCTGGGAAGAAATCTAGATATGTTCAAAGTTTAAGCATAGATGTTCCATCATCTTAGAATGAGACACAGTCTGAATGTAACAGCATCTTTTCACAGAAAACTGCATGCCAGTAGTAGGAAGCCTCATATCCTGGTTAGTGTAAGAAATCACACATTGCAAGCCTGATCTTGCAGTCCATATGTATGCAAAACACCCCTCAGAATCATGGGAACTCTTACAGCAGAGATGCGATAATATTGAGCCCAAGTGATATTCTTTAGCCTTCGTAACTACCACAGAGTTTGTCTTGAGCCTGTGCTATACCCTCTAACAAATGTCTTATTAGCAAATAAAGCTTCTCATATTAACTTTCTCCTTTTCTCCCCCTACCAGTCAGTCAAATACAATGAGATGACCCATGTAGGCATACATCACAAGCAGAAGACATCATGGCCCCATGGGATTGGCTTAAATGCCAGATCCCCTGGGTATCTATCATGCAGTCTCACTGAGTGGATTTCAGTTTCTTTGATAGGGGAGAAAACTACTCCTCTTCCTTACCTCTGCTACAGCCATCGATTGAGTAGGGAAGGTGGGGGGGGGGGAACAATAAGTGCCTATTTTGTGCCAAGCACTGTGCTAAATGCCTTACACGTGTTATCTCATTTGATTCTCATAATGTTCCTGTGCTTTTATTACACCAATTTTACAGTTGAGGAAACCGAGGCAGACAACAGTGAAGAGACTTGCTGAGGGTCACACAGACACAGATGTGGAGATCACATGAAGTAATTTATGTAGAGTAGTGCAAATCTCAGAGCCGCATATAAATTGTCAATATATCTTGTATGTGGCCAGCACAAGGGTGCCCTCTCTCTGTCTCTGTCTCTGTCTCTCTCTGTCTCTCTCTCTCTGTCTTTCTCTCTGTCTCTGTCTCTGTCTGTCTCTGTCTCTGTCTCTCTCTCTCCTCTCTGTTTCTGTCTTTCTTCTCTATCTCTCTGTCTCCATCTCTGTCTCTCTCTGTCTTTCTCTCTGTCTCTGTCTCTCTGTCTCTGTCTCTCTCTGTCTCTCTGTCTCTGTCTCTCTCTGTCTCTGTCTCTCTCTGTCTCTCTGTCTCTGTCTCTCTCTGTCTCTGTCTCTCTCTGTCTCTGTCTCTCTCTCTCCTCTCTGTTTCTGTCTTTCTTCTCTATCTCTCTGTCTCCATCTCTGTCTCTCTCTGTCTTTCTCTCTCTGTCTCTGTCTCTCTCTGTCTCTCTGTCTCTTCTCATATACCAACATATACTGACAAGTTTGAGTGGCTCTCTATCACCTCCAGGATCAAATAAAACATCCTCTGTTTTAATGCCCTTCTCAACCTGCCTCCATCCTACCCTTCTAGTTCAGTCTTCTTACACATGACTGCTCCATGCATTGTCACTGGCTGTCTGCCATGCCTAAGACTCTTTACCTCCTCAGCCCTGCCTCCTGGCTCAGACAAAGTCTCACCTTTGGCAAGAAGCCTTTTCTAGTCCTCCTGAGCGTTACTGCTTTCTCTCCTTTTCTCTACAGTCGTCTCTAATATACCTTGTAGATATGAATATTAGTGTTTATATAGAGTATATATTAGTATGTATGTGTGTATATATACATACATAGACATGCATGTCTATATGTACCCGTATATATGCTTCTGGTCCTCCTTAATGTTACTGTTTTCCCTCCATTGGTTATGGTCATCTCCAATATATTTTGTAGATATAAATATTAGTGTTCATACATGTGTATTGGTGTATATGTGTATAGAGATAGAGATGTACACACATATGGTTATCTCCAGTATATCTTGTAGATATAAATATTAGTGTGTGTGTATATATATATGTATAGTACGTATATGTGTATATAAATAGATATGCTTATCTCCTGTATATCTTGTAGATATAAATATTAGTGTCTCTCTCTTGATATGTGTGTGTGTAGTATATATATTAGTGTATATGTGTATATAGATATATACATATATGCATACATAGATGTGCATGGGTATAGATACCTGTATATATGTTTCTGGTCCTCCTTAATGTCACTGCTTTCCCTGTATTGATTATGATTATCTCTTACATATCCCATATATAAATATACACACATGTATTATATGTGTGTATTATGTATACATATATACATGCATATGTGTGTATATATATACATATATATAGCAATAGAATATTTATTGTTAGCAATATGTACAACCTGCCCTGTCTTCACTGTGTATGTATGCATATATTTATATTTGTGTACATATAGGTTTGTGTATGTATATACTGCACATAGATGTTTTTGTGCTATTTCCTCCATTAGAGTTCAAGCTCCCTGAAGGCAGGGCTTGTTTCTGGCCTTTGTATCCCTGGATCTCTGCACAGTGTCTAGCAAATAATAGGCATTTCATAAATGTTAGTTGACTTGACTTGACTGACCCTTTGATATGCAGAACAGAAAATGAGAAACTGGGGCAGCTAGGTGGCGAAGTGAGTAGAGCGCCGGCCCTGGAGTCAGAAGGACCTGAGTTCAGAGCCGGCCTCAGACACTTAACCCACACAAACAAAAACCTAGCCGTGTGACCTTGGGCAAGTTACTTAACCCCAATTGCCCTAAAAGGGGTGGCTAGGTGGCGCAGTGAGTAAGAGCACCGGCCTCGGAGTTGGGATGACCCGAGATCAAATCCGGCCTCAGAAAATGAGCACCCACACATAAATAATGACTAGCCATGTAACCTTGAGCAAGTTACTTAACCCCATTTGCTTTAAAAACAAAAAAAGAAAATGAGAAACCAACTTAGAGAAAGGCAAGGGAGAATTTGGGAGAAACCTGGGCCTTCAGAAATGCTCACCCTCCCTTCTATTTGGAGACTAATGAACTGGCTTTTAAAAAAGTCTTTGCTCGACATTTTACTCCAAGAGATGCATCATTAAAAGGAAAGACTACATTATCCTTCCCCAGTACTCACTCAGGTTATATGCAATTCAAAGAGACTTAATGAATGCTTAATCCATGTCTGGCACTATGGAGGATGCAGCATCAGCATAAAGTATAGAGTCCTCAAGAAACTTACAATCTATTTGGAGAGATAAGAGGGAAGGGAGACATAAAACACTTAAGATAATAACCCAAGGCTATATATGGTAACAGATTAAGATAAGAAGCCCTAATAGGAGTGGTTTGCAAGTCTGGGGAAGGGAGAGATGACCATGGGTCCTGTGGTTTAAAGAAGACTCCATGGAGTTTATCAAGGACTCCAAGAAAAAGAAGAAAATGTCTCCTCTAGTTTTCACTAGCTCAGGTGCAGACAAGTCCTACAAAGTTAGAATAGGAAGATGGAGTGACCTTTGATCTTTCAAGACAGAATGGGCCAAGCACTGTGGGTCCTACTGTAGGAGACTCTGCTCTGGGACAATGACTATTCAGCTGTCCTAATATTAGAGGTCTGTTCCTCAAGTCAGATAAACAGTTTTGAAAAGTTGTCCTGCTTCATCATCTTATTCTGGACATAAAACACGTGGGCATCCTGAATTTGAAGGGGGCATTTGGGATCATGGAAAGGTTAATGTGTTGGAATGGACTATAGTCATGAGGAAGAGGTGCACGAGACCAAAGTTCTGACTCTAAAAAAAAACAAAAAACCATAGGTATCCCATCAGCACAAAGAACCAAAGTAGAGACATTGAGTTTCTATTCTGGGTCATCAAGAAAAGCTCAGTGGCCAAGAGGTCATTGCTCAGTCTGGTTTTTGCCTTGCCATGGGCATTCTAGCAAGCCCTGCTGAGGGGTTAGAGTTAGGAAAATTTGAGTTTGGACCCCGACTCAGACATTTTCTAGCTACTTGACCATTGGGCAAGTTGATTTTTGGAGCCTCAGTTTCCTCTTCTGTAAAATAGTGATAATACCTGAAATACCCACCTCATAGGGCTCATGTGAGGATCAAGTGGAATGATTTGTATGAAGCTCTTGGGAATTCTGAGAACGTGTTATAACCTGGTTATGCCACAGAAGCACACACACACACGTGAACACGACTAAGACTCAAGAGCCTTGGCTTGTGTGCCTACCTCTTGGAAGCTAAAGCAATTCTCCTTTCTAATTTCCATTTCCTCATCTGTCAAATGAGGAGACTGGACTAGCCCAGGACTTCTTAACCCTTTTTTTGGTTGTTGCTATCATGGACCCCTTTAGAAGTTTTATGAAAACCATGGACTCCTTCTTTGGATAAAGTTTTTAAATGCATAAAATGAAATAGAAAATTACAAAGGAAACTGATTATCTTGAAAATCTAGTATTGAAATAGTTCATAGATCCCAGGTTAAGAACATCTAGACTAGACTTTTTGCAACTCTGATACCCTGCAGTTCTAGGACTGGCCTATGTGTGTTACTTGAAGAAAGGATGCTAGTATGGCATTAACATTTCAGTTACCTCCTGTGCAACAAGGAGGTTTATCAAAGGAAGACAAGGCCATATTCTGCCAAAAAGGCATTTTTCACTTTGCAATAAACAAAGAATGGGAAGGTGCTTTCTGAAATGTCTTGTCTCAAGGATTGAACTTAACCTAGTACCCCTGAACATCAAGGGAAGGAATCCGTAACTGGGATACATCATGGGTCAGACACTTTGTAAAAAGAAAAACCAATCTCTAGATTTTGTAAGGCACTTCTTTCTGAGCCAATTATATCTTGAATGAGCCACATCTTAATACTCATTAATAATACCTAGAGACTCCATTTATTTTTAGTGGTTGAAGAGTAATGAAAATAGCTATGAGATAAAATGAGATTTAGTGTAAAGTATTTAAGATCCAGAGTCCAGCATTATGGGCTATCGCTCTAGCTTTATTGCTTCCTACCTATCCTCTCTGGACCTCAGTTTCTTCATCTTTAAAATGGTAAAAATAATAAATCAGGAGACTGTATGGTAGAGTGGATAAGGAGACAGCCTCAGAGTCAGGAAGACTTGGATTTGGGTCTGACTCCTGCCATGTGTTGACTGTGTGACCTGGGCAAGCTATTGACTTCTCAGACTCTCTAAAACTCTATTATAGAATAATCATTAATATGAATTGATAGTTAGAATCTTTTTATTTGGAGTTCTTAATATCAATGATTATTCCCTTTCTAATAAGGTTGTTGTGGAGTTTAAATAAGATGACATATGTAAAATTATTAAGGCAGCTAGGTGGTTCAGTGGATAGAGGGTTGAGCCTGGAATCAGTAAAACCTGATTTTAAATCTGGCCTCAGACACTTACTAGTTATGTGACCCTGGGTAAGTCACTTAACCTCTATTCGCCTTAATTCACTAAAATAGGAAATGGTAAACACCAATCAAACTCCATAGAAAACATTTGTGTGATACGATCCATGGAGGCACAAAGTGTTGGATACGACTAAATGGCTGAACAACAATGTAAAATATGTACATTTAAGCTAGTGACATTCACTCATTTGAATTTTGTCTTCATGTTAATTCTGCCATGAATTTAAATCTAGAAACAGAAAGCTGGAGTGGGAAGGCGTTGTAAAGACTGTTTAATCTAAACACCATGACCAATAGGAAAATAAGACCTGATGTAATGAAATGACTTGTCCAAAGTTACTGGCAAGGTTAATGCTAGAACCCAGATCCCCTGATTTCAATCCAATGCTCTTTCCTCTAAACCATGCTCCTTCTTGCCATAACCTTTATTTTTAAACTTTTTTTTATTTATTTCATTAAAGATTTCCCAATTACATGAAAAAAAAAAACCTTTTACCATTCATGTTTGAAACTCTAAAGTTCCAAATACTCTCTCTTGTTCCTGCCCTTCCCCTACCTCTTGAAAGGCAAGCAATATAATATCAATTATACATGTGAAGTCATGTGAAACATATGTCCATATTAACTATGTTGCAAAAGAAAACACGTGCATACACGAAACCAAGAACAATAAAGTTTTTTGCATCAATATACACCCGGTGTTTATCAGTTTTCTCTCTCGAGGTAGATAGCATTTTTCATCATGGATCCTTTGGAATTATCTTGAACAATTGTCTTGATTCAAGTAGCTAAATCTTTTACAATTGATCATCTTTGCCAATATTGCCTATACTGTGTATAATGTTTTCCTGTTCTGTTCACTGCACTTTGCATCAGTTCATATAAGCCTTTCCAGGTTTTTCTGAAATCATCCTGCTCGTCATTTCTTATAGCATGATAGTATTCCATCACAATCATATACTGCAACTTGTCCTTTTGTTCCCCGATGGATGGGCATCCCTTTGATTTTGATTTTTTTGACACCACAAAAAGCACTGTTATAAACTTTTTTGTACATATAGGTCATTTCTCCTTCTTTGATCTCTTAGGGATACAGATCTAGTAGTGGTATTAGAGGATCAAAGGGTATGCACAATTTTATAGCCCTTTGGGTATAGTTCACAGTGGCTTTGAAGAATTGTTACATCAGTTCACAACTCCACCAATAGTTCATTAGTGTCCCAATTTTTCCACATCGCCTCCAGCATTTGTTGTTTTCCTTTTCCATCCATTAGCCAATCTGATGGGTGTGATATGATACCTTGGAGCTGTTTTAATTTGCAGTTCTCTAATCAATAGTATTTAATCATTTTTATGTGGCTATTGATAGTTTTGATTTCTTCTTCTAAAAACTGCCTATTCATATCCTTTGACCATTTATCATTTGGATAATGGCTTGTATTTTTGTAAATTTAGCTCAGTTCCCTATAAATTTGAAAAATGGGGACTTTATTAGAGAAACTTACTGTAAGATGTTGTTCTTAATTTCCTGTTTTCCTTCTAATTTTGGCTGTTACCATAACATTTAACAATTTATAGTGCACTAAAAGTGACCATAAATTTTGCCCAAAATATCTTCTGTGAATCACTTACCTTGAATGTTGTTGATAACATACCATATCTTGTTTTCCTCTTTCTGTAGCCTTGATGTCCTCAGGAGGTTCTGTATTTATCTCTGTATGAAGCTGCCTTTCACTTCCCTTTCTCTTTATGGCCTTATCACATCATTTACAAACACTTTATCTCTGTTACAGAAAATAAATGAAATTCTCAGCTTTCGATGAAATGTCATGATGAAATGGATGGTCCCCAAATCTATATTTAGATGACTGACTCCTGTTTGTGGGAGACATGATAAATGTTTCATGCATATAAACTGAAAGATGATGGATTTAATGATCATACCTTAACTGGGGAATGCTATTTTGGAATAATTAAATGTTCCATCATTTGCAAGTCTAAATAGCCCATTGTTAGTTCCTGTTTCTGTCTGTCAACAGATCCTTCCATTTGCTAAGGGAAATTTATCATTAAAACAATTGAACTGATAGGAACATACTACCAGTGTGTGTTAGTAATAGCACATTTCACAGGACCTTAATTCATATCTACAGTTTAGGAAAACTTAATTTATGTATGAGTCAGCTTCATAAATGACAAACATGACAAGCATTGTTTAAGGGCCACTGGGAGATATTTATCTTCAGGTATTGAAGAGAAACCATGGTGGAAAAATTCTTTGAGCCCTCTTTCAGATTAAGAATCTTATGACGTCAAGGAGGTTTTAAAAGGTATTTCATTAACTGAAACAATTGCTAACAACTGCAACATTAGTCTTTTCTTGATACTCATTAGATTTTAAGAATTTTGAGACCCAGAGTTTTCTTTGGCACATTTGTTATTTTCGACTTTTACGTGATGATGTTGAATATTCTATAATTGTGCAAATTGTGGGTCTGCATAGTCAGAGCTATTTCCCCCAAATGCCCCCAAACCATTTTTCATTCTTTTGTGAAGACACTATAACAAGCTATGCCCCCAAATTGTTTTAAAAATACTGACCTCATAATTTGGGACCTAAAGAAATTGTAATGGGAATTGCATAGTTACTGTATTAGTAATAAATGTGAGCAATAAATCACTCCTGCTTTAGGTTAATAGCAGTCTCACATATATCACTGGCAGTGTTATGTTTTGAATGAATTGCTTCCACGCACTCACCTGGGAAATATCTTGATACATACTTTGCATTAGAACTCTAAATACTCAATGAGTCTGGCTTATATAAGCCAAATAATGGGACCATGATAGAATAAATCATAATATTCAGGCCACCTTAAAGACCAAATTAGCTCATAGAATTATTGATATAGCTGCTACATGATTAATCATTAAGATAGTTGAAAATACCAGACTGACCATGCCATTGCTGATCAGTTTTGACTGGCTTTCATGGTATGGACTATGTATGAATATATGTACACATATATTGATATATATGCATGCATATATCTACACATATGCACATTTATGTTGGCATGTAGATACAGTACTTATATACCATGCATTCACATACATAGGGATGAATGAATATATACATGTGCATATGCAAATATACAGTACATGCATACATGTGCATATATGCATTGTATATACACGTAAATGTATAAATGTGCATATGTGTGTACAAAGAGACATGTATTCTGGGTTTGTGCTTACCTTATGCACTTATCATAATTCATTTTTTACTGTGGTTAATTATATGTGTATCTTATTCCTGACATTATATTATTAGGTTCTTGAGGGAAAGAATAAGATTTGATTCTGTTTCAGAGCTCTCTTATTCCATAGCACAGTGTTTTGCTCATAGTAAATTCTCCTTAAGTGTTTGTTGAATGAATGAAAGAGCAAATGATCATGCAGAGCTGTATATTTCCTGACGGAAGACACTATGAATTGTCAGATGATTCGTACTCAAGTTAAAAGAACCACACAGAGCCTTCGAAATTAGAAGTTATATCAACACATTTTGAAAGAAGAATATATAAAAACACCATATTAGTTGCTTGGATTTGAGTTCCAGATAACTCATTGGCTGATCTTGGCCAAATCTCTTAATCTCTGTTCACCTCAGTTTCCTTATCTTTAAAATGAAGGGTACTGGACAAGATGACTTATAGGAATCATTTCACCCAAATGCAAATTTCAACTTATCACTGACAAAATAAGCAATAAAAAAGCAAAGAATATACATATATCTAGGTTGTAAGAATTATTCTTTAAGGAGTTTGAAAGGCAAAGAAAATCAATGGAACTGATTATGACTTGGGTTTCTTTTTTAAAATTTTATTTATGTTAGAACAAGTAGTCATTTTGAATGGTCCTATGATTCCATGACCTAGAAAGGGTCATCTGGGAATGAACAGTCTTCCAGATATTGACCATGACATTGAAAAGATACCAAAATCATTGAGCTGTGGCTTGGTCAGTTTGGTATTTCCTAATATCTTAAAGGTCAACTGCACAGAAATTCTCAAGCTTCATTTTCTAAAATTTTAGCTTCATGTAATACATGACTTGTATTATTAAGGAGAAATTGAAGTCAAGCTATCTGTCAGTGAGGAGGTTTCTTAAAAAGCAATGTCAAATAGTCAGTGATTTAACCTTATCAGGAAAGAGGTGATACCTAAAATTAACTTATCCAAGGGACATGGCGAGATATCTACTTGATGGCAGAAAAATGAAACTGATAGAGAATAACTTAATAAGCCTTTTTAAAGAGAAGTTAGAGAAAAGGGAAGAAGGTAGTTAGTGCCTAGGAGCAGAGAACACACTAAGCTATGAGACAGAGGGATTCTTGATTTTTTATGATCTCTTATATGATCTTTTAAAATTGTTTCCATGTATGAACAGGCAGTTTTCAGATGAAAAAACTAAAGCTATATATAGTCATATAAAAATGCTCTAAATCACTATTGACTAGAGAAATGCAAATCAAAACAACTCTGAGGTACCACATTATACCTATCAGATTGGCTAACATGACAAAACATGAAAGAGATAAATGTTGGAGAAGATGTGGGAAAATTAGGGCACTAGTGCATTGGTGTAGTAGTGAGCTGATCCAACCATTCTGGAAAGCAATTTGGAATTATGCCTAAAGCGCTATAAAACTGTGCATACCCTTTGACCCATCAATATCACTTCTAGGTCTATAACCTAAGGAGATTATAAAAATGGCAAAAGGACCAACATGAACAAAAATATTTATAGCAGTTCTTTTTGTGGTGGCCAGGAATCAGAAATTGAGGGGATGCCCATCAATTGGGGAATGGGTGAACAACTTAAGGTATATGAATGTAATGGAATACTATTGTGCTATGAGAAATGATGAGCAGGCAGACTTCAGAAAAACCTGTAAAGACATACACGAACTGACGCTAAGTGAAGTGAGCAGAACCAGGAGAATATTTTACACAGTAACAGCAACATTGTGGGATAACCACCTTTGATAGACTTAACTCTTCTCAGCAGTACAAGGATCTAAGATAATTCCAGAAGATTCATGATGAAAAGCACTATCTACATCCAGAGAAGTATGGAGTCTGAATGCAGTTTGGAACATACTATTCTCTCTCTCTCTCTCTCTAACTCTCTCTTTCTCAAGATAGTTGAAAATACCAGACTGATCAGAGAGACTTTCTCTCTCTCTCTCTCTCTCTCTCTCTCTCTCTCTCTCTCTCTCTCTCTCGTTCTTCTTTCTCATTGTTTTCCCCTTTCATTCTAATTCTTCTTTACAATATGACTAATATAGAAAACTAAACAAATAAATAAATAAATGGAACTGATTCCATAATATTTGAAAACACCTAGTTGGCATTTAGATTAATTCATTCAATGAACATTTATTAAGTGCCTACTGTCTGCAAGACAGTGTATGCATAGGCTTATGAAGATAGAGCTGAAAGGGACCTCAAAAACCATCTAGTCCACCATCTCATTCTACAGATGAAGAAACCTAGTGTGGTTAAGTGACTTGCCCAAGGTCACATTGGTAGTAGTTATCAGAAGCAGGTTACAAACTCTGGTTTTCTGCAATCAGTGTTCTTTCCACTATGTCATCCTCCCTCCCAAGAAGCTCTACAATTTTGACGAAAACATGGTCCCTATCCTAATGGATATTAGAGTGTAAAAAGGAGACTAGGCAGGCACATACACACATACACATACACAAAGACACACTCACAATTTAGCAAATACAGAAAATTACTAGATTGGTGCATTTAAAAATTAAATTTAAAAGGGAGGATTATGAGATTTGAGGCTATTGACTGAGGTTGGGAAGTCAAGGAAGGCTATTTAGGATATTAACCATCTGAGTAAGACTTTAAAGAATGGCAAAGATGTAGGGAGGATGTTTATGATATGGGAAATTGTGTGTGTAAATGCAATGAGGCCAAAGAGTGATAATGAAAGCATTTATCTTGCAGGGTTTTTTTTCTTTGAAGGTTGTAGGAGATAACATACAAGGCACTTCACAAACCTTAAGCACCATATAAATGCTAGCTATCATTATTATTATTTGCAATTACCAGTCTTGTTGATTGTACCTCCATAGTACCCTTTGAATACACTCCTCCTCTTCATTCCCCTTTCTACCTCCTTAAGATATAGACCTTCATTACATGTTTATTACAGGGGTTTCTTTGTTTATATTAACAAACAGGGGAGGGAAAATTAGAGGGAGAGAAGGCAGATTTTCTTTAACTGAATAATTTTAATTAAATGTACATTTTAATTTGATCAATTACATGTAGATATTTTACATCAATTACATGTAGATAGTTTACATGTAGATATTTGCTAAAACCTTTTACGTGTACTAGATTATTTCAGAAAATCACAGAATCTCAGAGTCAGATAGAACTTTAGAGATCTTCCGGCTTATCCCACACCTGAATAAATATCTACTTTTCAGCACCCATAAGTGGTCATTTAACCAAGACCCCTACAGACAAAATACCCATGACCTCCTGTGGCAACCCATTCCACTTTAGGATGTCTGCATACATTTTGTAAAAACTAACTTAGGGCAGCTAAGTGGCACAGTGGATAGAGTACTAGGACTGACATTAGGAAGACTCCACTTCCTGGCCTCAGACACTTACTTAGCTATATGATCCTAAGCAAGTCACTTAACCTTGTTTGCCTCAGTTTCCTCATCTGTAAAATGAACTGGAAAAGGAAATGACAAACCATTTTAGTATCTTTGCCAAGAAGACCCCAAATGGGTCACAAGTGAAATAACTGAATAACTAACCCACATACAGGCAGTCAGATTGGACTTGTTCTATGAATAAGTAGAAGAAAAAATCCCAACATTGAACCAGAAGATGAGGGTTTGATTCTATACATACTCTGTGAAGTAAGGAGTAGAACTATAATCTCTATTTTTGACTTGTGGAAATTGAGGTTGCCCAAGGACACAGAGCTAATAAGTGTCAAAGCTGGAATAAGAAAGCAGATCTTCTGATTTCTGAGTTCAGCAATCTTTCTACAGGAGCAAATTGCTTCTTATAGGGCCAATCTACAGAACTGAGCTGGTCAATTGTACAGAACTTGGTTGTTAAAATGGCAAGCAAATAAAATAAAATTGACCCAACACCATTGATTTAGTGTCTGGATTTAGACATGGCTTTATTAGAGATTGCTTGTAGATTACTTAGCTTATAAATGTTGAGTGGAGGGACATTTCATCTTGAAAATGTCCCTTTGCTCTTTATGCAAAATTGTATGATGCACCCAGGAGAATTTGGATTAAAATAACCTGGAAAATATGTAATTATTTTTATGATTATTCTACTACAGTAATGCTGTATTATGTTTTTGTGTGCCACTTTGATGATTACTTAAAGTGAAGCAAAAAGTTTGGTTAGATAAGGGAAATATCTCATTGGCTGATAAAAAAAAAAAGAATTAAATAGACCTGAGGGATGCTCTGGACTGTAACCCTGGAGACCTTTCAAAATGAGGTAATCATCTCTTTATGATAATTGAGGTGTTGACATACAAGGAGGCAGGGGGATGGGTCAGATGGTTTTCTAGGTTAATTTTTAGTTCTGTGGTTTCATGATTTATCTTCTTCTTGTGTGTGAAGAGGCTTTCTTGGATATTTCAATGCTTGATATGTGAGCTCATCAATGTGGACATTCCTTCCTCTGAAGGCAGATTATAACCCAACTGTGTTTTCATTCCTATTTAACTCTTGTACCTACCTGGCCTTAAATCCTCCTTGAGAAGTTGTCAGATATGCTGGGAGTCTTCCTCTGAGTCCCTTATCAAATCACAGGTATGAATGCAAGACATGTGATGTCCATCCTTTATCCCATCCCCCTTGATAGCTCCTTTTATGCCACTTGCATGTAATTCTTTGTTGACTATATGCTGCAGCATACAGACACTTACCATGTGCCTCAGCTTGGACTTGGTATGACCCATGACTTGAATTCTTTGGAGAATGCGGTTATCTATAATTCATAGCCATGTATCATCCCTGGAAGAATACCAGTGTTAAAATAAGGGGGTACGGAGCATGTTTCAAGGAGAAGCCCTGCATAATCTTCTAAGTACAATCCAGCTTGCCTTCTTCTTCCTCTTCAATTCTGGGTCGAGATTATTATCTATTCTCCATGTCTGTTCAAGATATAATATAAAGTAATGCATAGGTTCAATAGACTTTTCATAAAGGCATAGCATAGTCTGGAAAATAAGCATATTGTGTTATTAATCCATGAGAAGCACAGTGGCATAACAGAAAGTGTTCTAGACTTGGAGTTAGAAGCCTTGCAACCACCCCAGAAGTTTGACCATTGCATGATGAATTTTCTTTTGCCTAGGAAACCACAAAGACTATGAGGCAGTCTAAGGTCAAATCAACAAATGCTGTGTACTTCCTATATTCCAGACACTGTGCTAAGCTAGAGAACAAAGTATAAGCAAAAAGAAGGATAATCCCTACCCTCAATGAGTTTATGTTCTAATGAGAGAACACAACCAAAAGGGGAAGGATCACAATCTGCAGGGAATCATGATCTATTTCCAACTGAATTTAATTCACCAAATATTTCTTAAGTGCTTGCTGTATACCAGGTACTGTTCTATGTGTCAGAGATGCAAAAATTAAAAAGTGTTAACAGTCCTTTTCTTCAAGGAGCTCAGAAGTTAAGGAGAACTCCAGACAAATTGACCTAGGAAAATTATAAGAGACCACTTCTCATATAGGGGAGTATCAGTGAGGGCTTTAAAAAGCCCTTACTGGAACCTGAGCCAGTCTTTGAATGAAGAAGGAAATTTCAACAAGTAGAAATGTATTATTTGGTCATTTTTCAGTTATGTCCAACTCTTCATGACCCTGTTTGGGGTTTTCTTGGCAAAAATACTGGCCTGGTTTGTCATCTTCTCCAGCTCATTTTATAGATGAGGAAACTAAGGCATATGGAGTTAAGTGACTTTCCCAGGATCACACAGCTAGTATGTGTTTGAAGCTAGATTTGAACTCAGGAAGATGTCTTCATGACTTCAGGCCCAGCACTCTCTGTATTGTACTACCTGAGGATTCTAGGCATGGTGAGTGGGTTTGAGGACTACATGGAAGCAGGAGACTGCAAAAAAGAAATCCAGAAATAGCTAAAAGTCCAGAATGATCAGGGCATGGAGGTAGATTAGATAAACAGATTTGCAAACTTGGCATGGAGACTCCAATTAGTAGTGGCAGAAGACTTTCACTCTTTGGGCCTCTGCTGGAATGTCTCTCTGCTAGGAGCAGAGCAGCCTGTAATTGCCTTAATGATAATGCCTTTTCCAAAAGATGGGGAAAGCAATATGGGGAGATGATATCAATAACCTGATTCTAACCAATAAGGAAATCTAGTTGCTTAAAGAGAAATGAGAGGAACCAAGGAACAAAGTGATCGTTCCACTTTAAAATTTGTGATAGAGAATAATTAAGCCAGACAGACTGATAACTGCTGTCGATTTTGGAGTAACAGATTTCAGAGTTCTGAGAAAGTATAAAGTTGGCACATAGTAGGCTATGAATAAATATTTATGGAATTCAATTATTTAAAATGTTTTACATGCCTTAAAGGACTATATAAAAGTCACATATTAGCGTCATGATCACCATTGTCAAGATAACTGTTATTTTATTTTTAAATCTAGATGATGACTTGTTAGATATGTTATGGGAGGGTTCTTGCTTGAGTATGAGTTGAATGAAGTAGACCCTGAAGTCCTTTTCAGCTGTGACTCTTTGACTTTGGAGGGCTTTAAGCGAAAGGAAAGCAATGCCTTTGTCAGAAGTAGTCAGAATCTACAGAAGAAATGCCAAGAAAGTCAGTAGATAGGAGAAGTTTGTAACATGCTGAGTGAGTGCAACAACATTGGAGATAAATGCTGTCGAAGGAAGAAAGAAGCCTGGCAGCTGCAATGATGTAGATTTATCACTACCAATGCAAAGAAAGATAGAATCTGTCGACTCTACTATGCTTCCTTCCATGCCATACGAAACAAAATAGTGGTCAACTACTCTCCCAAGGCTATTTACATCAGCAAGAACAGTCAGAGAAAAAAATGTGGTTTAATATTAACTCATATACCAATCAAAGAAATAAGGCATCAGCCTAATAAGTGATATAATACAGGCAACTTGTACTGCCAAGAGAAGATTCTCCAAACACATGGCCTGCTATCAGCATGGACTTTGGGATTTAGAAGACTAGAAATTATAAATGCCTACCAGGTAGTCACCACCCCCCCAAAATAAAAAGAAAGATAAATTGAATGACAGTGTTGCTTTTCTTTATATTCTTTAGACTTTAAGTATAATTAGAAATAACTCCTATGCAACATAACTGACTGGTGTAGAGTCACTGGGAGTAGAAGAGGAAGGACACATAAAAAGACACACTGGTTATTGGAGAGAATGATGGCAAGATTATAGCATAGTCCTGACAGCCACTGTTAGCATTTTCTTCCTTTGCAATTTCCTTGATTCAGCAGAATGATGTGATAGAAGACTCACTTCATTCATTTTTGCTGAAGAGCTGAAGAAAAAGTGAAGACTTGGGGGATTTTGGAAAGGAAGAATTTGGAGTATGGGGAGGAGAAAGTCCATAAGAGCAGGGACTTGTTTCTTTTTATGCTCACTGCCTAGCCCAGTGTCTAATACATAGAAAATGTTTTTTGAATTGGAAGAAATTAGAGGAAAAATGAAGGAAAATTCAGTGTAAAATGTAATTATCAGACTACTGAATAGAAATATTGAACAATTTTAACAAAATTAAATATTGACAAATTGTTGAATGGCATATAATAACATATTGAGGCAAAAGAATTTCTCTTCATATGCTACATACAAGTGAAAGGCTTTGTAGACAAGTTCTTTCATTCAAGGCCCTTTAAAACACTTTTAAATTCCATGAGTGATTTTCAGTTATATATGGAGAGGACTGGAGAGATAACATTATTCTGGCAGTTTCAAAAATCATCTACCAATAAAACTATTAAAAATAATTTTCAGGTCATGAAAATGAATAATTTAAAGGCATCAAGGAATGCTTTTGCTTTAATAAGTTCATAAGGTGTCAGATTTTACAATTTATTACAGTTTCCTTAGCTAATTTGCTATAATTAATTTGAATAAAGAGTATTTCATTGCCTAAATATCCTGTTTATGTATTCCTTTTAAATGATGAAATAAAGTGACTAATTTGTTAAAGAAGCTCTTTAATTGATTCCAAAGGGAATAGTTTGAAAGTAATACACTGACTAGCTTTGTATGAGTCTAGCTTCCCTCAACTCAATGACTTTTATCATTTTGTTATGACAAGACAGTGTAAAAACTGGGAGTGATTCCTCTCCACATCTCACTTTTACGGATTCTATGATCCACCTTTTGATGGAAAGATAAGTCAGGAGAATATGTCCCAGTCCTTATTCCATCACCCAGGAGCTCTCTGACCTTGGTCATTTACCTTCTCTAAGCCTTGAGTTTCTGAAAAAATACAGCCCCCATGCTATGTCAAAAGGCTGTTGCCAGAATCAAATGTAATCTTGAAAGTGAAAGCTCCTTGAAGAGCTTTATAATACTGGAGTGATACAGGATAATATTAGCACTGATGAATTTTGAGTTTTAAATGAAAATCCTAATGGTATTTGGCACTTGTAGCCTCTTTCATTGGGGTAAAACATGACATTTTACTATAAGGACCATTACCCTGTCCAGAAAAAGTACATCTCTTGACTTCCAATTATGTTCTATATAAAATGCTAATCCAAAAAGCATACTCAAATTTGTACTATTCAAAGTTATAATTATGTAAAACATACTCACCATGGAAGTAGGCAGTGAGAATTTGAATAATGAGACCACTTCAGGGGGTTTATTATTTGCACTAATTGGGATCTAACTATATTTCTATCAGGTGGTATATAGGAGACTGGAAAGTCTTAGAGGAGACACATAATCACAAAAATAATATCGATGGTTTGCATTTGTAGAGAACTTCAAGGTTTGCAAAGTACTTTATATATTAGCTCATTTGATCCTTATAACAAACCTTTGTCCTTATAACAAACCCTGTAACATAGGTGCTAATATTATCCCCATTTCATAGATGGGGAACCTAATTCTAAAAGAGATTAAGTGCCTTTCCCAGGGTCACATATTTAGTAAATATATCTGAAGGATTTGAACTTAAGTCTTCCTTTCTTCAAGTATAGTGCCCTAACCTCTCTATACAACCTAGCAGCTGAATTTATCAGTCGTACTAAGAGGAACAGCTCTCTAGGGTACCCAGTGTGGCACAGAATGTTGAATTCAGTAGTCATTGGTTGATTCAAGAGTGACTTGTGACTCTGAGAGTGATGGTGGGTTACACAAATGTGAGCCCAAGAAGTGAGTCTAATATTTAGAAAAAAATAAAATTGAGATAAGAAGAATAAAGCAAAAGGCCTACTAAGTCATTCTTTGACTCCACCTGTCAAAAAAAAAAAAAAGAACCTTATTGTGTCCTACTAAGTTAGGAACTTCCCAACTCAAAAACTATGGAGAATTAGGTCCAGAAGACAGAAATGAAAATTATTAAAGACTCCAAAAATAAGGCCTACAAAGAAAAATTTGGAGAAAATGAAGTAATTTAATTTAAAAAGAGAATGCTTAGGAGAACCTTCATAACATTTAGGGAGGTAATGGCTACAGAGGAAGAGAGTTGAAGGACTGTGCAATAGATTGGATAGAGAGCTGAACTTGAAGCTTCAACTCTGCCTTGAGTTTCTATTTGATTAGTGAGTCTGAGGACATCACTTAATCTCTCTGATCTTCTTTCCTCATCTATCAAAAGGTGCATGTGTATGTGTACGTATATGTATATGTATATGTATATGTATATGTATATGTATATGTGTCTATATACATATATGTGTGTATATGCAGACATATGGGGATATATCTGCATATACACATGTATATAATATTTTGTTATATACATTTACACATCTATAGGTAGTGCTGAGCTCAAGGGTTTATTTTGAGAAGTAAATGAAACAATGAATGTAAAGTACTTTCTAATTTTCTAAATATTGTAAACATCACTTTTTTTTAAGAACAGACATTAGGAAAAATTTCCTGGCTAGTAAAATTAAGTTTTAGATAATCTTCTATGATGGAAACCATTAAAAGAATTGGCTGGGCAGCCATCTGCCTGAAAAGTCTCAGGACTCTCTTAGCTCAGCTCCAGAGGCCAGGACCTGATGGAACCCTTGAAATATCCTTCAGATCTCTAAATCTTGTTCTGTTGTATAAGCATACCTGTTCATAATGAGATAATAGATGAATGGAAAGTACTAGGCAAACCTTAATGTGCTCCATAAATGTCAATCATTCTATTATTATTATTATTATTATTATTATTATTAGCCTTTTACTAACTTTGTTTCAACTCTTGTGATAACTTCATTCCCATGGCACTCCTGTTGAGCACAAGCAGTATTTATGAAGCAATACTTGGGTGACCTGGGGAATGATGAACAATTTGGGCTCTCTGGGGAAAAAGAAAATGTATACACATATACTTTTAAGTTTAATCTGCATTATTAATCCCTTCTTAAGTCCATACAATCAAACTAAGCCCTTGATTTACTGCATTTGCTGATTTCTGAGGTATATATAGATTGAAAAACAGTTGGCTCTTCTGAGCTCCAGCACACCCCTATTTAGGTATGTCTAAATACTGTACCCATTGCATCCATTGTAACCATTGTTAGACTTTGAACTATAAAGAAGACTTCATCTACCTGGTACAAATGAGCTCATTTTGACAGTCCAATGTTTAAAAAAATATTCAATTAGTTTTACGGAAAGCCTTTTGAAAACTTTTTCTCAAGAAGTATCTCAAACAGAATTCACCTTTTCCCCACAAACCCCTTCCTCTTCTGAACTTCCCTGGTATTGGAGAAGGCATCACCATCCTTAAATCACCCAGGCTTGAAACCTCATTTTCATTCACTCCACATATCCAACTCTTTGTCAAAGCTTGTCATTCCTACCTTCATAGCCTCCCCTTCTTTTCCACTCACACAGATATCATCCCTATACCTAATACCTCTTGCCTGAATGATTACAGGCTGTAGACCTGACCATGCTACATACCTCTGCTCCCCCCTGGTCAATGAGCTCCAATTGGTTCCCTGTTCTCTCAAAGATCTAATACAAATCCCCTGTTAGGCATTTAAAACTCTTTATGACTTGACCTCTTCCCCCTTTCCCATCTTAACACTTGATTGCCCTCCATGCAAACTCTGACTGAGTCACACTAGCTTTCTTGACAATTCCATCTCCATGCCTTTACACTAGTTGTCCCCATGACTGCCTCCTCTTATCTTCTTAATTTTACCTGTCTTCTTTAAGACTCAGCTCAAATTAGACCTTCTGGAGAAGACCTTTCCTTGCTGTCCTCACCCTCTCAGATTACCTTCTTTCTATACTGTATATCTCTTGTGTGTACCAAGTCATTGACACATGGTCTCCACTGTTAGGTAAACTCCTTGAGGGCAGGGACTATTTTTACCTTTCTTTGTATCCCTAGCTCTTAGTGTAGGACATGGTACAAATTAAGTGCTTAGTAAATGTTGAATTGTAGATTGACTAACAGGTAGCCTGCTGGCTGTGCCTTCTTCCTTCTAAAGTCATTGAATGTTCTCATTCCTCCTGCTACAGTCATTGTTCCTCTCCTTTTGTTAGAAATTCTTTTCTTCAGAATCCCATTTAGTCACAACATAGTCACGACAATAACTCTAGTATTTGGCCGTAGTCATGACAATACCTCTGGTATTTGGTATTCACTATCCTTCATCCTTTCTGTTGAACACTTCCCTAAATATCAATATCATCCAACTGTGATCAAGTGAGATAATGCATGTGAAAGTACTTTGGGAACTACAAAGCACTATATACATGCAAGGTAATATTTCTATAACTGAAGGCTTGGATTTTAATATCCCTTCTTGTATGTGTTTGAGACAATGAGATAATATATGTGAAAGCTCCTTGAAAATTAAAGTATTGTATAAATGTCAAGTATAATTATTATACTTGTATTTATTCTGCTTTATAATTCCTTAGATAGTAAGTTCTTCATGATTAAGGACTGTCTTTTTTCATTCATGGGTTCATAAATTTAGAGCTTGAAGAAATCTTAGACATCATCTGGTCCAACTGCCCTTGAACAGATGAGGAAACTGAGACCTGGTGATGTAAGTGGTTTTCTCCAAGGTCACAAGGAACAGAACTAGTATTAAAACCTAGGTCATCTGACTCCAAATCCAATCTTCTCTTTTTCCTTTGTAATTTTATCCAATGTATAGACTGTTGACTTAGTGAATTAGAATTAAATTACTTCTCCTCTAGATAGACATATAGCACAAAGGAGTAAAGAGCAATTGGGAGGGCCCAAGGGTATATGAGCATCAGGCTAAAGTCTTACCTGTTGGAGAGCTAGTTCAGTGCAAAACCTCTAAAGAACTAAATATTTAGTGTGTGAAGAGAACGCTAACGTATGCACAGATACTGACTTTCATTCATATATAACAGCAATAGAACTCACTTTCATATAATTCAACTACTCCAGATATTAAGTCCTCATCAAACCTCTTAACCCGTAGGTCAAGCTTCTATAGCCATCCTTCCCCCATCCCTTACCTGTTATGTTACAATCATGAGATAAGAACAGGATGTCAGCTCCCCATTATCTTCCTATCTAGTCATAAGTAAAGAAGAATTCTGCTATCATTGTGCCTCAGGCAACAGTCTGGGAACCAAGACTTATCACATCCACCTATCACAGACTCTACTAACATAGTGGAGACAATCCAGGAGCACCTGTCAGTTCATGTCTAACTGTGAGGCTCCATAATTGGAGCCTGCTCTTCAAGTTACATGGACAAAACAACCCTTGCCCCTTAATTCAGTGACCATAACCCCTGACCCTGATAAGGCACAAGAAATTCACTACAAGAAAAGACACAGTGGCTCACCCACAGTTTTAAGGACATGCTATCTTAATGGACAATCACATTAATTGCAAAGACACTAGATAACTTCAAGAGGCAAAAATGTGGAGCACTGGATAGGACAAAACTGCTGAATCTTAAAGACAGATGAAAGGGGAATCCCTGACCTAATAGCCTCAGCAGGACATAGTAAAAACATCTGTTGCTATATGAATGGTCCACTAGACTGTTCAGAGACATTAATAGTTCTAGCCATTACCACAGTCTAATATCATTAAGAATTGGTAGACAAGCTGTACCCTTTGCTGGTTATGTCTGTGTATCTGTCTCCTGGAGCTATCTAGTACCTAGCAGTTCTGCTGTCATAGTTACTTCATTGTTGACTTGCTTGTATTTATGAGAAATTAAACATCAGAATCGGGTGACCCTCCCTGCTAAGTAAGACTTACTGTAGATCAAATGGTGGGGTTGGGTTGTCTGGGACTTTGTAATGCCCAACTGAAAACCAAGATGGGTGTTTCAGATAACTAGGAAGTTGACCAAACCATGACCAACTGTCCAAAGACAGCTGATTTCATTCTCCAGTGAGACTCCATCCCTCATTCTTCAAAGTACAGCATTAATAAATTGTTCAGGAAAACATCAAAGTTATTTGAAAAGGTCCATAAGGGCATATTATTTCTTTATGCAAAATGGCTGTTTAACAAGATTGCCTCCTTGAACTTTTCACATGAATGGGAAAGCCAATCTCATTTACTAATGGAGGCTTTACGGCAGATCCCTTCTCTGTCCTTGTCTTACTTTACCATTATTTTATGGAGAATAATTTATAATTTGTGTAAGCTAAAGAAAAAAAAGCCCCTAACACTGGATGACATTCTCAGAGCTGCCATATGGTGCGTCTGTCCCCAAGGTGCATTTGGAGAAATCCAGCTCCTCCCTTCCCTCCTGCAGCACAGCGAGAGCTGGAGGTTTGGGAGGTAGCATCTCCCAGTGTGGTATGCATGAAGATTAATTTAATAAGCACTATGGCCTTTGCTCAGAAATAATTTTCTTAGTGACCATGTTTACATCATTCATGTTAGGAGAGCAATGAATTCATAAGAAAACTACTCTCCCTCCCTGCTCCACCCCCTCCTCCCCAACTCCTTTGCTCATGATGTCTGTACAGAGAGGATGATGTGGGTAATTAGGCTTTGCTGCTGCTGGTGATTATTCAAGTGAGATAAGGGGATCCAAGAGAGGAAGGAGCTCACAGTCGGAAGTGTCTGAGGAGAGGAGAGTGCACTGGATGGGAAACATACACATAGAACAGATCCAACTGTAATTGACAAGAGTTTGGGCACTGGTCAGAGATTGGCCGCCATTTCCTGAATTTGCCATGGAAACCATTCACTTGACATCATAGGAAATGTTTCATGTTCTCTATTTGGGGAATTCCTGTGTAATTTTATGTTAAATGGATGAATTCCCTTAGGGTATCAAGCAAAGATGTTTTCAATTGCTTTACAAGGATGGAAGTGGGGGTGGAGGATTGGGGAGGGAAGAGAGGGCCTGGGCTCCCTGGAGAAAGAAGAAAATACAAGAAAAGGGGGTGGGACTAATGGCAGGGCAGGAAGGAAAAGGGAAGTCGGAGAGGGGAGGGAGATGGAAATCAACTTTTTTCCAAAAGTTAATGGTTAGTAGTAATTGGAGGATCCTTGGAGTAGTTTAACCCCTAGGAAGGTTTATAATACAAAAGGGAAAATTAGGGAGGTTTCATTTTTAAGGTCCACTGTTATTCAATTCCCCATCCACACACACAGAGTGACTGAAAACTGAACTCTGGGGAGAAAAATATTTCCAGTTTTAACGGAACGTCATGATTTTTATGAGGAAAAAAATCAATTACACATGTGGGGAAAGTTAGCCAGTTTCCTAGTCAGTAAAATACGGGGCTTATACTGGATGATTGTGAAGATCCCTTGTAGCTCTCAGTCCTAGGACCCTATCATCCTGAGGATGAGTAGAATTTTATTTTAACAGGACCTTTCTTGAATTAAAAAATTATAGGTTGCAACTTATTTTGCTCTAATTATGAGAACTGACAGTGAGCTTCTCAGAGACTCTATAGAAGTAATGTCCTACAGGGTAACCAGGGAGTAAAATCTGACCCTGAATTCTTTTAGTTGTTCAATCTTTTCTGATTCTTTGTGAATCCGTCTTGTTTGGATTTTCTTAGCAAGGATACTGGAGTAATTTGCCATTTCCTTCTCCAACTCATTTTACAGATGAGGAAACTCAGGCAAACAGGGTTAAGTGACTTGCCTAGGGTCACACTGCTAGTGTCTGAGGCTAGATTTGAACTTGGGAAGGGGTATCTTCCTGGCTCCAGGGTTGGCACTCTACCCACTGTGCCACCTAGCTGCCCTCTGAGTTCCTAGACCTACCTATTTAGTGGGCCAGTCTTGTACTTGGGTTGCCTGTAAAGAAGGTGGTTGTTATTTTTTTTAATCAAATCAAAGGACAACACCTGAACTGTCTTGGATATAGAAAAAATACCATCTTCACTACATCAACCAATCCAGACACAATTGGGCCAAAGGAAAGTCTTATTAAGTCTCAGGTGAGGTCCACACAAAAATAAACTAAACAAATTCAGCAAAACAAGGTGTTGATCTTATGTGCAAAGTTAGCATCTGCATTAGCAATTATCACAAGACCCTTTTATAACTTCCATGTGTCTGTGTGCCTCTTCCTCCTACCCCAGGCTGAGAGATCAGGAGGTTGGCAGGTCCCTTCCTTTCAATCATCCAGAGTTCCTCTCTTAGCAACACAATAGGTTGTTCTATTTGATCTTTCTTCTTCTCTGTAATTATGAAACTGGCCGCCCACCCACTCAGGGCAGAAAGGCAGCATAAATAGAATTGTGACAGCCAGGCACCAAAAACGAAGTCTTTGAAATCTATTTCCTTATGGCCTCAGTTTCCTCATATGTGCAACAAGTGTAATAACTCAGAAAATCACTGAGGTCCCTTCCAGCTCTAAAGGGCTATAACTTAATGAACCTTTCCCTTTATGTCAGGCAAGTATATACTGGGAAGATGTTATTTCTTTGTAATTAAATTATTTTAGAGAATGTTGATGCTTCCTAAAGTATTGTGTTGTTGTTAAATCTGGAGAGAGATTTTTTCCCTTTATTTATTAGACTTTTTCAGATATATTAGACTATACATAAAAAATGTATCAGAAGTCTTAGAGGAGTGGTGGGGAACCTGCAGCCTCAAGACTACATGTGGCCCTCTAGGTCCTCAAGTGTGGCCCTTTGCCTGAATCCAAACTTCACAGAATGAATCCCCTTTATAAAAGGATTTGTTCTGTAAAATTTGAACTCAGTCAAAAGGCCACACCCAAGGACCTAGAAAGCCACATGTGGCCTGGAGGCTTCAAATTCCCCACCCCTGTCTTAGATTATGAAGGATGATAGGAATCCTTCTAGTTCTCAGACTATAGTTTTACAGGATCTTAGAGCAAAGGTTCTAAAATGTTTTGTGTGATGGAATTCTCTGGCATCTGGTGAAATATATGGACCCCTTCTCAGAATCAGGTTTTTAGATGCATAGGATAAAATACATTGGATTACAAAGGAAACCGATTCTACTGAATTAATTACCAAAAACAAAAGTTTACAAAGACAAATTGTTAGACCCCAGGTTAAGAATGCTTGCTTTCAATATAGGCCATCTTATTCAGAACTCCAGATTTTACAGGAGACTTTAAGACCTGGGGAAGTTCAGAGGTTTTCCCAAGATTATTCAGGTAGTAAATAGCAGTCAGGATTTGAATCCAAGGTCTCTAACTCTGAAGCACTCTGTCTACTTTCTTCTAGAGATCATTTTCTCCAGTCATCTACCTTCAGCCATGCATATAAGGTATTATCATCTCTGTTTCAGAGATTAGGAAAGAGCAAACCAGAGAGGCCATGGGATGCTGCTTATCAGTGGGAATAGTTTTGGCAAGACAACCAATGGGACTTACAGGGTTGTGGAGTCACATGACAAACCTTATAAAAAGGACAAGGAGAATATAGCAATGTATACAAAGACTGGAATAAATAATTTCTTTGACAAAAGCAATCCCTAAAATATCTATATACAGAAATTCTATAAGGGATAATGAGAGGGAAGAGCAGACAATAACCATTTGTATAACACCTACTTCATCCCACACACTGTGCTAAGCACTTTACAAAATTGTTTTATTTAGTCCTCATAATGACTGTGGGAGATAAGGGCTGATATTATTCCCATTTTACAGTTGAGGAAACTGAGGCAAACAGAGATTTGCCCAGGTTCACACGGCTAGGATCTGAGACTGGATTAGAACTCAGGGTCTATCCTGACTCCAGGGCCAGCTCTATCCACTGTGCCACCTAGCTGAGGTAGGATAGGAACTCGATTGTAATTTCATTAGTACAGAGAGCTCCTAGGTAAAGAACCTCCCCCTGCCAATGCAGATTGGCACCTTCCTTAGTGTCTTAGAGAGTTACCTAAAGCAACCTGTGGGTCAACACTCCCACTAAATTGTAATTGGGGAATATTAAACAAAATAAATACAAGTACCATAAAACACAGATAACATTACATTTTAAAACTAAGTCAATATTCATCCAGCAGTGATCTTTAAGCAGAGACTTGTTGAATCATTTGTCACATCCAACTCTGAATGACTCCATTTGGGGTTTTCTTGGCAAAGATTCGGGAGTGATAAGGTTAAGTGACTATCCCAGGGTCACCTAGCTAATAAGCGTCTGAGGCCAGATTTGAATTTAGGAAGCAGAGTCTTCCTGACTCCATGCATGGCACTCTATGCATTTTACCATGTAGGGAATAGTGGCTCCCATTTCTATTTGACTTGGACACCACTAGCCTGGGGCACTAAGTTAATTAACTTGCCAAGTGTCACATGGTCAGTATGTATCCAAGGAAGGAATTGAATCTGGTTCTTCCTGACTTTGAAGCCAGCTCTTTATACATGATATCATTTAAGTAAAATTAGAGTGATCATAAGGCAGTAGGATAAGGTGAAAAGAACTCCAGATTTGGAGTAAGAAAAAGATAAAAATATTATAGAAATATGAGATATTATTTCTATTAGCTTATAAAAACAGTTCTCTTAACCTTTTCTTGCAGGACTTACTTCCCATTTCTTTTTAATTATTTTTGGCCCTTCCTCTCAGAACCTTTTCTAAAAGTTCCACCATTCTTTTTATATATTGGTTACAAATCCTGGATGAAAGTCCAAGTAAAGCAGAGCTATTGTTTTTTGACCCTTACAGATCACATTGCCTTAATATTTCAGTTAAGGATCCATAATTTCATCCCTCCATTGATGCAGGCCATAGTCTCTTTTTGCCATAACTCTTCTTAGGCTTCTATAGCAGAGAATTTTATTCATTTGGTCATGAACCCCCTTGAATGTAGCTCGGGGAGCTCACAGACAATAGACATAAGGTCTATTGCTGGGCCCATAGTCAAAGTTTTGCAAGTTTAGTTGGATCTGTTAGAGTTTGTGTTCTAATGTTTTATACTTCGAGAACCCAAGATCATCTTCCCACACAGATGTGGCATTGTGGTAGTAAATTCAAGGGAGACTTGAGTTCATCAAAATGTTAGCTACTTTTCCCCCAAATAGTAAATCATGGCTGATTCTTTCTCAGATGTTGACCAAATATGGCCTGACTCCTTAGATCCTTAACTATACCTACTGACTGCATGCCATTTAATACATAGACATCAGAATCACTTATGGAGCTCATAGAGAGACTCCAGATGAGGGGGGGAATAGGAGGGCCTTGAGTCATGATGATTTTAAGGTTGTATGTAAATGGGAAATGTGGCAATGACAGACACTCTGTTGATTGAGAAATATCATGGAGATGAAGGCAGTAAGTACCATATGGTCTTTCATGGAGGTGGAAACACTATCTCTTTATGATAAAGTCCAAGATGTGTTGTAGGTGATGAGAACCTAATAATGATGAACCAAGCCTAACACTTGGGTTACCTAACAGAGAAAACTTTCTATTACTATATACAGATGAGACTTTATTGACGCTAAACCAACCAGAGAGATGAGAGCAAATATCAGCTCTGAAATTTTACTCTGCATTTTTATCATGTTTAGCTATGGACCATTTCCTAGCAAATATGGGTGGAATTAGGAAACATGATGTCAGCTGAATGGGGCTTAGGGTGATAGAGTATACATTTGAGAAAAGCTTAATCTATCAAAAACATGACATGCATCTATAATTTATAATTCGTTTAAGTATTTATAATTGATTTATAATTCATTACATATAATACATTTATAATTCAAATATTTACTCAGCACTTACCATTTGTAAAGCACTATGCTCATGGGTGGGGGGGAGAAGATGTCGAAGATTGATAAAACATTCCTTCCTTGCCTTCATGGAACTTATAGTCCAGTAGGATAATATTCATTCAGTTGTAATAATAGAGAAGTACAAGACAAAGTTCTGTGTAAGGTCCAAGTGGGACAGGTTGTAACCGACTAGAGGAACTGTGGAATGCTTCCTGTAACTGATGGCATTGAAGGGGGGCTTTAAAAGATGCATAGGAATTTAATAGATGGAAAGGGGGATAAATGACATTCAAGGAATGAGGAAGGATGAAAAAGGCACAGAGTACTGGGAAAGGACATATTCAGAGAGCAGAGCTGTCCACTTTGACTGAAGAGCAGTGCAAATGGAGCTATTTCTTAGGAGGTAAGTCTGAAAAAAGAGGACCATATTGTGGAGAGCCTCAAATTTCAGTCAAAGGGGTCTGAATATTACAGAGAAATAGGGAGCTACCAAAAACCTTTGAGAAGAAGAGTGACAAGGCAAGATCTATGAAGAAGACGAATTTGGCAATGATAGGCAGTTTGGAGTGGAGGGGAAAGACAAGGAAGGCGAGATAAACTAGTAAGAGGCTTTTGCAGTACTCCAGGTGAATGGTTATCAGGGACTATACCAGGATGGTGGCAGTCAGAAGAGAGAAGAAGGGATGGCTGATACATTGAAGAGGTAGAATCAATGGGAGTTGGGAACCTGTTGGATGGATATCAGAAGGGGTAGGCAAGGTATAAAGAGCAACAGAATTTTAAACAAGGGACACCAGGTGAATGGTGGTTATTAAGGGATATCAGAATAGGGAACAATTTTGGAGGAGAAAATAATGAGTTTCATTTTAGGAGAAGGTAATATCAGGGAGCTGATCCCCAAATAATAACATGCAGAATCAAACAACTCAATTATTCACAGACTAAGAAACTATGAATCAAGACAAGGAATTTAACCTAATTGTATGAGGGAAACTATCACAATAAGCAGTCACAGATTGTTGCTCCTGTTATCTTAACATTTTTCCCCCAAATTAACTATCTCACTCATTGCTAAGCATTCATTCAAATAACAGAGGGAAGAAAAATGTCCTGGTATAATGGGAAAAAATCACTGAACTTGAGATTAGGCAATCTGGGTCTGAGTCCCATCTTTAATACAGGTTGCTGAGAGTTTGGGACTCTGTGGGACACACCTGGGGGAACAGGTATTACTCATCCTTCAGGAAACCGCCTTTTCAACTTCTCCTTTTGTGCCATTTTTTTCCTTTGAGGCACCAGGAAGATGAGTTCAAATCCAGTCTCAGACACTTTCTAGCTGTGTGCCCCTGGGCAAGTCACTCCACCCTGTTTGTCTCAGTTTCCACAAAATGAGCTGGAGAAGAAAGAAGCATGTCACTCCGGCTATTTTTGCCAAGAAAACTCCAAACAGGGTCGGGAGGAGTCAGACATGACTGAAACAACTCAACAACAACAGATACATATCATCTGGTCACTAGTGGCCCCAGCACAGAATATACCAATATGGAGGCCTACGATGATGAGAGTTAGAAAATGAGGATTTTGTCTACTATATTACCTGAATCATGGATCCAGGTGAGCTCACCTCTTTGTTGGCCAGCGATCAACCAATTTAATATATGATAGTACCTAATCACAAAAGTTCCCTAACCTCTTGGAGATTACTTTTGAATTCCAGCTTTGCCATTTACCCTTTGTGCAACTACAGACAAAGCACTTAACCCCTTGGGGCCTCAACTCCTTCATCTGTAAAATAAAATGATTGGGAGAGGGGCAGCTAGGTGGCAGAGTGAATAGAGCACCAGCCCTGGAGTCAAGACGACCTGAGTTCAAATCCAGCCTCAGACATTTAACATTTACTAGCCGTGTGACCTTGGGCAAGTCACTTAACCCCAATTGCCCTGCCCTCCCCCCTCCAAAAATCCAAAATGAAAAATAAAAAGTTTGGGCTAGATGACTTCTAAGGTCTCTTTCATCTCTAAATATGTGTTGAGTTTCTTCCTTCATAGGAACCACTTCCCTCACAGGGTCATCACGAAAAACTTGCTTGGTAAACCTTAATAAATGGAAGTAAGCATAGGGCCCAATATTAGTGAACCTCAGTTTCTCCCATAGATGCACTACTGTAAAAGTTGTATTCAAACTGAATTTCTTCCCTGTAAATTGAATCGTATTTTAAATTCACTCAGGAAGTTAACTGCTTAAAGTGTTCCCTGTCATGTAACCTTTGCAATTCCAAATAACTTTTTTGAGTTAGAATTTGCACATTTTAGGCTTTGTATATGCTTTTAAAATCATTTATATTTATATTATCATCTAGCTGAATAATGACTTAAATAGATTTTTTTTAAAGTAACACCATAATGCATTCAAAACATCATTTTATCTTAGTAACGCAGATACTTTCTTGAAACAAATAATACCGTGCTCCCTCAGACTGTTTTTCACAGGAACACCTCATAAGCAGTAAGAATGGTGGTTCCTACATTCCTTTCTCCTTGAAACATAATCTGTCTTATTTGGGGGTATAAGGAAAGTTCTGACTGGTCTTTAATTCATCATGGCAGACAGGATTTTCATTCTAAAACTGTAAAGATGATAAAGACATCCAAATACATTTAAATTGTTATCTTAATAAATGCTAAGGGAGGCTCAGTAAAAGAAAAAGCATGATTTTTTTTCCATTTAGGAATATGTAAAAACATTTATTTTAATTCAGAAGAACGTTATCGTAAACTGATTCTTTCTTTGATAGAATGTTCATGGATACTATTAAGACTTAAGTAACTATATAATGTAATTCAATGTTTGCAGTGTTTGATGAACAGAGATGTAATATCCAGATAGGAATGTGTATAGTGTTTTTACAGTGGGATAAAAAAAAGTATCAGAACGCTTTTCTTTCATTTATACTGATGGACTATGAAGGTCAAAAAGAGATTGATCCACAGAGGCTAGTAAAAGTTAGGAGTAATTTAATTAGAGTTGTCGAGATCTGAAATATCTTCTAATCCACTTATTGCTATTGGGGAAATACGTGTATCTATATTTGTCAGAAGCAATTATGTGTCTTCATAACCTACAAAGAATCCTACCCAAACTCTTTTTTTCTATAAAGTCTGTCCCAGTACTTACCAGCAATTGGGGGAGGGGAATGATGGGTTCACAAAAGGATCAAGTTGTCTACTGATGCATCCAGCAAGAGGCCTGTTTGTACTCACACAGTGAGACTTAGGGCATAAAGAAAACATCCAAGAACAGGAGTTTTGGGGAGCAGAGACAAGAAGGAAAGGTTAAAACCAAAAGAATCTCTGAGTCTCAAGTGGGCTAGTCTTCTTACTAGAGCAAGAAGAGAAAGAGGGGCATGAACAATAGTCCTTTGGACCTGCTGCCTTCGACTTGGCACAAAGAGATCCCCAGGGCTCTCTGACACTTTTTTCTATTGGGTTGGAAGATAACCTGTGTTGCAACCCACTTCACACCATGTAAGCAGCTTGAAGCAACTAAATGTCACGGGTTTTAATAAGGAGGGGAAAGGATCTCCCACAGAAAAGCCTGGTTCATTTCACATTTCTGCTGTCTTAGGTAGGGAAATGCTAGGTTTTGGCTGAAAGAGGCAGAGATGATTCGAATAGTGAATTGCAAGCATGAAAAATTTTCAGGAAGAAAGGGCACAGCAATGTCCAAAGTAGACCCTGCTTGCCACATGTGAGTCTTAGGGGTTTCAAACTCCAAAACTCTGGGTCTTTTTGGACAATCACAGAGACTCCCTGGCATGTTTCTCTTTCGTACAAGAATGAAAATGGCAGTGATAAATGTGTTGTTGGGTGATTATAATTTGCTATGTAAAATAAACAAAAGAAAAGTCAAGACCATCAGATTGTGTGTATCTGTGTCTGTGTGTGTCTGTGTGTATGTGTATGTTTTCCTTCTTGCAATTCAAAGAAAACAGACTCATTAAACCCATGTAGAAGATTCTCTGTAGTCTTTGGGTCACTCTCAGCAGGTTGCATTCTAAAGTCCAATTTCTCACTAGTGGAATGGAAGCTATTTGGCTGGACTAGAGCCAAAGTGATCCATCATCCTTGAGGATAGTGCAAGGGACATTTAAAGAGATGGCATTTTCAGACCCCCTGGTTTAGAGGGTGAAAGCCTGAAAACAAAATTTGGGCTACCTGGCAAAGATTTCCATCACACATTTACCACTGCAGGGTCCAGCAGAGGTGACAAAGAGGTTGGGCAAAAACTGATCCTCATTCCCATTTCCTGAGACAGAAGCAAAGTGGAAGCTCTAAATGACAACAGTCAATTGAAGCATGGGGGGCAAAGAGGGGAGGGGTGCTCTTCAAACACAGCAGAGAAAAATCCCCTTGGGGCAGCTAGGTGGTGAAGTGAATAGAGCACCAGCCCTGGAGTCAGGAAGACCTGAGGTCAAATCCTGCCCCAGACACTTAACACTTACTAGCTATGTGTCCTTGGGCAAGTCAATTAACCCCAATTGCCTTGCCTTCCCCCCTCCAAAAAGACAAAAAAAGAAAGAAGAGAAAAATCCCCTCCCTCTTCCTGCTCTGTTTTTCAGACCCTTGAACCCCACAAGCTGTGTCTCTGGGCATCATTAGATTGGCCTGTACTTTAGTTCTACAAAGAAGCACTTTGTTCTTCGGGACTTTTTTTCCAGACTCTAATACCACTGAGAAGCTGATAGAAGGAATCATAATTAACAATTAATAAATAAGACTCTCTGGCAAGGCAGGCTCTCTTTTCCCAAAGGTTTCTAGAGGAATTTCATGACTAATTGCACAAGCAGCTCTGTCACCTGTAACCTTGAAACCAGGGCTCTCGTTATCAAAAGAGCCTCACAGAGTTTGGCAGTTTGCTCCATTTAAATGGTGACATTCAACCTCAGCCCAGACTCTCAAAGCTTCCAGTGTTGGCCAACACCACCCAGACACCAACCCCAGGGAGATTTACTTTACTAGAAACTGCAGTTATTGATTGTTTCGTAGGGACTCTTACACCTCTAGCAATAACTAGGAATCCAGGCATCTGCAGGTGAGTTGAGTTGAGTAGGAAGGTCATTAGGTTACAGTGTCAATAGGACCGAAGACGATCCATTTCTAAATATAGTTGTATGGGGAGAATAACTAGCCCATCTTCAGGAGAGACCCACTCTTGCCCCAAGTGAGGGGCAGCATGGCAGTAGAACTCTGGGAGTACTGGCCTAGAGGAAGGGGGCGTTGCATCATGTACCCCCACGCACTAGGATTGAAAAGAAAAGCCTTGAAGAGGAACCAGTTATCTCTACCCACCCTGGGACAAAGTCCTAGCACCTGGCACATTATAAGTATTTAATAAAAGCAAGTGTTTCTTGAATGAATGTCATATACTACTAGGCTGGCCTTGGGCAAGTAACTTCATTTTTCTGGATCTCAGAGTCTCTATCAATAAAGTGAAGAATTTGGACTTAATGGCCTCTGAGGCCTCTTTCAGCTCTGGTTCTGTGATCAATCCCAGGGATTTCCTTTGTACTAGTAATTGCTCTATTCACATTTCATATTGAATCTTGTCCCTGGGCATCAATCTTCACATGACTTGGAGGCAGAGTGATGGTTTGGGCTTTTTTGACAAACTTCTGAATAAATGGTCCTTCTATGGAACAGCTTTTCATCTCAGACCAGTTGTCTATGATGATGGCTAACCCTCCTTGCATCTTAGAAAGTACCTGAACTGGATGGCTTCCCAGTCTCCAGATTGAAAAGGCTATGAAAGTTTAATTGCTCTTAGGGACCAACTTGCAAACTAAGTCATCATGAGCTTGATTTAGTCACAACAGGAGAGTTGAAAGCTGATCCAGATTTTGTTTCCAGGAACAGCCACAACAGCTAAGGAGAGCAGTGCTTGGGTATTATTTGTCATTTTGTTCAGGTAAGTGAAAGTCTAAGCCATCTAGTGGCATGGTAATAAGAGTGCTGAACCTGGAGTCAGGATTTCAAATCTGGATTCAGACACTAACTAGCTAAATGACACTTAACCCAGTTTGCCTTAGTTGCCTCATCTGTAAAATGAGCTGGATAAGGAAACTACTCCTATATCTTTGCCAAGAAAACCCCAAATGAGATCACAAAGAATCAGACACCACTGAAAAATGACCAAGCAGCAGTATAAGTGAGTCAGTTACTTTTCGAGTCAGATGGAGTGAAATTTAAAGGGTAGGTGGAAGAGTGTTTTATTTTGTTTTATTTTTGCTTGTTTGTTGTATGGTGTGATATGGTAGAAAGAGTGATGGATTTGACACGGAAGGAGAGAATCTGAGTTTGAGTCTTGGCTCTTCTGCTAGCAAAAAAGTCACCTATGTGACTTTGAGTAAGACATTTCCTATCCCTGAATCTCAATTTCCTCATCTATCAAATCAGATGATTGGCTTAGAGGACCTCTGAGGCCCCATCCAACCACATCCTACACCTATTATCCTAGGATGAGAAAAAGAAAATTACATTCACAGCTCTTAGCTTTTAGATTGCTGGACCTTATATGATGAGTGTGGACTAGAAAAGGACTACACAAATTCTTCAATATTTGTCACCTGCATGGAGAGGTCTAGTTATGACTTGTCTGCATCCAGGACTTGACTCTCAATAAATGATCAGTGCATGTTTAGATATTATGTGTGACAACATTTTCAATAACAAAAATCATTATATACCAGCTCTATGCAAGCACTACAGAGAAAAACAAAGATGATAAATGTCTTTGTCCTTGCCCCCCAGGAGCATATACTCTACAGGGCATGGAGGAATAAAAGGAAAAGACAGGCCTACAAATAAGCATGATACAATGTGGCATATTAAAGAGGGTAAAAAGTCTAGGCAAGTTGCCAATAGAAAATATAGGTGGGATCAATTTCAGCTGAGGAAATTAAAGTGTATAAGCATAGTTGAGCATATTCTGTAATTCTGTATATTATCTTGTATGCTACCTACCCTTAATAAAGGTTTATTATTAATTATTATATAATTATATATATCATTAATTATTAATTACCACAACACTAAAACTCTACTCAATGTTGGCTAAGGAAAAGAGATCATCATATAACTAATTCTCACATCAATCTCATCCCATCCTAGGTAACCTATGATTGAGCCAGGGGAATAATGGTTGGGGGAGGGAGGGCTTCCTCTTGCAACCACTGCCCATTGTAACACAGCATAATATTAGATTTTTGTCTTTTCCTTCCTCAGTTCCCATGTCAGTTTATGAAAAAAGATGTTACTTGGACCAAAGAGTACTTAGTGTAGGTACTTTAAGTATTCTGAGTAAACTCTGGGTTAGACATGCAGTATTAATGTACTAGAACTATGTAACCATTGAACTTTAGGTAACCATTTTTTTTTCTGGGAAGAAGAATTTATTAGGTGCCGATGATGTTCAAGGCTCTTTACAAATATTATCTCATTTGATTGTCACAACCCTACTATGTAGGTGCCATTATTACCATCTCCCCCATTTTACAGTTTAGGGAACTGAGGCAGACAGATAGGAAGTGACTTGCCCAGGGTCACTCAGCAAAGTGAGGCAGGATTTGAAAGTTTAGCATTGATATGATGGGAGGAGACAATTATTGGGCCATACCAAAATCCACTCCTTGGGGAAGACCATACAAGAGCATAGCCACCAAGCCAGATTGCATGGCCCCGATGTTCCCCAAGCACCCAACACATTATTGTTCCTTCGTGTGTGACTGCTGAGAAGAAACTTTTCAGTGATCTGATTCTGTGATTCTGTTGGTATAGCTTGGGTGAAATTCAGAGCCTTTATGGATAGATAGCCTTCCTGAGACAGCAGGTTGTCATTCAGTCATTTTTCAGTGGTGTCCAACTCTTCATGATCCCATTTAGGGTTTTCTTTTTTTTTTTTTAAACAAATACTTTATTAACTTCTGTTTTACATCATTCATTTCCACCAGATTTTGAGTTACAATCATTTTCCCCCCATTATTCCCTACCCAACCTCCCAGAATAGCAGTCCCACAAGATATCGCTTCCTCCAATCTGCTCTCTCCCATACCTTCTCCCATACCCCCATCGACTTTTCCATTAGAGGAAGGTGAGTCTTTGCATCCCAATGCCTGCACATCTTATCTCCCTATTACAAGCAAAAGAGTATTAATAATAGTATTTATATATATTTGAAACATTTAATGTTACGACCTCAAATTTCAGATCCATTTCCTTCCTCCCTTGTCACCCATTCCTTCTTGGGAGATAAGTAATTCAGTATATGTTGTACATGTCTAGCTATGCAAAACATTATCATAGTAGATATATTGTGCAAGGCTGCTTATAATTCCCTCCCACTCATCCCACCCCCCACCTGGTCCATTCCCTACATGATCCTGTCCCTCTTCTATAGTGGGTACTTCCAACCTCCCCTCACCCCAAGGATGCCCTCCCATCCATCATCTCTCCTCTCATCCCCCTTCCCCCTATCCTGCTGCAGGTTGAGATATCCCATTTAGTATGTATGTCATTTTCTCCCTGAATCAAATTCAATGTGAATGTGGTTTTGCCTTTTTAGCCTTCCTTATTCTCCCCCTCCTTTGCACCACTTCCCCTACATGAGATAGTTTACCCTACCATGTCTCTCCCCATCTCCTCTTGCCACTTTCCTCTCTCACCTCATAATTTCATCCCTTGAGTACTCTCCCTTCCCAACAAAATCAACCTATGCCCTCTATCCATATATAACTGTAACCATATACACACACATTCACATATGTATTCATATGACCACACCCCCTTCTTCCATTATTTTCATAGTGAGAAAGATATCATCAGTCACAGTTATTGCTTTTCCATATAGGAATGTAAATAGTTCAACTTTGATAAGTTCCTTTGATTTCTTTTCCCTGATTACCTTCTCAGGCATCTCTTCCTTCTTGTGTCTGGATGTCAAATTTTCTATTCAATTCTGGTTTTTTCCTCAAGAATGCTTGAAAGTCCTCTATTCCACTGAATGACCATATTTTCCCCTGAAACAAAATACTCAGTTTTGCTGGGTAGGTGACCCTTGGGTTCATTCCCAGTTCTTTTGCCCTCTGGAATATCATATTCCATGCCCTTCGATCCCTCAGTGTAGAAGCTGCCAGGTCCTGGGCTATTCTGATTGTGTTTCCACAATATTGAAATTGTTTCTTCCTGGCCGCTTGTAGTATTTTCTCCTTGATCTGGGGATTCTGGAACCTGGCTATAATATTCTGGGAGTTTTCTTTTTGGGATCTTTTTCAGGAGGTGATCTGTGGATTCTTTCAACCTCTATTTTGCCCTCTGGATCTAAAACATCAGGGCAGTTTTCCTTGAGAATTTCTTGAAGGGTGATTTCTAGGTTCTTTCCTTGATCATGGCTTTCAGGTAGTTCAATAATTTTTAAATTGTCTCTCCTGGATCTATTTTCCAGGTCAGTGGTTTTTCCCATGAGATATTTCACATTGCCTTCTAATCTTTCATTTGTTTGGATCTGCTTAACAGCATCTTGATTTCTCATAAAGTCATTAGCTTCCATTTGCTCCAGTCTAACTCTGAAGGAATGAATCTCCTCAGTAAACTTTTGAGATTCTTTTCCCATCTGGCAAATTCGACTTTTTAAGGCATTCTTCTCCTCATTGCCCTTTTGGGCCTCCTTTGCCATTTGAGTTAGTCTATTTTTTAAGGTGTTGTTTTCCTCAGTCAGGCTGTTGACCCTCATTTCATACTTTTCCTGCATCCTTCTCATTTCTCTTTCTAATTTTTCCTCCACTTCTCTTATTTGATTTTTAAAGTCCTTCTTAAGGTCCTCTATGGCCTGCAACCCGCTCATGTTTTCCCCTGGGGCTTTTGGAGCAGGACTTCTGACCTCACAGTCCTTTTCCTGCTCTATGCCCCCAAAATAGGAGTCTATGGTTGCATTTTTCTGTTTCCTTTGCCTTGGCATGTTGCCACTTAATTGCTTGACTTTTGGGCTTGTTGCCACACTATGGCTTTAAGGCCAGCTAGAGGAATTTTCGTCCCGAACGTGTGGGGGGCAACTTCCGTTTCTGGCAAGCTGTAAACCCACCCACAACTTCCACCCTAGATCACAATCCAGATCCAGGGAGGTTAAAGCAAGAGCGATTACCCCCCAAGACTGATCGCTGGATCTCCCCACGATTTGTAGGCTGGGAGCCAGAAATGCCTCTGAAAACTACACAGTGGACTGTCTCCTCAGCAGCTTCTAGCCCCCAGGGGAGGGAGCTGACGCATTCCCCAAATACAGGTCCCAAAGTCCATAGGACACTAACCTCTTACTTTGTCCTAGGCAAGTCTATGTTGATAATTCTGGTGTCTCCACAGTTCCTGGTGTTCTGGGGTTCCTCCAGCGGGCTGCTGGCCCTGCCGCCCTGGGGCTAAAACCTCGGCTCACGTGGACCTGGGCGGCTCCTGCGCTCTGCAAGCTGCAGGCTCCCAGACCACTGCGCTGGTCCTTCCTGCAGGGTGTTGGGCTGTCCTCAGCGGGAGGTTAGCTTCTCTGTGTCGTTCTGTGGGTGCTGGGGCTCCAGAAGTTTTTCAGAGTCCTTTTTTACATAGTTTGTGGAGAATCTGGGGGCAGAGAGGCTTGGACGAGCTGTTTCTACTCCGCCATCTTGGCTCCGGCCCCCATTTAGGGTTTTCTTAGCAAAGATACTGGAGTGGTTTGCTATTTTCTTTTTTTTTAAACAAATGCTTTATTAACTTCTGTTTTACATCATTCATTTCCACCAGATTTTGAGTTACAATCATTTTCCCCCTGTTATTCCCCTACCCAACCTCCCAGAATAGCAGTCCCACAAGATATCGCTTCCTCCAATCTGCTCTCTCCCATACCTTCTCCCATACCCCCTTCAACTTTTCCATTAGAGGAAGGTGAATCTTTGAGTCCCAATGCCTGCACATCTTATCTCCCAATTATAAGCAAAAGAGTATTAATAATAGTATTTATATATATTTGAAACATTTAATGTTAAGACCTCGAATTTCAGATCCATTTCCTTCCTCCCTTGTCACCCATTCCCTCTGGGGAGATAAGTAATTCAGTATATGTTGTACATGTCTAGCTATGCAAAACATTATTATAGTAGATATATTGTACAAGGCTGCTTATAATTCCCTCCCATTCATCCCACCCCCCACTTGGGCCATTCCCTACATGATCCTGTCCCTCTTCTATAGTGGGTACTTCCAACCTCCCCTCCCCCCAAGGATGCCCTCTCATCCATCATCCCTCCTCTCATCCCCCTTCCCCCTATTCTGCTGCAGGTTGAGATATCCCATTTAGTATGTATGTCATTCTCTCCCTGAACCAAATTCAATGAGAATGTGGTTTTGCCTTTTTTGCCTTCCTATTCTCCCCCTCCTTTGCAACCACTTCCCCTTGCTTCTTCTACATGAGATGGTTTACCCTACCCTGTCTCTCCCCATCTCCTCTTGCCACTTTCCTCTCTCACCTCATAATTTATCCCTTGAGTATTCTCCCTTCCCAACAAATTCAATCTATGCCCTCTATCCATATATAACTGTAACCATATACACACACATTCACATATGTATTCATATGACCACACACCCTTCTTCCATTATTTTCATAGTGAGAAAGATATCATCAGTCACAGTTATTGCTTTTCCATATAGGAATGTAAATAGTTCAACTTTGATAAGTTCCTTTTGATTTCTTTTCCCTGATTACCTTCTCAGGCATCTCTTGCTTCTTGTGTCTGGATGTCAAATTTTCTATTCAACTCTGGTTTTTTCCTCAAGAATGCTTGAAAGTCCTCTATTCCACTGAATGACCATATTTTCCCCTGAAACAAAATACTCAGTTTTGCTGGGTAGGTGACCCTTGGGTTCATTCCCAGCTCTTTTGCCCTCTGGAATATCATATTCCATGCCCTTCAATCCCTCAGTGTAGAAGCTGCCAGGTCCTGGGCTATTCTGATTGTGTTTCCACAATATTGAAATTGTTTCTTCCTGGCTGCTTGTAGTATTTTCTCCTTGATCTGGGGATTCTGGAACCTGGCTATAATATTCCTGGGAGTTTTCTTTTTGGGATCTTTTTCAGGAGGTGATCGGTGGATTCTTTCAACCTCTATTTTGCCCTCTGGATCTAAAACATCAGGGCAATTTTCCTTGAGAATTTCTTGAAGGGTGATTTCTAGGTTCTTTCTTTGATCATGGCTTTCAGGTAGTCCAATAAGTTTTAAATTGTCTCTCCTGGATCTATTTTCCAGGTCAGTGGTTTTTCCCATGAGATATTTCACATTGCCTTCTAATCTTTCATTTGTTTGGATCTGCTTAACAGCATCTTGATTTCTCATAAAGTCATTAGCTTCCATTTGCTCCAGTCTAACTCTGAAGAAATGAATCTCCTCAGTGAACTTTTGAGATTCTTTTTCCATCTGGCAAATTTGACTTCTTAAGGCATTCTTCTCCTCATTGCCCTTTTGGGCCTCCTTTGCCATTTGAGCTAGTCTATTTTTTAAGGTGTTGTTTTCCTCAGTAAGGCTGTTGACCCTCATTTCATACTTTTCCTGCATCCTTCTCATTTCTCTTCCCAATTTTTCCTCCACTTCTCTTATTTGATTTTAAAGTCCTTCTTAAGGTCCTCTATGGCCTGCAACCCTCTCATGTTTTCCCCTGGGGCTTTTGGAGCAGGACTTCTGACCTCACAGTCCTTTTCCAGCTCTATGCCCCCAAAATAGGAGTCTAGGGTTGCATTTTTCTGTTTCCTTTGCCTTGGCATGTTGCCACTTAATTACTTGACTTTTGGACTTGTTGCCACACTATGGCTTTAAGGCCAGATAGAGGAATTTTCGTCCCGAACGTGTGGGGGGCAACTTCCGTTTCTGGCAAGCTGTAAACCCACCCACGACTTCCACCCTAGATTACAATCCAGATCCAGGGAGGTTAAAGCAAGAGCGATTACCCCCCAAGACTGATCGCTGGATCTCCCTACAGTTCGCAGGCCAGGAGCTGGAGCTGCCTCTGAAAACTACAAAATGGTGTGTCTCCTCAGTGGCTTCTAGCCCCCAGGGGAGGGAGCCAACGCATTCCCCAAATCCTGGTCCCAAAGTCCATAGGACACTAACCTCTTACTTTGTCCTAGGCATGTCTATGTAGATAATTCTGGAGTCGCCATGGCTACTGGTGTTCTGGGGTCTCTCCAGCCGGCTGCTGGCCCTGCTGCCCTGGGGCTAAAACCTCGGCTCACGGGGACCTGGGCTCCGCTTGGCTCGGCTCCCTGCGCTCTGCGCGCTGCCGGCTCCCAGACCGTTGCGCTGGTCCTTCCTGTAGTGCTGCTGGGCTGTCCTCAGCGGGAGATTAGCTTCTCTGTGTTGTTCTATGGGTGCTGGGTCTCCAGAAGTTGTTCAGAGTCCCCTTTTACATAGTTTGGGGTGAATCTGGGGGCAGAGTGCCTTGGATGAGCTGTTTCTACTCCTCCATCTTGGCTCCTCCCCCCACCATTTTCTTTTTTAAAAAATTTATTTATTTTTAGTTTTTACCATTTACTTCCATGAAATTTTGAGTTCCATTTTTTCTCCCCATCTCTCCCCTCCCCGAATCGCAAGACAGCATGCAATCTGCTAAAGGCTGTATGTATACATTTATATTAAATTTATTTTCACATTAGTCATGCTGTAAAGAAGAAGTGGAACCAATGGGGGAAAAAACATGAGAAAAAAGAAACAAAAAAGAGCAAATAGTATACTTCAATCTGCTTTTAGACTCCATAGTTTATTTTCTGTATGAGTCATTTGGAGTTGTCTTGGATGCTTGCATTGCTAAGCAGAGATAAGTCTATCAAGGTTAGTCATTACACAATATTACTGTTACAGTGTAAAATGTTCTGGTTCTGCCCACTTCACTCAGCATCAGTTTATTTAAGTCTTTCCAGATTTTTCTGAAGTCTGCTTGCTCATCATTTCTTACAGAACAATAGTATTCCATTAAATGCCATAAATTGTTCAGCCACTCCCCAATTGATGGGTATCTGCTCAATTTTCAATTCTTGTCCACCACAAAAAGAGCTGCTATAAATATTTTTGTACACGGGGGTCCTTTTCCTGTTTTTATGGTTTCTTTGGGATACAGCTCTAGAAGTTGTATTGTTGGATCAAAGAGTATGCACATTTTTGTAGCCTTTTTGGGCATAGTTCCAAAGTGCTCTCCAGAATGGTTAGATCACTTCACAACTCCACCAACAATGAATCAGTGTTCCAATTTTCCCACATCTTCTCCAACATTTATCATTTTCCTGTTTTGTCATGTTAGCCAGTCTGATAGGTGTGATGTGTTACTTCAGAGTTGTTTTGATTTGCATTTCTCTAATCAATAGTGATTTAGAGCATTTTTTCATATGACTATAGATAGCTTTAATTTCTTCCTCTGAAAACTACCTGTTCATATCTTTCACCCATTTATCAGTTGGGGAATGGCTTGTATTCTTATAAATTTGATTCAGTTCTCTCTATATTTTAGAAATGATGCCTTTATCAGAGACACTGATTGTACAATTTATTTCCTGATTTTCTGCTTCCCTTCTAGTCTTGATTGCACTGGCTTTGTTTGTACAAAAACTTTTCCATTTAATGTAATCAAAATTATCCATTTTGCATTTCATAATATTGTCTATCTCTTGTTTGGTCATAAATTCTTCCATTCCCCATAAATCTGACAGGTAAGCTATTCCTTGCTCTCCCAGTTTGCTTATAGTAGCAGCCTTTATATCTAAATCATGTACCCATTTTGACTTTATCTTGGTATAGGGTGTAAGATGTTGGTCTATGCCTAGTTTCTGCCATACTATTTTCTAGTTTTCCCAGAGTTTTTGTCAAATAATGAGTTCTTATTCCAGAAGCTGGAGTCTTTGGGTTTATCAAACAATAAATTACTATAGTCATTGATTACTGTGTCTTGTGTACCTAAACTATTCCATTGATCCACCACTCTATTTCTTAGCCAGTACCAAGTAGTTTTGATGATTACTGCTTTACAATATAACTTAAGATCTGGTATATTTAGGCCACATTCCCTTTCATTTCTTTTCATTAATTCCTTTGACATTCTGGACCTTTTGTTTTTCCAGATGAATTTTGTTATTATATTTTCTAGCTTTATAAAATAAATTTTTGGCAGTTTGAGTGGTATAGCATTGAATAAGTAAATTAATTTAGGTAGAATTGTCATTTTTATTAAATTAGCTCAACCTAGCCATGATGTTTTCCAATTATTTAGATCTGACATTATTTGTGTGGAAAATGTTTTGTAATTGTGTTCATATAATTCCTGGGTTTGTTTTGGCAGGTAGACCCCCAAATATTTTATAATGTCTAGAGTAACTTTAAATGGAATATCTTGCTTTTGGATTTTGTTAGTAACATATAGAAATGTCAACTATTTATGTGGGTTTATTTTGCATCCTGCAACTTTGCTATATTGGTTTATTATTTCAAGTAATTTTTTTTTACTTAATTCTCTAAGTATACCATCATTTCATCTGCAAAGAATGATAGCTTTGTTTCTTCTTTGCCTATTCTAATTCCTTCTATTTCTTTTTCTTTTCTTATTACTAAAATTAACATTTCTCCTACAATATTGAATAACAGTGGTGATAATGGACATCTTTGTTTCACCCTCAATCTTATTGGAAATACTTCTAGCTTATCCCCATTACATGTAATGCTTGCTGATGGTTTTAGATAGATGCTACTTGTCATTTTAAGGAAGACCCCATTTATTCCTATGCTCTCTGGTGTTTCTAATAGGAATGTGTATTGTATTTTGTCAAAAGCTTTTTCTGCATCTATTGAGATAATCATGATTTCTGTTAGTTTTGTTGTTGATATGGTCAATTACGCTGATAATTTTCCTAATACTGAGTATAGGTATAGGTCCTACCTGGTCATAATATATTATCTTCATGATAAGTTGCTGTAATCTCTTTGCTAATATTTTATTTAAAATTTTTTGCATCTATACTCAGGGAAATTGGTCTATAATTTCCTTTCTCTGTTTTGACTCTTCCTGGTTTAAGATATCAGCACCATATTTGTATCATAAAAACAATTTGGTAGGACTTTGCCTATTTTCCCAAATAGTTTATATAGTATTAGAATTGAGTGTTCTTTTCATGTTTGATAAAATTCACTTGTAAATCCATCTGGCCCTGGAGATTTTTCCTTAGGGAATTCACTGATGGCTTGTTCAATTTCCTTTTCTGAAATGGGTTAAAGTATTTTATTTTCTCTTCTCTTAATCTGGGCAATTTATATTTTTGTAAATATTCATCCATTTCACTAAGATTGACAAATATTGGCATATAGTTGGGCAAAATAGCTCCTAATTATTCTTTTGATTTCCTCTTCATTGGTGGTGAATTCACCCTTTTAATTTTTGATATAGGTAATCATTTTCTAAATTACTGGGGCTTTCAAAATTTTCCCTTTTCAACATTTGCTTACCTATCTCAAGATTCCATTTTTTCCATCTATCCAGCCATAGACTATGCTTCATATGCCATCTAACCTGAACATCTTGCCATCTTCATTGATGCTACTCCACCCTTCTCTACCTAGAAGAGCACCCTCTTGGATAAAATCTCTAGAAACCACACTCTATTACCCTGAGGATATCTATCCACTCCAATCTGGAACCCTACTCTAGGCCTGAGTTGAATAATGACAAAACTCCCCTAACCCATTATTCTTAGCTGGCAAAAGACCATGCTTCCCATACACACATGACTCTACCATCTAACCATTTGTTATACTTCCCCACGTCATCCCTATATTGCTCTGTGAAGAGTAATCAAATGAATACTCTCCTTGCTTCTAGAAAAGATACAGCAATCAACTACTCTATGGTTCCACTTACAGTACCTATAATTCACCAAACTAAACCTTCTTGGCCACCATATGTTATCTCCCTCTTTTGGAATGTAAGTGTGTTGAAGACTAGAGATGTCTTACTTTCGTATTTGAATCTCTAGCATGTAATATAGAATCTAACTCATAGCAGGTGCTTAATAAATGCTTTTAAAAACCATCCTGTCATGCTGTTCCAAATCCACATTTATTGGGATCATACAAATCAGTGGAAAGAGATGTCAGACCCTAGAATTTGCTGCCCCAATTGAGTTTGCACAGCTGTGAGCAATAAAAGCCACCATGGCAACCCTTTCCAGTTTCCTGATAACACAACAGAAAGAAGCTCATTAGAATTATTAATTCACATTAATAGCTATTAAAATTACTACCTGAAGGGCTGAAGCTTGTAAAACCGTTTTTGTTTTCACCATTTCAGAGCTCAGGCTTATCTCCCAAAGGGAAGTGGATGCTTAAGTAGATATCATCTATTGTTTGGAAGATATTAAGAGAAGACCAACAGATGATACCACTCACATTGAGATGGGGGCAGTGTTTTGTGGTGCAAGGGAAGCAGAGGTAAGATTTTTATTCTTTTAACGAAGGCAAAGAACCAACATGCTCTCCTAGCAATCATTATAACTGGCCTCTGCTAGGTTCCTTGGAAGGTATTCTCGAAACACAACTTAGTGTAGACTATTTCATGCAGTACCAAGGGGTGAACGAAATACTCAAACTTTGGTGGGGAATAAACAAAAACCAAAAGAAATCAGTTTAGAATTTGAGCCAGCCTCATAAGGAGGGGTTTTGTGAAGACTCTCAGGGAGTCCTGTAGAAACTTGGCTACCTCTCTTCCATCCCCCATTAACTTAACTTGAAATGCAATTGCCTGCTGTTTTAAGTAAAAGAAGAAACACCATTACAGAGAGGCCACAGTAGGAATTAATCAGGGGAAGCAGCAACACAGCTGAGAAGGAACATTTTATTTATGGAAATGAGCAGCCAAAGGAACACACCATGGAAAGAAAACAACCTATAGGTACAGGAGAAAGTAACAAACAGAGAAAAGGAGTCTGAACAGTGCCAAGTAGTCAAGAACACACAGATCCTAGGGAGGAATTCCCCTGCATCTTGCTCTCTGCTTAGCACAGGTGTTGTGGGGTGTTCTTAGAGCTAACTTTACAAAGGAGGCTGCTCAGGAAGGTAACACAACCCCTATTTCTAGGCTGGCCAGACCCCAGGATACTAGGAGGCAAAAAAAAAATCACAGAAATGAACAGGTGTCCCAACCTTGATGTTTTCTCTATTTGCCTCAGCAATTTTTTTTACCATGGGATAACTGAAGTAAATTAATAGCTACTGAGATTCTGTTTCAGGCATCCCTAGGAAGTAATGATATAACATAAATCAGCAGCCTGATGCAAGAGAAACTATTATTTTTGGAGTGCAAGGGCCTGGGTTCAAATCATGACTTTGAAGTTCTGCTTATGACCTTGGCCAAGTCAATTCTCCCTGGCTCTCAGTTTCTTCAATTATAAAATGAGCAAGTTGAATTAAATGACCCTGGGTGTGGGGTGTCATTTAAGCCTTTCAGCTTAAATCTATGATCCATGAAATTGAAGTCCTTCCTGAGTAAGAGTTAGCTTTTGTGCTGCAGTTGCCATAATGAATTATAGGCTCCCATATAGAGGAGAGAGTCCCTACATGTGATAAGATAGTCTTAATATTATTCTAACAATTAGGGCTTTTCTTCCACTCAGGAAGCTCCTCTACTCTGGACCCACACGTTAGTTCAATACTAGGGAAGCCTAGCCTCTAAAAGGGTCAGGTTCCTTTTGCCCACATTCCTTGTTTCTTAACACACTCATCCCAAGAGGATGAGGAAAATTAGTTATAGCTTAGGTTTTGGTTCCTATTTAGGGTCTCCTCAAAGAGGAGGTTAAAAAAAATATTACATGGGGTGGCTAGGTGGCACAGTGAATAGAGCATCTGGCCTCAGGTACTTAACACTTACTAGTCATGTGACCTTGGGCAAGTTACTTGACCCCAATTGCCCTGCCCTCCCCCCTACAAAAAAAGCAAAAAAAATATTCAATGTACAATATGAATAAGGCATAGGGTAGTTATTTACCTTCTCCACATAAAAGTTGTGTCAAACAGGAAAGGTTCTAAAAAGCATACATTAAAAAAAGCTTTTAAAAGGATGTGGCAACTTTCAACTATTATTATTGCTGCCTCATGTTTGTGTTAGAGTAGAAATTTCCCTGAAAGTTCACATCTTAAAGTTCACATTGACGTTAAATTCCCTGCCTGATCCTCCTATCTAGGAAAGTTGAGTCTTTTATTGAGTAAGATTCATCCCAACAGAATGCCTTAATGATCACCTGCTGAAGTCTTCAACCAGCACTTATTAAGCACTTAATATGTTGGGGAGATGAAAAAAAGCAAAAACAGTTCCTGCCCTCCAAGAGCTCCCATTCTAATGGGGGAGACAAAATGCAAACAGCTGTGGGAAACGAGGTCTATGGGTAGACTGGAGGGAAGCCCAAAAGGAAGCTAATTTCATTAAGCGGAACAAGGAAAGACTGGCTTCTTGTAAAAAAAAAAAAAAAAAAAAAGCATTCACTGCTGCTGCTGTTTTCTTTGTTGTTTTTGGTTTGTATATTGAGAGAGGAAACCAGGAAAGCTTTTTGGAGGTGCTGAGCCCTAAAGTGAGATTTTTAAAAAATATATGGATAAGCAAAAGAATTATTCCTTGGAATGGGATTCTGTCCCAGAGCAATGTATCTAATGATGTCAGAAAATACAAAATAGTATTTATAACCCATTAGTCTATCTACTAACTCAAAGAAAAACTTCAGTAGTAAGCATCAGGTCTTTTTAGTTCAACTCACTTCTCTATGGAGAAGATAAGATTACAAAATTCCACTAGGTTCAGTTAATGTTTATTGGGCACCTAGTATGTGTCTAGCATACTTCCCCATCCTCTGAAGATGTGAAAGAATTGGATTTTTTGCCCTCAGTATTTTAAAAGTTGTGCAACCTTTCTTTCTAGGTCTTATTTAGATAAGGGTGTTGGGCCTGATGACCTTGAAGGTCCCTTTGAATGCTAAATCTATGATCCTGTGATCATCTTTGAAAAGAGAGCATACTCCCTGGTGGGTGCTAGGTATGAAAAAATTTTAATTGGCTTTCCAAAAGGGCTGCCTGCTTTCATGCTCAGTTCACCCTTCATTTGACTCAATCTTCAAAATTAGCTTACATTCCCAATGACTTTTTAACTTAATTCTGAAATCTATCTCTTTGAATATGGTCAGTGAGATAGTTTTAAATCCCAAACCTCTCCACCCCAAGAGCAAAATTTTCTTATCAGAAAAATTTATCATGCTCCCTGGAACTTCAGGTACCACTTAGCAATGATAGCTGTTGCCCCTTTTCTTTATCCTCTGTGTCTCTGTCTCTGTCTCTCTGTGTGTTTCTCTGTCTCTCTCTGTGTCTCTGACTCTGTTTCTCTATCTCTGTGTCTGTGTCTCTGTCTCTGTCTCTCCCTTCCTCTTTCCCCCATTCCATCCCTCACCACATATACCCAGTGCCTTATAGATAACACACACACACACACACACACACACACACACACACACACACACACACACACACACACACCCTTCCTTCATCCTTTCCCTTTATGTTCAGTTCCAAGTATACTCCCCAATATTGTAACTACAAAATGTTGCTTCTTCCAGCTAGACTGAAGTATTGTCCTCATCTGATTATTCTACCTTCATCTGAAGATGAAAATGAGATTGAGATAAGTGTGCTCTCTTCTGCCCCACCCCCTTGCCCCCCAAGTAGGCTAGGAACCATGTCAGCCCTTAGCTGGCTGGCTCTCCCGTCCGAAGCCCTCCTTCCTTCTCTCTCTATTTCTATTCTCCTCAAACCTAAATGCATGGGACTAAATAAATGCATTTTATTAAACAACATGCATTTATTAAACCATTTATTAAACCACATGCATTTAGATGGTTCTGATACTGTGCCCTTTCTTTTCCTTTGTCCTATTTCTTCACATTCTCTCCTTTTCCTCCACGCTTCCTCCTGCTAAGTAATAAGAATGCAATACTAATAGCTAGTGTTTATAGTATTTTAAAGATTGCAAGGTGCTTTACATATATTATCTCTTCATTATTCCCTGCTGTTCATTCAAACTCAACCTTGTGGTTTATCTTCCAAAAAACTTTCAAACCTTTCCCTTCTCAGACTGCCTCTGCCTTCCCTTTCACTTCGACGTATTTCTAAAGCCTCTTTCACCTCATTACCTAAATGTTCCCATCTTTTCATCTATTGATTTTCCTAGAGTTCCCTTCCTCCTTCTACACCTCGTTCTTTCTTAACTCTCCTGGAGTGTCTCTCATGCTCCTCACTTGATGCAGTCCTCCCTGATCAATCTGCTGCCTCTGTTATCCTTGCTTTCTCCTCTCAGTACTTGGGGTTTCCTGGGCCCCTCTTGTTATTGTAGCCATCAAGTGCTCCTTAAGTGTTCACGAATCCACTGTGCAGGGCGGGTTAAGCCTCCAGGAATGTAGAGTGGACTCCAAAACATGGGGAGGTACAGTGGATACACAGTGAGAGCACAGGCAGATGGAAAACGCACACATTCAAAGCAAATTCAGACACCCATGCGAATATGTTTCTTGGTGACTCTTCCAGTTGAATTTAGCCTTTAAAGACCCCTTGTTTATAAGCTCAGTCTTTCTCCTGAATCCAACTGAATAATCTCATGATCTCTCTCTCTCTCTCTCTCTCTCTCTCTTATCTCCTCTGCAAGCCTTTCTGCCTTTCAAATATTCCAGCTTGGCCATAGTACATCAAACTTGAATTTTAATTCACTTACTTGCCTTTTAAAAGGCTCCTTAACCCCCTCCATTGTGGCTAACAGAGACTTGCAGTCATCTCTTAGGCCTATTTTTCCTGGTCTTGCTGAATTCAGGCTCCTGAAACTCAATCACAGCTTTCTGTACAGAAATCTCACAAATTGGTTTCTTGCGGGGGTTTTTCCTGCCACAAACACTTAATCCAAACTGAGATACTTTCCTGCTGTGAGTGACCACTACCATTCTTACTTCTCTCCACTCTCACCCTCTACCCCCACTATTCTTTGTGAATTTCCATTTCACCTACAAAAATTACACCTAAAACGTTCCCCCCTCCTTATTTTGATTACTCTTATTTTGCTCCATTTCTTGGATCTTCAAGGCGACTTTTCTAATGCACATTTCTCTCAAATCAAATTCATTTGTCTCTTAAAACTGACTTGTCCTTTCCTTGATATTTCTTCTTGTCCCACCCACTCCTCACCACAGCTTGTGCTTAGCAGTCACCAGATCGCACCCTCCAACATCATAGAATTGCTTTCCTTGTGTTTAAAATATTTTGCCAATGACATAAGGCCAATGTTATACCATATATACAGCACACTATGCAAACTCGGGGAATAGTATTGATTATACATTAATAACATGCATTATGTATGGTTATGATGCGCTGGATGATTACAAAAACATTTCTTCTTTGGGGTAATTGTATATGCAATGCCACAGAGCATCACTGGAACTGTTTCTTTAAGAAGACTCCATGACCTTGGACAGGAAATAGGAAGTCGGACAGCACAGGAATAGAAGTGAAGGAAATGTTGGTTGTGTTGTGTACTATGGAAACATCACAAGAGGTTTCCTGAGATTCCAGCAAAGGCACAAGTCTGGGAGATGATGTCTTAGTCGCCTCACTAGAACTTCTCATACACACACAAATCTACGAACTTAACAAAGAGCTTCTTAACCTTTTGTGGGTCATGGGCACCTTTGGTAATCTATGGAAGCCCATGAATCCCTTTTCAGAATGATGTTTTTAAATACAAAAAAATGCATAGGATTACAAAAGAACTAAATCATATTGAAATATAGTTGTTAAAATAGTAATAAACAAGCTTATGGGCCCTGGGTTAAGAATCTTGGTTCAGTGCCTACTGAATGGAAGAAGTAGACCCCCACTTAAGGCTAATTCACTTGACATGATCCGAATTTAAGAGGGAGACTGTTGAAAATGGACAGAAGTAGCCAAAGAAGAACAGGAGGATTGGTCCAGTGCCCAAGCTGACCTTGCATAGGTCAGCAGCTCCTTCATGCAGAGGCCTTTTGTGTATCATTGGTAGATAACCTTAAAAGAAAGATATACCCCTAGCTATTCTGTTATGGCTGAATCATATAGCATTGTTGCAAACACAGTAAGTGACCACACCTATGTGTCAGAGATGAGAATATATATACAGTTGCCATAAAAGACCAAGTCTGGGGAGAAGGTTCAGTCAAACAGTCAACTCCCTAACACTCTGTATTTAACCCTCTATCCAATACCTAGTGACCTGTCCAAATACAGACCAAAGTCAATATCTAGTCTAATTTAGTGGCCTTAGGCCTAGTCCAAATCCCCACTCTGGCACCCATTTTTCCACTTCCTACTTAAACCATTGGACTCTGGTCTGTCAAAGAAACCCTGCTATTTATCATAGCCTAGTGTTTGGTTTATGCCCCCTACGTAGTTCCAGCACTTGCCCTAATCACTGGCATACTGCCTCCTTACCCAGGCAAGATATAATAAAGAGATCCCCTGGGGTCATTGTCCATGGGGTTAACCTAAACTGACTGGCTCATGTTTATCAATGCAGCTGAGCTATACCCTCTTCAACGATCAGGAGTAGCCACAGTACCAACCCACCTCAAGAAATCGTTCAGTGGCTGATGTCATCTTTGCTATTCAGTACAGCCTAAAAATTCTTTCTCACTAGCCTGGAATTGTCCTGAGTGGGACACAGCAAGCTGGACTCCCACAGCCCTCTCCTGAGGGCCTGGTCACAGTTGCTCGCACTGGCTCCGCTCAGAGCTTTTTAATACATATTAACAAAATCTAAATGAGATTTTTCACCAAGGCAATTTCAATTTCTTCCCAAAGATAGAAAAGGAAAAGCAGCATGACGCTGTACCAGCTGCAGCTTGAGATCACTGATGGAAGATGGAAGCAAGCTCTTTAGCTCTTTATGGATCACAAAGGCCTGAACTAATTAGTACTTATTAGAAAGCCAATTAGAAATACATTTTATTTCTCCATGTGGCGTAAATAGAATATACCAAGGCTGTCTGTGGACAGAGATATACTCAGCCCCAATGTGGCTATTTTTTCCTGAAGAATGCCATGCACAATTTATGAAATTCCCCAGAGCTGGAGAAACTTGCAAAACTTTCCCCTAACCACCTATGGTTCTAGGAATATAATTTTCTTTGTCTGTTACTGCTGTGTGGACAGTTAGTGCGGTGCTTCCAAATGTTATTTGTACAGGAAACAGCTAGGAACATTTGAATATGGTGTTACTGCTTCTTCTCACTGTGTCTGTCATAGATAAGATCTTCAAGGGTCAATCTTACACCCACCCCCAGCCTCCCATTTATCTCCTTATCTTTGCCCACCCTGTTCATTCAGTTTTACTGATGTTAAATCCCAGCGCCCAGGATATTTGTCATCCATTTGAAACAAACCAGGTCCTTCTGATACCATAGGAAACCACATGATGCTGGATATGGAGTGGGGTCAAATCCTGTCATTACTACTTTTGTGACCTGTGACATATGACTTTTCATTTCTTAGGCTTCAGTATTCTCCACTATAAAATGAGGGGTTTGGACTAGATGACCTCAAGAGTCTCCTCCAATCAATCAATCAACAAACATTTATAGAACCACTTCTAATCCTGCAAATCAGAGATCATAAAAATGGAAAAAAGGACACATATGGACAAAAATGTTTGTAGCAGCTGTTGATGTGGTGGCCAAGAATTGGAAATTGAATCAACTGAAGAATGACTGAACACATTGTTGTATATGAATGTAATGGAATAGTATTAAATACTATTGTTCCATAAGAAATGATGAGCAGACAGACTTCAGAAAACCCTAAAAAAACTTTAATGAACTGATGCTGAGTGAAGTGAGCAGAACCAGGAGAACACAGTAACATCAACATTGTACAATGACCAACTTCAATAGACTTAGATCTTCTCATCAATGAAATCATTGAAGACAATTCCAAGAGACTCGTGATGGAAAATGCTATCCAAATGCAGAGAAAGAACTATGAGTCTGAATGCAGACCAAAACACATTATTTTCTCTTTTGTTTTTCTTCTCGTGGCTTTTCCCTTTGGTTCTAATTCTTCTTTACAACACAACCAATGTGGGAATACACTTAATATGATTGTACATGTATAGCCTATATCAGATTGCACAGCATCTTGGAGAGAAGGGAAGGGAGGGAAGAGGGAAAATTTAGAACTCAAAATCTCCTAAAAGTGAATGTAAAAATAAATAAGTTTTTAAAAGAGGAATGTATTGAGTGCTTACTATGTGGCAGGTTACCCAAAGCCCTAGAGATAGAAATGCAAAAACTAAGATATTCAAGTACAAAAAGGAAGCTTTTTCACTTTGAAGGGAAGGATTCCACACCTCCTCAAAAGTAAAGCCTTGAAAGTTCAATTGCATATGAAGAGGCCAGTAAGACAATGAACTTGCCTTACTGCATTGATTGATTCTATATTTTGTTGCAAACCATTCATTTGACTATGACTCTAATAACCAGGTAATTGCCACTGGCTGATTGCCATAATTAATGACAGCAGACATAATACAAGAGTCATATACCTGTATGTCATTAATACTTTCAATAAGAAGAAAGTAAAGAAATGTTGTTCAGTTGTTTTTCAGTCATATCTAAACTCTTTTTGACCCCTTTTGGGGGTTTCCTTGGCAGAGATACCAGAGAGGTTTGCCATTTCCTTCTTCAGCTCACTGTTCAGAGGAGGAAACTGAGTCAAACAGGGTTAAGTAATTTGTCCAGGATCACACACAGCTAGTAAGCATCTGAGATTGATTTGAACTCAGGTCTTCCTGACTCCGGTTTAGCACTTTATCCATTGCATCACCTACCTAGCTACCCCTACTCTCTACTTTCTACTACCAATGTCTTATCTAGGCATGGGGTGAGCAGGAAAGAAAAAAAGAAGGCATTTACATGATAATTGTGTTGTATATTTGAAAGGAATAACAAGTTGTACACAATAGATTTGCAATTTCATATGCAATCATCTTTTATATTATATTATGGAAATGCTTCTTTTATCCTATAAATTAAAAATAAAGTAAATAGAAACTGAAAAAATAAATCAGTCCCTTTCACCTTCTCATGTTGTGTGACCAAATACTGCATGATACTCCATTCCTCTGAACACTACTCTTCTTGCACAAGATTCATTTTTTAATATTTATTTTTAGTTTTCATCATTCATTTCCATAAGATTTTGAGTTCCAAATTTTTTCCCCATCTCTCCCCTCCCCCCACCACAAGACAGCATGTAATTTTATATAGGCTCTACATATACATTTATATTGAACCTATTTTCACATTAAAGAAGAATTAACCAATGGGAGAAAACATGAGAAAGAAGAAACAAACAAAAAAGAGAGCAAATAATATGCTTCAATCTGCGTTCAGACTCCATAGTTCTTTCTCTGGATGTGGACGGCATATTCCATCATGAGTTCTTCGGAGTTGTCTTGGATCCTTGCATTGCTGAGAAGCGCCAAGTCTATCAAAGTCAGTCATCGCGAATTGTGGCTGTTACTGTGTACAATGTTCTCCTGGTTCTGTTCACTTCACTCAGCATCAGTTCATTTAAATCTTCACAAGTTTGTTCTTGGACATCACCCATTGTCTTCTCTCACCCACCCCACAATGGGACGTGTAAATTCGTACATCATTACTGGATGATCAGGGTTTTATTTTCATGTAATATTATAGGATCAGAAGAGACCTAGGGTCTCTTAAAGCTTTAAAAATTAATATTGACAGTCTCTGACTAAACTGTACTCTTTTGCCATCATTTGGCTTGGACAACACAGAATATTTCAAATTATTGTTGCCATTAGCCCCTTCCTTGTTTTCCTTTGCATTATTGCTAATATTTCTGCTTCCTCTAGTTTTATCTCATGTCAATGCTCCTTTATCCTTGGGTGGCCTGTGATGGAGGCAGAGTGGTGCACTCAGCCTCTGTGCAGAGAGCCCTCCCCTCAGCCTCCATCCTTTGTCAATCCTCTTCAGGCTGCCTACTTTCTTGGGACCTGCTTTAGTCTTAGCTGTTCCTTTTCTAGACAGAGAAGCCCTAGTACTCATTTGCATCCCCTCTTTGCTTCCTCTGCCCTCCCTCCTGCTGTTTCATTCTTTCCTTTATTCTCTCTTTATTTTTTTCCCACAGATTACTTTTTAAAAAAATTTCCCACTGGCCTTTTTTAGTTTCTTCTTATTCTCTTCCATACCCTTAAATAACATTTCATTCTACTTTTACCTCTAAATTTCAGGTCCTATTAAGAGTAAACATTGCCACCCTCCCTCCTTAATTAGTTGCTTGGTTTATCCCTGAGTCTGTCTGGGGAGGCATAGAATGGAGAAAAAAGGGGTGGGGTGGTCCTGCTGCATTCTGCTATGATTTGACCACATCAAAAGCATTTATATCCAGTTTGGTTCACCTACTCTTAGAAGGGATATTGACAAGCTAGAACATGTTGGAGGGGACGAGGTAGGAGTGGGGAGAGAGGATGGCCAAGGGTGACTCAAAATTATCCATATAACAACATGGAAGGACAAAAAAGACAAAATTGGAAATGATTTAGCCTGGAGGAGAGAAAACGGGTGATGCAGACCAGAGAGATGTTCTTTGTCTTCTAATATGTAACATGTAGGGACATGCTTTCTATCTTCTAATGTTTGAAGGATTATCATATAAATGAGGGGTTGGACAACATGGTACAGTAGAAAGAGTGGTGGATTTAACATCAGAGGAGCTGGGGGAAAATCTGAGATCTGCATGACTTCAGGCAATTCAGGCATTTAACCTCGCTGGGCCTCAGTTTCTTCACATAAAAAATAAGAGATTAGAATTTTTTTTCCCCAATAATTGGTCTCCTTATCTTGCCCAGGCTAGAAATATAACAGACATTCATGGGCCCAATCCCACTGCTAATTGGCCTGGAAATTTCAACTGAACCTGTTTCCACCCTGGACCAGTTCACCCCCCCTTAAGCAGCCTGTCTCCTACCCTTTTTCTAAAGGCTCTCCACCATGTTGGTGCTGGACTTAGTGAGGACACCAAACTGGCTTTGGTCCTGTTGCCACTCAGAACTCCAGAGCTCAAGAGATACACCAACTCGACCTCCAAGAAATAGGGACTGTAGGCATGTCACCTTGCCCAGCCAGGAGACCTTCTAAGGTCACTTTTAACTCTTAAATCAAATGAACCTTCGATGTGTCAAATTAATTCCTTGCCCCAGACAACAGAACTGGGGTTAATAGGTAGATACTTTAGGAAAGCAAAAATCTTTTTAGCACAAAGAACTTCCAAACAATTAGAACAGTCCAAAAACAGAATGAGCTGTGTCAAGAGGTTGTATGTTACCTGCCAGTGAAGGCCTTGGAATAGAGGTTTGAAGAGGATTTATAACAAATATCACAGAGGGAATTCATACTTCAGTATAAGGTTTAGAAGAGAAGGCTTTCTAGCCTTGGGAAACTATGGTTCTAGTTTTTCTGCCTTACCTTGGACCTCCTTAGATGACTGGGAAGGGACAGACTGACATGACTTAGAGTGATTAGTAGAGGGTGGCAGGGATAATTTCTGATATGTCCCTGGTGAGATTCTAAGCTCTCTTAGAGAACTAAAGGTCATAGAAAGACTGAAGGCTACTGTACTTTTTTATCACAGTAAGGATGGTCCCTGGAATTGTGATTTCTTTGGTGTAGGGAACTCTCATGAAGAAACTCCCTGTTATCATAGGTCAGTACCTTTTTTACTGTATAGTCTTTTTTTACCTTAAATAGGTATTTTATTTTTTCCAAGTACATGTAAAGACAATTTTTAACATTCATTGTTTTTATACAAAATTTTGAGTTCCAATTTTGTCCCTCCCTAAAAGGGTATTTGATATAGGTTATATATGTGCAGGTGCATAAAACATATAGTCATATTCATCATGTTGTACCACATATAGTCTTAAAGTTTTTCCAAACACTGAAAAGTTAAGTGACTTACCCAGAGTAACACAGCCAATATGTATCAGATTTTCCTGGCTCCTATACTGGTTCGCTGTCTACTACCATTCCATATGGCTTTTCACTTTTATCATTTTGTTGATTTTGTTACAAAATGTGTTTTATCTATATGACATGGTTAAGCATCATCCAAATATTAGTGGTTTTGTCATTTGATATTTAGGAATTAAATTGATTTTAACAAATTTTTATCCTATGTGTTTTTCCTTGGTATGTATACTCTTTTCAGCCTGGAAGCCCCAAGGTGTAAAGTATTAAAACAAGTTCTGAAAAAAGTCCAATTTGGTTGCTTCTGCTACTACTCTGTTCTTTCTCCACAGGCCTGTTCCATTTTATCTCCAGGGAACTAATGCCAACATTACTTTTCTTAACACACAAGTTACACAAGACGTTATTTCCCTAGGATGTGTCACTAGAGCCCTGTTGCTAACTCCTACAATCCACACTGAAAAACTCCCCCACACCACATAGAGGGCAGGTGTGAGGCTGCCTAACATTTCTGTCAAGGTCTGTCTCTACTGACATATAAAAGATTCCATATAGATGATTTAATCTAGTCCCCTCCTGCCATGTTCTACATCACACTTAGACAGCCCAAATCAATTGAGTCTCTCAGCCAGCTAACTCATTGCATTGCAGGGTTTCTCTGCCATCCAGCTACGTCATCTCTAGCAACCATCCTAACTAAGTAATGTGTAAATAGTTCTTTACTTGGCCTACTTAACATTATTATTGCCAAGTCAAAGGCTCGTTTGTTTCTCTTCCTTTTTCCCTTCCTGAATAAATCATAAATTGCCCCATTCCTAAAGTTTACAACATGCCTCGCACCTCTGATGTGTGAATCATAGTAAAACAAAAATGTCTCTGAATCATGTCCAGTGATTTCATAATTGAAGTCCTTGCAACAAAATCCCTCATATGAGTGTTTACTGGCTTCCCTTTTGAATCTGGTCCTGATGAATCAGATTTGGAGTAATTTCATGATCTGCCCTCTTCCCTTTTGTGGAACAACTTATCATTCATCTGTTCTTTTTTCTTCCTGAAACCTTAAAGAACGAAACAGATTCCATTAGACCAATACCAACACCATCTTTTACAAGGAGTTTTCCCTCTCATAGTTGATAGAGTTGCATTCTTTCCACTTTCTCAAGCATTAGTGACCCTATCCAAGAGATTTTTTTTTAATGCATTCCCTTCTGGGCTATGACCAGGAGAAAGCACTGCCTGTCCCCACACCCTTTTGGGTTGCTGATATCCATGTTCTCTGCTTTCTACATGTCAGACTGCAGCATTTTGCTCTTCATACTAGAAACCTATGATTTTCCTTCTGTTGCCTTCCATTCTTATGCCTCTTCCTTGTGCAGTCATCTTGGCTTTTCTCATTGTATGGGAAGGGATCTACCTTCACCTCACTTAATGTAATCACAGAAGGCCCAGATACCTCAAAAGGACAAATCAATCAATGTACATAATTGTTAATATATAAACAAATGTGGCTGTGCCCTGAAATCTTTATCAGATAACCAAGGCCTCTTTGACTGAATCACAAAATAGATCAGATATTAGAAGCAGACATGACGAATTTCCTACAAGTCCTTAAACAATCGGAGAGGATTAGAGGGCTTTATATGAAGGCAGATGATGCCACATGAGAAATGGCTTGTGATTGGCCAAGAGAAAAAGTTATATTCTTTGGGGCTATGTAAAAGTACCAAGATCAGTCCAGAAGTAGTGGAGAGTTCTAGTTTGGAGGATTCCAGTTTGAGAGTTGATCCCTGAAGGCTCTGAGAGGGGATTATTTATGGAATGTGTGAAAAGAGGAAATATTCTCTCTCTCTCTCTCTCTCTCTCTCTATCTCTTCTCTTCTCTTCTCTTCTCTTCTCTTCCCTCCCTCTCTCTCTCTCCCCTTTTCCCTCCTCCCCCTCTCCCCCCTCTCTGTATGTGTGTCTCTTTGTGTCTCTGTCTCTCTTCCTCCCTCCCTCTGCCTCTCTTCCTTTCTTTTTTCTGTCTTTGTCTCTGTGTGTGTATATCTCTATGTGTATCTCTCTCTCCCTCCCTCCCTCTGCCTCTTTCTTTCTTCCTTTTCTTTTTTTTTCTTTTTTCTGTCTCTCTTTCCCTCTTTCTCACTCTCTTTTCCCCCTCCTTTCTTTTTTCCTTCTCCCAATGACCATGTCATTGGAGAGCCTCAAAAGGTAGCAGACAATGCATATAGATCTGACTAAAGACTTTATAAGTAGGAGACAATGCTTCCAGTTAGCACAGAGAAACACCTATAGGGGCAGAGTGTTAGTGCCCAATACCAGCATTTTTGAGGACAGACAATTTCAGAGAATGTGACTTCTTGTGACAGAAAAACATCAGATATGGACTTAAGAAAGGCACTGATCCTTGGGACAGAGCAGGGTGCTACAGCAGAGGAGAATTCCATGAGGACTCCACTAAAGGAGAAAAGACTCCAGTACTGGGAGTTGTGAATTACCCCTTTGTCCTGTGTGTTCTCATATGCCTCGTACCATTGTACTCTAAGTTTGAGTCCATTGTTCCGATGGCTAGTGGTGTGTTTGTAGGCTATAATATACCCCCAAATTGGGAGAGGGGACGTTTTCATAACAAGAGAGGCCTCTAGTGCACTGGGTAGAGTTGCATCAGACTTTTAGGACAGCATGGACAAGAATTATACAAAATCACAGATGTGGATGAGTTGTTGTTGGCATCATTAGAGAATTTCTGAGTCAATAAGATCATAGATTCATTTGAGTTTTTGTAATCCCTGTTTTTGCTCTACTATTGTAGTAAATGACTTTGCTAAAAGCTAATTAAATCTACTGGGTTAATGTTAATAAAGAGTACCCTAATGGGGGCTCAAGAGCAGAAAAAAGCCCCACAGAATTTCCCCCTACCCCAGGAGCCTGAGAGTAGAACTTGCCCCTCTCAAGATACATGAATGCAAGTAGCCCCATAGGGAGACTACATCATGAATCAATCAATGAACACCTGCTTTGTGTGATATACTCTGCTAGGTGCTGGAGATGAAAGGGAAATGGTCCCTGAGCATAAGAAAAATCCCCCAGGTTTTTTAAACAACATGAGGCCTCTGTCTTATCCTCGCTATCAGAGTCTAGCAAATGAGGTAATCACCAGGGCATCAGGGCAGGAAAGTAGATAGGCATCAGACATGAGTAAAAGAACATTAACAACAGGCAGAACCATGATATCAGTATGATGCTGAGTCTCAAAGAGACATTCTGAAAGCTCTTGCATCAAACCAAGGGGAAAAACAGAAATAAGGGCATTAAGAGAGGAAAGGAAAGGCAACAAGCATTTATTTTAGTCCTTACTTTGTGGAAAGCAGTGTGCTAAGCCCTGGGGGAGAAAATATAAGCAAAAAGAAAGGCAGTCTGTGGGCCTAAGGAACTTGAGTCCAGTCTAATGTGGGAAGACAACATATAAAAGGGAATTGAAAAGTTGGGGAGTGGGTGGATGGAGGGGAGAAAATACCTACACAGGGAAATGGTGTCAAATTATTTTTGAAAAAAAAGAGTCAGAAGCACAAGTAGGAGAGGAATGAAGCATGGTTGGCCTGTGCCCCTTCTCCCATTAGAGCTCCCCAATCCAGAAGAAACTCACCAATGGGAGAAGGGGGCCAACATGGCAGAAGGATATTCCAGAATGAGAAGGCAGTTGAGTCTTGGTCAGTGGTAGGGAACCTGCAGCCTCAAGGTCACATGTGGCCCTCTAGGTCCTCAAGTGCAACCCTGTGACCAAATCCAGATTTCACAGAACAAATCCCCTTAATAAAAGGATTTGTTCCATAAAATTTGGAGTCAGTCAAAAGGCCACACCCAAGGATCTAGAAGGTCACAGGTTCCCCACCTCTGGTCTTGGTGGTAAAGTCTAGAGTCAGAAGCACAGCTGGGAGGCCAAGCCTAAATCAAACTCACACATGAGAATTGCAAACGACTCAATTATGCAAATATTAATTGTGCCTACTATTTGGCAGGCACTATGGTAGACACTGGGAGACAAGGGGAAGGACACAGATGTTGCTCTCAAGATCCTTAGAGTATAATCTGAGAAGAGTGGACAGAGAATCAGTAAATACAAATTAGGTATGATGTTAAAGGGCCAAAGGAGAGATCCATATAGCATGCTCCAAGAAAACTAGAACAAAGAGAGATTCCTTTTAGCTGGGAGGAATCAGGAAAGGTTTCATGGAGGCAGGGGCAACTGAGAAGTCAAGAGATAAAGAGGGGGCATTTTCAAGTTGTGAGGAGGAGGGGAATAGCCTGTGCAGATGCATGGAAACAGGAAAATGAAAAGCCATATTGGAGGGCAGGGGGAAAGCTAGTAGAACATAAAACATATGATGGGCAGCACCTTGAAATAATGTTGGAAAGGTATGTTGGAGTTAGATTGTGGAAGACTTTAACTGTCAGAACAAAATATTTGAGATCATCCCTGGAGTCAAAATTGAAATATCAGAATGATCCAAGGGGCAATGGAAGCCAAAGGGGAAAATAATAATTGATCATCACATTGGCAGTAGTATCTAAAAATCTCAGAATCTTAGCATTGGAAGGAACCTTAGAAGATGTCTATCTAGTCCAGCTCATACTTGAAAAATAATTCTTTCCATAAAATACTAGCCTTTGTTTCAGTCTTTGTTTGAAGACCTCCAGGGAGGATAATTCACTCTGTCAATTCCACTTCTGGAGAATTCTAATTGTTAAGAAAGGGCATATGAAGGAAGACGCTATCTGCATCCAGAGAAAGAACTGATAAATAAAATTATGTGTAGAATGATTTTACATATTTGTGTCTAATGGTAGCCTTCTCTAGGGCAACAGGGGGATGGGGAAAGGAAAAGAAAAGAAATTTACATAATAACTTTTTATTTAAAAGAAATAGCAAGTTATACATAATAGATTTGCAGTTTCATGTGCAATCATCTTTTTTTATTATGCTATGTTATAGAAATGCTTGTTTTATTCCATAAACTAAAAATAAATTATTGGGTTTTTTTTTTTCAAAAGAAAGAACTTACATCACACTGAAATCATGTTCTTGTCAGTTTCCATCCATTACTAACTCTGCCCTCCAGGGCCAAGAAGAAGGAGACTAATGACCTCTCTTCCACACAAAAGCCCTTCAGATACATGAAAAAAAGCCATCATGCCTTCCTCTGTCCTTTCTAGACTAAACATCCCCTTTCCCTTCATTCAACCAATCCTTGTATAGCACAACCCTGAGGCTCTTTGACTCCTCTGGATCTACTCCAGCTTTTCAACATCCTTACTATAAAACAGGGTGCCCAGTACTGCCAGTCCATAAGCTTTTATTAAATGCCTACCATTCAGTAGGCACTGTGCTAAGTACTGGAGTTACAAAGAAAGGCAAAGAGCACTCCTTGCCCTCAAGGAGCTCATAATCTAAAAGAGGGGACTACATGTGAACAACTGTATACAAACAAACTACATAGAGGATAAATAGTAAATAATCAACTGAAGGAAGGCACTAGAGTTGAGGGATTAGGAATGGTTTCCTGTAGAAGGCGAGATTTTAGTGAGGACTGGAAGAGAGGAAAGGAAGCCAGGAGGCAGAGATGAGGACTAAGAGAGTTCTGGGCATGGGGCACAGCTGGAGAAAATGCTTGGAATTAGGAGATGGAGTGTCTCATTCAATGGATGGCAAGGTGGTCAAGGTCACTATGTATTTCAAATGGGGCATCCAGCAGAACTCATGCTTCCTTCCAACACTGTACTTCTCAACGTAGCCCTTTGATGTTGTTGACTTTTTTCATACCTTTTGCACTGAATTTATAATCTACAGAAAATTCCACATCTTTTTACAGATGAACTATTATCTAGGCACACTTCTCTAGGCCTGTAGAGTAGATGTTTCAAAAATCACTGACGATGGACCCACAGCCTCTCCATCAGTTCTTTCAGTCCCTTAAAAAGTAATTCCTCTGGGCCCCCTGGTGATTTAAACTCATCAAGTACAGCCAGATTTTTCTCTTTTTCTCTTCTCTATTTCTCTTGGGTTTCAACTCTATTATTCTCTTCTCTCCAGTTCAGACTATTCTCCTTGGCAGAGATTATAGAAACCCAAGAGTAGTGCTACCTTCTCTTTGTCCATTACCACTGTGTCCCTCATTAGTGTCAGCCCTGCCCTAGCTCTGATCCTATTCTTTCTCCCAATATAACAAAGAATAATGATTCTTAAATGATGTTTTCATTTTCCTTTGCATTCTTCACCAGTGCCAACTTATTCACTTCTGTAACTATACTTATATTATATATATATATATATATATATATATATATATATATATATATATATTCATACTCAACTACTGGATGTTGTTCCCATCTTTTGTATTTGTCTTTCTAAAAAAAAAATCTCAATTGGTCAATGGGTTTCACCTGCATGGGCCCTAACTCTGGATCCACTTAAACCAAATTTGTATGGACCAGTCACTCTATCTGCTTTTTAATTGTTGTTTTGCCTTTTTTTGGAGGAGAGGGAAGGTAGGGCAATTGGGGTTAAGTGAATTGCCCAAGTTTTTGTGTTAAGTGTCTGAGAACTGACTCCAGGGCCAGTGCTCTATTTATTGTGCCACCTGGCCTCCCTGACTATATCTTCTTAAAGGGATAGTTCTGTTAAATCCTGGCACTCAAATTATATCAGATTAATCCTTGTCAGATTGGGAGGGGCAGATAGCCTTATTTTATAGATGGAGAAATGGAAGAACTGTGATAATCAGTGACTCAACAACAACAACAACAAAAAAATACATAATGGCAGGACTGGGACTAGACCTGGAACAGATGTCACCAAGCCCAGATTCAGTGTTCATGCTCTGCACTGCCTTCTATAACTGGAAGAAGGGGCACACACAGAAAACACCTTTCCAATAATACAGTTTTGAAGTACAATCTCTTTCCAGGAACTGAAGCCAAGTTCATGGCACTTAAGATATAAAGAGCCAATAATATTTTCAGAAGAAAAGACACCAAGATGCAAAGATAGCTAAGGTGGGACCAATTCAAGAAGACCAATCATGCATGATGCAAGAAACTACAAAGGCACATTGAAACTTAATTGGAAGCAGGGTAACAACACTGATCTTTGAGAAGTGAAAGCAACAGAAAGATTCTGCTGATGCAGAATAGTGAGTAAAGCAGGAGCAAAATAATTTCTGTAATCAAAAAGATTCAGGAGGATAATCCATTCTGTGTGAAGCAATTGCATCCCAAGCTTCATCTAATAATTATGGCATGGAAACATCAAAGCTTCCCATCCATCCCACACCCACCCCTGAAATCTCCTAAAGGCTGCACGTTATCCTTGATGGAAGAGGGAAAGCAGCTTCAAGGTTACCCTTCCTGCCTCCATCTTCACAGGACCCAGACCTCCCCAGAGACTGCCCTCTTTCATCCTCTGCAGGAGCAAGAGGGAACCCAACATACCTCCCTTCACCCTTATGACTAAGAAATTTCATTAAAATGGAGGTGGGATTGGAAATATCTGCACCCCCCTTGTTAGAATGTCTTCACTGTCTTCATAGGGGAAGACAGGGAAAGGAACAGTTCAATTGTTACAAGTTAGTGTGAGGTGTGTGCTGTCCATGTCTGATGTGTATGTCCTTAGGGGTTATATAAATGTAGTTCAAAGGAAGGGTAAAAAACAAAACAAAACAGTGCTTGTCCTCAAGCAGCCTACATTCTTGGAGAGGGGGAAGAGGATCAGCAAGTTCACACAAAAATTAAATACAAAATACATAGTCATTTTTCCGGGAGACAGTTCTAGAAACTGGGAGGCTGAGGCTTAACTTCTATTAGGAAGTAGGACCTTGCCTCATCTATGCCTTTGCTTACCAGGCATCCTTCCTCCCCAAACTATGTGCTGGACCCAGCTCAAAGCCACACCTTTTGTCATGAATTTTTGTTAAGTTGTTTTTCAGTAATGTCCAACTCTTTGTGACCCCATTTGGGATTTTCTTGGAGAGATACTGGAGCGGTTTGCCATTTCCTTCTCCGGTTCATTTTACAGATGAGGAAACTGAGGCAAATAGGGTTAAGTGACTTTCCCAGGGTCACATAGCTAGTAAGTCTCTGAGAACAGATTTGAACTCAGGAAGATCAGTCTTCCTGACTCCAGGCCTGGTGCTCTATCAACTGCACAACCTAGCTGTCCCTTGTCATTAATTAGCTTTCCCCAGTCTGCCCAGTTCATATTGATCTCCCCCTTCTCTCGTATTGTACTTAGGGTACTAAACTACACCGTGGAGAACCTAATTATTCTCTAATAGTGTCAGCTCTGTCCATCTAGCTAGATTTCAAGTGCCTAGAGATCAGGAACTTTATCTCATAGTTGCTTTTGTGGTTTTATCATTATTATTCTTTAAAACCCATAGCCTTGGGCTAGACACAGACCTCCACACCTGATTTATATACTGATGTCAATTTGCCCACAGCAGCCTTGACAAGAATGACCTATTACTATTCAGTGTCTGGCACATAGTAAACACTTACTAAGTACATATTTCTCAAGTGTTCAAGAAGGACTGGCAGCTCTGGTGGGAGGATTTGCCAAGGCCTCTTCAGGGCTGCTCATTGGCCTTTGGTGTCCATCTAGCACTCAACTCTCATCTGGGACTCCAAGAAGCTGTAGCATGCACAGAGGCCACACCCTGCTAAAATTATCTCAGCTGATGGGCTAAATCACTTTGAGGGTAACCAACAGGTTTCAAACCTGTCAGTGAGTTGGAGGATGTCTACCTCTGTGAAGTCTTCCTCCAGCAGAATGGGTAGATGAGAACAATTTGTTCCAACATGAAGGCAGCTTCTACGGAGCACTTAGAGCTTGACATTGAAGATGCCAAGGCCATCCACTATATCCTGGGCCATTACCAGTCATCTTGACATTTGTCTTTGTCACTGGACTTTGTTGACTCTGGAAGAGAGAGTGAGGTTGACTTTGTGCAGCTATCCCTCACTTAAATCCAATTCACACAGGAGTCAAGATATCACCCCATGATGTCATTGGTCCTCTTCAAAGACAAAGGACCAACAACAATAACTTCTTTATTTAGATGTGGTACATAAGACAAAATCCAGAATCAACAACAGGCTTTCCACACCCAGAGGGAATGGCACAACATATTATAATAATAAGTTATCATGGTGGAGATTATTGCAGAGGGCTTTCTGTAAGCTTTTTTCCTGGAATTCTGCTTGTTGGAGTGGAAAGCAGAAGGATTCTGTTTATTTAAGAACATTGCCTCTGAGCCAAAATGAAATGTGCTTTATAGAATAGCTCAGCTGACAGCTTAATTCCGAGTAATCAAGGTGCTATTATTCTATTATAACAAAATGTTATTCTATTATATGCTATTATAAGTTTGGACCCCAATGACCTAGGGGGGAAAATACCACCTCTTTCCACATGGTAATTGGGATTCATCATTCACTCAGCCCAAGAATCATTGATTTATAAGAGATCTTAGATACCAGTTAGTCCACCCTCCTAAGTATACAGCTGAAGAAAGCACAGTGACCTGTCCAAGGTCACATGGCTAGTAAGCAACAAAGAAATCAGTTCCAGTTCTTCTAATTCCAGGGCTCTCTGCCTTACCTGTATGTCTCCCTTATATTTAAATAAGCCTATCTCTTTACTTATCCTTTCGTGTATTTTGTGATTTCTGTTTATTCTATTCTCTCTTCCTAGAATACCATCTCCTGTACTTTTCACCAAGCTTGGCCCATCACTTCCTTCAAGAACCTAGACAAACTCACCTGCCTCCAGAAAGCCTTTCTTGACCAAGAAGTCAGTCAGCAAGCATTTACTGAGCACTTACTATGTGCCAATTACTGTGCTAAGGGAAGATATACAAAGAAAGACAAAACACAGACTCTGCTCTAAAGGAACTCATAGACTAAATGGGGGACAATATATAAATATGTACGTAGATACAAGATATATGCACATATACATGTATACAAAATAAATATATGCAAATATGCATTATTTATACTATATGTATATATCTAGTGAATGAAAGGTGATCTCAGAAGGAAGGCATGAAAGGGAGGGGTAGGATAGACTGGGAAAGACCTACTGGAGAAGGTGGGATTTGAGGTGAATCTTGAAGAAAACTAAGAAAGCCAGGAAATGGAGGTGAGAAGGAAGAGGTTTCTGGACATGAGGGACAGTCGGTTCAAAGGCTGTCATTTTACGGGCATGAAGAAGACCAATGTAGATGGATCTTAGAGTTCATGGACAGGTTGACTGGAAAAGTAGGAAGAAGGCAGGTTGTAAAGGACTTTAATGTCTTACCGAGGATTCTGTATATTTGATCCTAGAGATAATGGGGTAACAGCTGGAGCTTATTAAGTTGAGAGTGGGGAGGAGGTGACAGAGTCCTACCTGTGCTTTAGGAAAATCACTTTGGCAACCTAGCAGAGAATGGATTGGAGCAGGAAGAGATCAGAGGCAGAGAGACCAATTAGAGGAATATTGCAGCCATCCAGGCGAGAGGTAATGAGGGTCTGAACTGGGATAGTGGCTATGTAAGGGAAGAGAAATGGATGGATGAGAGATGCTGTCTTATCCCAGGCTCATCAAGCCCTCCATTGTTTTACCTGCGTATGTTACTTTGTATTGATTTGAAGCGAATGACAATTTCCACATCAAAGGTTATAAACTCTCTCCACAATCTGGACCCCAGAATTTAGTACCATGCTTGGCACATAGTAGGTGCTTTAATAAATGTTTAATGACCGATTATCTGACCTTTTCAGCCTGCTTTCCTGTTACACACTCTAGCTTTCTGCCAAGTTGGAATCCTAGCTGCCACAGTAACTCAGCATTCCATCTGCATTTCACTCATTTATACCCAGTCCTAGAATACAGCCCTTCCTCAGTCCCACCTCTCTAATCTGCATCCTTCTCTAAGGTCCAACACAGGAAACCTCTTCCTCCTCACCTCCATTTCCTGGCTTCGCCTCCCTCATGAAGCCTTCCCTGATGCCCCTTCCACCAGGTGCTACCATTCTCTCCCTCTTCATATTATTTTCTATTATACTTATACTATATTTCTCCAATCGAATATAAACTTCTGAATGTTTCATTTTTGTCTTTGTAATCTCTGTACCTGACCCAGTTCCTTTCACTGCAATCACTTAGTAAATGCTTTGTTGCCTTGAATTGAAGAGTGAGAACTGTCCTCTGCTTCTTATCTGCATCAGTAGCTTAGGCAGTAATGAGTGCCCAGCAGGTGTTCAACAAACCCTCACTGAATTAATGCTACTACTACAGACCATTTCATTGCAAATTTGAGAACAAGAAAAAGGGCATCCTCTGTCAAGTTTTAATACAAAATCCGCCATCTCTCTAATCCCTTAGTCCCTAAAGCATGGTATCTTATCAACCATAAATGATGTCAGACAATTGCTATCTTTAGTCCTTCCCTGATTTGTAGAGTTTTCTTTTTTTTTACCACCTAGTTTTTCTTAGTTATTTTATACTTGAGCATTTCAAGTGCCTCAGGAGACTTTGATGCTGGGCACATTTTTTATTCATCTGAATTTTAAAATGCCACCATCCTTTGTGAGAAAAAAGATACGTACATGTGCTTTTCTACCATCCCCAGCGGAAATACTCTTTGTTTTTTTATCAGTAATACATGTTCTAGGGTAGAACACCTTTAATAGGATCCATTCTCAGGCTGAAGGACATATGTAGATTTCATTTTAGTCTTTGAGACCATGTCTCTCCAAGTCTGGGAAGCTCTTGGTACCCGTCGCTATGTCCACTTTCTTGATCATTGTGATCTTCAGACTTTCAGAATGCCTTGAGCCTTTAGCAGATCATGAGTACCGAACTCCTTTGAAGTATACAGAAAGGACAACTTGTTGGAGAATTCAGAGGTCACCTTGATTTTACTACTTTAGGAAGGCAGTGAAAAGTCTGCATGTGAAATCAGAAATCTCATCTAAGCTCTGTTCCTGGCATTCTGTGAATGACTTCAGCTAGTCCCTGAGAATCTGGTACATGTCAATACGACCTAGAGGCTGGCCCAACTCCACATGAGACCTATTGTCCACACCTAACTCAGTAGGAAAGGGAAGTTAGATAGTCCAGTGCTGAGCCTGGAGTCAGGAAGACTCATCTTCTTCAGTTCAAATCTGGCTTCAGACTAGCTGTGTGACCCTGGGCAAGTCACTTAACTCTGTCTCAGTTCTCTCATCTGTAAAATTAACTGGAGAAGAAAATGACAAATCCCTCTAGTATCCTTGCCAAGAAAACCCCAAAAGGGGTCATAAAGATTTGGACACAAATGAAATAACTGAACAACAACCCAGTAGGCAACAATGGTACCTATCAGATCCAGAATCTGGTCATGGTACTTTCTTTGTGACCATCTAAAAGCAGCTTCCCCTCTCAGCTTCATCTATAAAATGAGAGAATTAAACCAAATGATCATAAAATTCTATTCCCAATCTTTAAATTCTATCTTGTGATCCCATATTGTAAATTAATTTGCAAATTAAGTTATTTGCAAATTCTGAAGCATTATACAAATGTCAGCCATTAAAATGATGCTTCTCTCTCTCTCTCTCTCTCTCTCTCTCTCTCTCTCTCTCTCTCTCTCTCTCTCTCTCTTTCTCTCTCTCCTCTTCCACCCCCCGCTTTGTCTCTCACTGTCTGTCTCTCTCCCACTCATACACCTTTGCCTTATTTAAAAATCTTAGTAGCTGGAATTGCTATTTCTTTATTAACCAACACTGCCTACAAAATGGATCCCCAACACACTGAGTTTCTTCTCTTTCTTTTGTCAAGTTTTGGTAATTTTGACAATAATGGAGAGAGAGACAGGTTGGTTACAATATACTGTAAATGCAGGTAGCAAGTGGATGCACAGATGGACTGGACAGATAATGAGGATGAAAGGATGGTCAAGAGGGAGAATTGGGCTGTTTGACTTGTACATCTCCCCCAAGGACATAGACTGAAAAGGTCTGGAAATGTCTTAAATTCTTACTGGAGAAAAATCTATGACCTCAGAGAATGGAGGCCTCACAAAAATAGCTATTTCAAACCATCTCTTCTCTCCTCAAGTTTCCCATAGCCCCTCCTTCCCCATCTTTCTCAGCTGAAGACCTTACCTCATAGTCTACCCACTCCCCAATCAAGGCCATTCACTGGGAAGTCTGTCTTCTGCCTTCCCCTTTGCCTCAGAATCACTATCCCCTACTACTCCCCATTTGTTCTAGTCTCTGACAAAAAGGTTGTGACTAGGACCAACTTCTCTACATAGACCCTTGATCACATGTTCTCCAGGAAATTGTCAACACTATCAACCCCCACCTCTAATTTTCAACCTTTTCCTATCTATCGATTCCTTCCCAGTTCAGTTTCTTCCTCCTATTCAATTCTGGTCCAAGACCATTGTTTATCTGTAGTATCTGTCCAAGAGAGTTGTACTGAGTGACTAATTTCTTTTGGCTGCTCTTCCAACAGCATAACATTGTTTAAAGAATTGGCATATGTATATAATAGTAAGAAATGTTAATTCATTGATAGTTGGGATAAGTTGGCCAGGTGTAGTGGGAAGTTGTAGACTGTGGGGTAAAAACACGAGAAAGACTAAGAGATAGGAGTAAGTATAGAAGAGGATTCTTGGGGAAGGAAAAGACAGTGAGGCTCTAGTCCCGGATAGAGCCCAGGGCTGTTTCAGAAATGGGAAGCTCAATGTGGTAAAGTGCTAAACTTGGAGTCAGAGTAAAGCTGTGTGACCTCAATTTCTTCATCTCTAAAATGCAGATAATAACCTCCAGGGGTGATTTTGTAAATGTTTAATAGCTTTTAAGTTGAATCTGCATTATTAAAATTTTCTCCATTACTTTCTTAAATCCAGACTATTAACAAGACAATAAATCAAGCCCGGATGTACAATGTTTACTTATTTCTGAGTTGTAAAGGTTCACACTGAGCCTGGAACTTGCCCCAGCACCACCTCCCTTTATAATATCTATAGGACTTATCTCACTGTGTTGATGTGAGCCTCACACTAGAATATATATAGGAGAGCCTTTGCAAACCTTGAAGCAATTATTTATTATAGGCTCATATTAAAGTTGAAAGGGTCGTTCAAGGTCAGCCAGGTCAGCTCCCGATTTTTATAGATGAAGATACAAAGCAAGAAAAAATAATCTATAACTCATTTAAGGCCAACTATGTGCTAAATGGCAGAGACAGGACTTGAACCCAGGATCCCTGACTCTAAACCTATTATTCTTTCTATGGTATACACTACTTCTCTAAGGTACTTTCTCTTATCCTTATGGAAATGCTTCTTGAGTCACCAGCTGGGTTTTACATCTCAGCTCCCAAGGCTTCACCACTGTTCGCATACATTGTAAGACCTGACAGTATCTTACTGAACCTTTGAAACCCAATTTGCAGCTCATCCCAATGCCTCTGAGCATCACTTATGAAGAATGTCTGTTAATGAGACTCTTAGTTGAAAGACTACCCTTACCACTCACCTTGCTCCCGTTTGCCTACAGAACAAGTTTCTCCATTTGCTAGTGTCTTTGTGCCCGCTGTTTTTACAATAATATTTTTTGGACTCAGGGTTTAGTTTTTCTCTTTGTAGATTCTAGTCAGACAGAAATTGTCTGAACTCAGTGTGAGGGGAAGGGTAGGGGATCTGCAATTTTCCTTAAAATGTTTCTTGGCCAGAGCCCCTATCTAATTTGTATGATGCATTACCCCACGATGTTCTGAAACACCACACTGGCCTCCACCCCTAATTTATGCAAATTGTAAGCATACATGAACAGAACCTTGGATATTATGATAGTCAACTGGGGGAGGGGGTTGGATATTGCTTTGTGGGTCTCTCTAAGGAATCAGTGAATCTAGAAACTTCCTAAAGGTCACCCACACACATACCCCCATCAGTGCTTTGCTAATCTATTGGTTGCATGTAAGTACCTTAGCATCTTTGTAGATGTTACCAAGGTTCAGCTGCATATTCATAGCTACATTTCAAAGTGTCATTTTGATCCATTTTATCCTTGTGATTAACCTAGAAATTCTGTTTGTGGGGTGGTTTATTTGCTTCCTATTTCAGCAAAATCCCAGTAGAAAAAATGCTCTAGGCAGAATGAACCCTGAACTCATGTCACTGAGATCCTTAATGTAAGTACATCGAATGTAACCTGCCAGGTTTGACCAAAATCATTAAAAACACATATTATTCCCTTTAAGTCAAAAATTGACAAGAATACCCTCCTTTTTTTCCCCAAAGATGTCATTAAGTCCGACCTTGGTGACTCAAAGCATCCAGTTTCAGCATGTCCAACATTATCTCTATAAGATGGAAAGTTACTCATTTGTTTCATTTTAGTTAAAAATATCATCATTCTATGTTCAAAATAAGGACTTGGTAAGGACTTGGTAAGGACTTGGTCACTAAAAGTTAAGGATGCTATAGTGAAATTATCTTTATCTGATACATGAATATTCATGAATCAGGGTGATGACATAAAAATTAACTTTCTTATTTAAATAAAATAGCATTTATTATGTACTAAGCAATTCATTTGTTCCAATATAGCCCTCACTCACATGGAAGGAAATATCTTACTTAAACACTGGTTAAAATTAAGAAGACAGTCAAATTTGTTCAAATAACATTTTCCTAACTCTTCTTCACTATCCTTATCCTTTCTCCAAAATATAGGAATCATTTAAAAAAAATAACCTTGTTTATTGAATTCAGATCTCCACTACTACCCCCCCCCAAAAAGAAAATTGTAAGGCATATCTTTCATATGTATAGTTCTAGTGATTAAGTTCTTAAATCTCTACTTTTCCCCTGGATTTTTTCCCTTACTCTTCATCTTTGCCTTCAGCCAGCATGACTGCTGTTTAAATCTATCAAGAACAGTTTCTCATAGTTTAATACTTAGACATCTAAATTCTAAGAAAAAAAAGACATGGCTACTTGGTTAGTTTCTTCTGTTTCTAAATCATTAGTAATAATTGGCTCTAGAATTATTTTTATTTTAAATTATTATTATTGTCATTTTAGTTATTTCTATGTATATACTAGGGAAGGGGGAAAAACAAGGTTGTGGGTATTGGCAGGGAGGGGTTTCCCCCATCAACAATTTTTAGAAAATTACTTTGCTTAAAACATCTCGAACTTCATTTTTTTTACATTTTTTTGTTAGATCCATGTGTCTTCTATCATGCCATACAGCTTCCCTATTGCCCCACCCCTGTAGTCATATCCTACTTGGAACATATAAGCCAAGACTCAGTGGATAGAGGCAGCTAGGTGACTCAGTAGATAGAACTCTGGGCTTAGAAGCAGGAAGATCTGAGTTCAGATTATGTCTCAGCTGTGTGACCCTGGACAAGTCATTTAATCTCTGTCTGCTCCAGTTTCTTCAACTGTAAAACAAGAATATTAATTGCACCTACCTCCCAGTGCTGATGTGAGGGTCAAATGAGAGAATATTTGTAAGATCCTTAGTACATTACCTGGAACATAGTAGATGCTTAATAAATGCTTATTTCCTTCCTTCCTTTGGATACAGGGCTAAATTAGTGATGTGTCTCTGATTCTTCAATCACATTTGGCCCAGAAAGATCATAGTCTCGTAAGTCTAACTGGAACACAGGAGTCATGACAATCATTTTCTAGGAAGAAAGCACCTTTATTGAATCCAGATCTCTAATCCTACCCCCAAAAGAAAATTACAATGTTTATCTTTCATATGCAACAATTCAATGATTAAGTTCTTAAATCTCTTAACCTCGATAACCTCTTTTTTTTCTAAAATTGTATTTATTTGTTGTTTTTTTACTTTTCAACATTCACTTCTATAAGATTGAGAGTTCTAAATTTCCTCCCCCTCCTTCCGCTCCCTCCTCCCCAAGACAGTGTGCCATCTGATATTGCTATACATGTACAATCATATTAAACATATTTCCATATTAGTTATCTTGTAAAGAAGAATTAGAATCAAAGGCGAAAACCATGAAAAAAAGAGAAAATAGTATACTTAGATCTGCATTCAGACTTCATAGTTCTTTCTCTGGATGTGGATAGCATTTTCCATCGTGAGTCTTTTGGAATTGTCTTAGATCCTTGTATTGCTGAGAAGTGTTATGTCTATCAAAGTTGGTCATCATGTTCATCGTGGTCACAATGTTGCTGTTACTGTGTACGATGTTCTCCTGTTTCTTCTCACTTCATTCAGCATCAGTTCATGTAAGTCTTTCCAGGTTTTCTGAAGTCTACCTGCTCATCATTTCTTATGGAACAATAGTATTCCCTTACATTCATATACCACAACTTGTTCAGCCATTCTGCAATTGATGGGCATCCCCTCAATTTCCAATTCTTGGAATTGGAATTCTTTTCTAATCTGTAAAGTGAGAGGGTTGAGCTTCATGACCCTTAGCTCTAAACCTATGATCCTATTAGTCATGATAATTGTCTTCAAATCTGTCCTTAGACACTTGCTAGCTGTGGGACACTGGGCAAATCATTTAACCCTCTTTGCCTCAGTTTTCCTATCTGTAAAATGAGTTGGAGAAGAAAATGGCAAACCACTCCAGCATCTCTGCCAAAAAAATCCCAAACAGGGTCACAGAGTCAGACACAGCTGAAAGAACTGGACAAGAACAAATTGACCTTCTAAGGTACCCTATTTTTAATAAACCAATTTTAAGGAATTTTTCCTTAAATAGAACTTTCTGTGGTCCTCAACTTCCACTCATTCAAGTCAACAAATGAGTTAAGTATCAATTACATGCAATTATATGAACTGTTCCAAGTGCTAGGTCTCCCTTTCTTCTCCAGGACCAAATATAAAATGCTCAAGTCCCACTTTAACATAATTTGTCCTTCAAATATTTGAAAATATCCAATACATTTAGGAAGCCAAAACTTTCATCCATCTGTCATACTTGACCAAGGTGGGCTGGAGGTAAAGGGAAAGAGGACAGTCTAATTTCTCTTCTACATAAGATGTCTTCATATATTTAAAGGCAGCTATCATGGTGCCCCAAAACCTTCTTCCTTTCAGGTCCAACATCCTTAGTTTCTTCAACTGAACCTTATATTATGCAACTTCAAGACCCCTCGTCATTCAGGTTGCTGTTCCTGGATGTGTTCCAATTTATCCTTCTTAAAATGTGTTGCTTGGAATTGTCCACAGCTTCTGACTAGATCAGAAGCCACTGGGAATATAAACCTATCTCATTCAGTCGACTATGCTTCCATTGTTGAGATGCAAGGCACTGTTAGCCTTTTTTTGGACAATCATTTCACTCTGATGACTCCAAGGGCACTAAAATTCATAAATATATGACCTATTTCTAGCCAAATTTTCCTCATCCAGTATTTGAGCAGTTGACTTTTTAAACTTAAATGTATGTGTGTATTTGTATATATATATATATATATATATACATATATATATACATATATATACATATATATGTATATATATGTATGTGTGTATGTATATGTATATGCCTCTTAACTATCAGTTAATTAGATCTGGGCTATTGTTCAATGCTGGCAAGACCTCTTTGAACACAGTTTCTAATATGCAATGTATCTGCTAGTCCTTTCAGCCTCATGTCATCAGAAAAAAATGTAAGTATGCCATCAATGCATTATTCAAGTCATTGGTAAGAAAAAAAATCAACAAAAGATGACCAAGAATAGAGTTCTGGGATGTTTCACTAGCACCAGAAACCACCTGCCAAACTTATTTCAATCCGTTATTTAACGCTCTTTTGTTTCAGGTATTAAACCAGTTCCCAAATTTTGCTAGCATATTCTCACTAATTTATATTCTCTTGTGAGAATATAGTCTCATATAGTCCACATTGTTCTATCTTTTGCACAAAGATCTCATGAGGAACTTGGTTAAATATTTTGCTGAAATCCAAATATAGTATGTCTATAGTGTTCCCCAGATCTATAAGTCTAATGACACTAACAAAAAGGAAATGAAATACATCTTATATAAACTGCTACTGGTCATCATTCCCCCCTTCTAAGTGCTCGCAAACCACATTTTTAATAATGTACTCTAGAAATTTTCTTGGAATTAAAGTCACCCTCACCAGATTATACTATAAAAAAGCCTACTTTTTGAAAATAGGACTTTTGCTGTCACAAGTTACCTGTGGCATCTCTCCCATTCATTTAGGTCATTTAGTCCAGCTCCCTCATTTTAAAACTGAAAGAATTAAGGCCCAAAGAGAATTTGTGTGACTTATCCATTGTTACATAATTTATATGTTATTATATAATAGATAAGAATTCCTAGGATTATAAATTTAGAGCTGGAAGAAACCTTATAGATCATTTAGTAGAACCCTCTCATTTTATAGTTGAGGAACTAAGCACAGAGTAACTTGTTCAAAGTCACACTGGTAGTATCTGGCAAAGGTGGAATTCCAACCAAGGTTTTCTGATTCCAAATCCAACATGCTTCTTCAGTACCAAGCCAGATGTCCCAATTGCCTACACATTTCTCCTTCCACCATTCTACATTGCTGCATGCTGTTCTTCTTTTAAGTGCTAGACTTAGCACAGGGATAACGTCACTCCAACTGAGGAGAGCTTATTGTTGACTATAGCCATTAATTCCTCTTCCTTCACACTGCCATGACTACAAAGGAACGATTAAGAAGTTCTTCTGATGCTGCTAATTGGTAGAGTAGACGTGGTTAATGTAAGAAGAAAACAACCCTTGGGTTTATAAAATATGGAGTGTGGACAGAGAATGAGATGAGGTGCTTCAAATGATTTAATCCAACGAACATTTAGTGAACACCTCTTGGGTGTGAGGCTTAGGCTACTCTAAATGTAAGTTTGAAAAAATCATTACTATCTTTCTTTGTCTGCCTTGAGTTTATAAAAAGGACTATAGAGCTAAATGGCAAAAGAAGTATGGACCAAATGGTTAGCACTATCAGCTGACGCTCACTCCTTGCATCTGCTGGTTTCCTCCTGTGTAACATTTTTCCAGTTTCTGACATGAGATCTATCCCACCACTTGGTTTTATGCCATACCATGGTTCAATTGGACATAATACAATCTTCTGCCAACACAGTGGCATCCCACAGCTACCTGGGGAGCTAGGAGACACCACCATTAGCCTTCCTCACTCTCATGCCCAACCCAACGTGACTCCTTGGTCTTTTGTTCATGGTATTTTCTTTTTTTTTCCATTTTATTTTTTTATTTTTATTTTTTTAATTAAACAAATGCTTTATTAACTACTGGTTTACATCATTCATTTCCACCAGATTATGAGTTACATTTTTCCCCCATTTTTCCCTACCCACCACCCCAGAATAGCAGTTCCACTAGATATCCCCTCATCCAATCTGCTCTCTCCCATATCTTCTCCCATACCCCCTTTGACTTTGCCATTAGGACAAGGTGAATCTCTGAGCCCCACTGCCTGGACATCTTATGAAACATTTAATTTTAAAACTTCGATTTTCAGATCCATTCCCTTTCTCCCTTGTCACCCACTCCCTCTGAGAAGATAAGCAATTCAGTATGTGTTGTACATGTATATCTACGCAAAACATTACCATAGTAGATATATTGTAAAAGGCTGCTTATGTTTCCCTCCCAGCTGTCTAACCTCCCACCTGGTCCATTCCCTACTTTGATCCTGTCCCTCCTTGCTAGTGGGTACTTCTAACTTCCCCTCTCCCCAGAATGCCCTCCCCTCCATCATCCCCCCTCTCATCCCCCTTTCCCCTATTCAGGAGAGTGAGTGAGGGTAAGATATTCCATTTAGTATGTATGTGATTCTCTCCTTGAACCAACTTCAATGAGAATATGCTTTTGTCTTTTTGCCTTCCTGTTCTTCTCCTCCCCTGCAACTACTTCCCCTTGCCTCTTCTACATGAGATAGTTTACCCTACCCTGTCTCTTTCCATTTCCTCTTGCCACTTTCTTCTCTCACCTCTTGACTTCACCCCTTAAGAATCCTCCCTTCCTTGGGGCGGCTAGATGGCACAGCGAGCAGAGCACCGGCCCCGGAGCCAGAAGGACCTGAGCCCGGATCCGGCCCCAGACACCCAACACACAAACAAAAACCCAGCTGCGCGACCCCGGGCAAGTCACCCAACCCCAATTGCCCTCCAAAAAAAAAAAAAAAGAATCATCCCTTCCCATCAAATTCAACCTACGCCCTCTATCCATGTATACCTGTGAACATATGCCATGTACCCTTCTTCAATTATTTTCATAATGCGAAAGGTTTCATCAAAAACAGTTATTGTTTTTCCATGTAGGAATGTAAAAAGTCCAACTTTGATAAGTTCCTTTTGATTTCTTTTCCTTGATTACCTTCTCAAGCATCTCTTGCTTCTTGTGTCTGAATGTCAAATTTTCTATTCAACTCTGGTTTTTTCCTCAAGAATGCTTGAAAGTCCTCTATTCCACTGAATGACCATATTTTCCCTGAAACAAGATACTCAGTTTTGCTGGGTAGGTGACCCTTGGGTTCATTCCCAGTTCTTTTGCCCTCTGGAATATCATATTCCATGCCCTTCGATCCCTCAGTGTAGAAGCTGCCAGGTCCCGGGCTATTCTGATTGTGTTTCCACAATATTGAAATTGTTTCTTCCTGGCTGCTTGTAGTATTTTCTCCTTGATCTGGGGATTCTGGAACCTGGCTATAATATTCCTGGGAGTTTTCTTTTTGGGATCTTTTCAGGAGGTGATCTGTGGATTCTTTCAACCTCTATTTTGCCCTCTGGATCTAAAACATCAGGGCAGTTTTCCTTGAGAATTTCTTGGAGGGTGATTTCTAGGTTCTTTCTTTGATCATGGCTTTCAGGTAGTCCAATAATTTTTTAAATTATCTCTCCTGGATCTATTTTCCAGGTCAGTGGTTTTTCCCATGAAATATTTCACATTGCCTTCTATTCTTTCATTTGTTTGGATCTGTTTAATAGTATCTTGATTTCTCATAAAGTCACTAGCTTCCATTTGCTCCAGTCTAACTCTGGAGGAATGAATCTCCTCAGTGAGCTTTTGAGATTCTTTTTCCATCTGGCAAATTCGACTTTTTAAGGCATTCTTCTCCTCATTGGCTTTTTGGGCCTCTTTTGCCATTTGAGTAAGTCTATTTTTTTTTTTAAGCAATTGGGGTTAAGTAACTTGCTCAAGGTTACACGGCTAGTCATTTGATTTATGCATGGGTGCTCATTTTCTGAGGCCGGATCTGATCTCGGGTCATCCAAACTCTGAGGCCGGTGTTCTTACTCACTGCGCCACCTAGCCGCCCCTTTAGGGCAATTGGGGTTAAGTAACTTGCCCAAGGTTACACGGCTAGGTTTTTTTTGTTTGTGCAGATTAAGTGTTGGAGGCCGGCTCCGAACTCAGGTCCTTCTGATTCCAGGGCCGGCGCTCTATTCACTGTGCCACCTAGCCGCCCCTTGAGTTAGTCTATTTTTTAAGGTGTTGTTTTCCTCAGTCAGGCTGTTGACCCTCATTTCATACTTTTCCTGCATCCTTCTTATTTCTCTTCCCAAATTTTCCCCCACTTCTCTTATCTGCTTCTTAAGGTCCTCTATGGCCTGTAGCCAGCTTGTATTTTCATTTGGGCTTTTGGTGCAGGAGTTCTGACCTCACAGTCCTCCTCCATGCTTTGAGCCTCTTTGCCCCTAAAATAGGAGTCCAATGTTGAACTTTTCTGTTTATTTTGTTTCATTTGCCTAGGCATGTTGCCACTTAATTACTTGATTTTTGGGCTTGTTTCCACAGTAGGACTCTGCCACCAGACAGGGGAGCTTCCGCCCAAACGTGGGGGTCTTCACAACTTCCGCCAGTTGGGTGGCCTCTGTAAAGCCTCCACCCACTCTGGCAAGTTGGATACCCACCCCAAACTTCCCCCCCACACCACAATCCAGATCCAGGCAGTTTGAAGCAAGAGCGATTAACCCCCAGACTGATTGCTGGATCTTCCTACAATTCACAGACCAGGAGCTAGAGCCGCCACTGATGCTGCAAAATGGCTTCTGTGCCGAGTTTCTTCAGCAGCTTTTCGCCCCCAGGGGAGGAAGCCACGAGTTCCCCAAATACTGGTCCCAAAGTCCATAGGGCACTAACCTCTCACTTTGTCCTAGGCATATCTGTGCTGATAATTCTGGAATCTCCACAATTGCTGGTGTTTTGTGGTCCCTCCAGCCGGCTGAAGGCCCGGCCACCCTGGGGCTAAAACCGCAGACCTGGGCTCAGTTCTGCACGCTGCGCTGTTGGTTCCCAGTGCACTGTGCTGCCTGCTCTCAGAGCGCTGCGCTGGATACTCCCTGAAGGGCTGCTGGGCTGTCCTCAGCAGGAGGTTAGCTTCTCTGTGCCATTCTGTGGGTGCTGGGGCTCCAGAAGTTGTTTGGAGTCCCCTTTCACATTGTTTGAAATTTGTGTGGGGCAGAGCACATTGGAAATGCTATTTCTACTCTGCCATCTTGGCCTCATGGTATTTTCTTGGCAAAGATACTGGAGTGCTTTGCCATTTTCTTCTCCAATAACTTCTAGTTATCTTCTTTTATCAGCAGAGATTGTTCCACTCATCACCATTATCAGAAGCATATAGTATGTTCCTCTCTATCTAGGGCTAAGCTAGTGATCAACTGAAGCAAGTTAAATAGATACTCTGTCATCCCCAGCAAATTTCTAAAAAGTAACTCCAAAGTATGGTGCTGCAAAATATCTTAATGGGAATAACCCCATTGGGAGATGAGTCCTCAGGTTCTCCCCTAAAAGCTTGATCTACAGGGTAACCTTAAAGACCTGTGTCACACCCACATAATAGCATAGTCACATGGGAAAGATTTCTCTACCCATAGTCAATACCTGGCAGGGCGACAATTCTATTCCCTTATTAAAATTGCCTGCTTTTGAGAGGGGAAATACTGGATCCTTGCCCTAGTGGGGGCTTCCCTTTCACCCTGTTGACCTTTATAACAGGTTATCTAAGTGAAACCCCAAACATATCACTTCCCCTCCATCCAGAAGTTGCAGAAGTATGTGTCCCATTGGCCACCAATGAAATGGAGGTTAGTATGTTCTCTGTGTTCTTTTCATAGAGTCACAAGGGAGTCTAACTCCCTCTAAAAAAGAGAAGCCAGATTTGGCATTCAACAGCACAAAGACTTTACTTCCTTTCCAGTCAAACTGGTTTGTCCTAATAGTTATAAAGGACAAGGACATTCACAAGCTACCAAGGATAAACAAGTCAGTCACTGCCAGCAATAGGGGGAAATCCAAGTGGAACTATCAGATCTGTAGCCTATAGTGCAGAAGCAGAGGCTATTGTAAATGGCTGATCTCATGGCCTATTAAGTGATGAAAAAGCTATATGAGTTGGCACAGATCCATGTCTCCAAACAAACTAATCTTTAATGAAAAAGTGTGCTATAAGGAAATCATAATTTTAATAAAAATGGAAATTATTATTCAGAGCATTAGTTCTGGACTTCTTTAGGTTCCCAGTGCTTAAAAGTTCAGCAAATGTGCTATTACTGGGACATGAAGAATCATGGGAAAGGCTTATGAAACCCTCCAAATTAAATAATGTTTGGACTCAGTTTGCAAGATGAGTGCTTTAAAGTGGATATTCCTCATTTTTCTAGGCTAATGGTGTTATCCTTAACATGCTATTATTCATGAACAAAAAATAATGCAGCTGGAATGAGAAAGGTTATAGATTATGAGGGTAAGAGAAGAATTTTTGCATCAAAGATTTTTATTTTGTCCAGATTGGAGAAAAACTGTTATATCTTGCTAGCTCCACATTAGATCACATTGCTTCTTCACTCCAGCCATTTTCTGCTGCTGCTTGGTCCTCCTATCTCATCTCTCCACACTCCAATCCCTCTTCCATTGACCATGAGACCACGCTATTCAAGAAACTCTCTATTATCTTCTGGATCAACTATTAAAACCTCTGTTGAGTTTTTGAAAGTCCTTCATAACCTGGTCTCTTCTTTTTTTACCTTTTCCTTTTATACCTCACTTTCCTTCACATACTCTGAGATCCGATGATATTGACCTTCTTGCCGTTCCTGGAATAAGAAATTCTATCTCCTGAGCCCAACAGTTTTCACTAGATTCCTGGAACACTCTCCATCCTTATCTCTACCTTCTGGCTTTACTGGTTTACTTCAAGGCTCTGCTGAAATTCCGCCTTCTGCAAGAAGACTTTCCCAGTCATCCTTAATCTTAGTGTCTTCCCCCTGAAATTATCCCCAACTTATTCTATGCATACCTTGTATGTACATATGCATTTGCATTTTGATGCCTCCATTATATTTTGAGCTTCTGGAGGGCAGGAACAGTAAGTTATTTAGGTTGTTTTGTTTCATCTTTGTGTTCCTATTGCTTAGCATAATGTATGCCACATAGCAAGTCCTTAACAAATGCCTTCTCACTGATTGACTCTCTGCTTTTTACTTCTTGCTTTGGGACTTTTAAACAAGGCAATACTACACTGCTTCCAGAAAGGGTGTGTTACTCTACTGGCCCACTGTGCCAAATGCCAGCCCAATGACCTCCTAGACCTTGGATATTACTCCCTCTCCATATGTCAATAAAATATCATCTCCCCCATTGGATTATAATCTCCTAGAAGGCAGGAATTGTCTCATTTTTATATTTGTATCCATAGCACTTAGCACAGTGGTAGGTACATAATAAGACCTTAGTAAATGCTTTTTCATTTCATTCATCAAACATCTCTACTAATAGTATGACATTTAAAATCTATTAGGAATTGGAGTAAACTTGTAAGACTGAGCCATGGGTCTGTAGATGAGAGGTCAAATAAGTATTTTTTTAAATTTTATCTTTATTTTTAGTTTACAACATTCAGTTCCACAACATTTTGAGTTATAAATTTTCTCCCCATCTTTCCCCTACCCACCATTGCAGAACAGTGATCCCACTGAATATCCCCTCCCCCAATCTGCTCTTTCCCATATCTTCCCCTGTTCCCCCTCCAACTTTACAGTAGGACAAGATGGATCTCCATACCCCAGTGCCTGTATATCTTATTTCCCAGTGCAGGTAAAAAAAATAATATTTTTTTAAACATTTGATTTTAAAACTTTGAATTCCAGATTATTTCCCTTCTTCCCTCATCACCCACCCTTATTGGTAAGATAAGCAATTCAATATAGGTTGTACATGTGTAGCTATGAAAAACATTTCTATAGTGGATATATTGTGAAAGACTGACTATATTTCCCTCCATCCTATCCCATCTCCCACTTGTTCTATTTCCTACTTTGACCCTGTCCCTTTTCAAAAGTGTGTGCTTCAAACTACCCTCCTTTCTATCATCTCTGCCCTCCTCTGCCCTCCTTTCTATCATCCCCCTCTTATTCCCTTTCCCTCTACTTTACCACAAGGTAAGATACCCAATTTAGTGTGTATGTTGTTCCCTCCTTAAGCCAAATTCAATGAGAATAAGATTGACCCATTCCCTTTTGCCTTCCTTTTCTTCCCCTCCATCATGAGTTTCCTTTGCCTCTTTTATATGAGATAATTTATCCTATTCTGTCTCTCCCTATCCTCTCATTATATTCCTCTCACCTCTTATTTTTACTTTTTAAATATCATCCCTTCCTATTCAATTGATCCTGTGCCCTCTGTCTATGTATACCTGTACACATATATGTACATACTCACATATGTATTCATATGCACATATACTCTCCTTTATAGACACATATATGTATACATACACAGACACACACACACATATATTCCCTTCAACTATCCTCATACTGAGAAAAGTTTCATAAGTTACAATTATTGTTTTTCCATGTAGGAATGTAAATAGTTCAATTTTGATAAGTTCCCCTTATGATTTCTTTTCCCTGTTTACCTTCTCATGCTTCTCTTGCTTCTTTTATTTAAATGTCAAATTTTCTATTCAACTCTGTCTTTTTCATCAAGAATGCTTGAAGTTGTCTATTTCATTGAATGACTATATTTTCTCCTGAAACATGTTACTCAGTTTTGCTCCATAAGTGATTCTTGGTTTTAATCCTAGCTCTTTTGACCTCCAGAATATCATATTCCAAGCCCTTCAATCCTTTAATGTAGAAGCTGCTGTGTGTGTGTGTGTGTGTGTGTGTGTGTGTATCTTGTGTTATCCTGATTATGTTTCCCCAATATTCAAATTGTTTCTTCTTGGCTGCTTGTAATCTTTTCTCCTTGATCTGGGAACTCTGGAACCTGGCTATAATATTCCTAGGAGTTTTCTTTGGGGGATCTTTTTAAAGAAGTGATTGGTAAATTCTTTCCATTTCTATTTTGCCCCCTGATTCTAAATTATCAGGGCAATTTTCCTTGAGATCCCTGAAGGATCATTTCTAGTTTCTTTTTTTGATCATGGCTTTCAGGTAGTCCAATAATTTTTAACATCTCTCTCCTAGTCAGTGGTTTCCAGGTCAGTGGTTTTCTCAATGAGATATTTCACATTGCCTTCTATTTTTTCATTTGTTTCTTGATTAAAAGTATCTTGATTTCTCATAAAGTCACTAGCTTCCATTTGCTCCAATCTAATTCTGAAGGAATTATTCTCTTCAGTGAGCTTTTGAAATTCTTTTTCCATCTGGCAATTCAGCTTTTTTAAGGCATTCCTCTCCTCATTGGCTTTTTGGGCCTCTTTTGCCATTTGAGTTCGTCTATTTTTAAGGTATTATTTTCTTCAGTCAAGTTGTTGACTCTTTTTTCATGGTTTTCTTGTATCATTCTCATTTCTCTTTCCAATTTTTCCTCCACTTGTCTTATTTGGTTTTCAAAATCCTTTTTGAGCTCCTCTATGGCCTATAATCAGCTCATATTTTTCTTGGAAGTTTTTGGTGCAGGACTTCTGACTTCACTGTCTTCCTCCCATTCCATGCTTTGATCCTTTTTGTCTCCAAAAAAGGGATCTAAGATTTGACTGTTATGCTTGCTTTTCTTTCCTTGCTCATGTTGCCACTCAATTACTTGACTTTTGAGCTTTTTGCCACAGTAGAACTCTGCTTCCAGAGAGGAGAGCTCTGTCTCAAATTGCTGGGGTTTTCTCAGCTGCTGGAGCTATTAGTTGGTTGCCCTCTCTGAAGCCTCCACAGGCTCTGGCATCTGGTCATGCACCCCAAGACCTCCATTTTAGACCACAATCCAGATCCAACCAGGTTAAAGCAAGAGTGATTACCCCTCAGAATGGTCCCTCTATAATCTGCAGACCAGGACCACTGAAGCAGCCATGTGAAAGCAGCTGCATAGCCACCATGCCTCCACTGCTTCTCACCTTCTTGCCCAGGGGCAGAGGACGGACCACACTCCCAGACCCCCTGTTCCCACAAAGTCCACACTGACCTCTCTCTTTGTCTTTGGCATTTATGGATTAATATTTCTGGAAACTGCCACTGATGATCCACTCTCTCAAAGTCCCTGCAGCTGCTGCTGGTGGGGGCTGCCCTGGGGCTAAAACCAAGGGCTCACACGGGGCTGGGCTTGGCTCCCAGTGTGCTACCATGGACCCTTCCTGCCAGCCTGCAGGGCTGTCTTCAGAAGAAGATTTGTTTCTTTCTGTCACTTTGTGGGTTCTGTAGCTCTAAAGTTTGTTTAGAGTCATATTTTATAGGTATTTGAGGTGGTCATGGGGGGAGCTCACGGAGTTTTCCTGATATTATGCCAACATCGTGGCTCTGCCCCTCCAAATATGTTTTAAAAGAAGAAATCCAAACTATCACCAACTATATGAAAAAGTATTCAAAATCACTCAAGAGTCAGAATAACACTAAGGTATTGTCTCACATTCATCAAATTGGCAAACATTGCAAAAGATGGAAATTGTCATTATTTGAACAGTTCTGGAAATATTGATATACTAATCCATTGTTAGTAAAGCTATGAATTTGTTCAATGCTCCTGGAAATCAATTTGGAATTGTAAGAGAAAAATTACTAGATCATTCATATTTTTGAGCCTCATTACTGAGCTTATGCTCCCAGAAAGTCAATGTCAGAAAAACAAGACCCCCATATGTATCAAAATATTCATAGCAATGCTATTTTTGGCAACTAAAATGCTAAAAAAATAAATCATGTATTCATCATTTGGGAAATAGCTAAACACATTCTAATATCTAAATATAATAGAATATTATTGCGTCAAAAGGATCTAGAAGTATGAATAATTCAAAAAAATATAGGAAGAAACATATAAACTGATTCAAAGTGAAGAAAATAGAGCAAAAAATCCAATATTCATAATAAATCCAATAATAAATATGAAGCCAACAAAGTTAAGATCAAATAATGTGGAGAGCATTAGATCCAGGTGATTGGTATTAAACTTATTTTCTTTAAAAAAAGATAAGGGGGGTATATTATGAGTAGTGTGTCAGTTGCAATTACAATTAATTATAATGATATATAATGTAATTAACATATTAGATGATTTTAACTTATTTAAAAGATATTATAAGGAAGCCCATAAAGTTGCAACTGAAGATGATCTTCCATAGACATCATTTAGTCTGACACCCTTATTTTACAAATGAGGAAACTGAAAACAAGAGAGGTAGAGTAACTAATCCAAGGTCAAAC